>CAWUFW010000152.1:957500-1557500 GCA_963921515.1 Calotriton arnoldi | reverse complement strand
TAGTTACCTGCTGCCACTGCTCCTTTTTTTTTATAATCTTTCGCTGTTAAGTTGCACTATCCTACAATGATTATTTCATTTAATTGGGCAATCCTCACTGTTAACGCATTGGTTTTAAGATTGGAACAGATGCTGCTCTGCTTTAATAAAATCAAATGTACTGTCTTACTGTGCCTTGATTTTGTACTGATTACAATTAAAAAAAGTTTGAAAAAATGTAGCAGGAATGAAATCACCGAAGTGATGTAATACATACATTTTGTTGGAAACACCTATTGACATGGTCTTGTAAGATCAAGGGCTCAGACTGCTGAACTTCATCCCCATGAGAGTATCTGATGGCCCTCTCCTGATTAACACAGGGGTGCAGTACTAATGCCTCATTCCTCGAAGAAGTAGGGTTTTATCTGAAAAAAAGTTGCTATTTCATCATCATTTCAGTTATTATTGCTTTTCAAAAAATATTCAAACAGAATAATAAAGTGTATGTGTTTAATACTCTTATTTTGTAATGTTCACAAAAGTTTATATTTTTACATCCTTTGTGCACATTCTATCCACAGAACAGTTCCCAACCCCCACACTCTGACAACCCTCGCCCACTACATTCTGGCCACAGCACACTGCTCTACCAATCAACACCTCCTTGTCATTCCCAAGTCTCTCTCTGCTGTCTCTCATTTCAGTTCATCCCCGCTTTTGGAATATCTTTCCTTGTGATATAGTTGCTTCTTCCTTCCCATCAATGTGCAACACTGCCCTCAAACCACATCTCCCCTGCTCAGAAGATCACCTCTATGAACACCCTTCCACCAGAGAAAAAGAGAGAGAGAGAGACACACACTCGTGCACCATGGTCAGGTGAGTAATGTCACACCCATCCACAACATAAAAGGTGTAGGAGAGCTAAATTAAACATTAATAAAATTGTATGTTTAAGTTAGCATAACTAGGCTGCAAAACTATTTTTCTCAGTTTTAGCCTGGGTGCACTGAAAACATGGTTTTTAAAAGTTGTACTGTGCACTGCATTCATGTTTTCATTCATACAGTGTTTTCCTTTCCTCATAAAATAGACGAAATGTTCTCCATTCTGTGGTAATGTTTATTTAGCTGTAACAATTTACAAGCTCACAGAGGAAGCCTGCTTTTCCTGCCGGAGGGACATTCATAATGGTGCAACGATCAAGGTTGATGTCTTTACTATTAGAAATGTGATTTATTTATATTTTCAAGCAGCTACTTTTTAGTAATGAAATGTCATTTTCCATTTGTATGTAGTTAAAAGTCCTCCTTGTTTATTCATTTTGGTAGGGTCATTATTAGAACAAGCCATGGTGCCACTTCACGCCATGCTAAGGGCTTGATTATCTGCTGCTGAAAACCTATAAAAGTTGCTGTATTTTGGATGTGAGCCATACCTTCTTGGCTTTCCTTAGAGAGCAGACAGCATGTTCCTTTGTTTGTTTACTCTGTACTTTGAAAGCAGACTCCATGTCAGTCTTCTAATTGAATCTATACTTAGAGATTTTACAAGACTTTTCTTTGCTTTTAAACTGCTCAGACTTTATGTCTGTCTTCTAGCCCTATGTTAATTCACATTTGTATGCATTTTGAATAATTTTAATTGAATTGCCTGACCATTTGCCTTTTTGCCTTCTGTAATAATTTATTATTCCACTCTTGAAAAGGCATTGGCATCTTGCAACACATAAGGGCAATGAAAAACATTGATGAGACTTATCCAGTAGCAAGATATTTCAGGGATTTCCATGACAGCAACCCCAACCGGCTGACTTACAGTGTACTTGACCACATAAAGAAATCACCTCGAGGGGGTGATAGGGAAAGACAACTGAGACAATTGGAATGCAGATACATCTTAAAAATAGGGACAAAGGAACCAATCGGTTTGAACTCCGAAGAAGAAATGTATACATACTTATAAAAATGTTAGTATAGTCTCAATACTGAATATGTAATTTAGTTTTTAAATTATTCACACTAAGAACACTTAGTTGTTGGAATGTTTTAGATTTTTCTAGTATTTCACACTAATTGTGTTTTTAAATTCTTTTCAGGCACGTGCGACAGTGTAGTCTGATGTAATGGAGTAATACGAGAAACGCAGGAGAGCTAAGAAATCTTTTATTTTAAAATTGATATTGCAAATTGTTTGGTAGGCACAATTATGGTTTTGCTCTTTCTGCTTTTTCTTTCTTTTAATTTATCATTTATTTATTGTTTAAGTCATGCAAACTAATTAAGTGCATTATGTTGGTATTTACGTTTATCTCGCCTGTGCTAAGAGCTGGTTTTTCCACAAGTATTCTTGGATGATATCTGTGTAATTAAGCCCACTTGGGCCTAAACCACTATTCGGAAGTTTGCATTACAAATTAATTATGAGAGATTTGTATTGCATGGAATAATTTTTGTAAAGAATTTTTGAAAATAGCGATTATGTTAGCCTGCAATCTGGTAATATTGTATATTTCAAAATGAGTTGATGCACTTCAATATGGCCACCAGTATTGTTAATCACTGAGAGTCCATTGTTTGTGTCGCTTTGCCTGTTGAAATGAGGAAGTGTTTTAGTGCGCAGGCGTCGTGATAAAGGCTTTGCAAGCCGAAACCCGTCTGAAGCTATACAAAGTTTTGCCCTGCTATAACTGATTAAATACTTGCAACCTGACTCGGAGTGCTGTTTTGAGTGAGAGGAGAGTTGCGGAATCATTTTGATTTATTTATATATATATATATATATATATCACAAACAAACTCCTCCACAAGAAAGAGCAGAGGCCACACAGGGGAAACCATGGAAGCGCTTTATTTCAATTCTGTGGCGAATGCATTTCGGCTTTAGATTCTGCCTTCATCAGCGCCCAGGTGTTTAGCAGGCTTCCATAATCACGGTAAGTTTGTCCTACTGCTCTTTTGTTGGTGAAGGTCAGCTCCGCCCCACAATTTCACCTTGCACCAATACCAGTTCACAAGATTGCTGTGAACTGCAGGCCCCAGAATGCATTGTTCCAAATCTGGGTGAGTGATCCATGGAATGAAAATCAAACCAGAGTGGCTGGGCGGTAGCGCAGAGGATTCCGCAATGAAAATGTCCAGAAACTTCTGCTTTGAAAGAAATGCAGTGCCTCCTCGAGTCCCCAAACCGCTTCAGCCATAAAGTCCAGGAGTGCTTCTGACGGGGGCAATAATGGCAATGCATCTCACCCAGCATGAGGTCAATAACCTCACAACCGCCCTTCCTCCTCCTGAACAGCAAGGCGTGCCCGGACCATCCAATACCTTGGAATTTGAAAAAGCTGCCGAAACAGAACCAGCGACGTCCGGGCCAACTTGTGAAGCGGGGCCTCTGTAGCGCGTCTCTGGCTGACGCGATATAAATCACAAACAAACTCCTCCACAAGAAAGAGCAGAGGCCACACAGGGGAAACCATGGAAGCGCTTTATTTCAATTCTGTGGCGAATGCATTTCGGCTTTAGATTCTGCCTTCAACAGCGCCCAGGTGTTTAGCAGGCTTCCATAATCACGGTAAGTTTGTCCTACTGCTCTTTTGTTGGTGAAGGTCAGCTCCGCCCCCACAATTTCACCTTGCACCAATACCAGTTCACAAGATTGCTGTGAACTGCAGGCCCCAGAATGCATTGTTCCAAATCTGGGTGAGTGATCCATGGAATGAAAATCAAACCAGAGTGGCTGGGCGGTAGCGCAGAGGATTCCGCAATGAAAATGTCCAGAAACTTCTGCTTTGAAAGAAATGCAGTGCCTCCTCGAGTCCCCAAACCGCTTCAGCCATAAAGTCCAGGAGTGCTTCTGACGGGGGCAATAATGGCAATGCATCTCACCCAGCATGAGGTCAATAACCTCACAACCGCCCTTCCTCCTCCTGAACAGCAAGGCGTGCCCGGACCATCCAATACCTTGGAATTTGAAAAAGCTGCCGAAACAGAACCAGCGACGTCCGGGCCAACTTGTGAAGCGGGGCCTCTGTAGCGCGTCTCTGGCTGACGCGATATAAATCACAAACAAACTCCTCCACAAGAAAGAGCAGAGGCCACACAGGGGAAACCATGGAAGCGCTTTATTTCAATTCTGTGGCGAATGCATTTCGGCTTTAGATTATATATATATATGTATAATCCGTAATTCCTTCGCAACCTCTCTCGGCGAAAGTCACAGCACCACAGCAAGGTGATCGTTTTTAAAGTGCTTTATTGTTCACACCATTGTGCAAAGTAAGCAATAGGACGGTCTACGCGTTTCGGCTGCCACTAGCCTTCTACTGGACCAATATATATATATACACACACACACACACACACACACAAGAGCTGTTCAGCTGATTAGGCAATATTGTATGCCCTGATTTCTAAGTGGTTTGCAAGTTTTTATTATTCCATAATGACACTTGCTAGTTTCCAAAATATGTATTGCTTTTTAATGTGTTTGGTAAATAGTAATGGAGAATGGCTAAAGCCTTCTGGTAATTCTCTTATGTGCAACTGATCAGATTTTAATGGAGTCATGTAGAGTTTGGTAGGCAGTGCTTAATTTGAGCCGGTGCTTTCCGTTGCTCAGCACCGGCATTTAATTGGTTTCCGGTGCTCGGCACCGGCACCTAATTGTCAACACCATACTTAGAACAGTCTACCACATGGTGGTGCTGCTCGTCTAATTTAGAGATGAGCAGAACAACGGTTGTTTAGGAATACAATATACATTTAAATTGCTAACACCTGCCTCCCCAGCCATTCCTTTAGCTATGGGGACCTGGAATAATCTGAAAAGTCGCATTTACATGCAAGAGAGATGGTTAGTAGTTGTTTTGGCAGCGATGACAAGGGCAATGGTTGGTGCAAGCTGCAGTGGCCTCCGGGTCGGAGCCCTGGCACATAATATTTTACAAATTAAGCTCTGTTGGTGGGATGGGAGAACTTCTGCGAATAGGCGGTTCTCTCACCCGCCAAAGTCATGGCTCCCTCCGTTGCCCCTTTTGCAGATGGGGCAACTGCTGATTGTCCACCAGTGGAGCCACTGCCAAAGGTAGCAGTTCATTTGCCAAAAGGGCACCACCTTTTATGCATCAGGAGGTGCACACTATGTTGGGTGTCCTCTCAATGTATAGTTTCCCTATGGATCCAAGCAAGGAAAACAAACAGTGATCCTCAGATGCAGTGAGAAAACTCTCTGAACATCAGGCCATTTTGTCTTTGACTTTCATAAACAAGCCCTGCTTTGGAGGTTTGTTTCTGAAAAACTCAATAGAATGGTGAGCAGTATGCACTAACATGGTGGCCCCTAAACATTCTACTTTGCTGAAAGTGCATCCTTGACACTAGAGGATGGGCTTTTAGAAAAGACATCCCCGCTGGGCGGGCTGCAAACTCTCAGTAAGCCGGATGGGCTTCTGTTGGGGGGAGGGTATGACTTTCCAACAAAGCAGACTGGTGGGCCTCTGTCAGCCTCTAAATGAGGCCCTTTGTTAATAAAATCAGGAATATTCTAAAGTAGACATGCTTTTACAAATCCTCACTCTTTGTATCAATTCCCTGTAATCAGCAGAGAAGCCTTACTGAACTTGCTGATCAGAGTTAAGTCTGGATCTCCCGCCAACAGCTGTCCCCCTCATATTCTGAGTTAAGCTTTTTCTGCAAACCCTGACCCTGCTCTTTCTCTCCTGAACGATTCATTAATTCAGGGTTACGTTCCCAGAGCCTTTAAAGAAGCAATAACAGTTCCCCTTATCAAAATAAATGGTGCAGACCCTTTGATCCCACTGAATTATCATCCCATTTCTCTGCTCCCCTGTCTGGCCAAGGTGTTTGAAACTCATGTGGCAAACTGTCTCTGCTCTTTCATTGAGCAGTCCTAATTCCTTGATTCTCACCAAGCAGACTTCTGCCCCTCCAATTAAACTGAGGCAGTAATCCTGACCGTTTTAGATGAATTAGGAAAAGATCATACAAGGCTACCACTCAAGCCTTGGTGCTCCTTGATTTATCTGCGGCTTTTGACACGGTCGACCACGGAATTCTGGTGGACCGTGTCAGGGACGCAGGAATTCAGGGATCTGCTCTCAGCTGGCTCACGTCCTTTTTGGATGGCCATTCCCAGTCAGTTCGCCTCTCCCATTTTACAGCGCCTAATGTCAAATTAACCTGTGGTGTGCCACAGGGATCTTCTGTATCCCCGCACTTGTTCAATTTGTACCTGCTCCCTCTGATTCTGTCCCTAGGAGAAAGAAATGTGTGCACATTTAATTATGCAGATGGCCTAAAATTGATTTTTACCATCGACAACACCTCTGACTCTATCATGAACTTCCACACTACTATGTTACATATAAGCAACTGGATGAATAGTAATAATCTAAAGTTGAATCCTGACAAAACAGAACTGATCTTGGTAGGTGGTTCCCGCAACCCTTGGAACTCAAATTTCTGGCCAGCCGAATTGGGTACACCTCCTGCACCATCTGCTTCAGCTAAGAGGCTTGGTGTTACAATCAACTGTGACCTCTCCCTGAAGTCGCAGATTGGGACGATAGTCTCCATCTGCTTCTTCCAGCTTCGGAAGATCAGGAAAAACAGTACATTTCTCACCACGGAAGTTCTTATCCAGATTGTTTTATCTTTGGTCATCTCTCACATCGATTATGCCAATTCACTTTATTTCGGTCTCCCGGTGTACTTAACTAAAAGATTACAGCTGGTGCAAAATCAGGCAGCTAGATTGATTTATCATCAGTCGAGATGGCAACACGCCTCTCCTCTAATGAGGAAGCTACACTGGCTCCTTGTAATACAATGTTGTGCATTTAAAATCTGATGTTTCATCTTCAAATCTCTGCATAGCACTTGTCCGGAATTTGTCTCTAACCTTATCCAGAGATATAGACCTGTCCGCAACTTGCGCTCAACCCATCTTAACCTCCTGGCTACCCCTACTTACAAACTGAATAGACTAGGCGGTTTTAGATTTGCAGTCTTAGCCCCTCACTTTTGGAAATTTCTTCCTCTTAACATTAGATCTTGTACAAACTACCCTGTATTTAGGAGACTCCTAAAACCCTGGCTGTTTTCCCAGGCATATGAATGACCAACTAAGCAGCGGATATTCCTATATTTAGCGCCAAGAAACCGGTTGGTGTATGTGCGCTCTATAAATATTTTTAACATAACATAACCAGATTCGAGCACTGAATGTTGTTGCAAATCCAAACAAGAGCAAATGGCTTCATGTAGGTACTTTGCGCCTACCCACATCTTTTAGCGCATGTAGGTGGTGATGTATTGATACATAGCTACTGAACATGCTGGTAAATGCAGTTCGAGAAAACTAGCAACAATGTCTCAACCGGATTTAATAGAAACTAATATATATGTATGTACAAGACATTACAGGAAGGAAACAAAAGAGGGGAGACTCCAAGTAATTTGTTGAATGTGCTCATGGCATCATATATTTGAAACACAAATCATACATGACAGTTATATCAGCACTGTTGGCATAAATGCAGAGGCAACCCTAAGGAACTTAGTGCACGTTGTGCTCGTGACAAAAAGGTGACGGCGCAAGTGACAAGCGAGGAACACAGCGATAGGCGCGAAGTGATAAAGTGATATAGAATATATACAAAATAATTGGTTCAACACAATGATTATTTCAGGTAATTAATCAGGGTTTTAGAACAATTGTGTGAACCAAAGTTGAGTGTGCGCCAAAAGTTGCACTAGTAAAATGGTCGACGGCGTTTCGATCCTAGTAAATCATCATCTTCAGGACCGGGTAGCCGATTTTGTTGGTGCTGTATGGAAAAAGAAAGGGAGGGATCAGGGCGACTAGGGGCAGGGGGCACACAGGGGGAGGAGAACGGGAAAAAGGGAATGTAGAAGTAGGGGCAAGGCTGCCTACCTGTAGCACACGAGTGGAGGTGGCCTGGGGGTTCAAGAGAAGATCAAGAATAAATTCGGGTCCTTGTGTGTGAGGCCGCATAGAGGAACGTCTGCGTGTGGCCAAGAGACCGGAGCGCGCAGTCTGGGGGGAAAGGGAGGGAGAAACCAGAGTAAAATAATTTCTGTGCTAATGAGCACGCGTAGATGGGGGTGAGACAGCGAGGCTGAAACGGTTAACTCACCCACTGGCAACTCAACGAAGGAATCGTAGGCGAGGTGCAGGGTCGGATCCCCGATCCACTGCAACGACAACAGGCGTAGAATCCTGGGGAGGTAGAAGGGATCTGAGCGGAAATGCGGGAGATAAGGAGGGAAGGTAAAAGGTTGCGGGGCTCGAGTGTTGTCGCGGCTTACCTTGATGTATGTGGAGGCGAGGTAGAATAAATCCGTTAAGAGTATCTCCGGGCCGCCACAATCGTGTGCGGTGTCATCCGGTGTCTCGTGAGTGTGTGGTGGATGGATTAGTTAAGTGTGTCTAGCATTTCCGGGGAGCGCGTCAAACGATCACGTGACCGCCTTCGGATTGGTTGCGAAGGGGGTGGGTGGGGCGTTGTCATGGACGCTGGTCAACCATGAGTAAGGCGTCATGAGGAAAGGGAAGAGCTACTCTGAGTAATGGTATCTGTAGGGAACACGTGCGAGTGTTGCAAAATAGTTATCGGTCAAAATTACGGTAATAAATACAGCATAAATATTTACGAGGTGCACTCTACCATATTGCGGAGTGAAATGGAAAGTTACTTTCAGTCTAGCGTCTGCTAGGTACACATGGTTGTATCAGCAGTCTAGAAATACGAAATGGAATTAAAAAGATGAAAAAAACGAAAAAAAACATGAATACAACATTAATACAGTAAAAGCAAAATTGGTGAATTTAGAGTCAGCCTGGCTGTGACATGAAATTAGCAGACCGGTGAGATTCAACAATCGGCGCAAACAGTTCAACAGTATATAATTGCGTAAATCAAACACTACGCCTAAAAACCATGTCTTGTTCAAGAGATAATCTCATGTGTTCGAGTGTAGTGTGGCTAGGGTTTTAGCAGGGCGGACAGTGTACAGGAGAAAATAGGTCAGGGATCATAGATACAGTGGGGAACAGGGATCACACCTGAATGGTGCTGTTCCACTCGTCAATCGTGTTCAAGCCCTGGTTCACTGAGTTACAGCGTGTGATCCATTTGCATTCACTCTTGTTCAATAAAGTCTGGAGATTGCCCCCTCTGAGAGGAAGCAGAGGTTGGTCAATCACCTGCCAAGAAATGTCCAGTTCACTGTGGTTCTTTTCAAGGTAGTGTGCCACCAAGGGGGCTGTCAGAACTTTGCAGTGTATTCTGCTCTTATGTTGTATGATTCTTTGCTTGATCATTTGGGTAGTCTGACCGATATATGTGAGGTTGCATGGGCACTGGATTGCGTAGATCACATTCTGGGAACGGCAATTGGTAAAAGTTTTCAATGTGTATGATTTGTTGTTGGTCCTGAATTCCTTGGTGTTGGAGGTGAGGTCACAGACACTACATGTTTGGCATCTGTAGTGGCCGATCAATGGTGGTAGACCCCAGGTGACGGTGATGGAGTTTTGCTGCATGGGTTTGGTGGGCCAAGTAATGGCATGGACCAAGTGATTGGCCAGGTTATCACCTCGTTGGTAAGAGAAGAGTGGGGGTTCCTGAAAGGACTTATGAGTTCTCAATATTGTCCAGTTACGTTTGATGATCTTCTTGACGTGGTTACTGCAGGGGCTGAATTTGGTCACAAGCAAGATTCTAGAATTCATCTTTTTCGGTTGGGGTGTGAGGAGGAGGTCTCGGTGGCAGTACAATGCCCTTTTGCGGGCTCGTGAGATCAATCGTGGTGGATAGCCTCTGGAGATCAATTTGTCGCGGAGGACATCCGACTCCCTGAAGTAATCCTTTCGCCATTTGCAATTTCTGCGAATGCGCAAAATTTGACCGTATGGTAGACCATCTCTCAGGCCGCGGGGGTGGTAACTAGAGTAATGCAGTAGAGTATTTCGTTCTGTGGGTTTCCGGTACAGCATGGTTCCAATTTTGCCTTCATCCGCATGGATGGTGATGTCCAGGAATGGTAAGTCATTTGATTTATAATCTGAGGTAAACTTTAGGTGAGGTTGAGATTGATTCAACCAGAGAACTAAGGAGTTCAATGTGTCAGGAGTACCTTTCCAGAAAAGGAGAACGTCATCTATGTAACGTCGCCAGAGGGAAATTTGTGTCCTGAATGGGTTGGTCGGGGTCAGTATGTGTGATTTTTCCAGATTATGTACAAAAAGGATCGCGAAATTCGGGGCAAAACAAGCTCCCATGGAGACACCCTTGATTTGTAAGTAGAACGAATCTTGGTAGAGAAAGTAATTGTTCTCCAGGGCGATGTGTAGTAGATCCATGACGAAATCTGTGGGGATCAGGGTGGGTCTAGGTCTGTCTTCGAGTAGTTCTTTAATGACTGTGAGGCCCTCATCATGAGGAATGTTCGTGTATAAGGACTCTATGTCCAGTCCAGCCATGAGTTCAGTGTCAATATCATAAGGTCTGTCTTCGATAGTTTTGATAAGATCCATACTGTCACGTATGAAGGTATCAGTCAACGGAACAAATTCTTTGATGACTGCATCAATATATTTTCCTAGTGGCTCCAGGATGGAACCGCAGCCGGATACAATCGGACGTCCAGGTGGATTATTGCTGTCCTTGTGGACCTTAGGTAAGACGTAGATCACAGGTGTCCGGGGGTGAAGGTTGTTGAGAAAGGCAAATTCTTTAGCTGAGATAATGTTCTTGGCTTGGGCTTCACTTGTGACGCGTTGGATCTTGGTTTTCAGATCAGGCAAGGGATCTCTGGTGAGTTTGCGGTAGTGTAGAGCGTTTGATAGTTGTCTTTTAATCTCAAGATCGTACTTGTCGCTGTCCATGACAACGATCCCGCCGCCCTTGTCTGCCAGTTTTATAATTAAGTCTGTTCTTCCTTTGAGGCTGAGAAGGGCTTGTTTTTCTGTTAGAGGTAAATTGTAAGGGACATACTCGAACTGTTTTTGGAGATCCATGACCTCGCGTAGGACCAGACGTTTGAAAGAGAGTATCTCAGGAGGCATGGCTGTTGAGGGTGGGTTGAAGGTGGATGGCGGGTGAAAACGTGGTCTGTTCGAGTAGTTGGATTCAGGCTTATCTGCAAAAAATTGCCGTAGTCTAATGCGTCGAAAGAACTTTAGAAGTTGAGTTTAGAGTTCGAAGAAATTACTGCGTTCGGTAGGAACGAAGCTAAGGCCTCTGCTGAGGAGTTTAGTCTCATCAATGGAGAGAATGTGATTGGAAAGGTTGAATATGGGTATCAGTTGTGAATTAGGGTTGGAGCTGATAGTGGTAGGATCCATGTCGGGGATGGTGTCACTGTAGGAATGCGTGGTTGTTGTCACTGTTGTGGTCCCCATCGGTAAAACTTGTTTCTGGTTTGCCTTTCTCCGGAGTATTGATATTCTACTACTACTACTACTGGTAAATGCAGTCCAGCTCAAGAGCAATGCCTAGATTTAAGCTTACACACAGTGCAAAAGACTATTCTTTTAAAGCAAACTCCAGGTTTGCCTTATTTGAAATGCAATGCACTCTAGTTTACTTACAGGCGTGGGCTCCTGCTCAACTTAAGCTATTCTTTAAAAAAGCAGTCCTGCGGAATGTAAGCCACGCTTGTACTGATGCTTGTAGAGGTTTCCTCTTACACTAAAGATGTGCACTGCATTCTGTACTGAAGATGTGATAATAAAACAGATTTAAACCATAAAAAAGCAGTCCCTAGAACAAGTTACATGAGTGACATTGTTCACTGTTCGTCCTTAAAAATATATAAATCTTACTCTGATATAGGTTATTTTAAGAATTCTCAAAAATATTTATTCTTCTTTTTGTATCACAATGTCAGAAGAACAATACTTATGTTAAGGCTGGGTACACTATCTTTGAATGTTTATAAAAGGCACAGGTCTGTACTGCTAATTTGACTGGAATATGTGATCTTTGTGATGGCGGGGTCCAAGATCTCAGCCACGTACTTTTTGTATGTCCAAATGCAGCCACGCTTGATGCTAGGAAGCGTTTTATAATACCATTGTATTTTAAATGTAAGAACACAAAAGTTGACAAACCGATTGATGTGGTAAAAGACCCCCTAAAAGAGTTAGTCTGTTTATAATATTTTTAGATTTCTTAAATCGTTTTTACATTTGTTTTAATTGTTGTTAATATGTATATAATCTTAAATATTGTTCATCTTGGTTGAGATCTGAATCAATAAAAAAATTTACTTCAACTTGACACACCCATTATAGATTACAACGCTGGGATCCAAATATTACCATATTTCCAAGATATTTTATTGTTGTCTTCCATAGGGCTGCTTTTACACATGGGACTGTCAATGATTTCCGAGAGGAGTAACAAACGGGTGCCGATGGAGCTTGATGGAGGGAGGCTCTCTATAACAGGGTAGAGGTATAACCTAAAAAAAAATCATAGAATTGCTATGCAGACATGGGGGAGTCCGGCGTTGATCCACGAGGGTTGCATCAATGATTTCCCCACCCCTGGAATTACTGATTCTGGAGCAAAGTCTATTATAAGTTGGACTTTTAGGGTCCACTAAGAAATAAGTTACTGGGTGAATCAAAACATCTGAATTCAATTCCCCTGGTAAATCTTAACTTGTCTCCGGACTTTCAGAACACAATTTTGTCGGTTTTTAGCAGTTGAAATCTTTGTGTAAAAGTAAAGACATCCTCGGTGTTCCTGTGGATCTCACAATTTTAATGGAGATGGTAACCTGTGTTCATATATAGCCCCCTGATACTCAGTTGAATCACGTTCACGCTATATCAAACTACAAAAGTAAAGTAAATAATGAAATCAGATAAATAGTATAAAATACTGCAGAGTGATTCAAAAGGATAAACTCTTTCTCTTTTAATAAGTTTGGGTAGATGGATATATACACATGTTCCAATAGTTCTCTTTTGCCAGAAAAGTTTCTTTTAAATGAGGGTTGTAATTTGGCCAACTATTAATGCATAAGATCAAATTTATTTTTCTAATGGCGCATTTAAAAGGGAGTGCTAAATGTTACAAAATTGCTCAAAGCACTGTTTTCAATATAGCTAGTAAAAGATAACTGAAGTAGTTAGTTTGTTTTAATATATTTATTATGGTTTTAAGCTCCTTGTGTGTTGTATGTTGAAATTCGCTCCAAGTGGGTTCCATGAGAGGGGGGTGGTTTTATAAAACATTTTTAATGTATCCCAAATGATGTAGATTGTGTACTAGAAGACCTTCAATAATTATATCAGTTTTTCTTTTGATAAACTAGGAAACAGTGTGTTCTGTTACTTAGTGGTATGTGTGATGATTTCGGAGAGAACTCTAGGTTTGTTTTTAGAGTTTCACATTTTGAACTTGATGAACAGTGCTCTCTGGTTTTTATGATCCTGCATTTGTGTACTTCCCTTAAAACCTCTTATTGTGTAAGATATCTGGTGGTTTGTAGAGGGACCAGAATGTTTGCAACTTTTAAGCTGTCTCCTTTTTCCGTTTAACTCCTACGAGACCATGGGTTCAAGCTTCCTGTGGATTGTATTATAAGTACGGATTTGAATCAATTACATTTTGGACAGTTTCCTTGTAAGATGCAACAAAATAATTTCCATCTAAGTTCAGTGAATGTTTAGTCAGACCATCTGTGATTAGAATCGTCATTGTTTCTGCTCGAACATGTTTTCTAATTTTTGTCCGAGTTGGTTGGTAAAGATGTTGTCAAGTCTCATATTTATTAACCTTGGGGAAATTTGAGCATGTTGTTATGTATTGTCTTCCTTTAACTTGTAAGTTAGTGTTCCATTCCAGCACCGGCCAACTGTCTTGGAATGTTTGGGCTTGTCTACCGGCGCGGTTCCCATCACAGAAAAGAGGCGGGGAGGGCTAGGAGGGGTGCGAGGGAGTTCAAGGGGGGACGAGTGATAAATAAAAAATAAACTTACCTGCTGCTCTCCATCACGTCGTGCTTGACTTCTCCTCTCTTCTTACGAAGGGACAGGCTCCCAGCGCATGAGAGCAGCTTCAGGATTGGCCTGAGTGCCCTCAATTTGCCTCCAGGACAGACTGAGTCTGTGCCTGTTCTCTCCAACTTAGCAGCGTTGCTGGGTTGGAGAGAACTTTCACTGCGCATGATGGTTTGACCGACCTGAAACGGCCGACCTGAAACGGCCGACCAAACAGTCATGTCAGTGAAGGGAGTGCACATACCACTCCCCTCAATGCCTGTCGTCACTGTAGCCCCACTCCCAAGACTCGGCAAAGGAAAATAAAATGATAATATAAAAAGAGTTTTAAACCCGTTTGATTTGGAGGGTGCTGGTGTGGGGGGGGGACGCTCCTCCGCCCCTGCTTGTAAATCAGGTTTTGCACATTTTGTCCAACGAGTTCTGATGACAATCCGCCTCGCTCTCCGAACTGTAACTCTGTCCGTACCAAGAACTTACCAGGCAAAGTCAAACACCGGAAGAAAAGGGGAATGAGTTTGAGAGCGAGATACACACAAAGTATGCCCAGGCCTTCTTCACACAGCTTTCTCAAGCATTGCGTCTCTGGTTGGAGCACGGGTATGCATGAAGGCTCTCACAGAATAACCCCCTAATCAGGAAAGCTATATGCAGCATTAAAAGCATAAAATACTCACAATAAGCACCTAGCAAGCATGTATAGTCACTGGCTTCGGAAACACAGGCCACAGTGAGCATAAGCTAAATGGGAGAGAAGTCAGCAGGACGAAAGCTCAGGAATGGTTTAGGTCTCTTCTGATCAGAGAAGAAAAAGGGAAAACACTGCAATACAACAAAGCAAACACAGAATCCAGAAAGCAAGGTCAGCAAAACAGACGTAGAGGCCAGAATACAGAGAAACATTACAGAGATAAAATAACAAAGATGGGATAAAGGAAACAGTGAACAAACAAGCAACAGGCGGAGGGCCAATGCAGCATAGATAAGGTCCAGGCAGCTTCCTAAAGCCTTTGTGATGTTTAAATACTGCCACTGCCTTTCATGAGCCAAAAGTCCCACCATTAACTCAGGCCCGCTTGCCACTCTCGGTGTCTCAACCACCACTGTCCAGTCCGTCACAGCCTTAAAGGAATAGTCCTCACAGGTATTCTCATTGCCATCCTCAAACCACCGATACCTTGCTGATTCCAGATAGTACCCCCATCCATTCCCTGAATGCCCCCCTTCCTTGTGCTGGTTTCTTGGGCAATTTCTTATGGAACGAAGCCACTAATCTAGGGACATGGACAAAAGTACTGGTTCCCAAGAACGCTCTGCAAGCCTATACCCTTTCCACATTATTAGGTACAATAACTGACCTTTCACTTTCCTTGAATCTACTATAGGCTCAGCCTCAAATTCTTATGACTTATCCTTCTTAACTGGCAGATAAGGAACTGCTGGTTTGCGTACTGCAGGACCTTGGAGATGTGAAAAACAGGGCAAACTTTCCAACCTTTTAGAAGTGCTAAGGCTATCCTCCATGTCCTATCAACTGGATTATTGGAAATGTGCTAACGTATGGGAGTATGACCTTGGTATGGAAACCAGAAAAGGGCAAAAGTTGGGTTGAAAATCAAGCTAACACTCCTGATTTGTATTTGGGTTCTTTTTGTCTGTGACATTCTGAAGAAATGTTTGCAATCTGCTTTGGCCGGCTGTAAGTGAAGGAGAGTGTTTGCATCTATAGAAGAGATGACTGACAGTATAGCTGTAACTGGACTCAGTGGACAGAGGCTTGTGAAGAGATGTCTAGAGGATGTTGGGGGTGAAAGCATAAAGAACAATAGGATGGAGAATAACCAAGAGAAGAATGCAGCAGTGAGTTGTTATATGCTAGTCCAGTCAAGGGGCATTTAAGTGATCCACTACCCTTATTGTGCCATGGGAAAGCAGCAGAGGTATTGTTCTAAAGGTTGATTAAATCTCTGTCTGGCTTCATTATGGGGATTATGGCTAGCTGATTTAAAATTGACCATGCCTAAATGATGGATTAGCATATTCCAGAATTTGGGAATGAGTTTGGCACCTCTATCAGTTACCATCCCAGATGGTAACCCAGCTTATCTGTCAGTCTATCTCGTAAATATCATGGCCTACGATGGAGTTGTAGGTAATTAGTGAAATAGAACAAAATGTGCACATTTGGTAAAATAAAAGTCCACAACAACAAGGACGCTGCCTTGTAAATAAGGCACACCCCCTATCGCCACCACAACGTCGATAAAAGTGACGTTATGGTGGCGATAGGGGCTTGTACATATGCCCCCAGAAGTCTTTTGGTGAGATTGCTTCATTTGAACACAAGTGGAACACTACTGAACATGTTTTTGAATATCTCGTCTCAGCGAGCGCCACCAAAAATGTATCTTTACTACATCTAATGTTTTATTTTCACCAAAATGTCCAACACAGAGGGAGTCATGGCAACAAAAGCAAACTTTGTTCCGAACTCTGCATTGGAAAGAAACAGTTTCCCCTTAGGGAAAAACAATCCCTCGAAAATAGTCTGCTCTTGAGGATTATCTTGAATCCATTCATCCGGATCAAATTTTTCAACCTCAAATTTAACTGAGTTAAAAACGATCTCAGTGCTTAATGCACCAAAATCAACATGGTATAATGTGTTCTGTACATCTTTCCGCTATGAAATTGTGGTAGGTTTGACCTGCCGAAATTTAACAAAGGGTGAGATATTCAACGCACCCAGTAATTACTGTATGTGGTAAATATCACAAAACACATAATTCTGAGCCCTGCACAAACAGGGGTTTAAGAAGGGGTAGGAAAACACCATCCCACTTGTAATCAGGGCCTATATCTTTCAATTTTGAAGCAATAGTGAATAAAGAGATAAGGGACTAGAACAATGTGCTCGTCAGGAGTAAAAAGATCCAAGAACAGCTGTGAGCGTTGGGTGATCCCAAGTGACATAATACAATCAATACTGCTAGTGCAACAGAATAGTCAGATAAATTAATGCTGTGTGTGCATAATGACAAAGGTGCGCCTAGTTGTGAGAAAGTGTGTTATGTGACAGGTGAGAATATAAAAAACTAAGAAGGCCAAAAACACAAATTGCTACAAATGAGGTAACCTTAACCATCTTACTTCATTCAAACAATACTCAGCTATAGGTAAAGAATTGAAGAACGGTGGACCCATTGCACATTTTGCTAGAGTCTGTAGAGATACTAAGAAAGGGATGAAAAATTCTAAAGGGAAAGTGTAGTACATTAATGAAAGTGATACAAAAGAAAGTCACAAAAGTGAGTGTAACCATGAGAGTAATGAAAGTAGAGGTGTTTGCCAGAGACAATATTTTGCAAACACAAATTAGACATAAATCGTTCACCAAAGTGCCATGTAGCAATTTTGGGTAAAACTTTTAAACTTATGGCAGATTCTGGGTCCTCCCGGGCCATAATTACAAAAGAACTATTCCATGAGGCATTTGGTGATGGTGTTGTATTATGAGATTTGCAAAGACCAGACATAATTGCTGAAGGTTTTGAAAGAAGCAACATAGATATCTTTGAATATCTCATTTGGTATCACATTGCTAGCATTGAATTCAAAGGGAGGGAATCATAAATAAAACTGTATGTAGCACTCATAGGAGTTAATGCATTATGATGGAGGATCAATGGAAATTAAAAATCATTTTAAATGCCTGCAGCAAAGAACAACTTTTAGTTGTGAATGACCTAAGGAGCAGGAAATGGATTTTGAGGCAATTCCCAGAAGTTTTCACAAGGGAGTTAATAGCATTATGTCAAAGGAAGAAGGAGCAGCTGCAAGACAGAAGTTGAGAGGGGACCAATAAGCATAAAACAGAAATTGAAGAAGTCGGGGGGCGTGGCTTCGGCGCCAGAGAAGATGGCCGCTCTTGCACGGAGCTCCGTGACGACGTGAGGGGTTGAATCTCCTCCGGGCGTGTTTTCCTGTCATTTGGACCCTATAAACGCCGGCAATCTTCAATGAAGCCCAGCGCTACAACTTGACCTGCTTGTTAGAGCCCAGGGTGAGCGCTATCTCCATTTTTCTTTCCCATTTCGGACGCGCTCGTTTTTGTCCTCGGTGCCGCCCGGGCTACTCTCCTCACTTTTTTCATGGTTTACCTCATGTCGCCTGATTAATTTTCGGTATAGAAAAACAATGGTCCTAGACTTGTGTTAAATCTTGGTTGACTAAAGCATTCATAAACAGCATATAATACATATATAGTTTAAATCAAAAATGTACCATTCATTCATTTAAAAAATATATATATATCCTCAAAAATCCAAGAATGGCACACACTATTGCTTTCTGGGTGACTCTTATTTTATTCGGTCACTTTTACTAATATAACATCATCATATTCAGTATTCAAGAAAGAAGGAAAGGTGGTTGCTCCAAAGGAAAAAGTGAAGAAAAAGGGGTGCTCGTGAAGTAAGATAGAATATGCAAAAGGGGAATCCAATCAAACAAAACAATAATTCATCATTTTATATACATTACAATTTTATTAGCAAAACTGGTCGTGATTTTATGATGACAGCAGTTCTACATTAGGGCCTGTCCAATCGGTAATTCATGATTGTTCATTTTATTCTATTGGCAAACAGCGTTTGTCTGTAAGCGGGTAGGACTGGGGTAGGACTGGGGTAATATCAAGTACAGGCCCCGAACAGGGGAAAATGTCGACGTTTCGACCCTAGTGCAATGAGGGCAGTTACCCAGGTCCATTGACTTCTATGGGTTACCCCAGTATATCATAATGGCCTGATTAATTTTCAGCGCTTTCGTCATTACTTAATGCTGCACATGCCATTTGAGAAGTGTTCATGTGAAATTATTTTACCAATGACGTAATTCTTCCTCTGTTTGGCTCCTCATACGTTCCATAAAACGTACTTCATTTTTTAAGGGAATTAATTATAAATCTATCTTTTTCTTGACTTTCTGAAGTCTTGGGGCAGTGTGAACTTTTCATTTCATTGATTTCACACAAGAACTGCTGTTATCCTTGTTTTATGGCAAAGGCGCGCTCTACACGTAGTTGTGTTAATTCTATGGACGGCAATTCAGTGGAAGACTTTAACCCTTTCAGCATTTTGCAGGAAAATATGGAAGACGTGGATTCTGGTCTTCCACCCACAGGTAGTGCAACGCCTAATATGCCCCATAACCTTTCTAAGCAGTCATCTAAAATTCCCTCTGCCTCAGCATCTGTTTCAACTAAACGTGTCAAGAAAGACCCACCTTCGCCTTCCAATTCTACAACGTCATTATCTATGGAATTACTTCTTGAAGAAATACGTGCTCTCAAGCCTTACATGGAGTAAACAAATATCCGTCTCCAAGGTCTTGAGGATAAATGGTCCCACATGGAACAAAAAGTTACTCACCTGGAACAACGAGTTGACTCTGTTCAAGTTGTTACTAGTCAAATTCCTTCCTTGCATCTAGAGATTTCACACCTTAAACAACAAGTGAAAAATTTGGAAAACCGCAATAGGCGTAATAACTTACGCATTTATGGCCTTGCCGAGGGACTTGAAGGTTCAGATCCTCTTTCCTTTTTTCACTCCTTCCTCCCGACTCTTCTGGGTTTTCCCGAATCTCCAAAATTGAACATCCAAAGAGCTCATCGCTTGGGGCAAATCCCAAGATCAACATCTTCCACAACTAAACCAAGAGGTGTTATCTTATATTTTTGGGAGTATACCGATCTGCTTAAAGTCTTACCTGCTGCCAGAAGTAAAGGAAATATCTCCTGGCAAGGATCCAATCTCTTCTTCGCCCAGGACTATGCCAAAGCGACTGCAGACCGACGGAAAAATCTTTTGGACATGAGACCGACTCTTCGCAGTTTGAATGCCAGATATGGGTTGTTCCACCCTTGTCTTATGAAGGTGACTTATAACAATAAAACCACTACCTATGAAGATCCGGCTCGTCTACAACATTTTTTGGATACCTGCAAAGAAGAAACATGGAAATTCCTCGTTCATCGTTGTTTTGATTGTCTTCTTGTTGTTTTGTTATGATTCTGTATTCTATTTATACTGATATTTTTATTGTTATTTATTGTATTTTCTGTAACCAATTTCTTTCTACTGTCAGGTGCGGTTTATCGTGGTCCTCCGCTATGTGATCCCATTTTCCCGCCTGGATGATGTCTCCCTTTCCCGTTTTTCATCTTGGAGTTTTCCCGCTTGATCGTGCCGTTTTCCTTATGTGGCTCCACCATCCCCATGTTTCCGTGTATATTTGTGGTACGTTCTTTTATTATTTTTTCATTATTTTTTGCTCTGTTCTCTTTCAACTTATGTCTCCTGTATTACTTTTCGTACTTACTTTATCTTTTCCTCTCTCTTCACACTCCTACTTTCCATTTTTATTTCATATGCTGGTCTCTCTTCTTCCTTTTCAGTATAACTAATTTTTTGATTCCCTATAGCTTTTCTTCCTACTTTATAACTTTCTTTTTCTATATATATCATTTATCTACAGAATTCCTCTCATTTAGTAACCTAACACAGGATGTGTTATTATATTTAACTGCTTGTAACTGTTTTTATCAGGTTTTATTATCTGTTTTATATATTTAGATGTTGTTAAAAGTTATATCTTGGAATGTTAAGGGTTTGGGTTCTCCTATCAAACGTCAACGGGTTTTATCGCATATTGCGGGTTTAAAAGGTGATATTGTTTTATTGCAAGAGATTCATGTGACAGATAATGAGATAGCCAAATTACAACGCCAATGGGTGGGTCATGTTTTTGCATCCCCAGGTTCAGGGAAGCGAAATGGTGTAGCTATTCTCTGCCATAAACGTTTAGATATTCAACTTGTACAACAAGAAAAGGACTCTGAAGGTAGATGGGTTTCAGTGTCTTTACTAATTAACAAAATTCCTTTGACCATTTTTAATGTGTACGCTCCCACTAACCCTGATAAACTCTTCTGGCCTCAGATTCTATCTACACTGATGACATATACAGACGATTATTTAATTTTTGGTGGTGATTGTAACATGGTGGTTGATCCTTTTATAGATGGACGTTCTAATTCTAAATTTTCTCCTTCTTGCACACACAATAAATTCACTTCTACTATAACTCAAAGATCCCTTGTTGATTCTTGGAGACTATGTCACCCCACTCTCCAAGAATACACTTATTTCTCGCCAGCTCACTCTTCTCAATCCCGTATAGACTACATTTTTATTTCCAAAGCCCTTACTCAACACATTTCTCACTCTGACATAGGGTCTATATTAATTTCCGATCATGCCCCTGTCTCCTTAGGTTTAGATTTACTCCCTCCCATCGAAGGAACTAGGAGATGGAGATTTAATAATTCCCTCCTATTAGACTCAAAATTTACACCCGCTTATCAGGATTTTGCAAACACTTTCTTTATAGAGAATGAATCCCCTCATGCATCTCCTGAACTTATTTGGGACACTTTTAAAGCTGCCTCTAGAGACTTCATTATTTCTTTTGTAGCCCAGAAACGGAGGGCATCCTCTCAAGCCATACAACTGCTTGATTCACGAATTAAGCGATTGGAACATTCCTACTATTCTACAAAGGCTCAAACTGATTTGAGTGAACTTATCAAAGCCAAATTTGCTTTTAATAAACTTTCAACTGAATCAGCGAATTTATACTTACTTAAATCCAGTGCTAAATATTATAGTGCACAAAATAAATCTGGTAATCTTCTTGCTAATTATCTCAAGATTAAAAAAGAACGCACTAAAATTGAATCTATTTTAACCTCAACCAACACTACAGTTCATAAAAATGAAGATATTCTTTTAGAATTTACTAACTTTTATCGAACACTTTATACCCCTGAATCCCCTTCTCAACAAATTACTACTTCACAATATTTGTCCTCTATTCCTCCACCCTCTTCTCATGACGTAGATTTTTCTTCCTTAGAAGAGGATATTCAAATTAACGACATCCTTACTGCCATTCAATCTATTAAAAAAGGGAAAGCTCCTGGACCCGATGGCTTTACAATTGAATTTTACACACATTTTTCTCATCTTCTTCTTCCCAAATTGCATCAACTATTCTTATTCTTTATTTCAACCCAGAAGTCTAAAGGTTCTTTTCAGGAAGCTCTGATCTGCCTTCTCCCTAAAGAAAACAAAGATCACACACTGTGTAAAAACTACAGACCCATTTCTTTAATTAATTTGGATTATAAGATATTTGCGAAAATTCTTGCCCTTCGTCTAGATGGTATTCTACCACAATTAATTGGAAAAGAACAATGTGGTTTCATTAAGGGGCGACATTTATCTGACAATACTTGACTCTTGTTTAATGTTCTCCGCAAATCTAAATCATATAAACAATCATTGGCCGCTATTTCATTAGATGCCGAAAAAGCGTTTGATAGGGTCAGTTGGCAGTTTATTTTCTCAACACTTGTTTGGTTTGGCTTTGGTCCCAAATTTATCACTTATGTTTCTTTACTCTATTCCGCTCCCAGGTCTTTTATTCTAGCTAATGGTCTTGTATCTCCCTCTTTTCCTCTTCACAGAGGAGTTCGGCAAGGTTGTCCACTTTCTCCACTTTTATTTATTCTTGCCCTAGAGCCTTTTTTAATAAAAATTTGTTTGAGTACAGACATTACAGGTTTCCCGTATGTTGATAAACATTTAAAACTTTCTGTATATGCAGATGATATTCTCTTATTTATTTATAATCCGCAAAATTCCTTGCCAGCATTCTTATCAGAAGTATCTGATTTTGCTTTAGTTTCAGGTTATAAGCTCAATGCTGACAAATGTGAAATTCTTCCTTTAAACAAACACTGTTTTCATGCTGATTTTTTATCTTCTTCTTTCCATTGGAATCCAACTAAGATCAAATATCTTGGACTATGGTTCACCCCTTCTATTAAAGAGACGGTTGTATTGAAGTTAAAAAACTTGCAATCAATATTAGTTACTTCCACGTCACGTTGGCATCCCCTATTTTTATTCTGGTGGGGTAGATTATATTCTATTAAAATGATGCTAGTTCCAATAATTTTGTTTTATTTATCCAATATTCCGATTAATATTCCCAAATCTTGTTATAAAAGTATTTACAGTATTCTCTCAACATTTTTATGGCATAACAAAAAAGCTAGGATGTCTCTTTACAAGCTTAAACAACCTAAGCACATGGGTGGTGTTAATTTTCCTGATTTTTCTTCTTATCACACTTCATTTTTTCTTAAACATTCTTCCTTTTTGCTGTCTGATAATGTGAATGATTCTATTCTTCAACCTTTGTGGGTAGAGGTCGAAAATTCCTTTTTTCACCCTTTTACCTTTGAAGAATGCATTTCTCTTTCCCGAGTTCCATTGTCATTATCTTTTCCTATTCTCAAAAATGCCCGTAAAATCTTTCAACCTCTCTTTTCGGGTGGTCTAGACGAACGTACTCAATTTCTAAACTCACCATTTTGGCATAATAAACATATTAAACTTAACAACAGGACTATTTTCTGGAAGGATTGGTTAACTTATGGACTTAAATGGACTCATCAACTCTTTCAAGATGGTAATTGTATCCCCTTTTCCGTAATTCAATCCATTTTTTCTCTTCCTCCTTCATATTACTCCAAATATATGTCCTTGATTGCAGCTGCTCAAGCTTCTTATAATGCTTTTGTGCCCTCTCGTGCACTTAGTATTTCGTCTCCTATTACAAAATCATTTTTATACAACCTCCCTTCAGCATCTCAAATATATAAAAATGTAATAGCTATCCCAGTCACTCGTGATAAGTCTGCTGTAGAATGTAGTTGGGAATCTGACTTGGGAGAATCTTTTCCTATTCAAATATGGAATAAAATCTGGAATAAAGTAAGGAAGTCTTCTAGAGCAGCCAATCCTACCCAAACTTTGTTTTTCATCTACAATAGACTCCTGATCACTCCGGCTAAATTACATAATATTGATCCTGCCATCTCCTCTACTTGTTGGTCTTGTCCTGCCCCATCAGCAGCTCTTAAACATATGCTGTTTGATTGCCCATCCATTCACACTTTCTGGACCAGAGTATGGCAACAAATTAATAATATTTTCCAAACTCATATCCCTTTCTCTCTTTCACATATTTTCTAGGCAGCATCTCCGACGTTTGGGCCTCTCATGATACTAATGTCTGCATTATTGATTTACTTATAGCTGTTGCATTTCAACAAATTACCAAGTCATGGAAAAATACCTCAACTGTCTCTTTTCAAGCATGGTGGTATGGAGTTTGCTACAACCATAGATTGGATAGAGCTTATGTACACCCAATTACACGTGCTATCAAACGAGACATACTTTGGTTGCCTGTCACTAACTTCTTAAATGTGTCAGCTAAAATCTTACCTGCCCATAACCCTTGCAATGAGGAAGTATCCAAACCTCCTTGATTTCACAATTATCGCTGTTTGCAAGTATATCTTATCCTATGGTTAGAGACTAATTTATTGCAGTAGGAATTGTTGTTACATAAATGTTGTTTTTTACATACAAGATCTAGTATGAATTTTACTTTCCCCTCTTCTTTATCTTTCTATCCCCCCTTCTTTTCTTTCTTTCACTTTCCTTCCCCCTTCCCATATGAATTAATTGCATTATTCTACACTTATGTAATATTCCTTTAAGTATTGTGCTATGTTTTATCTTTTCAACAAATAAACATTTCTTTTAAAACTTAGAAATTGAAGAAGTCTTGCATAGTCTTGAAGATGAGATCATTGAGGAAATTGAGTTCTCGGAACGTGTAGTCCCTATTGAACTGCCCAAAAAATGGATACAAGTTTGAGTTTGCGGTTTTGTGTTGATATCAGGCCCTTAGTGCCAATATTATAGTTGACTGTCACCCCCTTGCCAACAATATTGAATTGGGAGAAATGCTAGAAGGAGCCACCATATTTTCTACACTTGACCTGAGATCAGCGTATCACAAGATTGTGCTGAAGTTAAGTTTGCCCCCCCCCCAGATCACAACATAGTCAGTTGTTAAGTTCTTCAAAGGTCCTTTTGCCAGATAATGGTATCAGGAAAACACTGGTATTTGACAATAGAGTGCAGTTGAAATTGAGGGTTTAGGAAGTATTTCTTGGTAACTGTGGCATCCATCATATAATTACGCTTTATATGACCCTCAGTCGAATGGTAAAATTGAGAGGTTCAACAGGATGCTGAAAGACAGTGTTGCATGATCATGCTCCTGTGGGCATGCATTGTTAAGAGTGTTGCACCACATAGTACCACAGCAGTGAATCCACTCAGGATGTTGAGGATTAGAGATCCCACTTCGAAATTGTGTCCATGGTGGCAGAAGAAGAGGACCAATTGTAGAATGAATGGTGAATTGAATGTCCAAAGTATTTGAACCAAGATAGTGAGCAATCAACAGAATGCCAATGAAATATATAATGATAAGTGGAGGATTGTTGCTATTTTGCAGTAGGAGATTTTGTAAGGATTTTAAAAGCTGGGTTGATCCCAAAGTATGTTTCCAAATTTGAGAAACCCATACAAGTTGTGAAAGCCAACCGCAGAAGTGTAGTTACTCAAGATGGAAAAGTATATTATGTAAGACGAGTTGTCAAGTGCAGGCTAACAGGCTCTGCAAGTTTTGGGGCCTGATGGTGATTCCATATTAAGAATGGGCAACAAAATAGCAAATCCTAAGCACAAGGTCTTTCTCCGAGAAGGTGTGAAGGGGAGGTGATGTGTGGAGAGGTTTATTTTGGCAACAGTGCGCAATGCATAATGGATGGGTCTAGTAGTGAAAAGTCTGTTGCTGACAGAGTCAAGCAAATGGGGCAGAAAAGATTCATATCAACGAATCTCAAGGCTTATGTCTATTCTATGGTTTAACACTGCTTTGAGGATGCTATTTCATTCTTCTTCAATAATTATTATATGTATTGCTTTTTATTCTTATATATGTATTCCTTGTAATTGTTTGCACTTCACATTTGCTTTGATTATTATTATTAAGGGGAGGGATGTGTTATGCATTGCTTTACTTTATCTTGCATGCTAGCATTCCAATTCTACACTGGCCATCTGCGTTGCAATGTTTGGGATTGGCTGCTCGGAGTCATTTGATGCAAGTTACCTAGCCCAGCAGCTGTCCAGAACATGTACTACTACATTAAATGCTTAATCTTCTCCCCAATCCTGATAATGCTTTTCTTACACACAGCTGCGGTCCGTGCAGGTAACAGCGGTGGGGCGGTTGGGTGGGGGGGGGGATTTCGAGGGACGATTCCAAGAGAAAATTAAATAAATAATACATTTTCCCTCTGCATCGTCCCTCAAAATCCCCCCTCAGGCGGCCCCACAGCCCCACCTCTGTTACCTGCACGGACCACGGCTGCTTACACACATGTTTAGCAATTGTCGTGGTAAGTAGACAATTGCAACATAGTTTCTTCCAATAGATCATTGAAGGAGCAGGTTAGTTTGTCTTTGTTGTTTCTTCAATTAAAGTTCCATTAATAGATGAAAATATTCCAGGGTAAATCATCTGGTGTGTTGAGATATAATAGGCTGGATGAATAAAGGAAATGTTTCTTCTTTTTTTGTGGGTGTTAGATTAGCCAGAAATGAGCTATCAGAAATGGAGATAGTTGTCAAGCAATCTCTGAAGGTTGAATACATAGTAGGAGGAGGAGTAATATTTGAATTTGTGTAGTGCTTCATACCATATTGCAGGGCGAAGAAGTGCATTATCAGATAGGTAACATGCTACACACCGTGTGGTAGTGCTTCATTGGAATGTTTCTGTATTTACTGTGTTCATATTCGAGAAGTGTATTAATGCTGTACATGAGTGACCAGAGTGGTTGTCTTATGTTTCTTGGGTCGCAGCGCTTAGCAGCTTTATGAAGGAAAGATAAGTGAGAGATAAGCCATACTCAAACTGTATTAGTTGACTCCAACGAGATACTCTTTAGCAGGCATATTTTATTTTCATATTACTATTTTGTATGCAATAGCTCCAAACCTATGTATTTGTGATCATGATTTCCATAACTGAGTAGGAGGTCAGCACTGTAAGCATGGTGCACATTTCCTGATATTGGTCAAACCCTAACACCACAACAAAATGTTTTGAAAGTGTAGGCAAAGTTGCATAAAATATGACCCTAAACTAGAGACAACTATCTCAAGTTGTAATATATGAACAAATAACAAATCATATGAATTGTAGAAACTACTGGATTCAGAATGCACAAGTCAAGTTGTGTAAAGCCTGCAATAAAAGATGCTGCTTCTGCGCTTCATCACAGGGAAGATGATAAGAGAGAACTTTAGAAGTGCAGCTACTCCTTAAAATAATTGAAGTGTATTTACCGGCAGTTCTTCTACTGAGGTCTTTTGGATTTTTGAAGTTAAGAGCTTATCTGGTTTGAGGGTTTTATACTGAGGTAGAGTTTCCTTCAATCCAATGTGTCATCCCTACTAGAACAAAGTTGGTGTAGGGCTGGTTAAAGAAAGCCACTCAGTCATGGAGGCAGTGATTTGGGATCTTGGCAGTGAGTAAAACCAATGCATGGAAGTCAGCTTTCAAGTTTTTGTTGTTAAGATATGAGGGGACAGTGACATAGAGTTCCTTGTGGCAGTCACTTTGAAGTGGTAATGCAAAATTAGTATATTTTAAGTATGTGTACAAAACAGGTGATGGGAGACCACATGCCGTGTTTTTCTGTTAATATATCAAAAATGTCATCCAATCCTGCAGACTCTATTTGTTTCTACAGTGTGCTTCATCTGCCCAAAAAATGGCACTGCAATGCCAATGCACAGTTAAAGACATATTCATGGAAAGATTACCACAACGACCAGTGATCCCAGCAATTGCTTTCCAAATACGTTTTGGTCATTAGGTCTGCTATTAGCCAAGACTATTTTATGTTATTATATATATATTGTACTTCCATAGACGGCCCTTCATCCAACCATCGTCACCCATTGGTCTGTTAGTTGGTCATTCCCATTTGTCTTCCATCCACTGCAGCATACAGCATGGGGCAGTAGGTCAATACACCAGTAGCGGTTGCTACCGGACCAGGGTGGTGAGGCGGTGGGGGTGAGGCTGGAGCAGGGATGGGAACAAAAAGAGAAAAAAAAGCCACTTAACTTGCTACGGCTGCCCACGTCTCTCCTCGTCCTCTTCTTCCTGGCTTCGGTCAGCAGCAGGAAGCGCCCAGGCTCCCCTGAGCCAATCACGTTGTGATTGGTCTGAGCGCCGTGGCTCGGCGCTCCGACTGGGACTGGGAGGCTTTGCATGCTCCTCACCAGGCTGTGTAATGCAGCCTGGTGGGGAACATGCAAAGTGCGCATGACTCGCCGGCCCAAGAGGGCTGGCCAAGCAACCATGTGGTCACTTAAGGAGTGCAAACCACTCCTTTCCCTGCTATGCCCAGCCCCACAAGCCCCAAAAGCCACTTACTTTAATAGGAAAAATAAAATGATAATAACGATGTTATTATCATTTTAGTTTCCCTATTGAGCAGTGGGGCGACGCTCCTCCGCCTTAGCGGAGGAGCCGCCACTGCAGTACACCTCAGCCATTGGCTAACTGTGAGTGACGGTATTCTGCTCTTCCACAATGAGCACATCCACACACAAAGTCCTTCCCATAAGTGCGAGGGATTACTATAGCAATGTATACTTTTTGAGACCCCCCAAAAATATTTTTGCTTTCAGCCATTTTTTTTACATGACCAGCAGATTCCCCAACAATAAAGTTTTGTAAAGATTTTTTTTTTAAAAACGTAATAAAACAAAATAAGCATTGATAATGCCAAAAGACTGGTGCTAGCCAGTGGCGGGCGTATTGGCTTTTCAAAATTTAGTTTTTAAGGAATGTTGGAAAAGAGGATGGGACAGTTTGCCTGTAGGGCAGGGCTGGCCATACAGCACTATTGGAAGCTGGATCGGTGGAGAGGCCCCGATCCCGGTCAGTCTTGAATGCCGCTCCTAGGGAGTCACATCCAATATTCATATAGGTGAATGCATGATTTGCTGCTACAGAGAAAATGTGCTCCTATGTACTGTGCCAAACCTTGAAGTATTTCAATGTTTGATTGGTGTCTTTTCGGAACTTTCAGTAAAATCCTTGCAGTTTTAGCCAAAATAAAAGACATTTGATCTATAAATAGTGTTATGCTTTTTTCCAAATATTTTCTTGGGTGGTTCGGTGGTTTGGTAAGCCACCCTTAAATCATCCTGGAGAACGTCAGACATGCTTGCTCACTCGGTACAAGGTTGATATTAAAACATTTTTCAGGGGAGCTGTTGGCTCCTAGTCCAGCTCCGGCTGGCAGTGTCGCTTTGCTTTCAGAAGTCCACTTGCACTGATGATTTGTTGAATTTACCAGACTGGCCTCCTATGCAGAAATCATTCAGCCTCTGAGTATCTGCTGAGAGGGCCACCGACCATCTGCTTGTGTCAGCACAGGATTAGAGGGTTGAAAGGACAGGATACCAGCCCTTTCACGACATGCCGCCTGCACACGCTCTTCCATTGTGTACTGCTCGTTCTGTCGAGCCCGCTGCGCTGTCCTCGGCTCCCACCACATCTGCCTGAAATTAATGTTTCTCCTGTGGGAAACGTGAAAACGAATGTCTCCCTCTTGTCACCCAGTAATTTTTTGAGAGCAGGCATTTGACACCTTCAATTTAAAGTGACAATGAACACCGCTGGGTACGGATACAGCCACCAGCACAACTGCTCTCTGCTGCCCCAGAGTTCTGACCGAGGACACGTGCTCAGGGTGAAATTGGGTCCCTTGTTAGAGAAATATACAGAAGTAAATTAAGTTTAATTAGGAAAATAACAAAATGCAAGAAAAGGTGCGTGTGTAGGCGTGCACGTGTTTGTGTGTCCGTATGTGCGTGTATCTGCCTTCACACATGTATGTGTGTGTGGAGAGACCTGCCCTTTTCCAAAGCACATGCATTTTAGAAGTTGTTAACCCTGTAACTGTTGAGGCTTTTTCACCCCAGTGATGAGTCTTTCTTTGGCTGTTTGGAGTATTTTTCGCTTACACCTCTGTCACTTTTTTTTCTATATAAGGTATCTATGCCAAATGTGCGTTTTTCCCCCCACAACATCATAGGGTTTCTAAGGGTACCAAGGGTTTCTGGATTCCCCTGGAGAGCATTGAGAAAATATCCAATAGGGAAAAAGTGAAAAAGTGCTGTGCTGCTTTGTTATCTAAAAATTACACTAACGAAAGGTTTGATGTGCTAGGATCACCATCTTCCCAACTTATAGGAACATGCAGAGCAGTATCTAAAAACATTTTTTTACACAGTTTTAGCATTTGTCTAAGAGGTAGTCCATTTTTCCTAATTTTGGTGCTTTCAGCATACTTCCAGTTTGTGGTGGAAAGAGATGTGAAACCCATTGGTGATGCCTACATTAGCTATGCATGGCCGAAAAGCAGACATAAATTCTGAATTCAGCAACAGGTCATTTGTGTACATCCCTCAAGGTTTCCCCAACAGAAACTAACTGTTGAATTAAAAAATATTAAAAATGAGTAGCTAAAAACAGCCTTTTCTGACAACATTTTCATCTATAACTTCTTGTCACAATGACCGAATTACAAAAGCAATATACTGTTACTTCTACTAGACCCTTTTGGTCGGAAAAATACAGGAAGCTACGGGAAGCTACAAATATCATGCCACCCAGCGTTTCGCCATGTCTCTTGTTAAAAATAGTACCTCACTTGTGTGAGTGGACCTCGAACCCGCAACAAGAAAAGGCTCAAAATGCAACATGGCTAGATGACATTTTTCGACCCAAATACTGCCCCTTTTCTGCAATGTTGGTGGCTGCAGAATTTGGGCCCTAGCTCTCCCGGGAGCCAAAGAAACCTACGTACCTAGTACATTTCTAAACACTAGTCACCCGGGAGTGTCCAGGGTGGTGTGACTTGTGTGGTTCTAACAAGGTTTCTTTCACCCAGAAACACTTGCGAACCTCAGACTTTGGCTGAAAACACACATTGCCTCACATTTCTGTTATGGAAAGTTCTGGAATCTGCAGGAAGACAAAAATGTCCTAGCACCCAGCATTCCCACGCATCTCTTGATAAAAATGGTATCTCACTTGTGTGGGTGGGCCTAGCCCCCACAGCAGGAAAGGGCCCAACACGCAACATGGACACGTCATCTTTTTCCACTGAAAACCTGCTGTGTTTTTTACAATTTGGGTAGCTGTGAATTTTGGGCTCTAGCTCAGCGGACATCTAGGGAAACCAACCAAACCTGCACATTGCTGAAAATTAGACCCCCAGGGGAGTCCATGATGGCATGACTTGTGGGGCTTTCACCCGTTTTTCTTTACCCAGAATCTGATGCCACCTAAAATTTGGCTAAAAACACACATTCCTCACATTTCTGTGTGCCAATGCAGGCACCCTCGTGCCATGGTATACGGGTGCCTGCGTTGCGGAGCTGATTGATGTTGTGCAGGAAGGTACACATTCATGCACAAAATCAATCAATCCAGGCTTTTTCCTCTTTCTATGTGTGCTGCAGAATGCTGCACACATAGAAAAATGGAAAAAAAGAGGAGAAATGAAAACATTGATCCTCATCACGCCTCCCAAACGCTACCCTTGGGGTTGTGTTAGATTCTGACGCATTCCAAAGTTTCTGGTTTCTTGTAAATCTGGGAATGCTTCAGATTACATGGGTTTTGTGTGTGGTAACGCCCACAGCAACACCCATGGAATTCCCCATTCACGCAGTTTCATGTGTGAAAGGGGCAAATATTTACAAGGCGATGAAAAGCCACGTAGAGTGGCTTTACGTGGCCTTGAAAACATGCTGTGGCACATTGTGCCACCGGAACGTCAAAAAAGTGACATTCCAGAGTGCAAAAGTGCCGCTAGGGCCTCAGGTCCTTGGACAATAGAAGAATTCATCCATGGCAAGGTCAACAACGCCATGGACCTCCTGCCATTGCAGCTAGGAGCACCAAGGAGACCACTACTACCACCCCTGTGATGCGTCACTCACCTGAACAACTGCTCCGTTCCCTTTGGGTGACGACTGGACCTGATCCCCTCTAAGTGCTGACCTCGGTAGACCAGAACGTCAGCAACAAGAAGCTGGAGACCGGGAACCGCAGAAAGCCAGAGACTCTCCTGAGCCGTCTCGAACTGTGGAAGGAGAGACGCACAACCAGTCCACCTTAAAATAGGTCATCTGCCGTCTGAGGAGTCACATCCGGGGGCCACCCGGACTCCATACCAGATGGCCACGTCGCAGTGGAGCAATTGTCGCTACTGTAGCGTTCCACTTTCACCTCCTCCAGCTTGCGTACCTCTCTCAGGACAGCGTCACGATCTCTGTAGGAGGCAGAAGAGAAATGGTCTAGGACCTGTCCCCAGCGGCGGATGGCTTGCCGGCACTCAATGGTCCCGCTCCACAACAAAGAATGGGGAGAGTGCACCTGCTGGCAGTAGGTCAAGCAACCATGTCTCAGTAATTGCCACTGCATCAGGTCCTTCTGCTCCCTTGGACAGATCCATCAACCTCACGTTGTTCTGCCGGGAGCGGCCCTCTGCATCCTCCGCTCTTCTTTCTAGTGACTTCACACTTGCCATTAGCTGCTGTACCTCCAACGTTGCGTTCCGGGTAATAGGGTTGACTTCGGGCAGTTCTTCCTCAATGTCGTGTACCTTGTCAGTCAGCTTGCGATCATCTGGGCGCTCCAGGGTAAAGTCGACTGTGATTTTGTCGATGCGGCCCTCTAAGGAAGTGCACGCTTGTTCGAGGGAGGTACCTATTTTCTCCACAGCCGCGAGTACAGAGTCTAGTTTGGAGTCCAGGGTGTCTGCTGTTACCTGCTTCGGCGGCCATCGACCCCCAGCCGCTCAGTTCACCGACACGGGGGAGCGGCCAGGTGTCGACGCCGCTCCCATGTGCAGGCGGCACATTGTTGCTCCAGATGCCCAGGCACTATGTATGACATGCGGTGCAGTGCAGTGCAGTGTGGCCAGCCAGCCCCTCTCCTCCATTCAGGTGTATGCTAGCCAGGAACTTTCATTTGGGTGGCACTGAGGTAAATCAATCAATCAGGGACTTATATAGCGTGGCTACTCACCCATGAGGGTCCCAAGGCACTGGAGGCTGCTGGTCGGACTGGGTGAAGGATCATTCGAAGAGCCAGGTCATAGGTCCTTCCTGAATTGGGTCAGCGATGCGGATTGCCTGAGGTGCAGGAGCAGGGTGATCCAGGTTTTGGCGGTGAAGTAGGAGAACAACCTTCCTCCTGTTCTGGTCTTGTGGATCCTGGGGACGGAGGCGAGGGTGAGTTGGGAGGATCGGAGTTGTCTGGCGAGTACGTGGAATGTGAGGCGGTGGTTCAGGTATGCTGGTCTTTTGTCGTGTAGAGCTTTGTAGGTGTGAGTGAGGAGTTTGAAAGTGACTCTCTTGTTGACTGGGAGCCAGTGGAGTTGTCGGAGGTGTTGCGTGATGTGGCTGCGGTGGGGTATGTCGTTGACAAGTCTGGCTGCAGCATTTTGGACGTTCTGTTGTTTCTTGAGCTGTTTCTGGGTGACGCTGGCATAGAGTGCATTGCCGCAGTCGAGTCTGCTGGTGATGAGTGCGTGGGTGTCCGTCTTTCTGGATTCTGTTGGAATCCATCTGAATGCCTTTGGAAGCAGGCAGAGTGTGTGGAAGCAGATTTGGCGGTTTATAGTGAGTGATGAGTCCAGTATGATGCAGAGGTTGCGTTCGTCGTCCATCAGGGTGGGGGGAGATCCCAGAGTAGCTGGCCACCAGGAATCGTACCAGGCTGAAGGGGTGGATCCCAGAATGAGTAATTCAGTCTTGTCCGAGTTGAGCTTGAGGCAGCTGTCTTTCATCCAGGTAGCAGTGGCCTTCATACCACTGTGGAAGTTGTTTCTGGTGGTTGTGGGTTCATGGGTGAGGGAGAGGATCAGCTGGGTGTAGTCGGTGTAGGAGATGATGTTGAGTCCGTGGATTTTCAAGATGGCTGTGAGGGGGGCCATGTAGCTGTTGAAGAGGGTGGGGCTCAGAGAGGAACTCGGGAGTACTCCACAGCTGATCTCCGTGGGTTCTGAGAGAAACAGTGGTAGTCTGACTCGCTGGTTCTGGCCGGTGAGGAAGGAGTGGATCCAGTCCAAAGCCTTCTTAGCGGATGCCGGTGTCATGGAGTCTTGTGACTAGGTTGCGGTGGGAGACGGTGTCGAAGGAGGCCGAGAGGTCTAGTAGGATGAGGGGCTGCGGTCTCGCCCTGGTCGAGGAGGGAGCTGATGTCATCTGTGGTGGCGAGAAGTGCAGTCTTTGTCTGTGGTTGCTTCGGAAGCTGAATTGGGAAGTGTCCAGGACGTGGTTCACTTCGATGAACTCGGAACCTTGGACATTGATGGCCTTCTCTATGACCTTGTCTGGGAAGGGGAGGAGTGAGATTGGTCTGAAGTTCTTGAGGTCTGTCGGGTCTGAGGATGGCTTCTTCAGCAGAGGGTTGATCTCTGCGTGTTTCAAGTCATCGGGGAAGGTGGCGGTTTCGATGGAGCAGTTGATGGTGCGGGAAAGCTGGGGGGGTGATGGTGGCGACTGCTCTGTTGAAAATTTGGTACGGGCAGGGATCCGTTGGGGCCCCTAAGTGGATGCTTTTCATGGTCTTGAGCGTGTCCTCTGTTGTGAGCGGGGTCCAGCACAGCACGGTCTGTTGTGGTGCTGCTTGGTTGTGTACGATGGTGGCAGGTGTGGTGGCCGGATTTAGGGTGTCAAAGCTGTCGTAGATCTTCCTAATCTTGTGGTGAAAGAAGGTGACAAGTTTGTTGCAAAGGTCTTGGGAGGAGGGCACGTCTGTGGTCTCGCTGTTGGGCCTGGCAAACTCCTTGACGATGGCAAAGAGTTTCTTGCTGTTATGTGCGTTGGCGTTGATTCTGTGTTGGAGGGCTGTTTTTTCAGTGGTTTTCAGGAGGAGGTGGTGTGCATTGACGGTGGATGTGAAGGTTGCGTGAGTTTCCAGGGTTTTGTTGTGCCTCCATCTCTTCTCAAGATATCTGCACGTGCATCTGGGCTCGTAGAGGGTGGGAGTGACCCAGCTGGCCTTCTTGGAGTGTAGTTTGCCTGGTCTTTTCTTGAGGGGTGCCAGGGTGTCGGCGCAGTTGGAGATCCATCGGTGGAGGTTGCACACTGTGGTGTTGCCGTCAGCGGGCGTTGGCGGAGTGATGGTGCTGAGGGAGTTGACGAGAAGTTCTTCAGTGGCCTTGATCCAGCTGCGACAGGGGGTGATGATGGTGGTGGTGTACGGTGGGCATGGTGAAGGCGAGATGTAGGCAATGATGGTCGGTCTAGGAGAGTTCAGTGGTGGGACTGTAGTTGAAGTTCCCGCTGGCAGAGAAGACGGGGTCGAGCGTGTGTCCGGCTATGTGGCTCAGTGCGGTGACTAGCTGCTTGAGTCCGATGTTGGCGAGGTTCTCCAGGATGGACGTGGTGTTCTGGTCACTGAGGTTGTCCAGGTGGAAGTTGAGGTCTCCGAGTAGGATGGAGTCGGTGGATGCGAGAGCCTGGGGTGCGATGAGGTCTACTATGGTGTCGGTGAAGGGGTGTCAGGGGCTGGGGGGGCCTGTACACGAGGGTGCCGTGGAGGGTGGTGTGGGGGTTGGTCTGGATCTAGAAGTGGAGGATGTTCCATGGTCGCCGTTGGGTCATTAGAGTGCGTGGTCAGTCGGAGTGTGCTTTTGTGGACGATGGCAATGCCTCCTCCTGGGCAGTCGGGGTGGTCCTTGCGGGTGATGTCGCCGCTGTCTGGGATGGCGATGTCTGGTCATGAGCAGAGGTTGGTATAGGTTTCCGTGAAGAAGGCAATGTCTGGAGAGATGGCATCAAGAAGGTCCCAGATCTCTATGGCATGTTTTTGGAGGGACTGCACACTGAGGAGGATGCAATTGAGCCAGTCGGGTGCGCTGTTGGTCGGCTGGGCGGCGAGAGGAGCTGGTGTGTTGGTGTGGCAGAAGGTGCGGTTGCAGTTTCGGCAGGTGAAGGGTCCAAGGGTATTCTTCGGTGATGCTAGAAGGCAGGTGGCGTGGTGTCCAGGGTTGATGGTGAGGTGAGTGCTAACGTCACAGCGGTGGAGTGTCAGAGAGGCAGGGTCACTGGCACTGGGCGCGGTCGGACGCAGATGGGCATGCCTTTGGTGCGCCAGTGGCGCAAAACGGCCGAACAGTGGCTGTCATTAAGTAGTGCTGAGGTGGGTGCTGGATAGCTGGGAGGCGGGAAACGCGGGAAAGGACACTGGAGGGGGGTGGGCCACGGGGAATTGCAGGTGCAAGGGAAAAAGGAACTAAAAAAAAAGGCACAGATAAAACAAAGCCAAACAAAGCAAATTACGAAAAAAAAGTCAGAGGCAGAAAAGCAACGGAGAAGAGCAGAAAGAGGGACAGAAACAGCAGAAAAGAGGGACAGGAGGGTAGTCAAGCAGCAGAGCAGTGACGCTGTACCACCGGACCACCAGGGATGAGGGTGGAGGAGGACCTCAAAATCGTGACCTCCGGGTCATAGGAAACAGCAGCAGCAGATGGGGACAGCAGCAGCAGCTATCAGACGGACTGCGCTGTGGAAGGAGCAAGCCCAATAAGGGATAGTTCTCAGTACACCCAAAAGCACACTAACAGGGTGCGAGGAAAGGCAGCACCACCAGGTCGCCTCTTCCGATCTAAAAATGGCGGATCAAGCTGCGTGCCCAAGGGCCTGGGCCCAAACCAACCCCCGTGCCCCTGGCACCCCCTGCCACCAATGGCCAATATCAGCGTCATTAGCCAGGTAGTGGAGTCCCCCACCAGTCTTGTGCGGTCTCCTCGGTGATGTGGGTCCACCGCAGCACAGGGATTGCTCATGGCATGATGTGCACCACCCACAGGTGCTAGGCCTGGGCCGGACACCACCCCCGGGCCTCCTACGCTCTCCATCCCACATTCTCCTCACCTGGACATCGAGACCAGGGTTCAATCCACCACGCTCACTCTGAATCTGTGACTCAGCCAGTAGGATCCTCAGCCAGGCCGGACTTCACAAGCCTGGGTACAGCAGTCGCCTCTGACTCCACTGGGGAACCTCTTGATGAAGGTGAGGCAACAGGGCCCTCTTAGGCGCGAAGTCATGGCGCTCCCACCACACAAGTTCGACACAGCTCAGGGACCTCACCCCCCATAGCGTTCGGGCAGCGCCACCTCCTCTGGCCAGTGATACAGGGAGGCGCGGCCTGCCATCGGCAATCTCCTCTGTGCACCCGGTGTAGTGGCGGCACGTGTTATGCAATGCAGGCTTCGCCACGTCAGTGCGCAGGAGCTTCTCTACCGATCACAGCTCCAAGGGGCACCAGGAGGTCTTCTCACACAGGTCAGCAATGTGTCTCCATGCGACCTGCCAGACTTCGCCACCAGGTAAGGGCAATCGCCGACGCCTCAATGTCTATAGCCACGGACCACAGGCTCGGGCCAAACGCGGCCCGCCTCCATCGTCAGGCCGCAGTAACTCCACAGCACCGGTGCCTCCCACTCTGGGTCTCAGACGCAGGCTCAGCAAGGCCTCCAGGCCTCGGGGACTGTCCACGCTTCCAGGTATCGGCCGCCATGGTGTCGCAAGGATGGCGCAATGGAAAGTGCTGTATTGGTATTTTTCCCCAGCGATGCGCAACTTTTCATTAATGAGGCCCTAATTCTGCATTTCCCCTGGGACTCTGGCTGGTCATCCTGGTTGTTGGGGGGGTGGGGCGGGGGTTTATTGACCTGTGCTGAACTTGATCCTGGCTGCTCCATTATGCATTCCAGTGTTTTTATTCTCTTTTATTTCCTTAGAGGTGTATTTGTAGGCTCTTTTTGCCTCTAGAGGCTGAAAAGTGATGTTTTTTCACTCTAGAGTCAAGATTTTTTTCGCCATGACGCTAGAGTTAGCCGCAATTTTCGTCGCTGCTAGCTGATCCTAACGCAATGTAACAACGTATTATAAATACCTCGCTAGCATGGCGATGGATTTCGGCGATAGTCAATGTCAAAACTGCTTAGCAGCAATTCTTGTAAATATACCCCAAAATATTACTTCAACATGCCACACATATAGTACTACACCATACTTCATGGGACAAATGGTGCAACAGAGTAAACAAAGTTGCTGCACTGCGTCACCTGCACTATATCTTCAAAGTAATGGCACATCCCTGCTCTCTGCATGTGCTGGTGCACTATGTGCTGCCTTGCGCCAACACAGGTACCCTTGCGCCGTGGTGCAAGGGTGTTTATGTTATGATCAGGACAGTTTTTGTGCAGTAAGTGGCCTCTTCCTGCATAAAAACTACCCTTTGAGGCTTTCTCCTCAAAGAAAAATATATTTCTCCTTGTTACACCAGGCTCCGGGTGTTGTCGCAAGTCCATATTTACACTTCTTTGTAGATATGGATTTGCTGCAAAATAACAAGGGTAGATACATGGGAACACTCATGGACCACCCATGGAAAGCTTCCCAAATGAAAAGAACTGCAAGGCAGCACAATGCGCTGTATTATTATTTGTTTTTTGCTAAGAAACGCAACACAAATAGCCATTTGCTTTGCTTTGTAAAACTCCAACAAGGACTTTGAGTTCAGTATGCATGAAAAAAGTCATGCAAACACGAGGCAAACCTTCGTCCGGTCCTTTTTTCTTTACTGAAGACAAGAAGTGTAGGTGTAGAAGACTGTATGCATTTGTACTTGCTGCAGGCAATATTTGGCGTAAAACAGGGAAGTAATCACTAACAACATGCTGATTACATGGTCCCACAAACTCCCTGAGGGTCCAGTGGATAAAGGGCATCATTGGTCAACCCCCCCCCCCCCCAGGGAAAACAACGATTTTTGAAGAATATACTTGCCCCCAGCGGTGCTGCCATGTCTCTCAGGAACGGCCACCTCCAGAATGTGGGAGTGATACCATCAACTGGCCTGTAGGATAATCTGGCAATGTCCGAAGGAGTGGTCTAACAGGTCAGTATGTGGGCTGGCTTTTTTCTGTTTGTGGGCTGATTTTTACTTTGGACTTCTCTGATGTTACCACAAGTATTCACATATCCATACAGGCCAAACCTTGCAAAACACTTCTACAGAGTCTGTTTTCCAGTTCAAAACTGCCTTAATTTGTAAATGTGGTCCTCTTTTTTACCTATTTGATGGGGGCCACTCTTCTTTTAGTGAACATTATTTTCCCCTGGGGGTGCAATCATGTCCTCCTCAGGGGCGCAATCGTGCCCCCCCCACCCAAACAATTTTTTTCACTAGGGTAAGTACAGATAAGCAGCCTTACCAAGTTTCCAAGTTCCATGTGTGATGTGCTGCTCCAGTCGTGTTTTTTTTCTTTGAATTCTGGGAGTTGTAGTCTTGTTTATTCCATTATAAAACAAGACTGCAAGTCCCAGAATTCAAAGGAAAAAACCTGGAATGGACTAGCACATCACGCATGGACCTGGGAAACTTGCTTGCTCTCCATAGCCACTTTCCTTTCCCATGGGAGTGCCATTGCGCCCTCCAGGGGGGTGTATTCAAACCCCCCAGGGGAACAATACATTCATTTAGAAATATATTTATGGCCCCCGGAGGTGGGGGGTCAGCCCATGTCAATTCAAGGCAGCCATTTTGTTTTCCCCTGGGGGGCACGATTGCGCTCACCACAGGGGCACGTTCACACCCCCAGGAGAAAACAATATTATTTTTTATACAATATTATGCCCCTCATACTGGCCGCTGATCCCCAAAACAAAGAAATTAGTGCCTCCGACTTTTTCACCTGGGGGTTGCTCACCATAAAAAGCCTCGAATTTGGAAAATGTGCCCCTAGTGGGGTTGGTCCATGTCTCAAGGGGGTGACCCCCAAAATGACATTACTTCCTGGTGTTTAGTGGTTCCTGCTCATGGATCACTGTCCATCCGTGATCCACAAGCAGGAAATGTTTTGAGAAAAGCATTGCTGGAAAGTGGAGATTCTCTCCTTGCCAGAGAGGTCTCCCCCAAAACTGGGGAGTCCGCCTTAGAGGCAAAATCCCCACCAGATGCAGTGGAAAACACTCACCTTTTTCCCCTCGCTGGTCCGGTGTGGAATAGTGATGACAGCGCACTGCAAGGCACAGATGGGCAGGAAGGCAGGGGCTGAAACAAAGCAGTTCCGCTTCACACCCAGCCTTTTTATTTTTAAAAAGGAATCCTCCAGAGGATCCTTTTAATGCCTCCCCCATCTGAGCCAATGGTCGACAGACATTCTGGGGAGGTAGTGCGGCCATTGGCCGATGGCCGCACTAAACAGGTAATTACTACTTCAACAGAGCATATCCAAGTCCAATCGATCAGCAGAAGTCAGATCAGCTCCTAAATAGTCATCATAATTCTGTGAAGCCTATTTGCCATGTAGTATCGACGGCGTTCAACCTATATTGGACCATTCCAGGGTCATCATCCGGACAGGGAGATTATTCAGAGCACATGGTAGATCCTATAATGTTGAGGACACATATAGATACAATTAATTATGGATTGAGGAATCAAGCCATTGAAAAGATAGAAATGGTTTTCTAGTTTTCAAAAAAGGGGAGTAATTATACTCAGATTTCCAATCAGGTAGAATACCTAAAAAGGTAAGATATACATACATAGACAGACTTTGCTACAACGACATGGTAAAGTCTTTCTCTCTGTTGCAGGAGCATGGTCTGCAAAGTGCCAATCCTGCAGCCTTGCAACGTCCCCCACAACAGATGAAGCAGAGGCTACTGCTTCTGCAGCAGTAAGACGTTTCATGATAATCATCAAAAAGTCAAGGCAAGACATTGGTCTTTTGGTGGTCTGATGGTAAACAACATATACATTGTATGTTGCCAACTGGATCCGGTGGGTGAACAGTGTCATTCCCACACACAACATCTGCATCACTTGCTAGGCAGACGACACGCAACTCATACTCTCCCTCTTGGAAAAGAACCCTCACACAAGAAACAAGTTCACCGTCTACATGACAGAAGCCGCTAGCTGAATGAAAGCCAACTGTCTCAAGTTGGACTAGGGGAATATCCTCTATGCACAGCACACAGCAAAACAAACTGAAAGCAGACCACACTAATAGAATCTGCAAGATCCACAAGTGTCCTACCACATAGCGTTCCTGCATTTCTTCCAATAGCGATAGTATCCCACTTGTGTGACTGAACTATCACCTGTGAAAGGAAAGGCTCACTGAGGCCCTTAAGACACATGAAAAGATCAAGATTTTGCCTTGCAAATTGACCAATTCTGGCAATGTGGGTAGCTGGGTTATTTGGCCAGGGCTCGGTCGGCACCCAGGGAAACCTGCCAGGCCTAGATATTTCTGAAAACAAGGTAACTAGGGTAGTCTAGGGTGGTGTAGCTTTTTTGGATCCCAATACCTTTTTTTACACAAAATGCCCTGCAAACTCCAAAATTTGGCTAAATCACAGATTTTTCTTCATATTTCTGTGAAGGAAAATTCTGAAATCTGTGAGGATCCATAAAATTCCTACCATCTCGTGTTCTCACACTTCTCTCAATAAAAGGGCTACCCCAAATGTTCTCCAAATATGCATTTAGTACATTCATTGAGTAGGACCTCATAACAGTAATTTATTTGCTATGACCATACATTAGATAAAGATATAGCAGAATTTAAAAGAAGTCAATACAATTCAAAAGGAGATTTATACTACACAGATCTTAAATAACAATATTCAAAAATCTGAATGTTATTCGATGTTCTGCAGCGATGTCTGGAGCCCAATTATAGTACTAATACTTTCAGCCGCAGGTGCCCCGAGTATGCTTTTCACAATATTTGGTTCAAGGCGATGAATCCTCAGTGTGTTGACCCTGGCAGGTTTATCTAGATATTAAATCATTTTTGAAAGATAGTCTGTTATAGCAGCGCTTTGTGGCATGGCAGGCTACATTTGGTAATTTCAGATTCACCTTACTGCTAGTTATGGTGTTTGCAGCCCTATGCAGCAGGCACATTAACCTAACAAACAATCTGGCTCCTGCAGGAAAATAGCAATCTGTAGAGTAGGAACATTATCTCACCAGGCTATATTTCACAACAGGCCAGTGTAGGCTGTAGCAATGTCAGTCAACTGTAAGTCATACCTGACTTGTGATAACTCAGCCCCAGCACAATAGGCTAATGAAAGCACCGTGCCATATTTGAATCTGGAGTTTCCTGAATGGACATTGCTTGTGAATGACTGGTAGGTTTAGGTAGTAACAACCACTTATGTCTCAAGAATAGGAAACGTCAAGAAAGGTGCTGGCTTAAGAACAACATAACTTAATGTACTGTACAGTTATTAAATCTCTTCACACAGCAAATTCTTGTTTGCCATACCATATGTGAAAGTTGAGAAGGGAGTTCAGCCAATGCCCATTGAATGCTTGGCCTCTCAGCTGTGACAGGGAACTAGTGTTGATACCACCTTTCATATCAGTTCCTGACACACAACACTGTGGCATCACACAGGGGTCCATCATAACACATCTATTATTCAGCATCTTCCTAACATCTTTACCAAACCTGATTAAATCATTTAACCTCCCCTGTTACAACTATGTAGATGACACCCAAATAATCTTTGAAAATGGATGGTCTGGAAGACCTCTACAATTTAAATCTTGATGACTGTCTTCGGGCCATAAACACATGGATGATAAATAACCAGCTAAAGCTAAATACTGCAAAGACATAGGGCCTAAGGAACATGAGGCCTCTCCAACAATATGAAGTGAAGTCAGAAGCCTAGGGGTAACCATGGTCTCAGACCTAAATTTGATACTACTTGTTAACAACCTAAAACAAAGTGACTTCTGCACAATGAAAACACTATGTTACATCCTCCCGTACCTTGGATAACAACAGAAACTGCAAGCCATCCCTACACTTGTAGTCTCCAAGCTTGCCCATGCCACCAGCATATACCTTGGTGCACCCGCATTCATCATACGCAAAATACAACTTATCCAAAATGCTGCTGCAGGACTTCTTTTCTGCCTTCATCAAAGAGAACCGATGGCTCCAGTCTTGCAATCACTCCACTGGCTACCCATAGCAACAAGGGCACTTTGCATTGTTGACAGAGCCTTCAAGGAAAAGGACTGCTATACCTTTAAGCTGAATTCAAGCATTATAAACAAATTAGGGCACTGAGTTCCCGGCTTGCGCCACTTATTATACCACCTTTCCATAAGAAATCCGCAGGAGGCATTGCTTTCTCAGTACAAGCCAGCAAGCTCTGGAACCGCCTGCCAGCCAGCATTTGCAGCATCCAGGAGTGTATACACTTCAGAAGACAGTTGAAAACATGGCTAGTTCCAATACAACTACACCACCACACATCTCGGAAACAGAACATGGAAAGACAGTCGCAACTTCCAGCTCAATTTTTAGCTTACAATCCATAGATTGGAAACTACCCAACCAGCAAACTACTTAAGATAAGCAGGTAAATTAAGGAGAGCTGACTTCTGCTTCGCCAGGACATTATATAGTTATGAAGTTTATACGTAACCTTTCTGGCCCACACTAATACTAATACCATAACACTCAGCAGTTAATAGCCAGCTGTAACTTACACCTCTTACATTCAATTAAGGCATATATGCTATGAGTGTTGTCCATCACCAGTACTGTGCACCTAATAAACAAGCCATCACTAAATGAACAGGCATGGAATAACTGAAGGGATCTGTCACACACTGCGGGTCAATCAGAGGAGAATAATCTACTCCATGACTGCAGGTCCCACATATCTATACTCTATGGCCGCTTCTTTACATCTCACAATGGCTTTCAGATACGAGATGACAGTAACAATGCACATCCCAGGAGATCTCTCCACTTCTCCCTCCCTCCAGCAAAGGCAGCTCTGGCCCAGAACTATACACTAGGGGGCAGATTTACTAAGATTTTGCATCATTCACTTTTGTGACGCAGCCCCAGCACATAATGTTTGGTATTTACTAAGCCATGCAAAGCCACTTTGTGTGGCTTTGTACTGTTTAGTAAATACTAAGTAATGCAAGGCAGCAGGTATCACTGCCTTGCATTACCTTGCATTGTGAAGGTGTTCCATGCTTGGAGAATGGGCATTCCCATGCATCTACACGTGGATTTTGGCACATTCACAGGTTTATTAAAGCCATTAAATCTAGGAATGCATCAAAATTCTGCACCTTCCCCTGGGAGGCATAATGGGGAGAAATATCTTTATTTCTTCTTCTTATTTGCTCATTACATTTGTGTTGCATTCTGGGGCACATATAGAAAGAGAAATATACCTCTAACAATTGTTTTTGGTCAGGAAGGTGTTCCTTCCTGCACAAAAACAATCCTACCTATAATACAGCCATTATTGCACCATGGTGCAAAGATGGCTGCATTGGCGATAGGCAGCACATAGTGCACCAGTGCTAGAAGACAACAGAAATGTGTCATATCTTTGTAAATGTGGTGCGTTTCTGCTATCTGCCTTTCACGCAATGCAGTAAGTTGCGTTGTGTGAAATGTATTAAATATGCCACATAATTTCTGCTAGGACAACCTAGTGCAGTAACCAGCTAAGCAGACTATAATCATAAGAAATACCATGAAGGGACCTGCAGAGCTGTTGAAAGCTGCCAGCGTACTGAAAAACCATAGACTGCCCGTTTGTGTCTGTCACACCTCATTGTCCACCACACTGCTACAAGCTGTGTCTCATGACACGATAACCGCACCTCAGTGGTCATAATGCACTACATGGAAACACTTCCCACATAGGATCACAAAACAAAGACAACACCCTTCTAACCACACACCACCCTAAATGGCATAGCTTGCTGGCCATGTAGGTAAGCTATACAGTGCAACACATAGGAGTAGTAAACACTATACAAATGTGCAATACAATATAATACAATACAATATTTATAATTTGTGCATCATCAAGATTTATTCTGATCCTAATCAAATCTTTATTTCCATCATATTTCAGAATTATAAAACAAAATGTGCTTCATTTGTATTTTCATAACTACTGGTATACGTTGAAATATATGTAGGGTTCATTCACAGGTATTTTTATTTTGTGAATTAGAAACAAATTGACATCCTATAGTATTTCTTTTCACACTTCATGTATGCAAAGCCAATGGAATTATGCATTTCTGGCGCGACAGCGTTTTCCACATAATTATGAATTTGCTGCATTTGCTACATAAGCTATCATTTGTTGCATAATCTGTAGATTTTTACAAAAAGGTTGACTGGCCACCTTCCAGGTACTCACATCTGTATTTGTTACGTTATGTTATGTTATATTGATGTGTATAGTGCTCTAATCACCCAAGAGGGTATCCAGGTGCTTGGGCAGGTGTGTAGGTTTGTGGTCCCTGAGGAGCTTCTACGAAAAGCCAGGTCTTAAGCTTCTTGAGGAACTCAAGAAGTGAGGAGGAGGCTCTGATGTATTGCGGGAGGTCGTTCCATGTCTTGAGTGCAGTCTAGGCGAATGAGCAATGTCCAGTTTTGCTTTTGCTGATGCGAGGGATAAGTGTGAGTGAGAGTGAAGCAGAGCGTAGGTGTCTGGTGGGTAGGTCAAAGTGTATGTGGCTGGTCCTGTGTTGTGGAGGGCTTCCTATGTGTGTGTGAGAAGTTTGAATTGGTTGTGCTTGTTTTTGGGGAACCAGTAGTGTGGTGTGATGTGGATGCAACTTGGGAGGTCGATTATGAGACTTGCAGTGGTGTTCTGGATGTTCTGGAGTCTGGGTAGAAGTTGTTTGGAGATTCCAGCATAGAGTTGCCCTAGTCCAGCCTGCTGGTGATGAGTGCTTGCGTGACGGTCTGCCTGGTGGTGTGAGGCAACCATTTGAAGATATATCACAGCCTGTGTAGGATGTGGAAGCAGGAAGTAAACTGTGTTGACTTGAGCCGTCATATTTAAATGTGTAACTTATTACTAATGAAGTGAAACCTTTGCCCAAACAGTGCTAACGAGTAAAAATGACAAAATAGTAAAGTGATACTATCACAAAATGTGCCGCATTAAGCAGCATAATTTGTGTTTTCTTGCCAATTTAGTCATAATTGAGGCACAATTAAGCTCTCCCATGCCGCATAATTTAAGGTTCCTGTCTGTACACCAGAGAGATGGTCACGTATTTCACTTTACAAAATCCTCTCACTTTGCAGTCAAAGAAAGAAAAGTAAACAACATCTCCACAATTAAAAACATAAACAGCAATTTGTCAGAAGACATAGCCTGACATTAAACCTGCCTTAGCATACGCAGAAAATGTAACAAGATAAAACCAAAATTTAAAAGCATTTGTATTGCTCATTCACCTTCTGAACTCCTGCACCCTCTATACTGTGCCAGTTGCCTCTGTCAATTTGGGGCAGGCAAAGATTATTATGGGCTGGCCCGGCACAGCCTTCAAATGCTGTACCCCAGTTTGCGCCCCCCCAGGGCTACGTCTATGGCCCTGGTTATATAGCTGAAGTCATTCATATTCACTCTGCCCATGTAGTTGTAATCAGTATTCAAGTGGGCTTGTGAACTTTGGCCAAATTATCCCAAACAGTAACCAGGGAAGTGCTCTCATTGTGGATTGTAGTCAGCACGGACACATCCTGCCTATCAGAGAATTTGTCTTCAAGCAGTTCGTTTGAGTATAACACAGTGCTCCGGCACTTTTGGAGCTTTTTACAAACAAACTCCTGCGGTAACACTTTGCACCAATATTGAACTGCACCGCATGTCACAGTGCCAGCTTTGTACAGCTCACTGAATAGCTCTACTCTTATATAGGAGCTTTAAACATAAAGGTTATATCCTTTATAAAGGAGTGACTGGACAAACTCCCATGCCATCTTTGCCATGATTCCTAAAGTGAAAAGACAAAATACAGGATTTAGAGCAGAGTCCTTCCCTGTGTACACTCTCAAGGTGTATACATAACAAGCAGAGCTCTCACACAGCATGTATGTTTTGATGCCTTTAGCTTGCGATGTCCTGCCTGAACAGCAGCCATTTGTACAGGATCAAGGACTCATCAATACTTATATTCTTTCCTGCGATATAAATCTCTGGAAGCCTGGCAGGCTAATGTTCCACGACATACCAAATTTCGAACAGCCTGTCATGATCTGGATGGTCTCAGGACAATGCAGCAGAATTATCTTTGAAATGCAGCATACGCTGCAATAGCAAAAATGATCTCTTCTCATGACCGGTGCACTGGATGTTACCCAAACTATGCAATTACACCAGTTGGACTGAGCACTTCATTTGTGCACTATCCCCCTTTTTAGTGTAAGGCACAGAAAACTCCCTAAGTAAAGTGGGAATCCACCAGTGTACCCTAGAAGAGACTATTTTGCACACAAATTCCTTTGGTGCTCAAGGAAGTCAACATCCAGAAAGAGATATATGTAGTCAATAGGCAAAATATTTGCTGTATCGACTTTACATCCAGCATCTTCAGTGAACGGGAGAATTTGGGGCTGCACTAAAATTAGAGGCTGCCAAGAGAGCACTCTGTCTGTGCTTGCAGCCTCACATGCCTGCTATGTGAGGTGGTCTACCCTGCTACTGTCTCTCCATCACACAGATTGTGCTTGAAAAGGGACATCACGACTGCCATGACTATGTTCCTCAGAATCACTGGAAGATAGGTCATTTATTGGAATTCCACTGACTGAAAAATCATTGCCAGATTCTGCTTCATTTCCTCTCCCTCAAATGCTGTCTCAGGATCTGATCCTGCCTCAGAGCTGTCCTCCATAACTTTAGTTAGGGCAGCAGTCATCCACGAGACGCCATCTTTGTTGACTGGCTAAAACCTGTCTAAAACCTTCCATCTGAAACGCTTTGTCTTACGTAGAAGGCAGAAGTATGGTTTGAAATCAGTGGGGGGGTGTGCGTTCGAGTTGTGTCGACAAAGTGTAAAAGCATAAAAACAAGTAACTTATTGAGGCTGCAATCCCATGAACTACTCTAAAGAACTTTCCTAAAGACACTAAATATGACATAAAAACAAAATAGTACGTCAACTTTTTTTTTTTTAAGATTGTATTTATTGGGTTTTCTTATACAAACAATAATCATGTCAATGTAAAATAATCACCTGCAAGAGAATACAGGATAAGGGAACAGAAACTGTACTATCGTTGTACATTAAGGCATTTATACAATCCGCTACCCCAATACAATGCAATGAACGAAAACAGGGGGAAAAGAAAACAGTGGCATTAAAGGGGTGAAGGAAAAGTGGAGGCACTTTCATAGGATGAGTTATAAGGACATAGGGAGGGGCAACGGGGAGAGGCCCCACATCGCAATTGTACGCAGGCAACCAAAGAGGCGGCACAACATGTAGTCCGGAAGATATGAAGAATTAAATTGGGTTAATGGGAGGTGTGTGAAGTGGTAGGTCTGCCGGTGGGGAGTGGCGCTGGGGAGACAGGAGAAGAGTCAGCAGGGGAGGTGAGTTGGACAAACTCCAGCATCATGGTATCCCAAAATAGGGTATCTACGGATACGCCTGGCCTCCTCATAATGAAGAGCAGTGCCCTCCGCGGTCCCCCACCTCCTGACCACGCCCTTCCAAGCCTTCAAGGGCAGGGCCAGAGGGTCCCTTCAATGTAATGTAAGTGTTTGTTTAGCTAGCAGAAGGGCTAAACTAGCAAATCGTATGCGAACAACATGTTGTTTCTATCATTTAAAAATGCCAAGAGCACAGGCTTCCCAGGAATAAAGTATTACCTTAACTTAACATATACGTAATACCACAAAATACTTAATGGAACAAGTGGGGCAACTCAGAGACTAAAGTTGTTGTGCTACGTCACCTGGGAAGAGCAGAACTGCACCATAAATAGTGCAGTTCTACTCTCGCCATGAGCTGGTGCACTGTGTGCTGCCTTGCACCAATGCAAGCACCCTTGCACTACAGTGCAAGGATATCTGCATCATGGTATGGATAGTTTTTGTGTAGAAAGGGGTCACTTCCTGCAGAAAAGCTGCCCTTTGAGGCTTTTTCCATGCTGCGCTAATGTCACAGGTGGGAGGGAGACTGAAGCGGAAGGGATTCCGCTTCACACACATCCTGGGGACTGAAAAAAGGAAATCTCCAGTGCAAGCATCGGAGGTTCCTTTTAAACCATCCCCAGCGTTGGCCAATGGCCGCAATGGGGAGGTAGTGCTGGCATTCGCTAGCAGCCGACAGCAGCACTGAAAGTGTTAAGGATAAGAGGCCTGATACAGCAAATTCAGTACTCAGAAATCAGGGCTTAGGAAATCCAGCTGCCAGAATATGGGGAGAGACCACAATCTTGATTGAGCTGTAGCTGGCTACCCACATTGCACAAACATTCAGGGTTAATGAGGTTTCAATAAGAGCAACCTTGCCTCACTTTTGGTTGCTGGGCCTTACCAGCAAGACAACTCTTTGGTACTTGACAGTGGTGCATGTAACAACCAAGCTACAAGACATGAAAAAGAAACAATTTAAAATACCCATGCAAGTGTAAGTAAAAAGGAAATATTTAATGAGAACATGATATAAAGCAGCAAATGTCATTGCACAAACTACATAAGAAACTATGGGCCAAAAACGATATTTCGGTCTCTATGAGAAATGTAACTGTAACAAAAATGTTTCAAAGGGTCCTCCAGAGACTTGACAGGGACCTATATGCCCATGATGCCTAACCTTTGCATACCCATAGTTTGGTACAAGCTGGGGGTTTGTTACATGCACAAAAAACTACTGTCATGAAAAATGCTCAGCTGCACCAGCCTGGAGGCTATGTCCGAGATGGTTTCCAGGAAAATCAAATATGTGTTGTGGGAGCACTTGGTCAGGTGCATCCATTTGGCTCCATCTCTATCTTCTGGGTCTCCATGTAGTGCCAGGCAAAGGATTCAGCTGGTGGGCAAAGACTCTAGCAGAAGAACCGACCTAGATTCCATTGACCGATAGGTGAGTTGAAACTTGGTGATAAAGCTTGGTCCTGGCAGTGCTTTATACCATGGCCCATTCCGCGACTTCAAAGTTGTAGTGGAGCCACTTTTAATCACAGATTGTGAGAGTTCTGTGAAGTCAGGAGAGGCAACTTGGCAGGCTGGTTGGAGAGATGCCTGATATCTCTGTAGACCAAAGTACTGAAGCTCATATCGGGTGGTAGACCAGAGGCTACTGCCCTCCATCACCTTACCCTGCTCGTGTGGCTATCGTGGGGAAGATCGCACAAAAAGTAGAGTCACTGGAGATATGTAAGTAGCCCTCCAGCTCTGGACTAATTTATTGATTGCCTGCTGCTCACATCTGAGTGTAGGGAGTTTTGTTCTTGAGGTTGTAACACTTTCGAAGGAGGACAAGAGCAGGAACAAGACTGAGAAATGAGATTTCTTCAGGCCAAGGCCCTCATCCCAAGACAATGGGGGAGAAAATACCCAAAGTTTCATTTGGACATGGGGAGTAGTACCTCAGATGGAGGTGACTATCTGCTTCTCCTGGCCCTCAAAGTACCTCAAAGCAAAGTGAAAAAAGGTAACATCAATAGACTAAACTTTAAAGGCAATGGAAAAATGCTTAAACAGAGAGGAATTGATAGTCAAATACTGAGTGTTGGTGATTGTGTGGTAACATTGGAAGCTTTATTGATGGCAATGGAGAAGGCAAACAAGGCTCACAGTGGTTTCAAAGACTGCACAATAAGATCTGCGCTTTACCTGGAGTCTTAGGTTGAGTGTTTGGAGGACAGGGTTGCAAGCATCTGCCTGTTAGGGGTTTGGCGACAGGTCGTGGTGATGTCACTGCAATACTCAATGCAGAGTTTTAACAATAAAGAGATTCTTCCCCTTGTGCATCCTCCAACAAAGCAACCTTATGTATCCTCCTATTTTGTGGGTCTCATTTGAGGGCACAAATCATGTTTTTGCAAAACTGGAAGCGGCAGGAACATTTCTGGATACAATGTAGTTTAGAATTCCTGTGGAAGATGGAGTTTAACTTAGCACAACGTAGGAGATGTTTGTTTTTCTGTTGTTGTGAGTCCTACTGTCACCAGCCACGATATATCATGGACTATTATAGGCTAAGCATGAACTATGGATGTGTTAGTTTTTTGTTATTAGTTATGGAGAAAGTTTTGTGGTTCCAGATCCTTACTTAGTGATCTGCGCCACTTCATCCACCCCACTTTATGCTCTCTCTGCTTCTCGATAATATGGGATTGTCGAATTATATGCTTTCGAATTGTTTGCAGAGAAGACCATAACATTTTCTAAGTGTTTTAATGTTGAGTTCTTCAACACTGCAGAACATTCTAGAAAAGGTACTGAAAATAAAAAGATCCATGTAGGACAGGTGGTAAACAAAAATAATCCTTGAGTGCACACAGACAGCTGCAAAAAATATGAATATGATCTGCATCTGTTGCCAAAGTTTGATGCCTGTATCTTTTGTCAGTTCCATTTCCAGATTGCACATGTGGACTCCAGGTTGGGTTCATCCACAACTTGTAGTAGTGAATACTACTTTGTAATCTCTTTCTTAATTGGCATCCCAATATTTTCATTCTCCTCAAAGTGCATTAGACCAGTACCTGCGCCAGTAGTGGCCCGTGGTGGGAGTGCTGCCGGGCGGTGACGTGGGGCGGGGGAGGGGCAGGTAGGGGGAGAATTAAACTACGGAATACGGCCGAATAGAGGTAAGTAAACATATAAATAAATAAAAACGAATTCCGTTGCGCGCGGTGCATCGCATTTGGTGATGCAGCGCGCGCAACGAAATTCGTTTTATTTATTTATATGTCTACTTACCTCTATTCGGCCGTATTCCGTAGTTTACTACCCCCCACCCTGCCCCTCCCCAGCCCCACGTCACCGCCCGGCAGCCCTCCCACCACGGGCCGCTACTGACCTGCGCCAATACCTCACTCGACATCCACCACCTCCTCCTCCTCACTGGAACTGACTCGGCATGACCAGTCACCCTGAAGCACCAATAACGAAACTAACGTAGCTGATCCTAGGTCTTCTTTCACAATCAAAGAATGCATGACTACCAGCGCGATGGTCTCGCCCTCTCAGTCTACTCACATGTCTCATCACGTCATTGAAACACAATGATCTCCCCCCTAACGATTTCAATAACTAAAATCTGTGGATCTCTAGGTCCTCTAGCTGCCCTTCCTATTAATCACCTTCACCCCAACGGCTCCTCGCTCATCCACCACTAGTCCTGACACACGGATCTCAACTACCCGAGTCCAAAAAAGGTTCATCGCTGAGTCCAATCGGACTCCTTCTCCTACCCTCCTTCCTCTGTCCTTCTCCAATTCACCATCCACTAGCCTCCTCTCACTCCCCGTCACCTTGCCTACTACTTGCCTCCTTACCGCTGAAGATTGCATATCGCATACCACCACTCCCTCCTCTAAAGGATCTCATTTACTGACTACCCCTAGACCATACACCATCCCTTTAAACCACCCATCCATCGCAGATATGACACGGGCTCGCCAGGATGAACTGACACCTCGATACTGGAAGTACACTAACCGATTACACTGGAGGCCTTATAGTGCCATTTGTTTTACTTCTCCACCTTTTGGAGGCAACGGATCTTGAAAATGGACCAAGGGTTTAAGGGTACACGCTACCGGCATAAGACCTTGATTTCTGGAGACATCGTCCAGCAATAGGGACGCTTCACAAGTACGTGTACCGCTGGATTTATAACGTTCACATCCGCATTTTCGTTACCCTATCTTTGCCCTGAAGAAGCCCTTGTGAAGGTTGAAACGCATTGGCTGTTTCCACATTTGTACAAAGGATTTTGAAAAATAAAAAGACTTGCAACAGAAACCAACAATGCCTGCTAAATGTACTTTCCTTTTTGTGTACTGTACTATTGATGATCTTTTGTATTGCCTCTCATCAGCTTTTTCTTCTGTATTCATTTGTGGTCATGTGGCAGCTGGCCATATGAGGTGGGCAATACGAGGGGGGCGTGGCTTGGCCCGCAATGGTGTGAGTCGCCTTCTGTGGAGCTCCAATGGCGGCTCCTTGTCCTGGCCCGAAATTATCACAAACAAGCGCCGATCGGGGCTGCGGGCGCTTCCGGACGTGGCCGTAACTGTTCTGCGGTGCCGGAGGTGGTCCGCGACGACGGCGGACGCTGCCTTCAATGAGACCCGGGGTCGCCTCTGAGCCGGCCGCGCGCTCTATCGCTGGTGCAGGAGCGTGGCTCAGGCAAATCCGGGGCTGCGCTCCGCCCACAGGGCCCGGTCGGGAGCGCTGGAGACCTGGAGGCGCGATGAAGAGGGACCAGGGGCTTGAGCTATTAGCACCAAACTAGCGCTACAACTGGACGCCCCCCTGCACGGAATCCCCCGCCCGCACAGCACTGGCTCATTGCCATGAGCCCTTCTTGACGTCGGGTGCAGTCCCGGGGAGGCGATCAGTGCAGGCTACATCACGGCCTGCTACCACTTCAATGCTATCACTGCCTTGAGACATCCCCCATGCGAGTGAGACTCTGGCTAACATAGGGAAGAGGCTCTGGAGAGCTGTGAGCCTTGGATACATGCGGCGGAAAGAGCCCATTGAAGGTGAGGGCCTTGGCGATTGGCGCTGGAGGAGGGGCGCTGAATGACTCGGAGACAGGCCTGTCCAAGAGCTACTGCATGCTAGTTTGGCCAATAAATCCGCTCGTGGCGGCACGCTAAAGCACGCTTTGAGTCAGTCTGAGGCCCCCCCCACGCTGAAAAAAACACGGCTGCTGGCCCTGCGCGACCTGGACTGCCCGCGGGCGATGCCCTGATACCCCACCATGTCCCACAGATTGTAGGGGTGACACCTCATCTCTCGGCTGTGTGCCTGGGGAGACTGGCCTCCCTCTACGTGTCGCCAGACCCTCTGGCACGGCAACCCTAAAGTCCATGTCGCGAGGTGGGCGAACGCGCACGGGCGTAGGTGGCGCCACGGCCCCGCCGCCGCAGACCAGAGCGCACACAGACAAGATGTCAGAGGCGAGTGGAGCTGACCCAATGTCCGCTAAGCTGGATGCAGTGCTGGCGGCGGTGGAGAAGTTGGGTGAAACAATGATCCAGATTCGCACCTCGCTGGAAGAAAAAATAGACAAGGTAGCAGTGGACCTAACACTATTACACGCGGACCACCGTAAATTAACAGATCGTGCCACTTTAATGGAGGAGAAGGTTGCCGATGTTTCACCCCGGGTGGACACCACGGAAAAACACGTTCGCACCCTGCTTGACCGAGTGGACTTTCTAGAAGCCAGAGCGGAGGATGCCGAAGGTCGCGCTCGGCGCAACAATGTCCGCGTGGTGGGCCTACCTGAAGGAACGGAAGGTAAGGACCCAGTAGCCCACACTGAACTTTGACTTTGTACGCTGCTGCCCGAGGGAGTCCTATCTCCACACTTTGTTATCGAACGGGCACATAGAGTGCCGGCTCGGCCCCCTCCCCCCAGATCTAACCCACGGCCACTTCTCATTCGCCTATTGAACTATAGGGACCGGGACGTCATTCTTCGGGAGACAGGAAAACTACGGGACATACAGGTGGACAATCACAAAATTATGTTTTTTCCAGACTACACCATGCAGGTGCAACGACACAGGTATTCCTTCATGGCAGTAAAAAGGCGTCTCCGTCAACATGAACTCAAATACTCTCTACTCTTTCCGGCAAAGCTCAGGGTGGTGGCTGCGGGGAAGACACACTTCTTTAACACCTCTGAAGATGCAGAGGACTGGCTCGACAACTACGAATCTACCAGCGGACGTGTCCGGAAAGCAGAGCGTGGCAGTGAATCGATTGCCACATCCTCACGTCAGCGGCGCAGAGTGAAAAGGAAACCGTGCCCAGTAGGCACACACGCCCTTGGACTAAACCCTGAACAGATAATGGATGACCAACGTAAGGCCCTGCAGGCGGTTGCTGACATCAGTGGAACGCCGGGGACAGAATCCGACACTGGCTCCAATCAGCAAGAACGAGTTAGTGAGGATGGCCTCTCTGATTCTTTGCCTGCCACACAAGACTCCTACGAACTGCCCTCCGTTACTCCGCAGACTTCCCATGACATTGTATGATCATAAGTCTTCATTGTTACCCCGCTACTGTATATGCAGTTACATCGTCGAGCACGCAAGTATTTTGCTTATGTAAACGCGAAAACAAGGTACAGATGTCTACTCTTGCTATTGGTGAAGGTGGGCGGGGGGATGGGTGTTTTAGGTTGGGGGAAGGGAGATACGAATTATGCAAATATGACGCAGTTCCCCGCCATACATAAAAGGACTTTTATTTCCTTTATAGCTTCTCCTCTTCCTGATATACATTAGTAAATGCATGACTCAGGCCCCGGCCATACATATAGTGGGTCATGTGCATTGGAGTCGCCGGAGCAAGACTCTAAACTTCAATCTCTGTATAGTTTGCTGGTCAAGCTAGTCTCCCCTTTAGACATCGATTGAATGTCACTTCCAAGAACAGTTTGGACGAATGCCTGTTGCATCTTCGTCCTTATGGTATTCTGGTTTAGAAGTTTGTTCATTAAGCCAACGCAAGAACGTCAGATACTGGGGATCAGGATATCAGTGTCATCATTAGACATGCAGTCGCAGCCCAGCTTAGAGTCGCATCCAGCCGAGATTCGGGGTTGCTGCACGAGGGTGGCAATATGCACACAAACAGCACATGACTCATGGCTTCATTTAAGATAGGCACTTGGAATGTGCGAGGTATACATAGCCCCTCACGCAGATACCTCATCTACTCATACTTGAAGCGCCACCATATCCGAATAGCCCTTTTGCAGGAAACCCACCTTTCCAAGACAGAAGCAATGCAGCTACAGAGGAGATGGAGAGGACAATTGTATGCTACCAGCTATTCGGCATACGCACGGGGAGTGTTAATATGGGTGAGGCCTGGCACGCCCTTTAAGTTAGAGGATTCAGAAATAGATAAAGAGGGGAGATACGTAGTGATAATGGGCTCACTAGATGGCAGGCAAATAGTTATCGCATCACTATATGCACCAAACGTTGACCAAGCCGCATTTTTTTAATCACTCTCCCGTATACTAGCCACTAGACACGATATTCCAATGATTTTGGGGGGAGACTACAACAGTGTAATAGATGTTTCCATGGACCGCTCCTTCCCCCCACTGCCGGGCACGGCTACACACTCTGGAATGAGGGCGCTAAATAGATGGGCCGCACAATGGCGATTGGTGGATGTGTGGCGACACCGGCACCCACTAGACAGGGTATACTCCTACTATTCCGGCGCCCACAATCTACATGTGCGTTTAGACCGCTTCATGCTCACAGAAGACCTCCTACCATATGTTGCAGCGACAGAATATCTAGGGCGTACACATTCAGATCACAACCCGCATGTGTTGGAGGTGGGATGGGACAGTGTAACACCGCCGATCCCAGTTTGGCGCCTACAGCCTGACACGTTATTGGACGCAGCGTTCCGAGATACACTGGCAACCTCAATAGCAGAATATTTTTAGGATAACGCAGGCACTGCCTCCTCCCGACTTGTGGAGTGGGATGCCTTTAAGGTGGTGGTGAGGGGACATTGTCTGGGAACTCAGGCCGGGATGCGCGTACAAATAGAGAAAGAACTCACTGCGGTAGAGAAGACACTGATGCACAGGGAACAGGAGGCGGTTACAGGATCGTTTGTGCAGCTAACGCAGGACAGACAAAAACACACCCTACTGCTAGAACGTCTCAAGTGTCTCAACTATGCAGCGCATTCAACATGCACACACCGCGCGGGGGACAAGGCAGGAAAACTGTTGACCTGGCTAATACAGCGCGATGAAAAGACACTTCCCGTGGCAACTCTCCAAACAACGCGGGGGACACAATATATATACAACGCGCAATACATCAAGAATTTGTAACTCACTATACCACACTATACAGATCTCAAACGCAAGCCACCACCACCGAACTGCAGGCTTACCTAGAAGAAATAACCCTCCCGCACCCCACGCGGGATCAAAGCGAGACACTGAATGGCCCGCTATCACAAGAACAGGTCCGAGATAGTATATATTCACTATCAAACGGTAAGGCGCCGGGTCCGGATGGCTTACCGACGGAATTTTACAAGGCCTATGTGCACCTCCTAGCACCCTAACTTTTAACGACCTTTACCACTGCGATAGATGACGCCACACTCACCGACACGCAAAATGAAGCCCTGCTGATTTCGCTACTTAAGCCTGATAAAGATCCAGAATCCTTAGGTTCATATCGCCCACTGGCTATTCTAAATACTGATTACAAAATATTTGCATCCCTTCTAGCCAAACGTTTGGCACCGGTGGTGAAAACATTAGTGCACCCTGACCAAAACGGCTTTGTTCCCACAAGAAGTACTTCACTAAATATTCGGCGGTTCTTTAGAATACAAAAATACGCACTTCACAGCTGGCCCGAGCTGGCTGCCTAGTGCTTGATCTAGAAAAAGCTTTCGATTCTCTAGAATGGCCATATCTATCTGCAGTCCTACATAAGTACGAGCTGGGCGACGACTTCATGAGTATGGTACAATTACTACACCAGCGTCCGGCAGTCAGAGTCCGCACGGGACGACTAATTTCAGATCCTGTTTGCATGCGGCGAGGCACACGGCAGGGCTGTCCTCTGTCCCCACTGTTGTTCTCCCTTGCTATGGAACCGCTGGCACACATGCTCCGCGCGGCAGGAATAGACTGGGGTATACCACTGGGAGACGGATTACATGCTGTCTCCCTTTATGCTGATGACCTGTTGCTATACATGAGAGACCTATACCACATTCCTACGACAATAGCGGAAATCCTCAGGAAATTTGAGAGGCTGTCCGGGCTTCGGGTAAACTGGGGTAAATCGGGGGTCTATTCATTTAGTGGCACACTGGAGGAATCACCAGTGTGCATAAACGACGCCACGCTTATCTGGTTCCCTAATACATTCCGCTATCTTGGGGTGTTAGTATACCGGACACCGGACGACATATTTGAAGGTAATCTAGTTCGAGCGGTCTCTGCAATACGCGCCCAGGTCATGTTCTGGAAGACTCTCCCGCTTAATGTTATCAGTCGGGTGACCTTAACCAAAATGATAATCCTCCCCAAGCTACTGTATTACTTCTTGAACCTCCATATGTATGTACCTGCGAGGTTCTTTCGGGAACTTGAGCGGTTACTGCGCGAATGTATCTGGAATAAGGGCAGGCCGCGCGTGGCGCTGAAGAAGTTATACGCTCCCGTGGTGCAGGGCAGACTGGCAGTTCCAAACATGGAGCTATATTATCTAGCAGCACAGCTGCAGTGGGTAGCAAAATGGCTCGATGATAGAGGACTGGAAGACACGGCTACAGTACAGCAACCCTGGACATACCCCCAAATCTGCCATCTGTTCCACCCCATTGCGCGAGTGCCAAGCCCAACACAGATATATATACAATTAGCACTCAAAAGCTACAAACAGTGCCTATACCTCACCAGGACAGTGCTTCCTTACGCCCCACAGTTGCCACTTATGGGCACACCCCGGGGCAGAACTGATACACCAGAGAGCGTACTCACTTGCTGGCGTGAGGTCGGTATAGACACATTGGGAGACCTCTATGCTGACGGGGCCCTGCTCACCTTTGCAGCACTATCGGAGGCCACCGGACTACCCGCCGGACAGTTTCTGCTCCATAGCTCCATCACGCGATCATTGACTGCAGCTTGGGGTGACATTACTGTTGAACCACAGATGCATTTACTGATCCAATATTTGCACATAATGGGATCAGGCTCGCATGTGGTGCACTGGTTGGTGGAGGCGTTACTCGTACACACGCTACAACCGCACACACGACTACGCTTGCGCTGGGAGGGAGATAGAGGTCGACCCTGGACAGAGAAAGAATGGGCTACAATACTAGCGGGTTCTCCAATATTCCACGCAACTCCAGATTTAAGTTGATACAAACATATGTGATACATAGAGCTTATCTCTCACCTGATAACATAAATAAATACTTTGCTACTGCCACCTCCGCGTGCCCCAGATGCTTACACAACAACGCTGACCTCTTACACATGCTCTTGTCTTGCCCCTCTCTGCAATCCTACTGGTCTGCGATCACTACCGCATTGGCGAACTGCACGGAGGTCCCACCACTATACACATGGGAGGTCTGTATATTAGGCCTATATATCAGATCAAAAAAGAACAGGGTGGCATCCCGCTTTAGAGATTTGGGATTAATAGTGGCAAAACGCCTTATTACCAAACGCTGGAAGCAAAGTGCCCCCCCCCCCCTCGGCGGCGAGCTGGGAGAGATCTCTTCTCATATGGGCACAAGCAGAGAGCACTACGTTACATAGAGAAGAAACAGCAGGGCTACGAGAATACCCAATAGCGCAGTCTTGGGATGCCATCCTAGACAACTTCTCTCAGAGCTGCAGTAGGGAAACCTCTCAATCCTCACAAGTGGCAGATGCCGAGACAAGCACCTCCACCACCCAAGGATGAGCCATTATATCACATATTGGATATTCACGAGGCATGTAGCCCCCGGATCAATCCCCACACTATGCAGAGCCACACTCTCCTGCTTTAGATCTAGATTTGGGTGCGATGTGCCAGATAATGTGCTTAAGTTGAATATAGTTGGCAACAGTTTTGTTTAATAGTTATGAAAACTTAAATATGTCCTTTGTTTGCTCTGCATCCTGATACTACTGACTGCTGCAAACAATACTATTTGTGTAAACTCCTTGGATTATATGATATATACCATAAGTGGACTGTCATGAACTCGAGGCCGAACACTCACATACAGTTATCCCCAAAGACAGGAATGCCTCTTTCGTTCAAGCCTCGAGGAAGTGTTTTGACTTCACCAGGAAACACAGTAGAAATTCAAGTTGTATAGCAGACTATTACATATGTACGGTTGAATTCAAATGCGGAATCGCTTGACTAATGCCTGATTTATTGAAGTAAACAGTCTGACGCTCCACAGAATATGCAGAAGTAAACTGTTAGTATAACACATGCTGTAAACTGTATTTGGTAATGAAAATGCAAATAAAGATATATATTTTTTTAAATGAGGTGGACAATACGAGTGTAAATCACTCTTGTGACTAGCCTAGGTAGTGGAGTTGCCGTTTACTCTGCTGCCTTTTGCTTTTGTTGATATGATCTTCTATTAGTTAAAGAGGGCCTTCAGAACCTGTTACATTTCTCTATGAAGATGGAGAAGCTATGGAATCTAAATACCACCTCTAAGTCTAATCAATCGTGCAATCCCGCAATGTCTAAACACAACTGGAATAGAACCTTGCCCACTGTTAATCTGAGGAAACTATACTGGAAATCACAGCCACATCCCAATCACCCATCCAAGCCCCATAGGATTACTGACCCAGAACTGTAGTAACTAAATCCCACATCAAATCGATGCTCCTTAACTGCAGATCAGCTGTAAAGCATGCGGCCGATATCGCCGACCTCATACTTACACATAAACTTGGCCTGTTGATCCTAACCAAAACTTGGCGCAATGACTCCTTCTCACCAATTCTGGACATTTAGTTCCTCCCAAATATGACATCATCAGACTGGATAGACCGGTTAAAGTCGGGGGCGGCATAGCATGCATCTTTCGATCTGTTCTCACCCTGAGACATATACAAACTGCACCTATGTCTACCTGCGAACACTTGGGTTTTGAAACCTCGAACAATGACAAAACAGTCTGCACACTCCACACAATTTATCACTCCCCAGGTGATAATCTTCTTTTTATCAAACAAATAATGGAGACCATTTCCTCTAACTCTAAACAACACCATAACCATATCTTCCTTGGGGGTTTCAACTTATACTGGAATGATGCAAATGATCCACTACTCTGCACTTTCAAAGCTTTCCTCACCAACCTAAACTTCACCCAGTCCTGCAATGAACCTACCCACAACAAGGGTGCCACCCTTGACTTAATCATCGTCAATAACAACGGTATACAACTAGATGACATATTACCTTGTGACTGGTCAGACCACTACCTAATCTCCTTTCTCATCTTGGAAAGGGTGCTCATCAGACAAGGTCAACCCCGTAAAAGCAAGAGATCTAAGGAACATCAACGTTAATGATCTTACCCACATTAGCAATAACCTCCTTCCTCCGCCCCCTAATATGACTGTCCTTGACGACCTTACCGAACTCTACATCCACTCCATGACGAATTTGCTTGACAAAATCGCTGCAAAACAGCTCAAAAGGATTCTCAGTAAATAATCCAATCCCTGGTTTAATTGCTCCCTTAACGATGAAAGACCCAAACTAAGGGTGGCAGAGAGATCATAGAGAAACTCTCCTTCCATAATGAACCTCAAACAGTTGAGGAAGACAAGAAGTGCATATCAGAAACACAAAAGTTGCGCCAAAGCCAATCACTTTAAATCACAACTTGACAATGCCAAAAACAGACCAAAAAAACTCTTTGAAATCATCAAACAACAAGCAAACCACTCAACCAACCAGCACTCCACACCTAACGACTCACTCCCCAGCTGTGAGGAGTTCTCTACACACTTCAGAGACAAAACGAGAAAAATTGAGCTAGAACTACAACTCACCATACCAAATACACAATTTCCAACCCAGCCCTCTACCTCTCCATGTTTGCCCTCGGTGAGTTCCCCTCTCTCAGGATACAGCGATTATACTCCAAAAAAGAATGGGTCGTGGAATACCTTCTCACTACCATACCAGATGACGACAAACTATTCAAAATTATACCCTCTCTGAAACCTTCAAATCATTTCACTGATCCGCTGCCTGCCAAGTGATTCAAAGAGCTTAGATCCTCCATGCTCCCACTCTCGTCTAAGATTGTCCAAGAATCTCTCATGCACAGCCTGATTCCCGACTGCCTCAAAATAGGACAAGTCCCCCCATCCCAAAGAAGCCTGATGCAGTCTTATCTGATCCTAACAACTTCCAGCCAATCTCTAATAGCGTGACCTCAGCTAAGCTACTTGAGAAATGCAGCCACAAACAGCTCTGTAATCCCATTGAAAAGTTTCAACTCCTGGACTAATTACAACCGAGTTTTAGATCTGGACACTGTATCGAAACTGCCTTAACACGCATCGCCGGTGATGCCTTGAGATTACTTGACCAGAACGAACTCTGCCTTCTTATACTTCTGGATCTCTTATCAGCATTCGACGCAGTCAAACATGACAATCAGGCCCAGTTTTAACTTGGTTTGCCTCATTCCTACATAACAGAACACAAAGAATCAAAATCAACCATTCTCTATCTAACAGTATGCCAGTATCAATTGGAGTGCCCAAGGATCCGCACTCTCACCTACGCTTTTTACCCTACTCTTGGAACCCCTCACAGAAATTCTGAATTGCTCAAACATACAATACCACATGTAGGCCGATGATACTCAGTTATACCTAAAAATCTCGTGACAGGATGAAATCAAAACTCTTAACTCTTCTCTTCTGAAAAATCAACATTGGCTAACTCACAATCTAAATACGCTAAATACGCTCAGGACTGAATTCCTCCTGATTGCTCCCCAAAATCACTCTGCCCCCATTCAAGACTGGCTCAAATTACTAACGGCGCTCAACTGCGCTCCTCATTTTGTGTATTCCACTAAATCATTAGGCATAACTCTGGACAAACAACTGAATATTCAAAACTACATCAGTGCAACCTCCAGAGGAGCCAATTACCAACAATTATTAACTCAACACATTAAGGAAACTCAACCATTCCTGCCGACTGATGATGTGCAGTTAGAAGTCCAATCCCTAGTCGTGTGCCGCCTAGATTACAGAATTGCAACCTTGGCAGGGTTACCTAAAGCCCGACTGGGCCCCCTTAGGGCCAGTCGGGCCCTAAGGGGGCCAGTCGAGCTTTGCTGAATTGCAACCTTGGCAGGGCTACCTAAAGCCCGACTGGCCCCCCCTTAGGGTCAGTCAGGCCCTAAGGGGGCCAGTCAGGGGGCCATAGGGGCTATGCTGAACTCAGCGTCCAGACTCATCGTGGGGCCACGAAAAAGAGATCACATCACACCAGATCTAACTCAACTTAATTTGCTCACTCTCGAAGCAAAGATCCAGTTCAAAATAGCCTGCCTGATGCACAAAACACTTCATTATAACACTCCAATTTACCTGGCAAAAAAACTCAAGCTATCTGGTCTGAACTGGAACCTAAGAATCTCAAATACTCTACTACTGAAAACACATAAATTCAAGAAGAAGAAAACTTACAACCACGCCTTCTCCGGCCTCGCTCCAAGAATATGGAACGATCTTCCCCCCGAAATCAGAACTAAACCCTTTACCACCTCATTCAAAAAGAAGTCAAAGGGTTGTTCCTGAAAAAAAGCTGCCTGCAACTATAGACTTGATGTCACCAAACTAACCTTTATCTTATGTTTTACAGCTTGAATCTACCTTTCAACCATGTTTTGCTTTGTTTCCTTATATCTAATATGATCACCCTATATCTGCTTAACTTCTTTTAGGGTTTGCTTACATGTACAGTGCTCTGACACCCTGTTGAGTCATGTTCGTGCTTTATAAAACTTTTCAAATAAATGTTTCTCTAATTTTGATAGGTCACAACTATCCTCAGAGCTGATTAGAATTTGGAAATGCCCCCAGATGTCACCTCCATCATATCCTTCCATGACTTAAACTCCCCTGTTTTAGTGGGTCTAGAATTATTCCTACTTGCAATGAAAATCTTAGGTTGTCTTATATGCATTTAGGAATACCTAGGGAATTCCATAATAGTCAGAATACTCTGCAGTCTAGGGATCCAATTCGCCTCAGGATTATAAACTGTGTCTTAGCTATTTCATTGGGGATCTTCAGCCTAACTTTTAAAAAAACCTTTAGGAGTGGCAAACTTGTATACAAAGACTCTCAGCTTACCAAGGGTAGCCATATTTAGTAACCATAAAGGGGGTTGAATATTTACCCAGTAAGCAATAAATTATCCAAATGGGTAATTTGATATGCCCAACAGCATGTAATGTTCTAAAATGTTATGTTATCAAATTTGTAAAGCGTAACTGATACCCAGAACATGCATTCTGACTCTGAGGAAAAGGAAGCAACTGCAGGGGAATAATCACACTTGCTGGGAAAGCCAAGTGTTTTAGCTTTTTCTAGCACTGACTGTGGCAGGAGATCTGATGGATTAAGATGGATAGCGATTTCCAGTGTTTGCCCATCAGGTAGGAAAAGGAGCAGCCGCCGCTGTGACAACGTTTGAAAGGGAGTGACCATCAAATGGTTGAGAGATGGTCAAAGAGAGCGGAGAGGGTGATAAGGTAGAAATTTCCGTTTATGATAGATGGGACCAGTATTGTTGAGAACTTTGTGAAAAAGGAAAGTGATTTCAAGATAGGCTGTTGCCGGGCAGGATTCAATGTAACTTCTAAAGATGAAGGGAAACAGACGTGTGGGTGTGAATATTAAGAATCAAGCGCACCTCAGAAATTTGAAAAATCTGCAACCATTGGTAAATGCGATGGCATTCCCAGGTAAAAGAAAGTTTCCTTAGTCCAGAAGTGATCAAAGCTTGAATGATAGTCTTAATGGCAGGTAAAGGAAGAAAGGGAAAAGTTTTCCTCAACATTCTAAAAATAGAGAAATAGACAGCAGCAACCTGACTAACTTGAGAGAACGTTGTCAGGTTACGTTTTCTCCAAAAGCATTAGTTTGAGGCAGATTCATTGGGGGCAGCAGTAGGGCCCAAATCAGAGGGCCACTAAAGAGAACAAGCATTGGCATAGCCAATAGGTCTCGCTTTTGGGACCTTATAAGTATTTAGTTATGCAGCACAATATCCTTGGTGCAACAACATCAACTGTTGCATGGCTAAACACTTATAAGGTACAAGGTTTAGCCATGCAACAGCTGATGTTGTTGCACCAAGGATATTGTGCTGCAAAACTAAATACTTATAAGGTCCCAAAAGCGAGACCTATTGGCTATGCCAATGCTTGTCTTTTTACTTTTGATTTACTGTTCCAAGATGGTGGATGCCCATTTTTGAAGCGGTAAATCAAAAAGCGAACAAAAGTGCATTATTAAGAAAGGAGCAGCTCATTAGCACAATCTATTTGATCTGTGGCGTTTTTTTTACACACATCATTATAAGGTGTGCTAGTCCATTTGTTTTAATTTACACAAATAAAGACAACATTTTCATTCTTAATGAACGCCCAGGACTTGATCTGTGGTATTCTGAATACATGGATACCGAGAGAGCTGGCAACCCGGATGCACACTTTCTGCAAGCATGCATGCAGCGCTTTACTCATACCCTTCACATAAGCGTAGAAATACATCAGCAGCTGAGATGGCACAAGAGTCCCTTTTATCAGAATAAAAAGCACGGCCTAATTTCAAATGCCACCTTCCTATTTTACAGTGGACTGACAAAGACTGTGGAGAAAAAAGCTGCGTAGCTATTTAATAGGCACACTCCTATTAATCACTTTTCATTGTGAGAGCATTTTAAGTCATCCATTACAGCCAGTGGCAACATAGTAGCACCTCCAACACTTGTGTGCTGGTGTTGACAAGAGAAAATATGTGCTGTGCTCCTCTTGCCTGTCCCTCCTCCCTAAAACTCCCCACACTTCTTTTTCTACCTTTAATTGTGAAAGGAGGCATAAATCATCCAGTTAGCTGAGCAGTTTAATAACGTGGAATTGATAATGTCACTGACAGTGTTATCACTTCATCACTCCCATGCTTACATCTGTACACCCAGTAACAAGTAGTTAAACAAGTTTGATGTAGCTGTGTGGCAGGCCGCATTGTGAGTGGTAGCACGTTTGGGTGAGGTAGCGACCGAGTTACAGGCAAGTTTATAGTAGGAGAATCAATGTATTTGCATGTGCTGTTTTTTTAAATTTTTGAGCAGTCAGGATAGCATGGTTTTTGATGGCAGGAAGCCTGCAGAAAGGCATAGCGATGATTGCCGTCCCAAGCTGGAGACTGAACTGCAGTAAGCCAGCAGGCGTGTGGTAGGTAGCAGTGACACGACTAAGGCTTCACCATGCTTGGCTTCGAGGCGAGCAGCAAACCCTTCTTCCTTGACTCCACTCTAAATTGCGAGGAGCAGACACATACAGCAGTGCCCCCTGCTCTGAGGCAGGCGGCGATCTAGGGGCCCACCGAGAAACACGGGCGACTCAACACCGTGCTAACAGGACCGAGAAGGGTAATCCAGCACAAAATTAACAAGAAGAGACCCCGCAGCGGTGTAAAGTGACGGGGCGGGTGGGAAGGAAAGCAGTAGCACAGGCGGAGAGTGCAAGCAGCGGCTGGAGAGGACAGGGTGAGGGGACCGGAGCAGCAGCTGGACACAGGACCACTGAGGAAGCCGAGGGGTGGTGATTAGCAGCAGCACCAGCTGTCCAGGGCTGAGGTTACGGGAGGCGGAGGCAGTCGCTCTGCGGAAGCGGCTTGAATAAAATGACGCTAAATCAAACAAGCATGTACGGCGTGAAGGGGGCACCGCAAGAGCCTCGTAGGTAGCGGCTACCATTTTGCTGCAAAACCAGCTCTAGTGAACAGAAAAGAAAGCAAGTAGATAAAGCGCAGCACTTGTGAAACGGGCGCAGTGCTGACTGTTGAAGTCTGTTCACAATCAATTAAAACAAGCTGCGAGACGTGCTCTGTGGTGGGGGAGGGGCATTGAAGCGAGGCGCGCGTGACGGCAAAAGGAAACCAGGAGTTGTATGCGCTCGCCGCGAAAGTGAAAGTACATCGCGATCGCGATCCACTTAATGACCCGTGACAGGAGGAAAGACAGATGGCGGCTGCGCGCGTGCACGCAAGCTTGAGACCCCCAAAATGCCTAAGGTAGCACTTTGAAAACCCGCTTTCTAAATGTCTCGCAGAGCAGCGCATGCGCTGGCTCAGGCAAGACCTAAAAAGGAGTGTCAGTCTTATCATTGTTATGCTTGAGCCAGTTTACCTTCATCCAGCTGGCCACTGAGGACGTACATGAGAGAAGCATATCTTGAGTGGTAAACAAATTGTGAGAGATGGAGGCAGTGATTGAGTGTCATGAGAAAATGACATGATCTCAAAACCAAACGAATGCACAAGGGATGCCATGGGGGAATGTAAATATTATGCAAAATAGGGGTTAATGAGGAGCATTGTGGGACACTGCAAGCGATAAGGACTAGGGATGAACTAAAAGGTAAAAGTGAAACAGATTGAGACCTGGTGGGAAGGAAAGAATACAGCTAGTTGAGGGCTTGCTTACAGATACCTAGCTTATAGAGGCTGTAAAGGAGAGCTGAATTTGAGACAGTACTGAACGCTGCGGAAAGATTGAATAGGACCATGAGGGTGGAGCAGCCTTGATTATTCTAAGATCATCAGCCACTGAGAGTATAGAATGTTTTGATACTGTTCGAGAGATGGAAGCCAGACTGAGTCAGGTGTAGAAGAGAGTTGGATTCTAAATAGCAAGATAGCTGCTTGTTAACCCCCTTTTCCGGAAGATTAGGGAGTAAAGGTAGTAAGGTGATATGGTGATATGGTGATAACTGCCAAAGTCACTGGGGTCAGTCGTGTGATTTTTAACAGCAGTATGACTAAGGCATATTTCCAACTGGCAGGTACCAAAGCAGAACAGAGGGACATATTGCAGGATGCAACAAGAATTGGCAGATAATATGTTAGGCCAGAGACAAGATGCAGAGAGGTCTTGGGTCTAGAGAAGAACCAGGCCCCATAGATGCAAGAAGAATATGGATGCATCCACAGACAAGTACAAGAAATTGGCCGAAAGGCGCCTTTGTAGGTGGCAGAAGAAGAGTCCAGAAAGTCCAGAGACTAGAGGGGCTGAGGAGCAAACCCCACCTGAATCTTAGTACAACTGCAGAATGGGGAGCACCCACTCTCCCTTCCACAAAGACCTAGTTAATTTCCTCCAGGCCATCAGATGTCCTTGCCTCCCAATTAAATATGTTCTTTGCTGCATGTGTCGACAATACTTCTTTCATGTCAAAATGCAATGTGATAGTCTCATATACCTGTATGTAGGGAGGATAATCATTTGTATTATGTTTATTCAGAAAATTAACATCGGAGGGATACCAATTCATTTCTTTAGTAAATGTCTTGTCTCCTTTGATAGGATAAACCTGTGCCACTTTACCCTCAGTTGAAATAATCATAATCCCTAGGTATCTAACTCTTTTCTGCAATGTACAAGGAGAAAAATAACTATTCCAGACCATAATCTCTGATTCCTCCTTATTTATACTCTGAAACATATGAAAATTCTTCTAATACATTTTCTAATTTAGGAATGCTCACTTCAGACATGGTTGTGAAAAAGTCAAGATCATCTGTATAAAGAACAACCTTGATTTCGAACCTGTTATTTTGTTAAGGAGAGGTTTTGTCCATCACCCTGAATTTACATGCTAGAGCTTCAATATATATAAATTAAATATTAGGGAGGAAAAGCAGCATTCCTGCTTCATTTCTCATTCTACACTAAACTCCATTAACTCCTGATTCATTAGTAGCCTGGCTTTACGGTTCAAGTAGCAGCCTGGATTGCTTGAAAGAATATTTTGGGGAACCCCTTACTGGACATAATTACCTACAGATATTTTTAATCTCTTGGTCAAAAGTCTTAACTGCATCAAACAAATGAATAGCCAAGGAGACTTTATTTGCTGTAGGTACATATGTTGCAGTAATCATATGTTGAGTAGCTCCTTTAAATGATTCCCTGGAATGAACCCATTCTGGTCCATATATACTAAATTTTGTATTGCATTTTGCAACTTCTTTGCTAAGATATTAGAAAAGATTTTATAATCCACATCCAATGGCAAAATTGGTTGATAATTTTCTCTACCTGGTTTTAAAATTTGAAAAAGCAGCTTCCGAACAAGATGTGGGTGATCAATGATAGATAAAACCTTCACTGAAAATACATTTTAGTTGTGGGATTAAACTTTCTCTTAGACTTTTATAAATCTCCTAAAACAGCCCATCCAGGCCAACTGCCTTCCTAGGTTTCTGGTTTTGAATAGAGTCTCTCACAGCTTGCTGTAAAATACACACCCCTAACCCCACAGCCTCCTCTTACATCAGAATCACTAACTACATCCTTAATAGCCAGTCTTCTAACATTACGAAGTCTTCCTACACTTTATTCGTATATAATGTTTTAAAAAAAACTGCCTCAATAATGAATGAATTTATAAATATGAGTTTTATAAAATGCTCTGCTACCCACATTTGGGCATCCTGGCGCTGACCTAAAAAACTGTGAAAATGAAAGGAGAAGGTTATGAGGTGAACAGCTCACTTTTTTTCCTAAAGATGGCTTCTGGTGTCGAGCGGTCAATGTCAAACAGAAGCCTGTGTGCTAGAGAGCTGAAGATGCAACCCCCATACCTGGTCCTGAAGACATCAGGGACTGAGGCCAGTTTGCCATGAGAATAGCCCAGACTTCTGAAGGGCTCGTAATATCTGAATACGTTGCACATGTATCTAGGGACGAAGCTATGTACCTGAAACAGAATACCTTAACTTAGATCATTTGAAAATAGGTAACCAATAAAAAACAGACAGTATGGAGATAGACTGGTAACAGGATGCTGAGAAGATGTCTAGCTGTGGCCTTTTGAATGATTTGAAGACAGTTAATGAGAGAGTTGGAAAAAATAAGATACAGTTGCCCTAATCCAATCGGGACATGACCAAAGTTTAGACTATTGTCTTGGAGAGGAGTTATGAATGAGAGGCAATACTTTCCTGAGTGATCTTAATAGAACAGAACAGATTGCCACAGCTTTGGAGATTTGCGTGGACAAAGAGAGATTGGTGTTCAACCAAGTTCCTTAAGTTTTAGCTGAGAAGAATAGCATAGGAAGTTGACCGAGTTCAATTGGCCACCAATTATGCGACCACGAGAGGGGGTTATTGTAAAGAGAAAAAAAATCCGTTTTTTTCACCATTTTAATATGAGCCAGTTCCTGCTCATCTGGCTTGCCATAGCCAATACGCACTTGTGGATTTTTTCCTGAGCAGTTTCCAAATTATCTGTTGAAAATTGATGAGCAGATTGTTGTAACTATATTGTAATTCCTTTCTCTGTTAAAAATGATCTATCCATTTACACTTTTTTTAACAAATTTCTTTTCAATCGCCATTGCAGCTGACATTTAAACAAGCAGCAAAATTGGTTATTTTACCCAGATATTCAAAATGTTGTCAACGAGAAAAAGTCTAGTACAGGCAATGTCCAGTAGAGTAAAAAGGTGCACCCTCTCGTGTTTCCTGTTCTTTTCTTTCATATACCTCTTGATTAAGATTGTGCATGACATTTTTCAATGCAGGTCTAGTTTTGGTCTTTCTAGAGCGGACTCTATAATTGGATCCATCTAGCCCCCCATCCAGAACCCTGTTTGAGTTTCTGGCCAGGATGTAAGGTGATGTATTCTGCCAATACTAACATTTTCTCTTAACGTCATGGGAAATTGTAGATAAGGTTGATGTTCTTTCTCCGTGGTGATGGTGAAGTAATCGTCTTTTAAGTCTAGTTTCACTAGCCAGTCTTTCTCTAATAGCATATCCCTCAAGAGATGGCTACCTTCCATCTTGAAGTGTCTATATTCTAAGAATTTGTTTAGTTCCCTTAGATTTATAACGGGCCTCCACCCTTTGTCCTTTTTCTGAACAAGAAAGAGGGTACTTACAAGCGTCTTGCATTCCCATGGAACTTCTATAATTGCCCCTTTGTGTAGCATGGAGGTAACTTCTTCCTCTACTACTTTTTGTTGTTCCTTTGTCAGTGATAGAGTTCTTGGCTGTAAAGTTTGTATTGGGTAGCCTTCCTACTATATTTCATCGCATTTAAAAGAGGCAGACTGTTCTATGCTCATGGCTATTGTACATGAAGAAGATTCTGTTCTAGAACTATTTTACTTTATGATGTATTGCTTCTAAGTGGCTGCTTAGAGTTAGCATTAAAAGAAATATGCATAATGTTAGCCTCCGTGTCTTTAATGAAATACAGATTCTCTTGTCATGGTATTAGGAGAATCACAATTCTTAACAGCACTGTCTATTCTTCCCGCCCTTGGCCTCAGTTAGCTTTTGAATTTGAGATGAAGTGTACATAGCAGAGTAATTAATCTGTGATAGTTAAGGTTAAAAGTTCCCTTCAGCCCCGGATACTAATTATCACTGTAATCCATCCCCAGCTGAAAAAATATAAAAATGTCCAATTGTCATATTTCAAAAAACTTAATGCATATTTCTAATCTGTCTTCAGATGCGTGCGCTTTAGGTAAACAACTTTTAGGCTGATACAGTCATCTTGAATTAAGATTTTGACATCATTTTAATTGGGCCTGAATGCTGGAATGAAATAAACAAAAAAAGCATGTACTGGCTATAGTTGCCGGAATGTGGACTTTTGGCCCCAAAATGAACAAGCATCGGCAGAGCCAATAGCTCTTGCATATGCGAGAGCTATTGGCTTTGGCAATGTGTTTTAGCCATGTTGTATACCAGCGCGGCAGCTGTTCAGCATGGCTAGAAGATATTGGCATGAAGTGGGGGTAGGGTCGGGTGGAGTGGAGTGGAGTTGGGTAAATTGGAGTGGGGTAGATTGGAGTAAGGTAAATTGGGGTAGAGTGGAGTGGGATAGATAAGAGTAGAGTGGAGTCGGGTTCATTGGGGTAGAGTTGAGTGGGGTAGATTGGGTAAACTGGAGTGGGATAGATTAGACTGGGGTATATTGTAGTGGAGTGGGGTAGATTGGGGTGGAGGGGAGTCGGGTAGATTGGAGTTGAGTGGGGTAGATTGGAGTGGGGTTGGTAGATTGCAGTGGGGTAGATTGAGGGAATGGGGTTGACTGGGTTAGATTAGGGTATATTGGAGTGGAATGGGGAGGACTAGAGTGAAGTGGAGTGGGGTAGATTGGAGTGGAGTAGGGTAAATTGGAGGGAGCAGGGTAGAATGGAGTGGAGTGGAGTGGGGTAGATTGGGTAGAGTGGGGTAGATTGGGGTAGAGTGGAGTAGATTGGAGGAGCATGGGGTAGATTGGAGTGGGGTGGGAGAGAGTGGGGTGGGGTGGACTGGGTAGATTTGTTTGGAGTGGGATAGATTGGAGTGCAGGGTAGTACATTAGAGTTGAGTGGAGAGGGGTGCATTGGAATGGAGTGGAGTGGAGTAAATTGGAATTGAGTGGGATAGATTGGCGTGGAACGAGGAGGACTGCAGGGCAGTGCAGTGGAGTGGGGTAGATTGGTGTAGATTGGGGTAGAGTGGAGTGGACTAGACTACAGTGGAATGGGGTCGGTTGGGGTGGACTGTGGTGGAGTAGGGTAGATTGCAGTGGGCTAGATGGAATGGGGTAGATTAAGGTGGGCGGGGTGGGGCAGAGTGGGGTGCATTGGGGTATACTGGGTTGCCTTGGGGTGGAGTGGGGTAGTTTGGAGTGGGGTGGGGTAGACTGGATAGAGTGGAGTGGGGTAGATTGGGGTAGATGGATTAGAGGGGGTAGATTGGGTGTAAGTGAGTGGGGTAAATTGGCACGGATAGCAGTGGGATAGATTCGGGTGCAGTGGAGTGGGGTAGGTTGGGGTGTAGGGAAGTGGGGTAGATTGGAGTCGGGTAGAGTGGAGTGAAGTGGAGTGGGGTAGATTGGAGAGGAGTGGGGCAGATTGGTGTGGAGTGGGGTAGATTGGAGTGGGATAGATTGGGGTGGAGTGGTGTACATTGGAGTGGATTGGAGTAGATTGCAGTGGAGTGGATTGGGATAGACTGGAGTGGAGTAGATTGGAGTGGAGTGGGGTGGATTGGTTTCGATTGGAGTGGAGAGGGGTAGATTGAGTGGGGTGGAATGAAGTGGAGTGGCATGTGGTAGATTTGGGTACATTGGAGTGGAGCACATTAAACTGGAGTGGGGTAGATTGGAACAGAGTGAGGTAGATTGGAGCAGAGTGGAGTGGGGCAGATTGGAGTGGAGTCGGCTAGATTGATTGAGGTAATTTGGGGTAGATTAGAGTGGAGTGGAGTTGGGTAGATTGAAGTGGAGTGGGGCAGATTGAAGTAGATTTGAGTGGGATAGATTGGAGTGGGATAGATTGGAATGTGGTAGATTGGAGTGGGGGTAGAGTGGGGTAGACTGGAGTATGGTGGACTGGTCTGGATTGGGGTTGATGGGGGTAGATTGGGGTGGAGTCAGGTAGAGTGGAGTGGGTAGATTGGAGTGGAGTAGAGTGAGGTTGAGTGGGATAGGTTGGAGTGGAGTGGGGTAGATTGGGGTGGATTAGAGTGGAGTCGGGTGGTTGGGAGTGGGGTGAGGTCGAGTGGGATGGGATTGAGTGAGGTGGATTGGAGTGCATTGTGGTATATTGGGTGCACTGGGGTATGCTGGGGTGCATTTGGGTAGATTGGTGTGGAGTGGGGTAAATTGCTGTGGAGTGGGGTGGGTGAGAGTGGGGTGAGGTCGAGTGGAATGGGATCGAGTGAGGTGGATTGGAGTGCATTGGGGTATATTGGGGTGCACTGGGATATGTTGGGGTGCATTTGGGTAGATTGGAGTGGAGTGGGGTGAATTGGAGTGATGTTGGGTAGACTGGAGTGAAGAGGGGTATATTGGATAGAGTGGAGTGTGGTAGATTGGCCAAATGTGGGGTGAATTTAAGTAGGGTAGATTCGGATGTAGTTGGGTGGGGTAGATTAGAGTGGAGAGGGTTAGACTGGAGCAGAGTGGGGTAGATTGGAGTTGGGTGGAGTTGGGTAGATTGGGGTAGACTGGAGTGGAGTGGGGGGGTGTACAGTGGTGTGGAGTACATTGGAGTGGGGTACATTGGAGTGGAGTGATGAGGATTGGAGTAGAGTGGGGTAGATTGGAGTGGAGTGAGGTAGACTGGAGTGGAGTAGGGTAGATTGGGGTGAAGTGGAGTGGGGTAGATTGGAGTGGGGTAGATTGGAGTAGAGTGGGTTTGATTAGGGTACATTGGAATGGAATGGGGTAGAGTGGGGTAGATTGGAGTAGAGTGGAGTGGGTAGATTGGGGTAGATTGGAGTGGAGGTAGATTGGGGTAGAGTGGAGTGGTAAAGATTGGGGTAGATTGGAGTGGAGTGGGGTAGATTGGGGTAGGGTGGAGTAGGGTAGACTGGAGTGGAGTAGATTGGAGTGGAGGTAGATTGGGGTAGAGTGGAGTGGGGGTGGATTGGAGTGGAATGGGATAGATTGGAGTGGGGTAGATTTGAGTAGAGTGGGTTTGATTAGGGTACATTGGAATGGAGTGGGGTAGATTGGAATAGAGTGGAGTGGGTAGATTGAGGTGCAGTTGGGTAGATTGGAGTGGAGGTAGATTGGGGTAGAGTGGAATGGGGAAGATTGGGGTAGATTGGAGTGGGGTAGATCGGAGTGGAGGTAGATTGGGGTAGAGTGGAGTAGGGGTGGATTGGAGTGAAATGGGATAGATTGAAGTGGGGTAGATTTGAGTGGAGTCGAGTGTAGCTGTGGCCGTTAGGCTACATCTCTTGCACCTAAGTGCATATGAATATAGGGCGCCTGAAAGCACTTCTGGTGGAATACAAATGAGGAAGGGGACATAGGCACAGGTTTAAGGCAAAATGGAGTAGTTGCTGCGCTGCACAAAACTGAAGCGCTTGAAACAGACACATACTTTGTTTGCACAAAGAAGAGGTGGAATACATATGATACTGAGGACACAGGATAAGGAGAAATAGATTATCTGCAGCGCTGCCCAAAATTGAGGCACTTTAAAAAGCCACTTACTTTGTGTTTAAAAAGGCACAGGTGTGTCCAAAATGTTTATGTTGCTTAGTGGCAGCCTAGCCTAAAGCATGTGACTGGCTGCTTGTCTGGAATGACTATGAGAGTCTAGTCTCCGACTAGTGAACACTTGAAAACAGACCAATACTTTGTAGGCGCAGAGAAGAGGCACAGCCTGCAAACACACGCAGTCACACAGACTGCTTTAATATTCCGGGCCATTTGTTTGGTACTATAAATGGAAGCGCCGAACTGCAAATCTAAGTCACAAACTGCCTCAATAATCCGTGCTACTTGTTTGGTGCTGTGAAAGGAAGCACTGAAATCCAGAACAAATCAAGTCAACAACAAACAAACTTGTAGGGCAGGAGTTAAAAGCAACCCCATTGTGTAACATGTAAGTGAAAATGACAGAAAATGAAAAAACTGTACCCTGAATCACAGTGAGAACAGCGGAAGGACCATAATCAAATGAAATCAATAAGTGCTTGCTCCATGCTACGGAGAACTAAAAGGAAGTGACGTGAGGCTTATGGTGGCCAATTAAGAGGCAGTTAAAAAAGATGACAGTCGAGCCGGAAAATGATAAATAATAGGCGAGCTCCAAGCCATTTACTTTATATAATACCCCTTGCAGCAACAGTGCATGCGCGCTGTTAGGCGAGACCTAAAACGAGAAAGAACAATTCAACCGATTCTAGTTCAGCTTGGACTTCATTGTAGGTTTGTCTTGGTGTGTGTTGCTTTTCATTCCTTTTTTATTAAACAATGAACAGTTCATACTGCACACTGGCAGCTAGTGGTCTTTGGAAGCAGTTTAGCATAAACATGCACCCGAAATGCAGCGAGCAATCTCAACTTCTTTGTGTGGGAGGGGCGGGGCGGGGTCCAGCATAGTTCTCTACACAAGAATATTCTGAAAGAATATGGGCTCAGTAGTGCTTCTTAACAAATAATGTTCACATACATTTGTTAAAAAGCCAAAGGTTCTAAAAGGGCGCTCATAAAACCTTTCAGTATGTTGATGGTGTGCGAAGCAAGCTTAACCCTCATTCAACAACCCCAAGATATTGGTAGCAAAATAGAGCATTTCTCACCACAGTTTACAATGTGTCTAAAAATAATAGGTGATTCTGGCCGTCCAGAACATACAATTTCATCTTGGATGAGCAGGGAAATACCTGAGCTTGTACACTTAAGGAAATGACGCGGTCAAAGCATTTTCCTCACTATTGGAGCTTTTGTATTGAATCTTTGCCAACTGTTACTGCATGCCCACTGCACATGCTCTGTCTGGTGGCACATTCAGTTATACTGGTCCAGATGCATAGTGTGCATGTAAGAGTGCTGTAAAGGGTAGGAGTAAACATTGGATGGCACTGAGCGTCCTCTCCCCCCAGCACTGTCACCACTATGGAACCCTCACAACCGTCACTCATTGGCTGAGCCTGGCAAATAGCCTGCGTGACTATGGGGTGGATGGAGAGTCCTCAGGTACACGGTGAAGAAAGTTTCTGCCCATCCTCACATCTGCCTTCATATGTCTGCTGTTGCTCCAGTGCTCCTGTCCTGTTTCCTGCCTTCCTCCACCCTACTGACTCGGGCCTGGTGGACAAACGAGCTGGCCTGCAGCTCTCTGCTCCCTAGATATATGAAAGTTCTTCTGTACAGTGCCCGTCCTAAGCCCTCACCCATCAAGACCAAGCATTGCAACTGAATGAGAGCATCACAACAACTGCAAACTGTGAGACTCTGAGGCGCGTGTGTGTGTGCGCGCACACACACGTATGCGCATGCATGTCTGTGTGTGAGCTAAAGTGTGAATGTGAGTATTTCATATATTTGTGCCTAAGTGCATGTGTTTTATGGTTGTAAGAACGTCGCTGTTGGCCATGTCTGCATATGATGGGTATTCATTCCATCGGAAGGCACTCCCTGGCATGTCCCTTCCTGATACATGGTGACCATCTTTGGCATAGTGTAACCATATGTGGCATCTGATGGGTGTCCCTGGCGAGTGGTGATCTTCCCTGGCATGTGTTGGACTTCCCTGGTGTGGTGACAAGTATTGACACATGCTGCCCCTTGATGAAGTAAGATGGCCATCCCTGGCATATGGTAGTAATCCACTGTATGTGATATTTGCTTGGTACTTTCGACAAGTGATGGCCATTCCTAGTATGTGGTGACCATATCTGACATACGGTGGCCATCAACGACATTTTGCATGTATCACTCAAATATGGTACCCACACTCGGTGTCTGCTGTTTATAGCCCTGACAAGGGTTGAGCATCCCCGGCACGTGTGGACTTTCCCGGCATGTGGGGTCCATTCATCCTGGCATGTGGTAGGCTTCTCTGATATGTCACTGGATTATTTGCTCTGGCTGGCATACACTGGAAATCCCTAATATCTCATGACCAGGATACCCTGAGATGAGATGAGAACCTTTGGCACGGGGTAAGCACAGTGAAAGCTGAATTGTGAAATTTTTCAGAAAACACTTGATGTCTGGAGACGAAAGCAGGTACTTGTGGCAGAAAAGAGCATATTTTAAGACAATGACAAGTTTTTGTTCAGGGGAGAAAGAGCTTAATTGACAAGAATGAAATTTTAGAGGTAAAGATTAGTTTATTTTCACAAGAAAAAATTCTGGTGTTTGAGGCACCATGGGTTTATTTATTCCAAATGGAAAAAGCTAGTGCTTTGTGATCTCAAAAGTGTTTTCAATAAATGGCATGCATTTTGTTGAACGAAAACATGAACATCTGCATTTTAAGGAAATGACTAGCTAATGAATAGGGACAACTTTCGGCTGGTTACCAGCCACCACTGTCCAGAAGCAACAGTTTGTAGCTGATCCATTGTCAGTAAATTGCCATTTTTTGCCTAGATGTTTAATCACTGTCAAAGTAATAATTGGCATAAACGCATGAATGGATACATCCAGAAATCCAAAGCTGAATGTGTTGAAAGGTACAGGCAAACAATGTGTGAGCCTGAACTAATAATTATGTTACAGCTCGTAGATGAAAATGAACGGCATTAAAATGTTTTGTGAACTAGTCAAAAGATAAGAACAGAATGACGGTAGAACTTCTACGAGTTAAACAAGTATAGGACTCTGGTCACTGAATTGCATCACTTTATCTTTGTCAGTGCCATTCGCCCAGCAGAAGCTGCTGACACAACCTTAATTGAACGTATTGTACATGGCCATTGTCTTGCGCCTTATTCTGCTTTTTTGTTGCATAAAGCAGGCCATTGTTAGCAGAACAATGCAAGTCTGGCGCATATGCTGCACTGTGAATACAGGTCTGAACATGGGAAATCGAAATGAAGGGATTTGTGCTGAACGCAGACATCAGGCATAAAAGAAAGGCAGGTATATTTAGCAAACGGGCCTAACTCCTGGATAAGAGCTCTTTAAAATGGATCTCAGGCTCTTTTTTAATGCACATTGTCTTGGCCTCCCCAATCCTCATTCCGTTCTTTGGTACATTTTTAAAGCTTCTTCTGTTTAAATTGCACTTCCAAAGTGCTTGGATCTGGGCACTGCATCAGCCTTCACTTCCGGAAAATAACAGGATCTTTCATTGGTTGAAAAAAGCCTTCTTCACTTGTTCAGGTACCACATAGAGTGAGCTTACTCGTAGTTACACCAGTAGTGTAGCAAGATGGTGGGGGCCCTGGTGCGAGCAAGAAAAAGTGTCCCTTTGACTGCTGTTGGGATAGTAAAATGCAGCAATTTACAGGGTTCAGCGGACCCCTTAGGGCTATTGGCCCCGGTGCCACTGCACCTGCTGGACCAATACCTACACTCCTGAGTTACACATTACCTATAAAATGCAAGTACTTTATAACGCTAAACCCCACCAGGTGTTTTTGATCACATATCAATTAATCATAAAACATGGGCTACACAACAACAAACCTTCACAGTCTCCATCACAACCCCGCAGACCACTAAGACAAGAAAGCAGCAGTGGCGTAGCAAGGGGGGGCAAACGCAGGAATCGATCGCCAGCACCACCCCCCTTCCTACTTCTTATGGCCGCCACGAAACGGCAAAGGCTGGGATCGCCACGGGCGGCAAAAGGCCTAGCGACGCCACTGTAAAGCAGTCGTAAACTACACAAGAGGTCGAGCAAAATCTTGCAACCCTTCAATGACAGCGTGACTCAAACCTCATGCCAAAACATAAACCACAAGGCAACAAACAGTTGTGAATCGAAACCTTTGCAACAGCCCAAGACCCACAAGCCGCACAGAGCCCTTGAACTTCAACGCTTACACTACGTCATGTTTGCACACTTACAAACAGACCACGCACAAAGAAAACAAGCATTTGCAATGCATTAGGTCTCGCATTAGTGAAGGGTTGCGCTATTGGCGTTGCAAATAGTAATGTAACGCCAATTCCTCAAACTTTCAGTAATGCGTTTTTTGACGCACAATTTGGTCGTCCATTCCTGCTAAGTAGAGTGGCTATGTATACTTTATGTATGTACCAAGTAAAGAGTGTCTGGCTAATTTTAAAGTTAGATAGCAGTAAAAGACACGTCCTAGCACCTTCATTCAGTCAAAAAAAAAAAAATGTACGTTCTGTTAAGCACTACTAAGTGCTGTAGCAAAATTACTGAACCTATCTGGTGGCTTGCAGCACCATACAAAAAAAACAACTTTACTGCGCTTTCTATTGACAGTCACAAAAATTCAATCTAGGCCAAGGTTAGTAATATGGGGGGGAACACTTTTTATTTTAAACATAATATCGAAAAAGCGGAAAACACGAAGAAAGCACCTGAGTACTATAGAAAGAACTCAGAATGTCCAATGCAAGCACTACCATAGAGTTTGCACCGACTCGTGGTAAAGTAGTGAGTCCTTCTAGAATCTTCCACAAACACAAAGTAGGAGTAATAAGCGCTGTATAAATTCAGTTACAATACAATGCACAATAAAAGCATGGCAATTCCAGGCTACTAAAAGAGACATTAAAAATAAATACATCTAATCTATTTTAAAGCGCATGCCCTCTCGAAACCTGCAGCCTTCAAACTAGACCTATTTTACATTTTCCTCTTAGTGACTGTACCTGAGCTATGGGATCTGCCTTTTTCGAGCAGGAACCAGGAAGCGTTCACTAACTTGACCGTCAGTCGAAGAGCCACACATCCTGCAACTATTAATTTTGCCTCTGTCTCTTCTCCTGGGTGCAGTGTTTCTGAATTAAGCTGTTCCACGAATAAATAAAATAACTTCAGCTTTTGCTCCCTCTCCACCGAAGAAGGTCACCAATGTGACCCATTAGTCAAGACCACCCCCATCCTCTTTCCAAGACTATCAAGAGGTGTTGTGCCATTGTCTCTTAGCGCTTTGTATTCTAATATGTGCAGTTTTTTAGTCATATTAAAAATGCAAAACTTTATGCATTATTGCACTTGTGTTCGCAGTTATCAGTTGCCCGCGTAACAATGATACAGTTACCACCTGACCCCATATCAAGAGGGTTATCGACTTCCGCTAGTTCTGGCTATTAGCCAACGTCACTGAGGAGTTTGAGACTCAGAGTTTATACCGTTTCAAGATTGAGTAGGGGCCCAACACAAGTCTTGGGGTGCTAATGCATAAAAAACCTGGAACGGCCGAAGGTGACTCTCGTGACCTCGGTCATCTGGTCCCGGCAGCTTAGCAAGCCTAAGATTCTCTTTTGCTAAGAAATACACAACTTTCACGGTTTACTCGTTTCATGGATTGCTTTTAGTATCTGATCTATAACTAACTGCAAAGTCCATGTTGAAGTCCTAATCCCTTCGGACTCTGGTGTAAAACTGAGAAAACTACGTGACTCAATGACGTCAGTGTTTTCATGTCTTAGGTTCTCATTCAGCAGCCTGATGCATTCTGGGAGTTGTAGACAGTTCATTTCAGCTGAAACAAATGGGCATCATAAAACAATGCTTTGTACGAGTGGGAAACGTAAAGTTGTCCAGTGACCTTCGTTACAACGTGCCCTCATTTGGCCGCCCAGCCTTAGATTGTATCAAGTACAAAAGTTGCATAAAAAGTAAAGAAATAGATAAACACTTGTTTCCTATTTCTTTACATGCTGAAAGTGGCCGCTCGCATAAAAAGTAAAGAAATAGATAAAAACGTGGCCGCTCGCCATTTCCTTTCATTTTCATTACTTTTGTTACAATTGCGTCAACGGCACGGGTGCCGCGATTGCATCAAAAGTAAAGAAATAGAAAAACATTTTTTCCCCAATTTCTTTACTTTTGATGCAATCGCGGCACTGGCACGGGTGCCGCGATTGTAACACAAGTAATGAAAGCTAATGGAAATGGCGGGCGGCCGCTTCAAGCATATAAAGAAATAGGAAACAAGGGACTTTTGAAACGTGTGCGGCAGGGGAGGGAAAACAAACAAACGAGGAACTTTTGAAAGGTGCGTGGCAGGGAAGACATACATAGCTGCTGTGTCCGGGGCAGGGGTCCAACTGAGTGAACTAGCAAATAAATGAGAAAAAGCTGTGCAAAAGCATGTCGTGAAACCGTGCAGGCACAAGGGCAGTGGAGGGGAGGCAAGGAAAACAGCAACAAAGACGTTGTCCACACCATGTAATCAGAGGGCACAAACAGAGCATGTGCAGGAACAAACAACAAGCAGCAGCTGAAATCGTTTGAGATGAAACGCCGTGAACCGCACACGTGCACATCGCCTGTCCGGGCGCGTGCGTGCACATCTCCTGTCCCCCTTCCGAACAGAAACCGACGACAATAGATCTCACCAAGGCATGCAGCGCATGCGCTGCGTCGCTAGGCGAGACCTAAAAAGTGCAAAACGCTGCAGCAGCAGCACCCCAGGGCACAGAACCCTGCAACCTCCTTCAACATGGATGTTCCACATACCCCTTATGTCTGGAAACACAATTGCACACCACAACACATAGATGACGAGTGCAGCACGTTTTTACAAAAACTCATATGGAATCAGATTCTAACACGGCAAGACCTCGTTTTATGTTCAACCACGTAACTCACACAGTTGAGGTCAACTTCCACATTCACCAAAGTGAAAACACTTTTCTAATTTACATCACTCAAACATACACCAAACAAACAAATAAAAACACCACCTAACTGTGAAAGAAATTGACTCCTTAGCTGCTGTGGCTGCTCTCTTCAACCCTCTACGCCCCCAAATTCCCCCAACTCCCTCCCACATTGCGGAATCCTTTTTAGATGTCTCGGACACTTTGCGTTCAGGCCTTCATAACCTTTTTTCCACAAAAGACGACTACGACAAATTTGTGTCCCTTTTCTCCCATCTTGAGGATTCTGAAGGTACCCAGAGTTGATGGATTCCTCTAGATGGGTGCTGGGAAAATAGCCAAAATATAGCAAAACGTTGAGGGGGTTTTGTTAGAAAAATGAGGGAAAAGTGCTGCGCAAGCAAGAGCCAGAGTATTTTTTTTCAAAAAATGGCAATTTGGTTTGCTAAGATAACCATCTTTCAGGAATAAGCATAGTTGTAAACAAATCACTTTTTTGCCACAGTTTTTTCATTTTTCTAAATGGTACTCAATTGTAATTATTGTTGTGCATCCTAATGACTTGGAGTTTGCTGTGGAAACAGGTTTGAAACCTGTGGGCCATTCTGAAAAGCTGTACATTTTTAAAGATAGACGAAATTTTGAATTCAGTAAGGGGTCATTTGTGCAAATTGTTCAAGGTTTTCCCACATAAACTAATTGTTGAAATAAAAAATAAGGTTCAAAATTGGGGGAAAAATAAAAACAGGTAACATTATTTTCCTCCGAAATTGTTTGCCTGATGGCCAATTTAAAACGTAATATAAAGTTGCATCCTTTCAGACCACTGTAGTCGCAGGGATCTAACGTGTTTGTTGGTTGTACAAAGACATGGTCTACCCGGAGCCAATTGCAACTGCAGCTTACAATTACATTTCATTGGGTGCCAACTATGCAGCATTCAGTTGTTCAGAGTGGTGTGACTTGCATGGCTCCCGCTCAGTTTCCTTAACCAGAGTGCCTTGCAAACCCCAAACTTTGACTTAAATAGTGAGCGATAGACTGGGCCAAGACCTTTTGATGTTTCTAGCTCAATTTCCAGGACTCTCTGGACCTTCCAACAGATACTAGTAAAATCAGGGAAATGGAACATGCTACACACAGGCAACATTCGATGCACCAAAACACTCAGCCTACGAAGAGGACACACTGGATACTACAAGAGAGCTTGAGCCGGGGACGGTGGTCATATATTTTGGTGACATACCCCATCTTGCAGGATGCTAGGACGTTATCGCGAGATGATGCCGGTGCCCACACCATGCTGAAGCGGCAGCCGGGGGGACAGGCTGCTTTTATGTATGGTTGTTGGGCAGGATCACCTGTGACATGTGAGCAGCAGAAATGAGAGTGGGCAACCCTAACTAACACCTTCCCCACTAGAAAAGATAGATGGAATCTGGTGAGGTGCCACTGTGGTGCAAGAGAAACAGAAGGAGCGAGGTGAGGTAGGGCCACAGAGCAGGCTTGCAATAAGCAAGAGCAACACTTGAACCCTGCAGGAGTCTCTCTGATGGGTCCAAAAGTTGTAGAACTCCAATCAGGTCTACAGTGAAAGGTGAAGCCCAATGACCCAGTCCAATATGTGTGTTCAATAGGCCAGAATGCCCCCTGAGTTTGCAGGGAAAGCCGAGGTGTGTTGAACTAAGGCATAGCTGGCAGCTAGACAAAGGCACAAAAGAAAGCAGGGATCAAAGCTGTAAGGTCCTTCTAGCAAGAGGGGGTTGCAAGGAGGTATAATGTTGTGTAGGAGAGATGTTCAATTATAATGCCAATAATGGAGAGTGATGGAGTGCTAAGTAATATCTAATAATTTCAGAGTGCAAATAGTTTGGTTAAATATTTGGGTGTCCAAGTAATGGAAAGTCCTAGGGATCCATACATGACAAACATTTCAAAATTAATAGTTAGTATTCACTTAAATTTACAAAACAATGGTAAGAGCTAGCCCTCAAGAGGTGTTTTGTATTTAGGTCATTACTATGAACACTGGTCCCAAGATCAATTTGGGTCTTTCCGGTCCTCTAAATAAAAATACTGCTTGGCATGCTGGCTACACCACAGGAGTATCACTTTTATATTATGTGGAATAGGAAGCAGGCTAGGGTAGCTGCAACAGCTGAAAGATCCTGCCAGCGAAAGAGACATCCCAACATGCTGCACCGTATTACAAAGCTTCGCAACTTTGAATTCTATGCAAATGGTTCCTACGGGAGTCTCTGAAACGTTTGGTCCATGTGATTCAGGTTGTTTCTGAAAGAGGCGATAGGGCATCATATGGTTACAAAAAAGAATAAGCCTATTAACATTTGCAAAAGTCAGATCATCTGCACACTACCAGAAATAAAGGATAGCATTGCCAATATGAATGGACATTCTGCCTTCCTTTCCAAGATCATCTGCCCAAGATAGGCCCCTTTTTAGGTCGAGCCTGGGCAGCGCATGCACTGCTCTGCAAGGCATGCTGTATGGAGTATGCACTTGAAGCCCCGCCCAATATCCGCCCATATTTGTCATTGGCTTGTGTCATTGTCCTTCGTAAATGCTGGCTTCTGATTTGTAAATAGGCTTGTTAGTCCCTCCTTAGTACCACCGTGTCTTCATTTGTAACCTCCTATGAGGACACCCCCTTTCACATGTGTTGTTGCTCGGTAGGCTTTAATTACAGCCTCCGAGCACTATTTCGTTTAATGGTTTTCGCATGCCTGCTGTTGCAGACATGACACGCTCGCTCGCAACATCTTTATTATTTTTTTTTACATAGCACGGCACGCCACGCTGATACTGGCGCCCGTGCCTCTGCTTTACTTGCCCCACCAAACGCGGCTGCATGTTTGTTTGTTTTTACAATTTTTTTTTTTGCATTGCCCCATGCCGCACTTACACTTTAATGTCGGCCGTGCCCCTTTCCTTAAACGATCCGAGTCTACGGAAAGGGGCGTGGCCGCCATTAAAGTGTTTGAAATTTGTTTGTCAACTTCACAAACAAATGCTTTTTTTTGTAAAAGTGCCCCATACTGCGCTTTCACTTTAATGGTGGCCACGCCCCTTTCCTTAGACACGGCTTGTCTAAAGAAAGGGGCGCGGCCGATAATAAACTTAAAGCGCCGCATGGGCATTTTTACCAACTACCATTTGAAATGCAATAGGTGTCGCATTTACGAAACTTACGTAAATTCGAGACCTATTGCACTGCAAATGCTTGTTATGCTATAGTTCTGAGGGGACTGAGGAGTAAAAGTTGTATTAATGATGAGGTCCTCTGACTCCTGAAAGTAAGTCCTCATGGTTCAGGAAAGTTAAAAAACACAGGCATTTCCAGTTGAGAAAATGGGTTATGCACCCTACTGTAAAAATGGTAGCAATAACATGTATTTGTAAGGCACGCCTTCACCCATGGGCATCTTGGCACTGAAAAGCAGATGTTAGTTGTTACCCAACTCAATGGTACTCATTTTATCGATCTCAGAAGGATGAGTGGACCCGCCAGGATTTGAACCTGTGACCATGAGGTCAAACACAGGCCCTTACAGTGGATGGATTAGTCCACTAAGCCACCAAACACTGCTCAATAAAAGAAAGATTGATTTTGATAACTTTGTCACAGCTACATTATTGATTGTTTATATGCGGGAAGGTGTCCTTTCCTGCACATAAACAATCACCTCTGCAGCGCAGACACCCTTGCAACGTGGCCCGAGGGTGCCTGCACTGGCGCTATGCAGCTTTTTTATCACCAGCGCTAGGGGAAACTCTGGGGTGCACCACAGCGCTCCGGCATTTTCTTGTAAATATCCCCCATGATTTTTTTACTGAACAGAGAGAGGCTAAACTACTATTAACTGCTAAGGGCCTCGTTACTAGTTCCCACATATAGGTACTTGGATACCTGAGGGTCAGAATCTCCAAATTCAGCAGAGGGGAGCTTTTTCCGCTCTCCCGTGCTGCAGCGGGGAGGCAGGAGGGGGCTGGGCGCAGCAGTTGCGCACAGCCCCAGGTCTGCTAGCAAGTGCAGGTCTGGTTTCTCTGGGCTAGAATTAGTGGATCTGGAGTTTGCAGACCTGATATTCCCATGCTTGGAGAAACTAGTAAACATTGAATTGCCCAGAGCGATTTCTCCACCAGGGATACCTCCGAGAAAACTCATAATGAAGGTTTAAGAGGCTAATCCTTTCAATGATACAAAATGAGCTGAGATAGATATGGAGCCCAATCATAGAGTTTGTGGCAAGAGACCATGGGGACCTGGCAAATCTCATACTTTGAGGGCCCTTCCCTCACTGACTGAAAGAACAAATGAGGAAAAAAGGTTCATAAGAAGCCCTTCGCAGTAAACTGCTGTGGAAGCTGCTGTGGTGACCCTCAGAGTCATGGTGTGAGAAGGGCAGCTATGGTAAGGGGGAGGAGAGTGGGACCACAAGGAAATGTTAGGGCCTCTGTCTGTCTATAGGTGTTTTGTGGAGGAATTATGTATAAGAATAATGAATTTGCTGTTAATAAGATCATCGATTTGTTGCAATGGCAAGCCGTTGTATAGTTGATGATTAAAAAAGGAAGCATTTATAATAAAGAATATAAAAAAAAGAGATGGTCGCAGATGTCCCTTCACTGCTGAGGTTCTCTTTAAGGACATAAATAGGAGGGCAAAGCTGGAGTTGTCAAGGCTCAGTAAAATAAACAGCATAAAAATGTACTTCCCCCACCGACTTCTTTATTTAGCCCAGGCTCTGCCTCTTAAATTCCCCAAACATGTTCTACAAGACTTACAGAAACACCTGCTGAATTATATTTGGGGAGGGTCAGATCCCTAGGGTGGCTAAGAAGTCTCTACCTAGGAATCCTCAGTTACGCCAAGCACTAGAATGGAGAAGGTTGGATCCCAAAAACCTTGGTCGGGAGTGGAAACAGAAAGCAAACCAATACCTTTGCTCGGCATATTGTAATTATCTCCCCCCTCACAGACTTACTGACTTTTCAATTTCTGCTATGCTTTGTATTGTATTGTGTTGTACTACAGCATTTATATAGCGCTTACCACCCATATGTGGGGTGCTGAAGCGTTTGCCTACTTGGGTAGCATGCTACACTGTATGGGTGTACTGTTGGAAGTATGTTGTTTTTGTTTTGATCCTATGTGGGAAGTGTTTCCATGTCATGCATGAAGACCAACAAGGTGCAGTTATAGTGTTATGGGACGCAGCATGTATCAGTGTGGTGGATGAAGGAGTGTGAGAGACAGACAAGCAGTTTTATTGTTTTCAGTATGCTGGTAACTTTGAACAGCTCTGCAGGTCCTTTTATGGTTATTTCTTATGAAGTAGTCTGCTTAGCTAGTTACTGCACTGGGTTGTCAAATCTGAGATGTTGTTCATAGTTGTGGTCCTGAGTTGGCATGGCTGGAGGGCGAGAGAGAGAAGTTGAGAGATCTTTTGGCATGGGCATTTTCTTATCATCTAATATCTGAATGTCTTTCTGAGATGTAAAGAAGCAGTAAGATTTTATAGATATTTGGGAACTGCAGTGGTGGAGTATGTTAAAGTCCTCCGAATTGTCCAGCAATGTGTGGTAGACCTCTTCAGTTATTCCATGCCGGTTAATTTGGTGATGTTTCAGGTTTTTTTTTGGTTGTACAGTGCTGGTGATGGGCAACCATCATAGCAGATATGTCTAATGCAAATTTAACCGGTACAAGTTACAATTTGCCGCTGACTGCTGCATATTTTGGACTTCGTATTATTGTGAGCCATAAACTGTTATGTATGCACATACATATTTATATAATGCCGCAGTGAACCATAGGCTAGCCTTACCTACATATCGAAAGCAGTTTGCTGGTTGAGTTGTTTCCAAATCATGGGTTGTAAGCTGTGGATTGCTCTTGCAACTGTCTTCTGGATTCTGTGGCCTGGGTGAGCATGGTGCAGTTATCTAGGAAATAGCTATGTTTTCAACGGTCTTCAAATGTATATAGGCTCCTGGGTGTTCCCAATGTTGGCTGGTAGTGAGATCCAGCGCTTGGCGGCTTGGACTAAGAAAGAAGTGCCTCCTATGGATTTCTTATGGTAAGGCGGTATAATGATAAGTGGTGCAAGCTTGGAGTGCAGTGTTCTATTTTGTTTGTGTTCCTTGAATTTAACTTGTAGGTTTTAGGTTGGGAGGCTCTGCAGACAATGCAGCGTGCCTTGAACATTGCCCTTCTAGCTATAAGTAGCCAGTGGTGCGATTGCAGGACTGGAGTCATACGTTCTCTTGAGTGAAGGCGGATAAGAAGCTAGTTATTTTTTGCGCATGATTAATGCAGGTGCACCAAGGTATAGGCTGTTGGCAAATTCAAACTACGAGGATGGCTTGCAGTTCATGTTGGTATGTATGGTATGGAAAGATACAACGTAGTGTTTTCATTGTGTAAAAGGCCCTCTTTGTGACATTAACATGTGGTATCAAGGATAGGTCTAACTCCATGGCTACTGCTTGGTTTCTAACTTCTCTTGATGTTGCTGGAGGGGCTTCAAGTTCCTTAGGCCATATGGTGGTAAGCTGGTACTTTTGCCATTGTCTAAAGGTCATAATCTCTATCTTAGCGGCATTGAGCTTTAGGTGATTATTCATCATTCATGTGTGTATGGCACAGAGGCAGTCATCAAGCTGTGAATTGTAGAAGCTAGAAGTATTCGGAGCTTTCCATATGTAAAATGATTTGGGTGTCATCTGCACTGTTGCAACAGGTGAAGTTGTATGATTAAATCAGATTTGGTGAGGGGGTTCGGTAGATATTGAATAATAGTGGGGAATGATGGACCCCTGTGGAATGCCACAGTGAGTGTGTGTGAGGAGGTGTTGTGAAAGGTGGTAGGTAGACTACACTTTGACTGTTTGTGAGATAAGAAGCAATCCATTTTACAGTTTTTTAATGTTTTCTGAGATCATCTATTGGGTTAGACTTTCTAGATGCAAGAGGCTGACATCATTCCCCTACAAAATGACCCCCTCACTCACAACCTCGAGTTTCCTCCAAACTTAAGAGATCCACATTTCAATAATTGGGTCAATCGCGGCACTTGCACCCATGGGAACTTTTTTGACAGAGGGACCTGTGTACCAGGCAAGGCTATGTAGTGACATAACATTTAACCTCCTAGAATGGATATAGACCAGAGATCTTCAAACTTTTTTACACTTCACTCTGCCTTGCCCCATAAAGCAAAATATTTTTAAATCGGGCCACCTCCAAAACTTTACGAGAAAGGTTTGGGAGCAGGATGGGCAGGGTTGAGCACAGGGGGTGAGACTTATGAGATCATGTGAGGGGTACCTTTTCTGTAGCTCATAATCCATATGTAGGGGCCGATTACGATGTCAGTCTGAAACTCTTCTGACCGAATCGGTTTCGGAATGGTTTACGGCCGAATCGGGTTCTGCGAGTCCGACTGACCGATTACAAAGCTTCCGAACATCGTTCGGTCAGACTCGCATTGACTTCAATGGGAGTCTGTGTTCCGAACAAGGACACAGGCTCCCCCTGCACCCTGCGGCGGGCACCCTATGGTGCCTGCCACACTGTGCATGGTTGGAAAGAGGGGTCCCATGGATACCCCCACAGCCCCAACCGGAGGCCTAAGGGTGACGGGGGGACTGCTATGGGCCCCCAAAGTCAGATTCCGACAGCCGTTTTGTATCGGGCAGACTGATTCGGAACGGCTGTCAGAATCGGCTATCGTAATAGCTCGGTCAGAAACCGTGTCCATAGTGCTGTATGATTCGGCTCCGAACAACTCGGGCTGTCCGAATGCTGATCAGAACCGAATCGGAATTCCCGAACGGTTTCCTTGCATCGTAATCGGTCAGTCGGAAATGTATCCGATTCGGTCAGAAACATAGGTCCGAATCGGATTCGGAGAATCCGAATCCTGTTCGGAGCCTTTTTGACCGACATCGTAATCGACCCCTAAATGTAAGACTTTCAAAGGAGCAAATGCAAACAGAAACTGATTGAAAAACATTGCATTGGGGTGATGTGACCCCCTCTTCCTCTTTTTGAGGAAGTTGTGTATGTCAATTTGTAAATTAAATAAGCATTTGGCAGAGCTAATAGGTCTGACCTAGGAGAGCTATTGGCCTTGGCAATGATTTCTAGCCATGCTGTACAGCAGCACAGCTGCTTACAGCATGGCTAAACACTTTTAAAAAGAGTGCTATGATGCAACCAGGGCTAATGCACCTTTTTTCTTAATTAAAAGCATATTGGCAATGGCCACTCCACAGCGCTTTTCGAATTATTTTTAGCCCTCTGCTCCTCAGATTACCTCTCCCCCACCCACATCTTTCTTTCCTGCCCTCCCTCCTTTACAGTTGCCTCATTCCTCAACCCACTCCCCTTTCCAATAAACGGGGAGTGGGTTGGAGACTGAGGCAACACTGAGGGAAGGAAGGCAGGATAGGAAAGGATGGCACACATGAGGCGAGAGGACCGGCGCAAGGGGCTTGGGAAGCACATGCACAATGGAGGGTGGGTGGAAGGCAAGCACACACACAATGGAGGGTGGGTGGAAGGCAAGCACACACACAATGGAGGGTGGGCTGGAGGGGCTGACGAAGCAGACGGACAATGGAGAGTGAGCAGGAGAAGCATATGGACAGGCACTCGGACAACAGAGGGTGGCCGGGAGGTGCTGGGGAAGCACATGAACAAAGGAGGTAGGGTGGGAGGGGTTGGGATAAGCGCACGGAAGGTGGGCAGGAAGGGCTATGGCAGCAAATAAACAATGGAGGGTGAGTTGGAGGGAAATAGGGGAAGAACATGTAGGAGGAAGAAGTACACGAGGGAGACAGCTGGAAAACACACACACGCTTCTAGAGTACTTAAACAAAAGAGAAGCACCTGTAAAAGTGAGGAGAGTAAGGATCCAGTAATGCGTCCATGCTCCATTTGAGGGCCAAATACAAAAAGAGGAAAGAAGCCTATAGAAGATAACAAATAAGAAGCAAGCAAATGAGAATGACAATCAAGCCAATCAATGGTAAACAATGGGCAGCCTCTAACCTCTCTGTAAGGTAACACAAGTTCTCGCAAGAGATATCATACGTCTTAGGCGAGACCTAAAAATTTACTCCTGCAGAGTGTCCGCTACTCTGAATTATCTCTTTGACATCATCTAAGGCTCTCGCTCCTTTCCTCTTTCTTTTTGGTCGTCACTTTTAGGTCAGATGGATCAGGGCCCTGCATCTGAATGCAACTCTGCTGGCCTCCTTCCTGCCACAACCTTGACTCACCTTAAAGGACATCTGTATGTAAACAGAAGTCAAAGTGGGTGTGGTCTACCAGGAAAGGTGAGCCAGCGCTTCTTTAATTTTACAAAAACAGTTCTCATACTTTCTGTAAAAAAAAACGTCCTTGGACAGTTAATGCAGATTTCAGGGTGCCTCTGTCTGAAAGTGAAGAGAATGTTAGGTCTCCCTTGCTGTGAAGCCGAAAGAGGAACAGAGAGCAAAAGAAAACGCTTTCTCGTGGTGCATGCTATCTGAAAGAAATGTAGATGTGTGCAATTGGTTAACCTCTAAATGTAAAGGCAGCTTTGTCACCTTTATAGACTTTAAATTACAAAGTGACTTGAACTGTCATGGTGACAAATACTTATTCTTTTTGAGAGGTAGTGCAAGTTCTGCCATGCATTGTTCCTTTGGACACTTCTAAAAATGTTGTTCATAGGCAGCGGCGACTCCTCTGCTCGCCCTCCCAAGACTCGTCAGGAAAGGAAAAATTAAACAACACTTGTTTTATTTCTCCTTTCCTGCCAAGTCTTGGGGACGGGGCTTGGGAGGGTGAGAGCACAGAGGCGAGTGGTAGTGCACTCCCTTAACTACACATGACGGTTTGGCCGGCCATCTCAGACCGGCCAAACCCTTATGTTCAGTGAAGCTCTCTCCAACCCCAGCTGCATTGCAGGGGTTGGAGAAAGCAAGCACAGACTCCCAGTCTGACCTGGAGCGCTAATCCAGAACGCTCAGGCCAATCCTGAAGCTGCTGTCATGCGAGAGCAGCTTCAGGATTGGCCGCAGGGCAGGCTGGGAGCATGTGCCTGAAGAAGAGGAGCAAAGGAGCGCAATGCCGCCGGCTGAAGGTAAGTTTAAAAAAAAATTATTATTATTTTATATTTTGCCCCTTCTCTTCACGACCCCTATTCCCCCCTACCGCCCGCCCGACCAGTCTTAACAGACACCGGCCGCTACTGTTTATAGGTACAGTCTCATTCCCAACTGCACCAACCAGGATTAAATTTTGTGACTTTCTTTGTTCACAAACACGGACATTTGCAGGGATCGTATTAACCAATTGAAGTAATAGGGTGGATTTCCCACTGATTACTATAACTTGCATTTATTTCTCATTTAAGGTGTGATCATTATTTTTTAATTTGCAGTAACCAGAAGGGGAAACAACAACAAAATATTTACACAATATTTTGTTCTGTCTAGCTATGTCTTTGACCCTGCCTCCACAATCACTGCCCCTGCCCCCACTGCACTCACAATTACATTTCCAATACTTTTTATGCACTACAACCGCTGTAAATGAAGACAGCCTGATTGGAATACAGCCATGTACCCCCGGGGAGGCACACCCCACAGTTTGAAGACTTTTGCTATGCACTGACTTGGAACCTGACAAAAGAAGGGGGAACTGATTTGACGAAGGTAGAAGCCTTAATCCCCCAAGCTCCTGCAATGAATGGAACCTCCCAACTGTACGTTGCACTGGATGTTCCAGTGTCTAATGCCAGACACATATCCCTCTAGAAAAAAAGTCTAGACTTAAACATGTACATCATTTACGGGTCACCGCAACCTCTTGCTTGCCCGTTGCGACCCTTGGCCACAGAGGTGCCAAGAGCACAGAGGTGGCTGAACATTCCGTTTTTCTGTCCATTGTTCATTGCACTAACAGTGAATAATATTCTATTATTCACTATTAGTATAATAAAAAATGGTGCACACTTAGAACCATTGGTGGCAGCTGTGGTAAGTTAAAATGGTTTTAAATGTATGTTGTATGCGTGCTTACGAGTGAGTGTGTTTAAGTGAGAGAGTGTGCATATGTGTGAGCAAGTGTGTCTATGTGTAAGCATGTGTGGGTGAGTAAAAGTGAGGGAGAGTCAAGTGAAAGGTAGTGATTGAGACTGTGCGAGATCGAGGCCCAGATTTTCTATTGTTTGACACAAGGCAACGCTTTACCAAATTTGGTGCGCTGCTTTGTATCAAAAGGAGAGAGAAAGCATGTGCTATATCTAATAAGATAAGGGTAAATAAATGCCGAAGTAATCGCCACAAGGTTCCAGCAATCACCAATGTCCTGGAAATAACGGGAACAGTTTTAACGGACCCAGATAAAAGTGCAAGTGAGTATTTAATGAAGTCTCAGCATGCCTGCCATGACGCGTTTCAGCCTACCAGAGGCCTTGTTCACATGACGCCATAGGAGTAGCAAAACCAAATTTAAAGTGCACCGTGCGTAATAACAAACAACCCGATTGGTTGCCTGACAGAGACATAAATAGACATAGAAAAAATATGTATATATAAATATATACATTGATACAGTCATATTAAGACACAAGTCAATAGTAAAGCACCAACATAAATAGCTAAAAGTTACTTTTCAAGAAAATAAACCACTGTAAGGTGTAAAAAATTCATATAAAAAGTACAAGCTAGTTTTAAAAAGTTGGTAAAAGGCATTGAATTGAACACATTCTCAATCAAATAAAATACCTTAAACACTATTATGCAAACTAAGCATATTAAAATGAATACAACCCGAGTGGGTAAAAGGACACAAAGCTGACAATATAAGATAGACTTGAGTAAACAACCAAAGGTGCCATCATCTTGAGCTAAAGCCTGCAATGTGGTAGTTTAATACTAGTGATGAGGGACCTAAGTGTCTGTGCTTATAATCTTGACCAAGTGACAACAAGGTCAAGGCAACCAATCGGGTTGTTTGTTATTACGCACGGTGCACTTTAAATTTGGTTTTGCTATTCCTATGGCGTCATGTGAACAAGGCCTCTGGTAGGCTGAAACGCGTCATGGCAGGCATGCTGAGACTTCATTAAATACTCACTTGCACTTTTATCTGGGTCCGTTATTGTCTGTTCCCGTTATTTCCAGGACATTGGTGATTGCTGGAACCTTGTGGCGATTACTTCGGCATATATATATATATATATATATATATATATATATATATATATATATATATATCTCAAATAGGGTTTGTATTCGCTATACGCAATCTGTGTCATTAGTAAAAATATAGATACCCATCAGTGAACTGGAGCTAGTAATGGCAAAATTTTGGATAGTTGACTGGTTGTGGAACGGTGTATAGGTACTCACAATTGACTGGTTGTGGAAGGTTGTGTAGGTACTCACAAACTGTTGAAGCAGCGTCGCAGACACAATAGGTTTGAGTACGGTGCACAGCTGATATAAATGTGCAGTCCAACAGGATTGAAACAACTCGGTGCTTGGATCTCAGTTGGAGCATAAGATGAGCAAGGACATATCACAGCCCAAAAAGGGTTGGCACAGTAAGACAGTAGTAACAGGAAGATAAGTCTAGAGCACACTAGGCAGAGACTCACTTTTTTGATGGTGACTAGAGAAAGGAAAACAGAGCCTGTGCTATTGGTGTAAAAATGCATCCTTCGTGGAATAGTGACTCCCATCACTCATGCCGTTTGTGAAAAAGGTTGGTTTTGTCAACTCTTTTAGGATAGTCCCATCGATATATACCCGATCTTTACATACATTGTCCCATCCACACGACAATAACGATTCTAAACAGGTGACCTTTTACCTAGTAGCTTGCTCCTGTCTCCTCGACAACAGACTCTAAGTATTCTATCATAATCCCTGTACCTGACGTACATAAACATGTCTCTAGGCACTGCAGATTTATTCTGTATAAGGGTCACCACTTTTTTTCAGCCAGCTGTGCATGATCGCACTTGTTTAGAAAAACATTGGTGATTGTTTTCAAAGCATTTATGATTGTTTTCAAAACATCCATGGTTGTTTTAAAAACATATCGATTCTAGAATAAACCCTGAAGTGACAACTTTAGTATAAAGGACCCTCACTCCCCCCTACAAATCAGAGGAGAATTCCTTCCAGGCTGAGATGGGGGTACTGCATGCTGAATCTTTGACACACAGCAGTCTGACATCCCTTGCGGGTTGTCATCCTCGATGCAGAGACGGGGTCCTTCGTTCTAAACCATCAGGTGAGGGGGCTGGTTCATCCCTAGGAGTTTCTTGGCTACAGATACACATAGCTATACGCATATACACCTACACATCCAGGTTAGGCTAGGTACATTTTAGCAAATTATTTAGGGCGCGCATTTTAGGAATATGCAAGTGCGACTGGTTTTATCTGAACTGCTTATGTTAAACTTATTAGCACTATGGTAAAAATGTATCTACTATTCACTATATTGGTACTAGAAATCTTTTTTGTATGCTTCTGTCTCCTGATTGTCGCAGCACATATGTTTTACACCAGGCTGTCGCTGGACCAATAAATACTTAATGAAATGTCCTAAGCGCCATCCTGTGTAGTTTTTGAGAGAAAGCAAGCATGTGTGTCTGAGCGAAACGTACTGTACTGTTTTCCACGATCCCTGAGCAATCAGGGTTGTCATGTTCAGTGGTTGCCAGAAACTACCAATATCACTGTCACTGTAGAATACTGGCGGGTGGTAGGGCACTGTAGAGCTAGCTGGTCTAACGGCTGACATATCCTGTGGGGGTGTCCAGAGCCTGTCTGTACACCAATCCCTCAGTTTGGGTCATCCAAAACGCGCAGGTCCTGGGGGACTCCTAGGAACTCCACGACAGTTTATTTGGAAGCAAGCAGAGCTCACAGTACAACAGCCTTCGACACTGATGTACATTCTACAAATCCTTACTAGCATACCAACAATGAACTCTAATCCGTATTTCCTCCCCTAAACATTACCCACCCCTATAGGCTCTAAAGCACCTTCTGCTCCTTTAAACATCAAAGTGCCAAAATGTCAACCTAACAACCCCCTATTTCCTATTTGTTAATCCTAAAATACCCATCCGCTTCCTTTGCTGACTGCCAGTAACAGGCCCAGGCTGCGTCCAAATTTTTCCTTGTCAATGTTTTGTCATGACTACTGCAACCTGTATCATATGTGCTATGTGTAGTGCATCATGAACTCCACTTTTATATTAATCCCTGGTTTGTAGCACCTCCAGTCTTCCAGCAGTGGAGACCTGCTTGCAAAATGCCCTTGCCCCCCCCCCCCCAATTCAGCATACAATAGCCCTTTCATTTCAATATTTACCTTTGAACTGCATTCAAGGCAAATTTTGTGGGATTTACTTTGAGTCAGATGAACGGGCAAACATTTAGAAAGATTGACCATAAAAGCCACATAAAGGCTTTGTAACACCTGGCTGGCAGGAAGTCTCTCTCTTACCTGAACTCAGTGGCGGCTCTGCTGCGGGGGTGGGGTGTGGCGGGGGAGGGGCAGGGTGGGGGGGTGGAGTCGGACATACAACGGCTAGGAGTAAAGTAAGTAAATAAATAAATAAAACTATTTACCTTGCGCTCGCTGCATCGCCGAGTTGGCGATGCAGCGAGCACAAGGTAAATAGTTTTATTTATTTATTTACTTACTTTACTCCTGGACGTCGTATGTCCGACTCCACTACCCCCCCACCCTGCCCCTCCCCCGCCTCGCCGCACCACAGCACTCCCTCTGCCAGCCGCCACTGCCTGAACTCCTGGATGGAAGTAAGAACTTGACACAGTGATCTGATTCTCCTTCCAAGATGGCGGCTGCCCTCGTGGGAGAGACCAACCCTGTAAAAAGAGAAGGCAACAAAAAACCAGGGTTTGTGACCCACGCCTATTTCAGAGAGCAGTGCAGCAGATTAAGGACAAGGTTCATGTTACAATATTGTCAGAAAAATGTATTTGAACTATGAAACCCGAAAGACAAAGAACTCTGAGCGTGAGCTTTTAAATTGGCTGTCGATTAAATTGGTTGTCGAGCGCTCCAACCCCTCGTGGGAGTTCAATGCCAATTAAAACAACTTTAAAGACTTTAAATACTTCAGCCTCTAAGATGAGGGTTAATTGACAAGCATTGTTAGCCCAATTAGAACATTCAGACTAGAAAAGGAAACTTTCTCTAGAATGAATGCTAATTGTAACAACTTGTATTAGTTAAAACACTCTGCTAACATTGAATCTAACCTTAGCACAGGGTCTTTTTAAAAAAAAAAACATTTTAATTATAGGATTTTAAGGGATGGGGGTCTAGGGTGATTACAGCTCAGGAGAAAGGGAAATAAAAGAGCAATATCATCACATTGGCATCCTGGGCGTTGTACAGGGTTCACACAGTACAATCGTAAGAAGGAACATGAGAACATTAAGCACACAGCTTACTGCTTTACAGAGTCATACAATCAGGCACATGCCATAGGGGCTCTTCTTCATCTTTATCACCCCTGGATGAACTATCTGAAGACAAAAGTCCTTCCAGCCGATCTTTTTGCAGTGTATCCCGCATGGTGGTAATAAGGTTCCCCCTGTCACTCTTAGCGTAGGTCTTGAACTGCAGCCAAATTCTCTCAAACGTATACATCCTGTCTGTAATTATCATGGTCATGGGTTTCATAGCATATATGTGCCACACCTTAGCCCACCATAGTGAAGGGCTTGGTGGGAAAGGGTTCTTCCAGGTGTGGGCTATGGTTAGTCTCGCTTCCAGAAGGAAGAAGGTAAGCAGCTTGCCCCTAGAAGGAGTGTATGGGTGGACCAAGTCTTCCCCGGCATCTCCCAACAGGAGCACCAGTCGGTCCATACAGGGCCGGACTGGCCGTAGCGGGCACCGGGCGTTTCCCCGGTGGGCCGCTAGGGTGGGGGCCGGTTTTGGGCCCCTGGGGGGCCGTTTTTGTTACCAGGGGTCGGCAATATCGGCCCCCTTTATCAAAATCGGCCGAAACCGGCGCTCACAAACTGCTCGGCTGCACCCCCCCCTCACGCCAGGGGGGGCCGGTCGAGCAGTTTGCCAGAGCCGGTTTCGGTTGCCAGTCCGGCCCTGGGTCCATTAGCAGAGTCACCGAGCAAATTTGATTAATCGAGTTGAGCACCTCTGATCAAAAGCGTTTTACCTCTATGCATTGCTACCAAATGTGTAAAAAGGTACACTTGGCTTCACAGCTCCTCCAACAGAGAAATGTGAGTTCCAACCATGCCATGAAGTCGGACCAGGGTGAAATACCATTGATCCAGCGCTAACAATAAAAATAATTCTCCTATTATGCTTTGGTCATCCAGGTGCAATTATTTCTCTAACACACACACTATATCCATATGACAGTGGGGCCCATAACACCGCATATACATTCACTTACTCATTTATTCCCTGGATTTCCTCCGTCAATGAACCTAGGAGAAAAACGATTCGCTGGAAGGAGACGGGATACCTCTTTTATCATGACATAATATTTCTCATTTACTTTTAAAGTATTCCGCTCATTGGTCGATGGACCAACTAGTAGGAATCAGTTGATGGTGATTAAGACCAGCTCAATCACAATGAACTCCTTAACATTTCATTTTAATCATTGAGCTAAAGAATCACTGAGTCATTTGTTTAAAGAATAATAAAGTTTATATAAAGTTTTGAATGCAGGAAAATGAAATTAGCTTATTATTCAGATCTTTACATTTATTATCATTATAAGAATAATTTGAAATTGCAATGCATATTTATTAGACGGAAAAATAGGATTATCATGGTACGAACTCTAAAGATCAACCTATCTATCTGTTGGGGAAAATCTAATAGTTCTAAAATAAGATTTATCAGGAAAAACTCTCCTAAAGCAGCATCTTAATACTCAACTGGAAAAGAGAAAATAACAGCAGCAGCATCAGCTCGTCAGCATCAGCAACCGCAACTTCACTCATCTACAGCATCTAATTTCTCCAGCATCTCCCGCAGCATTCCTGCAACATTCAAACAGCATTCTAACCCCTCCAACCAAGAGTAGGTCTTCTTATACCCTAATTCTAGCTTACAACATAAAATGTTTCTTCTTCATGGCGCGATTCATTCTTATTGGTCAAAAACTCAGGTCCATATACATTTTAATCAAACTTTCTGGTCTTAACCAGTTCCGTGTGGAATGTCTATGCAAGCATCGTTTCCCACAGTTCATGGACTTGCTCATCCGTTTCGATCAGTCCAAATTGTATCTTTTTCTGTTACATTTTGTGTAAAACAGTTCCGTCTATTGATTCAGTCGGACTTCTCACGCTTCTTGCTGATCATCTTGGCACACATCTGCTCAGAAGGGTCACAACAGCCTTGACCATACTTTCATCTTAGCCTCTCGGCATCAGCACGTGATCATCCCTTTTCCACAGCCTCTCGCCTCTATCACATGGTCCCCCGCTCATGCGTACTCTAGCAACTCGCGGCCATTTTATATTGCTGCTCGACAGGCCTAAGCGCACTATTTTCAAAGATAAACAAAATATTATTAAAACAAGGAAATATAAACCCTTTCGTTTCCCTCCCGTCTTTCTACGTACCCCAATTAGGTATTACCTAGCAAAAAGCAACATATAAAGCTGTCCCTTACTTACCATCGCTTTATTTTGCAACCACACGTTTTATTTAAAAGCACAAATCATGCATTTATTATTTAATTAGTACGCAAATATTATGTTATGTTAGACACGTAAACAATTATAAGTCAATTAATTTGCACACGGAATAGCATGTTACCTATAACCCTTAACATACATTGTTGGTTATTTACTTAAACGAACATGTTTATTAATATTTTTCGAAAATATTAGGAGGTTAAAAAATTTTCAGTTACCCTGCTCCATCAACTCCCCCCTTTGGTGATTTTTAATATCACCACAAAAACCCAAGTTATACAATTTTCTCAGACAGTATATATCTTTTATCCATTTGCTTTTGTTAGTTTACACAACTGTATCCCTTTCAACTTGTTTCTTTGTTTTCTTGTACATGTTCTCTTTTATTTCTTCTAATTCTATTTCACCCATTTCTCTCTCTCCTTGTTTATCATGTTTTCTTTTTCTATTTTATTCTGCCTTCTTCTTCTCTTTATGCATGTTATTGCAAGCTTCAGTACTAATATTATTATTATTATCATGGTTGCTATTTTTATAACTTTCCCTATTATTAATCCACTCATTGTTGTTAACCAATTTATTACAGAAGAAAACCCTTTACCAAGTTTTCCCCAAGCACTTTCAACCTCCAGTGGAACAAGTTCTTTGTGCAAATTTGTAATATTTGTTATATACTTCTGTATATTTTCGCTCTTATCTGGAATGTAAGTGCAACAATGTTGGACTTTCAGCATTCCACATACTCTGCTCTCTTTTGCCAAAAGAATGTCAAGGGCAAGACGATTTTGCATCACCATAGCTCTCATGGCAACCATCTCGGTATTTACCATCAAGAACCCTCCAGCAGTATCTGTAGATAAACGATCTACCACTGTGGATAATTTCCGAATTCTAAATACATTCAAAGATATTCCCACTGCTGGTATCAATGCACCAAAAATATCACCTGCTATTTCTGAAAAACTTTCCCTTTTTCTACGTGTAAAGGTATTTATCACTTTGTGTGTTCCTTTTTCTTTTCTATCCACATGAAAAATCTTTGGAAAGACCAGGCCTAAGTAACATGACCCATACCAATGGTCCGGCAACCTATAATAAGCCCTATTTCCGCAAATATAATAAATCCCTGGAAATATTGGATCTTTTCCCCTTTGAATCCCCATCCACCTAAAATTTGGTAATTGTCATGGCAATTACTGGAACCCACAAAATAATTGTCATATCTTGTCTTATTTCTTCTAATGCACAACCTTCCCTGTTGGGGCCAATCCAGAGTCATAGCTGCATTTGTCTTCTTCTTGTCATGATTGTCTTCCTCAAACGCCCAAAGAGGTGTTTTTGTCTCTTCTATCACTTTCCTTTGAAATTTCACTCTTCTCTCTTCAACCATCTCTAAAAATATCTTTTCTTCCTTCTTTAATTCACAGGTAAGGTTGTACCTAATTATACTATCTAATGTTAAAATCTTATCTTCTAAAAAATATTCACCAAACGTTTTTCCCTCTTTTATTTTGTTAAGCTCGGGAACTACAGAAACTTTTGCAAAAATCTTATTTATGTCAGTGTAATAATATTCTAATCTACCTGTTTTATAAAATAAACTTGCTAAAACACTACATGTTATTCCATATGTCAAAGGGAGGTGATGATAAGTCACACCCTCTGCTACAGATGCAGGCAACTGCATACAAACATAGCAATCTCTTACATCCATTGTTTCTACATACTCATATAATAATTTAGTAAAAACATTTTTTGAAAAATCTGTTATTGATTTGTCCTTGTGTAATTCTGCACTACTCTTTAAAATAACTGGCTCATGAGTGTTAGCTCCTTTTTCTTTCTCAGTGTTATTAGACATTTCTACCACAGCTAAACTAATTGGAATAGTGATTGCTAGAACCACCCATACTGTTATTAATAATCCTGTACAAAAACAGCACATTTTGCACCATCTACTTAAAAACTCACATTTACATTTTCTATCTCTAGTATTCTCCATTTTGTTTTATAATCTTATTTATTTGTTTTCTAGTAAATTGTGTCACTACACCTCAGAAATGACTTGCTTGCCACTCTGTACTTCCAATGTTTTGTCTTTGCTTGGTACTTTCTTTTAATTCTTTTTCAGAATTCTTTCTTTGTCACATCCGGTAAAACTATACAGACTTCTTCAGGTTTGTTGCACTTCACTTTCTCCCATCAGGTTTCTTTGTTCTGGGTTTTCGTGAGTGTTCTTTTCTTCTTTGTGACTAGTCAAAGCACGATACAACCATTCAGGCGATTTATACTTCTGATTTACCTTCTTTATTCTTTTCATTTTCTGCAAATGTTTTCCACTTTGTTTTTCTTGCTCTCTTTGACTTGTTATTTCATTCACTTGTTCAGCACTTTTCCCATCCAATCTTATGATTCTGTATCTTAATTTTCTTACTCCGTTGGGCCAATTGTCTCCTTTTCTTGGCCTTTTCGCTTCACTTCCTTTTTCCTCTCTTTCTGTTTTCCAATTTCTTTTTCTTGACTCTAGCTTTTCATTTCTTTCTTCTCCACTTTCTTCAGATTCTGTTTTAATTCTTTCGTTATTTCCTCTTATTTTGAAACTTATAACTTCATTTTCTTCTACTTGTGGTTCTTTTCTTATCTTCCTTCGTTCACCTATTTCTGTCCCTCCTCGAGGTTCTTCCGAATTTGTGTCAGTCTTTCTATCTGCTTCTAAATTTCCCTGTTCTTGGTTTTGACTATCTGTCCCTACTGCTCCTCGGGGATTTTCCGATTTTTCTAGCTTTTTGTTTGAAACTCTCCCTTCCTCATCTATTAATATTATCTCCGAAGGATTTTTACCATAACTTGTACTTGGTTGCTCACTGTCACTATCTTCTTGCTCAGTTTCTTCTCTTATGCTTTCAAAATTCCAATTTCTTTTTAGAATTTCTTCACAATCCGAATGCTCTGTTTCTGATTCTGAACTGGTGTCTGATATTTCCAGATGTCGACTTACAGGTCGATCTTCAGGTTCTGGAACTTCAGCTATTTCTTCTATTTCCTCTTCTTCTGCTATCGTTGCACTTGTAGTTGGGTCTTCCAGATGTCGACTTACAGGTCGATCTTCAGGTTCTGGCGCCCTGTTTGTTTCTTCTTCTCTTTCTGATGCTGAACTGTTATCGGATATTTCCAGATGTCAACTCACATATCGATCTTTAGGTTCTGGAACTCTGATGGTGTGACTGGCATGTACCCAGTGCTTCACTCCTGCACACTTGACTGCAGTGGTCGTCACCAGGATCACTTGTCGTGGTTCGTCCCAGCGAGGAACCAAACAGTTACTTCTCCGGTGGACTTTTATTCGAACCCAATCTCCTGGATTCAAGTCGTGAGCTGGTTTTCTTTCAAGAGTGGTCGCATCCGGTCCAACCTGATGAAACACAGAACGCACCACATCAGCCAATCCTTTGCAATAATCCAGCACTAGATCATCAGTTATAGTCAGTAGCTTGTTGACAGGTACTTGTGCTTGTCTCATTGCTCGTCCCATAATTATCTCATGGGGACTAAGTCCAGTTTTCCTTTCCGGAATACTTCTGATTGTCATTAAAACTAATGGCAAAGCATCTGGCCATTTGAGTCCTGTCGCTTGACACATTTTTCCTAACCTGTTCTTGATTGTTCCATTCACTTGCTCTACTATTCCAGAAGCCTCTGGTCTGTATGCACAGTGTAGTTTCTGTTTAATACTAAGTGCTTCACAAATCAGTTTAACTAATTCATTTTGGAAATGTGTTCCTCTATCTGTTTCAATCGTGACTGGAAAACCATACCTCGGAATGAATTCTCGCAGCATAAGTTTTGCTACCGTAATACTATCATTCCTTCTGGTTGGGTATGCTTCCACCCAACGGGAAAACAAACAGACAACCACTAGGACATATCTTAGTCTGTTGCAAGGTTGCATTTCAATAAAATCCATTTGCATTCTAGTGAAAGGACCCCCTTCTCGTCCTATTCTTCCTAGACTCACTACTGTCTTCCTTCCTGGATTTAATTGTTGACAAATAAGACATCTCTGACAAAGACTCTCAGCTATGGCTCTGAATTTTGGATTATACCATGTTTGTCTAAAAAGTCTGATCATTGAATCTCTCCCAATGTGGGCTTGTCCCCCCCACCCGCCAGCTCCGCTCGACCAGCCTCGCCCTCGCCACAGTCCCCCGCATCCGGAAAACGACCGCCGGCGGCAGATCCTTCTCCCACCTCGCCGCCAAGACCTGGAACACCCTCCCCACCAACCTCCGACAGACCCAAGACCTACTGGCCTTCAGAAGACTCCTCAAGACCTGGCTCTTCGATCAGTAGCAGCACCACCCCCCTCATCCCCCAGCGCCTTGAGACCCTCGCGGGTATGTAGTGCGCTTTATAAGTGACATGATTGATTGATTGATTGATTGATTGATTGTCCATGGTACATCCGTGCCATGTCAGAAATCATGCTATCAGGCATTACTGATCTCTCATCCCTGTAAACCCAAACATCAGTTTCTTCATGTTTTCTACATCCTGCTTTTATCCAGGTATCTTTTTCCTCATCCTCTGCAGCTTCTTGTAACTGTCTCACCTCATCCCATGTTTCAATAGAGTTAGTAAAAAGCAAAGGACAAGAAATATGCTCTCTTTCACGACATTTGTTCAAAGAAACCACATTCTTTGCACAGTACTGTGCCATTTCGTCAGCATATTTATTACCAACAGTTATGTCGTCTTCCCCATTTTTATGTGCATTGCACTTCACTACAGCGATCTGTTTAGGCAGCTGTATCGCCTCAAGCAGTTTTTTCACAAAATCTCCATTTCTGATGGGCGTTCCTGCAGACGTCAAGAAACCCCTTTGTGACCAAATCTGACCAAAATCATGTACAACCCCAAAGCCGTATTGGCTATCTGTCACAATCGTAACCCGTACATTTCTTCCCAACTTACATGCTTGAATCAGAGCTACTAATTCTGCGACTTGGGCAGACCGTACACCTTTCAGACAAGATGCTTCCATTACAGTTGCTACTGTGCAAACTGCATACGCTGCACTTAGAATTCCATCACTCGTTCTTAAACATGAGCCATCCACAAACAGAATATAATCTGATTCTTTCAAAGGCTCATCTCGTATGTCAGACCTTGGTTTTGTACAGTATTCGAGCACATTCAGACAATCGTGATCTACTTCATCCATTTCAATCACACTCTCTTCATCTGGCAATGATGTTGAAGGATTCACATTCATACATCTGTCAATGGTCACATTATCTGCACTCAAAATTACCTTTTCATACCTAGTCAGCCGACTATGTGTCATGTATTGGGTTTTCGTTCTTGTCAAAAGAATTTCCACAGAATGGGGAACATACACTCTCAACGGATACCCCATCACTATGCCTTCACTCTGTTCCAGACTCACACATGTAGCAGCAACTGCTTTCAAACATCCAGGCAACGCTTTCGCTACAGGGTCTAAAACTGCTGAAAAATATGCAATTGGTCTTTTCATAGTTCCATGTCTCTGCACCAAAACTGAAAATGCACATCCATCTCTTTCACTGCAATACAGTTCAAATTTTTTTTCATAGTCAGGCATTCCCAATGCTGGAGCCTCACATAATTTCTTTTTCAGCTCTCTGAATGCTTTCATTTCTTCATCATTCATTTCAAAAGGATCTTTAACATCCTTCTTTGTCAGTTTCTGCAATGGTTTAGCAATTAGTGAAAAACCGCTTATCCATTGTCGACAATATCCAACCATTCCCAAAAACATTCTTACCTCTCTTTGTGTCATTGGAGCTCTCATTCCTTGAATCATTTTTATTCTTTCAGTCGTTACCTTTCGCACTCCTTTCTCAATTTTGTGCCCTAAATACTGGACTTCTTGTTGACAAAACTGCAATTTTGAAGGGGACAGTTTATGTCCTCTTTTTGCTAAATGATTCAGCAAAGCAATTGTATCATTGACACATGCTTCTTTCGTTTTTGATGCCACCAGTAGGTCATCAATATACTGAACCATTACTGACTTTTCAGGCATGCTTAGATCTTCCAATGATTTCTTTAGTATCTGATTAAAGATTGAGGGACTTTCTGTGTACCCTTGAGGAATTCGGCACCATGCCAAAATACGCTCTCCAAACCTAAACGCAAATAATGGCTGGCTATCTGGATGCAATGGAATAGAGAAAAATGCATGACATAAATCAATTACTGTGTACCATTCTGCTTCACGTGGAATCTGGTATAGAATCACAGCAGGGTTCGGTACTATTGGGCAACAAGGCACAACAATTTTGTTTACCTTCCTTAAATCCTGTACGATTCTATATGTTCCGTTTGGCTTTTTCAGTCCCATTATTGGCGAATTACATGGACTGCTCATGATTTCTTTTAGAATCCCTTGTTCAATCATTTTATTTATTACTGGCGTTATTCTTTCAATTATTTCTGGAGTCAATTTATACTGGGGCGTATTTGGGTAACTCATTCCTTCTTTTACTGTTATTTTAATGGGATCTACTCCTTTCATTAATCCTACATCTTCTCCTGTAAAGTCCCACACTTCTTCTTTCACTGTCTTTTTTAATTCACTAGGTATTTTTTCTGCATCAAATACAGGAAACAAACCATTTACTTCTGGTTCTAAATTTACCATTGTCATTTTATACAGCACATCCTCATCTGGAGTCTGAAATGCAATTCCGTCTGGGGTACAATAAATTGTGCAGTTTATTTTGCACAATAAATCGCGTCCTAAAAGGTTCACGGGACTACAATCACATACCACAAATCGGTGCATTTCACTAAATGGACCAATTCTTACCTTTACTAATTTAGTAAGAGGCGTTTTAATTTGCTGATTGGAAACTCCAACTACTTGGATATGTTCACCTGAGAGAGGAAGGTTTGGAATTTCTACTGACCTAACAGTAGAACGGGTAGCTCCAGTGTCAACAAGGAATGTTACATTTGCACCATTCACTTCTCCATCCACAAATGGACCAGACTGATCTACCTCTAGAGTTGCGCCAAGCACGCACTCTTCCCCCTCTCTTAGGCACCGTCAGGAACTTTCATCCGTGTCATCCTCATCCTGTCGTAACCAATATTGAGAAATTGCAGCTGCACGCGGCAACTGTGTTACCTGTTCTCCTCCGTAGAATCCTGTTTCTGCACTGTATTTCTGTTGGTTAACACTCTTGGGAAGTGGTGGTTGTGGCACCTGACCTTGTTGAGTAACTACCTCACTCTGCACCTGTGAATTTAATGATTGATTTTCCACATTAGGTTTTGGAGGAAATTTACACTCGTTTCTCCAATGTCCTAGCTTTCCGCAGTTGTGGCATGGCCACTTTTTCTTTGCCTCATCTATGCTCATTTGTCCTTTTCCTTTACCTATATTAGGTCGGGATTTAAACTGTCCTGTTTCATTACCAGAATTACTCAATTGTGCTTCTTGCTTCTCTGCAACTTTCACCTGTGCCCACATGGCCTTTTCTTTCAATTTACGCTGTTTACTCTCAATTTCATCACTACAATACTTAGCATATCTCAAAACTTCATCCACTGTGCTATTCTGCCAACCAATCAAGTGCTGCTTAATCATTTCACTTATCTCTCTGGTTTTAATCCATACACAAACCTATATACAAAATAACTCATATCCTTCTCGTTCAGTGTCTCATAACCACTATACTGTTTGAAAACCAACAACAATCTCTCATAGTAGGCGTGCACTGACTCTTTGCTTTCCTGCGTTGTTCTGTCTATTTTTACCCAATCTGTTTCTTTTGGTGGAATTTTATTCTTCAAAAAGGTAACTACTTGGTCGTACTTCCTCATCACTTCTGGACCTGGCGCTCCTGTTTTAGCATCCCTTGGATATTCTACAGTTGGCCAATCAATGGTAATCTTACATTCTGTCCACAAATCAGCTGGCACTACTATATCAAACAATCCATCCAGATCTATCCACAGTACTTTTGACACTTTAACAAATCTTTCCACTTGTCTGTACCATTCTACTGGTTTCTCTCTCAATTTTGGGAAGTCATTTGTAAATGACAGTATATCCTGTCTGGTCCATGGAACATGCACATAACTACCACCTGGTGTTTCTCTCATCGGGTATTCCCTAGCAACTGGTTCCCTATCTGTCACTGCAAAAGCCAAAGAGGCTTTATCTGTTGTTTTCTCATTCCTTTTTGACCATCTATTTCTCCATCTATCCACATCACCCCATTTTCTCAATAAAACAATCAGCTCTTTTATTTGGGTCAGTCTTCCTGATGTGTTCAAATTCTCTATGTCTTTCTCACAAATATCTACTTTGTACGGTTTCTGCAACGTCCTCACTTTCACAAATTCTACTCCTAATTCACTTGCAATCTCTTCCAATTTGTCATGTAAATTTCTGGCTCTCCAAGTAAGACTCTTGCACAAAAACATAATCTCATCATCCTGATAATTCTTTAGTTTTTCTGTTCCAATTGTTCCCAAAATCAATTCTTCCATGTCTATTTTTAACCTAATTACATCTAATGGTTTTTCATCTGGTTCTTTTACTTTTAGCGCTTTCATCCATTCGTTTAACTCTTCTGGAGTCGGACCTACAGGCGTACTATTTAATTCTATCCAATCGCTGCTTTTTTCTGGTGTTCCTGATGCGGACTCTGTCACCATATGCATTCTCCTAATCTCATTCTCATTTATCGTCAAATTTGTAGGTGGGCTTGGTCTATAGGTACTAGCCAAATTGTGTGCCCCTTCTTTATTCAGTTCCATCCCTTCTCTTTTTCTTTGCAAATGTGAATTCATGGGAATCACTAAAGAATGTTCATTAATTTTCTGATTCTCAAAAATTGGCATTACTGGACCTATCGTTACTGGTACAGTTACAGCTTCCATATTCCTTGTCAATTCTCTTATTTTCTCAGTCAATTCTTTTGTCGTTTTTGCTAATTCGGTTGCATTGTCACTTTCTATCTCTTCATTTTGTGAAGTTTTAAATGTTTCTTGTGACCTATTTGTTTCATTTCTTCGTTCAGGTTTTTTATTCCTCCCAGTTTCCGGTGCATTAGGTGTCACCACCGCAGAAGTCGGTTGGTATGGAGGTGGGTTTCTGTTTAAAATATCTTCCAGCAATTCGTCATCTGTTTCACTACCACCATACACATACTTTTCTACCACTACATGTTTCTTTTTCTCTGTACACTTTCTCTTTGCTTCTTCCTCAACTGCAAAAGCTGGAAACAAACCTCCTGTCATGTTTGCATATCTCCAACGCTTAACTCTGTCCTCATGATTTATTCCCCACAAACTTCCAGGCAAAAACTCATGATTCTTTAATCCTCTGGATCTCTCTCGCTCATACATCTCATCTTCCCATTCCGTTAAAGCTTCAAACTGTGTCGGTCTAGGTCTAGGTTCTAACATTACCATCTTTTCTCTCAAGTTCCGTAGTACAGCTACATTAAATGAACCATTCTCAGGGAAAGCCAATGCTCCATCATTCTTGGTGTATTTTGTCCAATTTTCTAACCATATGCATGTATGATATCCATATTTCAGCATCATATGTGAAGCTGGTGATTTCGGCGGAGGAATTATTTGTCCCTCTCTAGTCACTACCTTTTTGTCCTTCTTAAAGAAGTTCTTAACTTTCGACATCCATGACGTTTTCTCTTTACCATACTCATAGTACGACATGATTCACAACCTTTTTCTCCGTAAACGATCCGCAATTCAACACTGTTCTCTATGCGTTATTTCAACCAATACTAGCGCGACTCACACCAACACTCCAATCACAGCGATTTCTGTCTACGGCGCACTGTCCAATCCCAGCGCGGCTTTTGTCCACGTCAGTATCTCACTCTCCAATCCCAGCGCGACTCTTGTCTACGTCACTTCTGCTCTTGACCCCTCCTTTACAAAATTTATCGGCAATTTCTTTTCAACAATTTTTGTTAGTTACAACATTTTAACCACATTTCCATTGTCTGATTCGCTAAACCGAAACGATAGCTTTGACCATTTACACAAGAATTCTGTATTTTCCAGTAGGCAGCGCTTACCTCTACCCTACCACAGAATTTTCAGTTTCGCCGATAAAGTAGCACTTCCCTCTACCTTACCCTTCTTTCAAGCAATCAGTAAACCCGTTTCTCTGGGGCTAAAACACATGTGGAGACTATACTGCTCCTGAGAATTAAGGCCAGAGTTTCACAAGAAAACCAATCACTATTTCATTTACACACCTTTTACACGCAAAATGTCCCTATTATAACACAACCTGTGTTATTACCAAAAAATGAACTCAGACAGTGTACAATTCCATGTGACTTCTCTTGCCACACGTGTTCCACTTCCTACTTCCCGGAAGCGTGAAAACTTACATATAACATAACGCGACTCAACAAAAAGTGTTAGACATGAACTTATCAATAATCTATAATCAATAATCACCAAACTAATCTATAGTAACCATAACTCTGCTACCAAGAAATCTGATCCAGCGCTAACAATAAAAATAATTCTCCTATTATGCTTTGGTCATCCAGGTGCAATTATTTCTCTAACACACACACTATATCCATATGACGGTGGGGCCCATAACACCGCATATACATTCACTTACTCATTTATTCCCTGGATTTCCTCCGTCAATGAACCTAGGAGAAAAACGATTCGCTGGAAGGAGACGGGATACCTCTTTTATCATGACATAATATTTCTCATTTACTTTTAAAGTATTCCGCTCATTGGTCGATGGACCAACTAGTAGGAATCAGTTGATGGTGATTAAGACCAGCTCAATCACAATGAACTCCTTAACATTTCATTTTAATCATTGAGCTAAAGAATCACTGAGTCATTTGTTTAAAGAATAATAAAGTATATATAAAGTTTTGAATGCAGGAAAATGAAATTAGCTTATTATTCCGATCTTTACATTTATTATCATTATAAGAATAATTTGAAATTGCAATGCATATTTATTAGACGGAAAAATAGGATTATCATGGTACGAACTCTAAAGATCAACCTATCTATCTGTTGGGGAAAATCTAATAGTTCTAAAATAAGATTTATCAGGAAAAACTCTCCTAAAGCAGCATCTTAATACTCAACTGGAAAAGAGAAAATAACAGCAGCAGCATCAGCTCGTCAGCATCAGCAACCGCAACTTCACTCATCTACAGCATCTAATTTCTCCAGCATCTCCCGCAGCATTCCCGCAACATTCAAACAGCATTCTAACCCCTCCAACCAAGAGTAGGTCTTCTTATACCCTAATTCTAGCTTACAACATAAAATGTTTCTTCTTCATGGCGCGATTCATTCTTATTGGTCAAAAACTCAGGTCCATATACATTTTAATCAAACTTCCTGGTCTTAACCAGTTCCGTGTGGAATGTCTATGCAAGCATCGTTTCCCACAGTTCATGCACTTGCTCATCCATTTCGATCAGTCCAAATTGTATCTTTTTCTGTTACATTTTGTGTAAAACAGTTCCGTCTATTGATTCAGTCGGACTTCTCACGCTTCTTGCTGATCATCTTGGCACACATCTGCTCAGAAGGGTCACAACAGCCTTGACCATACTTTCATCTTAGCCTCTCGGCATCAGCACGTGATCATCCCTTTTCCACAGCCTCTCGCCTCTATCACATGGTCCCCCGCTCATGCGTACTCTAGCAACTCGCGGCCATTTTATATTGCTGCTCGACAGGCCTAAGCGCACTATTTTCAAAGATAAACAAAATATTATTAAAACAAGGAAATATAAACCTTTTTGTTTCCCTCCCGTCTTTCTACGTACCCCAATTAGGTATTACCTAGCAAAAAGCAACATATAAAGCTGTCCCTTACTTACCATCGCTTTATTTTGCAACCACACGTTTTATTTAAAAGCACAAATCATGCATTTATTATTTAATTAGTACGCAAATATTATGTTATGTTAGACACGTAAACAATTATAAGTCAATTAATTTGCACACGGAATAGCATGTTACCTATAACCCTTAACATACATTGTTGGTTATTTACTTAAACGAACATGTTTATTAATATTTTTCGAAAATATTAGGAGGTTAAAAATTTTTCATTTACCCTGCTCCATCACCATCTAATGAGTATTTTGTAGGAGTTAGCCTTATGATGTAGGCAGACAGAGGTCTTGGCTGCACGCAACCAGAGCTGCTCCCAGGTGTCAACTGTAATGAAAAATTTCCTAGCTATCGTGAAGGAAAGTTTCAATTCTTTTAAGGACTCGGAGGCGAGGATTAGGCTTTTTCCTTCTCCACCTTATTCACAAGCAGCCATTAGGAGTTCAAAACCATAACAAATTACATTTCCCATGAGTCCTTGGGAAATGAAAGAACACATTTTAACATTAACAGTGTCCAATAAGGATGCAGGTCTTCCAACGACTTCCCCCGATGACGCTTTTTCCTCCTCTTTCTTCCTGCGACCACAGCCGGTGAATTTCCATATCACTCCTGTTTACTTGAGTCTGTCCCTGTAACACAAAGAGGCGTTGTGACACTTAACCAAGTCCACCTTCAGCAACAACAACTAAGCACAGTGAAGTACCATCAGAATTAGAAGAACATTGACAGACAATGTTTGATAGCCATTAAACGGTCAAAAGCTTTATTTACATCTCTACGTAGATGCACCGGGAAGGAATTGCTAACGAGGGTGGGCTAATCCTTGCCGCCGAGTCCATAATAGAATCAAAACTTTCCTTTACAATATCTAGGAAATTTTTCATTCTGTGTCAGGACTGGAGGCTTAGATTAGGCTAGTTTAAAGCTTGTCCACCACCAAGGATGCCAGGTTTACCACCGGCTTAAAATAGAATCTTTTGAAGGTTGAGTCCGAAGACCAGTCTGCGGCATTCAGAATATCTTCCAGCCACGCTCCCAGGCAAAAAGCCTTAGAGGCCATAGTCTCCCATACCGAGTGAGCTCCGAAATGGGAAGTATCTATCCCTGCCTCCTGCATGACCCAATGGACCCACCTAGCTATAGTTGGGGAAGACACCGCCTTGTGTGGTTTTGTGAGGGCAATGAATAACTGCCTGACACCCTGTGGACGAAGTTCGTCAGTCATGACCTCATAAGCTTTGAGCGCCCGTACCACGCACAGCTTTGGGACATCCCGGAAAGCCGGGTATGACATTGATTTATAATTACACTTTGTCCTTTTTGATATATGAAAAGTAACCCCCTCAGGAGTAAATACTCTACCTGTCAGGTCTAGAGCTCTCACGTCCGAAACCATGTGACATGAAATCAGGCAGAGGTGGGTTGCCAGTTTTGCAGACATCTGTTTCCTAGACAGATACTTATTAGAAGGCCATGATCGAAAGAGTTTGAGAACCTTGTTCACATCCCAAAGGGTGGAGTATCTTGGCTCGGAGGAACAGATAGTCTAATACCCCCCAGGAGCTTGCACACCAGCGTATGCTCTCCTACTGGATGGCCATACACCGTAACATGCCCAGCTGAGATGTCCAACCTGAATGTGTTGATCGTCCTGTGAGCCAAGCCTTCTGTAGCCAATGAGGCCTAAAAGTTAAAGAAATGGACAACATCGGCCCCCATTGGATCCACCTATCATCGATGACACCAACTCCCCCATCTTGCCCAGGTGGAGCGGTATCTCTTATTGGTGCTTTCAGCTCAAGATTTGGCGAACAAGGAGGCAGCCTCTGATGAAAGGCCCTCCACTTTCCAACGCTCCCTGTAAACCGCCACGCCATAAGATGCAGAGCACCCATGAGAATCAGGTGATGAGGGTTCCTATGGGGATTCTGTAGGAGATCCCGAAAGAGGGGTAGACGTATTGGAATGTCCCAATAAAGTTCCATCAGAACTGGAAGCCAAGCTTGAGATCTACAGTCTTGGAGAAAAACGCATCCACTGCCACTGCGCCTGGGTCCGGTCACCAGCTGCAGTACCTCTCCAGTTGGATTCCAGACGCGAGGCAAAGAAGTTGATCTAAAATGGGCCCCAAAGGGCCTGAAGCCCCTGAAACACCAACAGGTGTAATTTCCACAAACTGGTGTCCTGCCAGCGGCGAGAGTGCATGCAGCCTACATAGAGAAAATGTTGAGTGCGCATGACTGGTTTGGTCGGCCCCAGAGGGGCGACCAAACGGTCAGGGCCCACAACAGTGGGCAAGCCACTCCTCCCCGACCACCCACCAGTCCCCAACCAGGCATACCCTCCCACCCACCCCCAACCAGGCATACCCTCCCACCCACCCCCAACCAGGCATACCCTCCCACCCACCCCCAACCAGGCATACCCTGCTTTCTCGCAGTGTGAGAAGCAGAAATATAAAATGGTATTTAAAATACCATTTTATGTTTCTGCTTCTCGCACTGCGAGAAAGCAGTGGGGCGACGCTCCTCCGCCCGAATGGAGATGCCGCCCCTGCAGAGATGGTTTGGCTCTACTACCGCTATCTTTTACTATTGGTGTGCTTGCCCAATGTAAAGGCTGACTGAAGTAAAATTCGTCTGCAGTGGTCCGGTGGGAGAGTTTACATTTTATGTAAGAGGGATTGGATGTTCCCCTTTGTTGCCACTAAAGATAAGTCAGACAGGGATGCGATGTCCTCCTGCGGAGCCTCATCTGTAGCCTCTACAGAGCCACTGCTTTTAACATTTTTTGGGAGAGATAGCATGTTTTTAATCAAGGAGGTCCTCGGGGCACCTATTGCGTGAAGGGGATGCCATTAGGGGCCCCCTCTCAGAGCATCCACTGATGGAGAATCACGTTGGCGGGTCACTCTACGCAAGGAAGGCAAACTATGCAGAATGATCAAAAATTGCTGAAAATATTTAATAGGCTTGTAGTGGGTATAGTGCTTTCACACAGCCCCCAGCAGTCCCTAAATGAGCAGCGCGATCACCCTGCGGCCTAGGTTTCTGAGGCAGCGCAGCAAAGTGAGGAACAAGGACGCCTCTCAGCCTCAGCCTTTAGTCTACAGGGTGGCTGGACGAGGATGCTTAGTTTTGGCCACACGAGGCGAGGGTCCTTGCGTTCAAGCGGGCAGCTATCGAGGTCGTGTGGCAATAGCAAACTTACCAGCGCGGCCTCAACTGCGCATGCGCCGCAGTCGCTCTGGTCCCTATTAAAGTCTGCAATGCAGGCACCCTCTCCCCACCCACATGGAGTCCACTAAGTGGCGGTGTCGGCCATTGCCCTGGCTTGGGAGCTCAGGCGAGGCACGCCAGCGTGAGTCCTCGTCCAGGCCAAGCCCCCTGCACAGGGTCATTTGTGGGCAGTTACTCGGCAAGCATTCACCCCGAGATTCAACTGGACAAGACCAGATTCAAGTCCAGCATCCCTGTAGAAGAAAATAGGACACTATTGATTCTATGGCAGGACCTGAGGCTCCAGTTATGCTTCTCAATCTTTACTACTCATTAAAATAGCAGCCAATCAAAAAACAGTAAACATCAAAACATACTACATGTCCCATGAGGCTTTGAACCATGCCTCTTACAAACCCGCCAATAGTCTATCGGCATCCAGTACAAGATAGAGAGGCACCATCTTCCTGCCTCTTTCTTTGCTGCTCCGCAGTCAAGATAAGTGCCTCTATTTTGTCTATTTTACATGAAATTGTGTGTGCTACTGTGTGGATTATATGAAATTACTGTGTGCGGGCGGCTTGTCACTTATCTCTCTGCTTTGCTTCACCTTCTTTTTTCCTAGGGTTTGATTGGCGCTGCACGCCCAGTTAACTTACAAGACCGCTTCACGGTCAATCCCTTTTTCCTTATTTGGTGCGTGTTACACCTTGCTAGTTATTATATTTATTATAATTTGTCCCCTTATTCCCATCAGCGATTTTTCGCACACCCGCTTCTAAGCGGCAACTTGGTGCTCTCCCTTTCTCCCCAGCGTGTTCCGCACAGCTGCACTTCAGGCGGCAGCCCCTCCTGGGAGAGAGGATCAGTGTGTAGCCAAATTGGGCTACACACACGCGCCTCCATGGAAGCTTGCCAGAGCATTTCTCTCATGCTCTGCAGCTTCATGAAGACATCGCTGGAGCTGCCTCTCCACGGGCTGCAATAATAGGGGATTATCCAGTCGCGGTCCGTGTAGGAGTGCCGGCAGGCGGTGACGTGGGGCGGGCGAGGGGCAGGGTGGAGGGTAGCAAAGTACGAATTACGGACCAATACAGGTAAGTAAACATTTAAATCAATGAAACGAATTTCGTTGCGCGCACTGCATCGCATTTGGCAATGCAGCGCTCACAACGAAATTCGTTTTATTGATTTAAATGTTTACTTACCTGTATTGGTCCGTAATCCGTACTTTGCTACCCCCCACCCTGCCCCTCCCCCGCCCAACGTCACCGCCCAGCCGGCACTCCTACACGGACCACGACTGGGATTATCTGCAGACTCTAGTTACAGGGGCAATACAGAGTTTAAAAGAAATTAAATTCTACAGCTATACAGTGATATTTATCCCTGTCTAAGTCCTGATGTCTGTCACAGTGGTAACTTCTTCTTAGAGTCCTGCAGCCAGCTTTATCCTCCCATTGACGTCCTGTCTCTGGACTGAGCAGGGCTGTAATAATTGTGGTGTTCTGGGTACTCCTGTCCCCTCCCAATATATCTTTAGTTTGGTTTACCCTTTCTTTCCTCTGGGGACTCTACATGAGGTACTTTCTTCCCTCTTGTGAGTATGTCTGATTACGAGACATTGGATCAGAGTCTGGTATCCTACGGACCTGACGAAGATGAGGACTATTATTAAGACGATGGTATGGAGGTGATTATAGATAAATCTGTCCAAAAATCTCTGGTTAAGGCCCTCAGCTCAGCACTTCAACCCATTTCTCAATGTTTGAATGAACTTGCTGGGCTCTCCTACCCCACCTCCCTCTGGGGATCCCCCTCCCCTCTCTTCTTCCCTCTCTGCCTCGTCATGGCCACATGTGAAAGTGATTGCTAAGGTGACTAAAGAGACTTTGCATGATCATGCTCACAGTGCAGGTTCCCTCCCCACCCCACTTTCCCCCTGCCCCGGCCACTGATACTGATACCGACACCTCTTCTTCTCAGGATTCTCAAGCTCGCAAACATTCCAAAAAGCGTAAGCGGTCCATCTCTCCTCCCATTGTATCCCCCTTCACCTTCGATCCTTCTGACATTGTACATCCTAGGTCCTCCGATGGGACCCCTGCTCCTAGAATTGGCCTTACAAGCACAAGAGACAGGGGCCCCTGTTCACCCGGAGGTGTTTGCTGGTTGGACTCAGAGGGCAATATGCCTATTGGGCAATGCTAAGTGCGCGCTGGCCTCTGAACGCTGCAAGTCTGTGCTTCTTAGAATTGACCCACAGTTGGTGGAATTGGCTTCTGCAGAACTGGGTCCCCTGGCAGAGGACCAGTTATTTGGCAACCGTTTTGTTAAGGACATAGCCAAGTTCGTTAATACATTTACCTCTCTTGACAAATCCCAAACTACGCTCAAACGAGTCTTCAACCCCCTTTCTGGCATGGCCGGTTGTGGCAGAGGATGCTCGACCGGCTGCTTCAACCAACAAGGTCCTCCTCGTGGGTTCAACCCCAGGCGTAGATTTTATGCCAAAGATCCAGCCCAGGTGGGGTTCTACCCTACCAGATCCAGAGGATTCCGGGACCTCTTTAATCGAGGTGTCAACAGGGGGTTCCGTAACTCCAACAACCAATCTGCAGGTAATGGTTCCCACATCCCCTTCTCTACTTCCTCTGGGGGGCAGACAGAAGCCCTTTGTACACAACTGGGCAAAGTTCACTTCTGACTGTTGGGGTCTCGATACTGTTCAGGGTTATCAAATAGAACTGTCTCACCCTTCCTTTCAAGACTCTTTCCCTCCCCCTCTCCTTTTTTCCCAGCAAGACAAGTCTTTTATAAACTCCGAAATTCTAGAACTTTTGTCAAAACAGGTGATTGCGCTGACGTATCCTCAACCAAGGGGCTTCTGCACCAACGTGTTTTTCGTACAAAAGAAAGGTGTGGGTCACAGGTTAGTTCTGAATCTCAGAAATGTTAATCCTTTTGTGATTTACCGTCACTTCAAGATGGAGGTCATCCATCTACTGAGGGATCTTCTCCAAGAACGAGATTGGATGGTTTGTCTCGATCTCAAACATGCCTATCTATCAGTCCCCATTTGTCCCTCGCACTGTCGGTACCTGCAGTTCCGCTGGAAAAGCCGGAGGTTCGAGTATCACTCTCTCCCCTTCGGTCTGTCCTCAGCCCCCTGGGTGTTCACCAAACTTCTGAAACCAGTGGTTGTCTGTTTAAAGGAGGTGGGGGTGTGCATGATCGTCTACCAGACGGCATGCTCATCTTAGCTCAAGATCCCTCTCTCCTGCTAACTCACTTGTCTTGGACACTGTCTCTTCTCCAAGAACAGGGGTTTGTAATAAATGCCCAAAAATCCATGATTATTTCCTCCCAGCAAGTGGAATTCCTAGGATTTCACGTGGATTCCCTCAAGGCGCAATTACTACTCCTTCCTTTGAAAGTGAAGTCCATCAAACGGGTTTTGAGATCTACTCTGTCGAAACGGATGGTGTCTTTGAAATCCCAGGCCAGGATTGTGGGTTTACTTGCTTCTTCGATTCAAGCGAATTTCCCAGGCCCGTTGCATTACAGGGCTCTTCAACGTCTGAAGATTCACTACCTGCAACAGGGTTTCAGTTATGATCACCTGATTCCATTGTCTGCCGAAGCCCAAGAAGAGCTTCAGTGGTGGCTCCTTCATATGGAGGCGTGGAGCGGCAAGGTCATTTTCGGAGTCTCCCCCGACGTGGTCATCGAATCAGGCGCCAGTCATTGGGGTTGGGGTGCACGATGTGAAGAATTTTCTACTGGTGGTCGCTGGTCAGCTGAAGAATTGGAACTTCATATTAATTGCCTGGAACTTCTGGCAGGCTCTTTTGCCATAAAGTCAATCTCTCCCATCAAGAGCAACTGCTGCATTCTTCTGCAGATGGACAATGTTTCAGCAGTACGGTACATCAACTGCTTGGGGGGAACGAGATTACGCTTGCTGGCAAACATAGCCCGAGAGTTCTGGCACTTCTGCCTTTCCAAAATGATTACGGTTCTGGTGGAATTCCTTCCTGGCAAGGACAATCTAGTGGCAGATTGGAACTCCAGATTCCTGATGGATTACAGCGACTGGAAACTCCATCCTTGCATCTTTCAGGGGATCATGTCTTCTCTGGGTCCGTGTCCGTGTTTGCTTCCAGGCTCAACGATCAACTGAAATGGGTCTACAGTTGGAGGTAGTATCTGATGGCCATGGGGACGGATGCCTTTCTACATTTATGGAAGGGTCAGGTGAATTATGCCTTCCTGCCATTTGCCATGATTCCGAGGGTGGCGGCTCAGGTCAGACGTCAACTGGCGATCCTTGTTCTGGTCACCCTACTGTGGAAGACGCAATCATGGTTTCCGACACTTCTGGAATATCTGGAGCTCTTCCCATTCTTCTTCCTGTTTTCCCACAGCTACTCCGGGACCCAGTGGGTTTGCCGCATCCTCTGATTCTTCAAAACCAGCTGACTCTCATGGTCTGGAAGATCTCGGGAGACATGACCAGATTGCAGGCCTTTCGGCGGCAGCTGCCGAATTTATACCTCAAGCTTGTGCTCCTTCCACCTGCAAACGATATTCTTCTGCATGAAAGCATTGGGTGGGTTTGTGCCTTCAACGGGAGGTGGATCCAGTGCGATCCAAGTTGAAAGATGTTCTGAATTTCCTTTCAGAGTGTGATGAATCTGGTATGTGTTACAGGTCAGTAAATAATTTTAGGTCAGCATTGTCTGCTGGACATAACCCTATTGATGGCTGGCTCGTGGGTGTCCATCCCATGGTATGTAAGCTACTGAAAGGTATCAAGGTGGCTTGTCCTCCGAAGCCTAGATACACTCAGTTATGGGATGTTACGAATGTTTTGTCCTTATTAGAGTCATGGCCTTATAATACTGATTTGACATTGAAACAACTTTCAACCATATTGACTTTGCTTTTATGCTTGATTTTGTGCCGACGAGTGTCAGATGTACGAACTTTGGACCTTGCAGGTAGGTTGTTTTCTCCTGATGGTGTTTCATTTCTTATTTCAAAAAGAACGAAGACTATGTCGAGGTCCATTGATTATCCTGATTTTCCTCACAATGCTAAATTATGTGCAGTAAAATGTTTGAAAGTTTACGAGGAACGTACTTTGGCTCATAGACTTGATCCTCTAGGTCCTTTGTTGTTGGCTATCAGGAAGCCTTTTCACCCAGTGACAGCAGCGACATTAGCCCGTTAGGTTCATTGGGTCCGTTGGCTCATGTCTGAGGCTGGCATTGATATTTTGTTATATGGTGCTCATTCAGCTAGAGGTGCTAAGACTTATAAAGCTTTCACTTTTGGTTCTAGATTAGAAGATATTCTTCGCAGATTGGTCATCTGATTCTATGTTTAGAATTTTCTATTATAAACCTATTTTGCATGTATCTTCTGTTGATGTTGGTGAGCTTTGAACCAGCATAATCGGAGCCTCCGGTCCTGCCATAGAATAGAAAATATTCTAGCATGTGCAACAAAACTTTTAGATTCTATTAAGGACACGGAGGCGAGGATTATCCCACCCGCTGGGAAAGGTAAGATTTATGATCTCATTGCTGTCAATGTACTATGTGGTGTATATATATTCGGTTATTTTGTCCTACCCTTTTAATTGAACTTATGTTAAGATGGGATTCAAGTTATTTTTTCTTTTCTGGATCGGATTCGGAAAAAAAAGGTAACGCCCATTGCTTAGCTGTTTCCAGTGGTTGGTGTTTCAGCTCCAGTGACTCTGTTTTGATTTCATTTTCTGCTTGGATCCTTTTTGGACTGTGGTAACTCTCCGTTCAGGGCTTTTGGAACTGTGTGCCTGTTCCTTTTTGGACTATGTTCTTATTAATGGACTGCTTGTTTGCAAAGAAAGAGGCAGGAAGGTGGTGCCTCTCTATTTTGTACTGGATGTCCATAGACTATTGGTGGATTTGTAAGAGGCATGTTTCAAAGCCTCATGGGACATGTAGTATGTTTTGATGTTTACTGTTTTTTGATTGACTGCTATTTTAATGAGAAGTAATGATTGAGAATCATAATCCTCACCTCCGTGTCCTTAATAGAATCTAAAATTCTTGTCGCACATGCTAGAACATTTTCTATCCTCCTATATCGTCCCCCAGTTCCCCAGACATGGTATACATGCTCATTGTTCATTTCAGCTAGTGAGCGTACCCGTTTGTGGATTGGCGAGATTCACCTTTCTGCAGCTCATCCGGAAATACAGGTTAGTGGGCTTGACATATTCCTATGCCCTACGTCTCTGCTTTTAACCTTCCCTGCTTCTAACCTTCCCTGCTCACCCCTGCCTTAACCTGATCTTTCTATTTATGCTTACTTCCCGCGACAGGACAATACATTCAAAAACATCCCTGTCCTGTCTGCTTGAAAAGCAACCTATCTTCTGTCCCAGGGTATGAGTGGGCTTCAAATGCACCGAGGAATTTTTTTACTCACTTGTGCACATGAAAGTCTCTGCGATGATGCGTCAGTCAAATGACCACCAGCACCTGATGCTGACATGTGTCTCATCCCTGCCAACTTGAAGAACAATCGCACAGTGTGAGAAGGGGGTGGGACTAGAAGGGGGCAGGACCTCGTGCCGAGAAGTACCTATGAGGCACTTTTGAACACCACCCCACCCAGCCCCCGCCCCCCCCCCAAAAAAAAAGCTTGCTGAGGCTTGTGCTGATGTCCTGGGGTGTTTTCACACCCCTTAATGGACGTCGGCAGTTCAAAGCCTCTCGAATACGAGCTGGACAACCACTATTTACAGTGGTTTTCAGCATGTTTTCCCTGCCACAGTGTTATATCCGCTACTCACCTAGTGACCGTGTGATGGGAGCCGATATCGTGTGTCATAATATGGCACTGTGTGAGTTGGCAGCTATGGCGTCTTCACCAACCTTCTACCAAATACCGCACAGAGAGGAGGGTTTCTCGGCTGGACAAGGATGCTTTATTTGGAGGCAAGCAGAGCATGGTGTACATCAACCTTCAGCTTTGCTGTACACTCTGCAAATCCCAACAGAGTACCAACAATGAACTCTAACCCATCCTCCCACCCCTAAATATTACCCTCACCTTCAGGCTCTAAAGCCCCCTCACACTCCTTTAAGCATTAAACATCCAACAGTTCAGCTTGACAATCTCCAAGGTCCTATTCCTTAATCCTTAAAATCCACATCCACCTCCTTTACAGCCTGCCCATACCAGGTCCTGGCTGCCTCCAGTTGTCTTCTTGTTAATGTTCGTATTTCTTACTTCTCTGCTCCCAACCTTCCCTGCTCACTCCCTCACTTAACCTGAGCTCTCTCTTTCTGCCACTACAAAAACCTTCCCCAGGGGTCTTCCTGTTGCCACCAGACCTTCTTCCATCATCAATGCTCCAGCACTTCAATCACCTTCATCAAGAATATCCTGTTCTCCAACAGGACAGGTGAACACCATCCTTTCTGGTCAACATCAGCTATTTGTACCCAATGTGTACCCAATAACCACTTCTGTGTCTTTAGTCTTCCGAAACCAGATATTTACCTGTTAACCTCTTTGTTGGTTCTGTTAATTGCTGCCGACTTCTGAACAAACAACATAGCAGCCTGGGCAGCAGCTATGTCCAAAACACATCAGTGTATTCCCACGTCAGCCATCTAGGCCCTCTTGCCCATCTTCTGCAGGTCCAGGCCCATCAACTGCAGCAGATCATTCTCCCCCATGTGGCTCATGATCACGTTAGGCCTGGAATCCCTCCTATTATTTTCTCCTTCTTAAGGCAGTAATTGGTCCCAGTGCATCCTGCCGGTACCATGCCATCGAACCGTCACCGCCTCCTCATCCAGCCCAAGCTGCTGGCCGTAGGATTGCCATTTTCTCTTGCTCCCTTTCCCATTTCAATATGAAATTTCCCAGTGCTTAATTTGTAAAATATTAAGTGCCAGGGCTCTGACCAGGAGGCCACTGCAGCTTGCACCACCCATCGCTCTTGTCATTGCTGCAAAAACAACTACTAACCATCTCTCTCGCATGTACATGCGACAGTTCAGATTATTCCAGGTCCCCAAAGCTAAAGGAATGGCTGGGGAGGCAGGTATTAGCAATTTTTTTTAATGTATATTGTTTTCCTAAACAACTGTTATACTGCTCATCTCTAAATTGCATGAGCAGCGCCACCATGTGGCAGACTGCCCTAAGTGTGGTGTTGACAATTAGGTGCCAGCACCGGAAACCAATTAAGTGCGGGTGCTCAGCGCTGGAAAGCACCGTCTCAAATTAAGCACTGCAATTTCCACAGATCCAAATCATTCTCTTTCAACCTCTTTCCACCTGTGCTACTGACAAAAAGAATGCTTTTTAGAACTCCCCTTATCCAGCACACCCACTGGCCTCACATTGCCATCCATACATCTGGACCTCCACCTGCCCAGTGTCATCAGCCTACCCTCTCCCCATCCTAAGCCATATCCTGCAGTCACTGCTCTAGTCCTAAAGGAATGTGTTCCAAAACATTCTGATGGGCAATCTCTTCCCGCAAACACTTCCGCAGCACTCCCAACACTTGTCTGTCTGTCACCCTGGCGGTACCCTCATACCTGAATGCCAGTCCTAACTGCCCCCCCTTCATCTTGCAGTAGACTCTATGGGATTCAAAAGGGCATATCCCTCTCTTTGCAGATCATCCTAGTGTCACTTGCCTAATCTTCCACCAGTAGTTTATCCTACTCCTGCACACGAAGGCGCAGTGTGCCCTCTTCTAAATCCAGGTCACCCCATCATAGTCTCTGGCGCCTGCCAGCTCACAAAATAGTAAATTCAAAATTGTTTGGTTTAACGGGTCTTTCAGATGGACATTCATCTAGTTCATGCCTCTGCCATAATGTCTTCTACAATGTCCACTGTAATTGCTTTTTTCCATCCTTTGTTCTGCTTTTTTCTCTAGCTCAATCTTCCACAACACGGTTAACAAATTCCCCCCAAATGGGTTTGTATTCCAAAAAACATTTCCCATAGAATGCAATACCAGATGGTTTCCCCGAAATAGACAACTTCTTGCCAATCATTGTCATCACAAAGATCACTACATTTAATTTTCAGAACTCCAAACCTGCCCCATCTTTGTCTTTTCTCCTTGCATCACACCTAGCAAACATCTTTCATGGCTTCTACGCCTGTTCCTCGTAGATAGGTCCAGAACAATTTCAGCCAACCACAATGCTCTCACCATCCTAGATACCACATCTCCGCTGGAACCATCTTCCCCAGTTGTTCAACATGGAATCGAGACCACTGAAAGCGAAACCATGCTTCCGCCACCTCATTCGCAAGCCCTAGTAGGTGCTTTGCTCAAACAGAATGTTCCATTGAAGAAATTCAACACCAACCACAGTAGCAGCAGCGCCCTTTTGCAAGGGGCTGACAACTTGTTTAATCACACTCAACCTTGCATTTTTGTCTTTGACAGCAGTAACCTTCCTGTTTTGCAGTTCACATCCCCAGAGTCTCATTGCCAGTACCACTGGAGAGAACTCCAGAAATGCAGTGCTGTGTTTCTTCCACTTCTCCAGCCAGTGCTCTGCGCACCAGTTTCCTTGAGGTATAGGCTGTGTCCAAAGACACACCTCTCATTTCAGACACTGTGTCTGTCTGCAGCCACATCAGCACTATATTATATTCATTTTTTTTTTTTGTAACCTTCTTTATTGGATTTATATTTTATTATAGGCGGTACAGCAGGCATATCATTTCATTTGTACATTGTGACAACATCATTACGGGCCTTATGCAACAAAGGTTCCTTATCCATGAACACACATTTGTGGTGACTACAAACAACTTCTTCCAGTAATCCAACAAACGGTTCAAACTGTGAGCCAGTCTGAATACAGATGTGAAAAGGAAAAAATGCAACGTAAATTTGTGGCACGCAGACTTCCTCTTGGATCCCCTGAGACCCGTGGATCCCATTTTTTGGCCTATAACATATGGTATCCAGGGAAGGGCGGCTAAGGAGGATGGGGAGGGAAATTCTCCTGGGATGGCTCCAATAAGCTGTTGCATCATGTGGTTGATCAATCCGAGGCAGTGGAACTGTCCTGAGGTCCCTGGAGGGCAGATTATAGATCATCCCAGGCCGCCACGAAGGGCCGCTTCTGGATTTCCTGCGCCTCTATTATATTCATCTAAGAACTTAACCTACGTCAGAACATCGTGTCGTATCCCTCTCAAAATCTCAGTTCTGTACTGCTGTTTAATGCTCCTCCTGTGGCAATGGTCATATGTCTGGAGAAAGCTCTGCTTGGAGCTTCTGCCTTACAAGCACATTTTAGGTGTCCCAGGACCTGTTACACCTTCCTTAGCTTTCATCACTTCCTCCCCACTGAAACATGGCTGCTGCTCACCAAACTTTCAATGCCTTCAGAGGTGGCCCTATGGCCATGTTGAGATAGAGGCCACAAAAATGTTTGAGCTAGAGGTTCTGTTGTTTTATCAGTGCTTTAGAATATTGTTTGTTGTAGTTGTGCCTCTTTTGTACATGCCCCTCTTTTAACTGAAGCTTTCCATAAGAAATTCCCTCACACACCAGCTCCATCAAGAAGAGGGGGAGTGCTCAGTCATTCCTTAAGGCTGTGTTGCTGGATTACGAGTGCTTTATGGCTGGTGCAAAGCCATCAGTATGTAAGGATCTCACTCACAGAACTCCTTCTAGGGGCCATTCAGAAGTTGCGTTGAGTCACTGCAAATTCATAGCAACGTTAGCCAGTGGTAAGGGTGAGCATCCGTCACTCACCACGTATCCTCCTTTTTTATGTTCTCCCTGGGGACTGGTGTGGGTTAGAGTTTGCTAGAGACGTAGTTTGTTTTTTCTGCATCTGACATGGTTTTGTTTACCTTCTTCCCTTGCCTCTTCAACGAATAGGGCTTATCACTGTTCCTTGAGGGTTAATGGATGGTTTCTTGGCACTTTCAATGCTGAATTAGGAAACACAGTGAGCCTACTGTGGAGATTTCTTTCACCTCAAGTATTGTTAAACCTTACTGGTGCCATACCCTTTCTGATATATCTATACTATTGTTTACTTTCCTACAGAATGCCTCTGCTTACTTAACTGGAAGCTTGCTGACAGATACCACTCTGTTGAGACTTAGACAACCATCCGACAGTCCGCAGTCCGCGGAATCTTTGCATTAATCCTGTCATTCCTTTATTTTTACCTCTGTCTTCTGATCGTTTGTTGTCTTTTGCTGACGAATGCACATCTCCATATGGGAGATTTGAGACTAACACTGTGAGTCCATCAAGCAATATCTGAGATGTGAAGTTGGAATGTCAGGCGGCGTGTGATGAAATGTCTGTATAGGAATGTGAAGAGAGGGAGAGACAACAGTGGGAAGGAGACTTGGGTTCATCGCAGATATGCCAGTCCATTTTGTCTTCTCATCTTAAATAGCCCCTTCATAATCAACCTGCGTGCCCTTACAACAATAGTGACTAGCGAGAGGACCTTTTGATAGTGCAGCGACAAAAATTACTAGTGCCATCTGGAATCTAAGAAGGATGGTGCAGTAGGAGCTCAGCCGTTTGTGTTGCAGCTATTTCAGAAATGCATAGAGGGAAAGAAGCACTGCTGTACAGAGGAGAGGATGTGTTTCGTAGACAACACGGCTCTGACCTACATAGGACAATATGGATTTTTGAAAATGAGATACAGCTTTCAAATATTTTTAAACTGCAATTGTCATATATATATATATATATATATATACATACAACAGTTCCTGTAATTCTGGATGTCGCCCAGAACAAAAACAGCACAGGTACGGACCACCAACTCAGTAGAAAAAGGTTCCAGAGACGTGGGGATACTGTTCCATAGTTTTATTCATTAAACACCATAGTAGTACAGACAAGTGCCCACCCCAGACGCGTTTCGATCGCCGCAGCGATCTTGATCACCTGACGCGCTGGTGGCGGGTCACCACTTTTAAACTCAGTGCAACCAATCAAATCAAGGATTTAGTTAATTTGTGAACATACACACAAGGAAAAAAAAAAACATTTAAAGGTGTAAGCACTCATTGTTCACGGAGCAAAATAGTTAAAACAACACTAAGTATACTTTCAACAATATGGATTGAAAATAAAGTGACCAATGTTAAATAGTAAATATGCAGTCATTGTCTTGTAGTTGTAAATGGTAGATTTCACAAATAAGATATTTAATATTGTTTATAGAAACACATGGATGGAAATTCAATCAAGGGATAATAAAGTTGTGCAAAGTAAAATTCGAATTTGCAACATAATGAACGCACTTCATCTGATTTCTCAGTGCTTATGATAATCCATCTAGCACCATGGATGATTGGAATTGCGGGCCAGTGCCCAATAACCCCTGTCCTAAAAATTAACATAATGAAGAAAAAACGTTTTTTTACCCCATCCAAATTCGCTCTTATATTCAAAGTTAGAATCTCAATAAATATCTAAAACCTACTTAAAAAACCGATTTTTACACTTTGTAAATACATGTTTATAAAACTATACTTGCTAAAAGATCTTATATAAATACAATTAATGCTCTTTGGCAGTGGCGTCACTAGGGGGATGCGGGGGGTGCGGACCGCACCGGGTGACACCATCACATGGGGTGACACCGTGAGCCTCTGCTTTAAGCAGAGGCTCACGGTGTCACCCCATGTGATGGTGTCACCCGCCCCGGTGCGGTCCGCACCCCCGCACCTCCGGACTCGGGAGTTACCGCACTGGGTGACACCAACCCTAGTGACGCCACTGCTCTTTGGAATGTGTGCAAACCAGTGCAAAAAGTGCTGATGTGCAAATACAAATAGAAACCCCTAAATAACCAACAATAATACATTTAAAAGTGGGGCTGGGCAAGAGGTAGCAAGTTGTTAAAAAAATAGTTATCTGGAGATAAGGTACATAAAGTGCTCATGCTTATTAGTATCCCCCTAGAGAATTGGTACAGTGCATGCGGCATCAGTGCAATTAATGGCCTCTCTAATGGAATAGATTTATCACCTCATCAGATCCGCCAAAAGGGCCTCACTCAAAGACCGCCTAGACAACAACGCACACAACAGCAAAGAGCTCTTCAACATCGTGAAGGAACTCTCCAACCCCAGCTCCAACACCAACGACATCCAGCCGTCGCGAGACCTGTGCGACTCACTGGCCACCTTCTTCCACCGCAAAATCGCCGACATCCACGACAGCTTCAACACCACGACCGCCCCGGCAACCACCGAGACCACTGCCCCCACAACCACCAACCGCCTGCTCTCCTGGACCAACATCAACGACGAGGACACCAGCGAGATCATGAACACCATCCACTCCGGTTCACCGCTAGACCCGTGCCCTCACCACATCTTCAACAAAGCCAGTACAGCCATCGCGCCCCATCTCCGGAAAATAATCAACATCTCCTTCGAGACAGCAACTTTCCCGGAAAGCTGGAAGCACGCCGAGATCACCGCCTTACTCAAGAAACCCAAGGCAGACCCCAAGGACCTCAAGAACTTCCGACCCATCTCTCTGCTCCCGTTCCCCGCGAAGGTCACAGAGAAAATCGTCAACAAACAACTGACCCGCTACCTCGAGGAGAACAACATCCTGGACCCTTCCCAGTCCGGCTTCCGCAGCAACCACAGCACCGAAACCGCCCTCATCGCCACCACCGATGACATCAGGACCCTGCTAGACAACGGAGAAACAGCAGCCCTCATCCTCCTGGACCTATCAGCCGCCTTCGACACGGTCTGCAACCACACACTACGAACACGCGTTCACGATGCCGGGATCCAAGAGAAGGCCCTGGACTGGACCACATCCTTCCTTTCCGGCAGAACACAAAGCGTCCGCCTCGCCCCCTTCCGATCCAAGGCCACCAAGATCATCTGCGGCGTACCCCAAGGCTCCTCCCTCAGCCCAACGCTGTTCAACATCTACATGGCACCCCTCGCCCACGTCGCCCGACAGCACAACCTCAACATCATCTCCTACGCCGACGACACCCAGCTGATCCTCTCCCTCACCAAAGACCCTCACACCGCCAAAGCCCACCTCCACAAAGGAATGAAGGCCGTCGCCGAATGGATGAGGACCAGCCGCCTGAAGCTGAACTCGGACAAGACGGAGGTCCTCATCCTTGGTTCCAACCCTTCAGCCTGGGACGACTCCTGGTGGCCAACATCACTGGGAACAGCCCCGCCACCCACCGACCACGTACGCAACCTAGGGGTCATCCTCGACCCCACCCTCTCCATGACTAAGCAGGTCAACGCCGCTTCCTCATCCTGCTTCAACATCCTCCGAATGCTCCGCAGGATCTTCAAGTGGATCCCCACCGAAACAAGAAAAACAGTCACCCAGGCCCTCGTCACCAGCAGGCTGGACTACGGAAAAGCCCTCTACGCAGGAACGACGGCTAAGCTCCTGAGACGGCTGCAACGCATCCAGAACGCCTCTGCACGTCTTATCCTCGACATCCCCCGACGCAGCCACATCACACCCCACCTGAGAGACCTGCACTGGCTCCCTGTCAACAAGAGGATAACCTTCAAGCTCCTCACCCACGCACACAAAGCACTCCACAACTCCGGACCAGCCTACCTCAACAGACGACTCAGCTTCTACACCCCCACCCGCCAGCTCCGCTCGACCAGCCTCGCCCTCGCCACAGTCCCCCGCATCCGGAAAACGACCGCCGGCGGCAGATCCTTCTCCCACCTCGCCGCCAAGACCTGGAACACCCTCCCCACCAACCTCCGACAGACCCAAGACCTACTGGCCTTCAGAAGACTCCTCAAGACCTGGCTCTTCGATCAGTAGCAGCACCACCCCCCTCTTCCCCCAGCGCCTTGAGACCCTCGCGGGTATGTAGTGCGCTTTATAAGTGACATGATTGATTGATTGATTGATCATTCCATAGAAAAATGATTATGTTTGGACTGGGAGAAAGAAAAAACTAAAACTAAAAATTGAAAGAGAAAGAAAATGACCTATCAGACATCAAGGTTGCAGCAGGTTAAAACAATATAGTCCCTGCGGTCAAAAACCAGAGTCCAAACATACAGATCCAGGAAGACCAAATAATGAGATATGTTATAAGAAATGATGTAGGTCTTCACTGGTATTCAATCCATTCGGCATTCGAGTATCGAGGGTTACTATGAATGATGACTCCAACTGTCTCAATTTCTTCTCCCTGTTACCCCCCCCGAAAGGAGGGTGGGACTGCCCCAATAACAGAGTAATTAAGATCCTCTACTCTGTTGTTGTGTACAGCTTTAAAATGCCGGGCAACTGGATAGTTTGGGTCCGAATTAACAATTGCCCGCAAATGTTGAAGAATACGATTGAATACTGGTAACTTAGTGCTACCAATGTATTTTAAATGACAAGTACATTCCAATTGATACACTGCATAATCAGTTCGGCAGGTATAGTGTTCTTTTATAAGGATTGGAATGTCACTGAAAGCAGTACAATATATATATATATGGTTTTTTTCGCTGAAAAAAAACAAAGGCCAGTCACGCACCCACTGAAAATGTCATCAGTGATGTCACTGACCATGTCATGAGTGATGTAATATGTGAGGTTGTAAGCAGTGCATTGTGGGGGTTGCGAGTTATAGTTAGCTCAGCTAACGTTAACTGCTGAATTTCACTGGTTTTGTACAAGTGAAATCTGAACCTAACTGTAACGTCCCTGTAACCTTTGGTTTTTTCCAGTGAATTTCTATGGTTTTTTAAGTTGTAGTCGCGTCTGCAGAGCGGTGGAGAGAGGGGGCTGGGCCTCCGACCAGCTCTCAGGAATCCTGCTGTGTAAGATTTACAGGATATACCAGGAGGGCTTCTTGGCCCTCAAGGTACCTCAGGAGAAAAGTGGACTTCATCCCCCAATCAGTAGTGCACCAGGAGGTGCGTTTGCAGAGTGGTGGAGAAAGGGGGCATGGCCTCTGCAGACCTCTTAGCAGTTCCGCTGTGTGGGACTTATTGGAGGTAACAGGAGTGGTAGTTGACCCCCAAGGACATCCTTAGGGGCCAACTACCCCTCCAGTTACCTGCAGTAAGTCCCATACAGCAGGATTGCTGAGAGGTAGTTGGAGGCCATGCCCCCTTTCTCCACCACTCTGCAAACGCGCCTCCTGGCACACTACTAGTAGGGGGGTGAAGTCCCCTTGGCTATTGAGGGCCCTTGGGGGCCAACTAATCTACTGTTAGCTCCAGAAAGTCCCATACAGTGGGTTTGCTGAGAGGTTTTCGATGGCCACGCCCCCTTTCTCCACCACTCTGCAAACGTGCCTCCTGGCGCACTACTGGTTGGGGGACGAAGTCCATTGTAATCCTGAGGCCCTCAGAAATAAAGTGGAATTCATTCCCCAACCTGCAGCATGCCAGGAGGCTTGTTTGCCGAGTGGTTAAGAAAGGGGGCGTGGCCTCCAAGTCCTCTCAGCAATCCCGCTGTCTGGGACTTACTGGAGTTAACAGGAGGGGTTCTTAGACCCCAAGGACCCTCAGCATCCAAGGGGACTTCATCCCCAACCACCACTGCGCCAGGAAGCACATTTGCAGAGTGGTGGTGAAAAGGGGTGTGACCTCCGGTGACTGGCTGGAGGTTTTTTTTTTTTTTAAGGAAGAGGGGCTGCGTGGCCCCCCTTCCCTGGGCCATTTTCTTGCCGGGAACTCAATCCCCCGGGGCCAGGTCTTTTTATCAATGGGTGAGGGGGGCCATGCTGCCCCCCTCCCCAGGTCAATTTCGACTCCGGGGACCCCATCCCCCAGGACCCGGCCTTTTCTTTTTAATATAATTCATAGGGAGGGGGGCTGTGCAGCCCCCCTCCCCGGGCCGATTTCAGCCCCGGGGACCCCAACCCCTGGGGCCCAGCCCAGCCCTTTCTTTTTATTTATTTTTTTATTTCAAGGAAAGGTGGGCCCCCTCCCGGGCCATTTTCAACCCCGGGGACGCCATCCCCTGGGGCCTGCTCATTTTTTATTATTATTTTTTTTTAAATAAAAAAGGGAGGGTGGCCGCGGGGCTCCCCTCCTGGGCTGATTTTGGGACCGGGGCCCGGCCTGTATTGTGGGTACCCTGGTCCCATCCAGGCAGTGGCGGTTGGTATTTAAAGGCGGTGGGGAAGGCGGGTCACAGGGGTTAATGGGGATGGAATGAAAAAAAAATGAAACACTTGCCTGTGTGCTGCCTCTTGGTCCTCTTTGCTCGCTTCCGGGACTCCAGGGCATGAAGCACCCGGCTCCCAGGCTCCCCATAGCCAATCACAACGCTGCAATGCAGCAATGTGATTGGTCTGAGCTCAGTGGTTTGGCGCTCAGCCAGGGAATGGGAGCCTGGGCATGTACTCCACCCAGGCTATAATGCAGCCTGGGTGGAGAACATGCAAAGTGCGCATGACGGTTTGGCCGGCCCGAGACAGCCAGCCAAAGCGTCATGGCACTTGGAGTGGGCAAACCCCTCCTCCCCCGTCCCTACCCAGCTGAAGAAGGATGGAAAAATAAAATGATAATAACAATGAGTTATAATTTTATTTTTTCCTTTTTCACCTGCTCAGTAGGGCGATGCTCCTCCGCCTTAGCGGAGGAGCCGCCCCTGCACCCAGGGTACCCACTTTTTACCCACGGTCCTTGCCGGATCCAGAAGGAGCTGCTCTCGCTGGCTAGAAGTGGAGCAGCGTTTGCTATGGCTTGCCAGGAGCAGTACTCCCGCCAAGCCATAGCAAACAGCAATGTCCCGGGGGTGGGCACCCAGGGATATTGCAGGAGGGGGGTGGCGGTCACCAGGGCAATCTAGGGCTCCAGGAGAGGAGCTGCACGGCCCCCCTCCCATCTTCAAATTTGCCCAGAAGAGGTGGTGGTCCCCAGGTCTGTGGGGTGGCTGCACGGGCACCCGCATTTTTCTGGTAATTGCCCCGGGGAGGTGGCAGTCCCCGGTGCTGGGGGGTCTGCACACCCCCCCCATTATTGAAACTGAAAGCCCCAGGGAGGTGGTGGTCCCCAGGGCTGTGGCAGCCCCCTCATTTATTTTTAATGAAGCCCCGGGGAAGTGGCAGTCCCCAGGGCTGAGGGGGTTCCACACGCCCCCTCCCCCATTATTGAAAGGGAAAGTGATGGTCCCTGGGGCTGCAGGGGGTACGCGCAGCCCCCCTGCTTTCATTATAGATAAAGCCCCGGGGAGGTGGCAGTCCCGGGGGCATGGGAGGTGCTGCATGGGCACCCCCCACATTATTATAAAACATACCCCCGGGAATTGGCCCACCCGGGGGCTTAATGAAAAAGACGACGGGAGCCCGCCCGTCTCTTTTTTTTTTATTTGCCACGGATTCGTGGATCCGCAGCAAAATAAAAATAAAATGCCTAGAAACCCCAATGGGGTCCCTGTGGGACTCCCACCCATATCTGGAGGGTCAGGGTATTCCTACCCTGCCCCCTTTTCTTTATTTTTCACTATTTGTGTGGGACTCAGCTTCAAGCCAAGTCCCAAGATGGCTGCCAACACTTCCTGGTTGAAGTGTTGGCAGCCAATCAAATTTTAGTGAGATCCGGGAGTCCACTGCAAAAACTCGCGTCCCTAGATCTCTATATTTTTTTAAGTGAAATATCTCAGAAACTACTGAACAGATTTACACCAAATCACAAAAAAGCACGTTTTCTGGACTAACATCTAGATTTCTGCCAAATTTGGTGTAGTTCCGTTCAGCGGTTGGCACTGTAGTCGTGTTCAAATAAATGAAAAATTCCCATAGACATAAAATGGGGAACACGCGTTTTGCGGCCCAACCTTTTTTTGCAGCCACCGCTTGACGGATCATGCTGAAACTTTGAACACCACAGCTGAACCAAAAAGGGGAAGTTTGTGAAAAGTTTGTGAAGATTCGTCAAGGGGCGCTATAGTTATTGGCAAAACAAAAAACACTTTCCCTTTGGAAACTTTGGTCCTAAATATACCAACCTACTGGCAACCGCCAGTAGGATATATATATATATATATATATATATATATATATATATATATATATATATATATATATATACCAAACAAAGACTCTCCTTCCAGAGGTCACAGGCCTCAGACAACGAGAATCTAGGCACATCATAGGGATGGCCACACGTTACCCTAAGGGACATAACCTGGATGAAGAATTGGCTATACACTTACAAGAGAACTAGATAGCAACAGTGCCCAGGACAAGTAATAACATAGAAAAGTTAGGAATTGATTACTTTCATATCTGCACAATTAGAATGCCTTATAGTGAATTGTGATTTTCAGGATTATCATGACTGTGCATGACTCTTTCCTTTCGCTTTTAATCTTTTACAGGAGGAAAGGAAGGGACCATGTCTCGTGCCTGTGACAGAGGGATCCCTAACCTTTTCTTCGAGACATCATTCTGGAGCAACCATGTCCACAGATAAGAATTTTTTTGTATTGTTAATTTTGTGCTTTGTTAATATTATTCAATTGTATTTCACTATACTAGGTATGTCACCACAGTTTAGGTTATAGATACATAATGATGGTAGAGGGGCACAATAATATAACACCACAGGCAAGCAGCCGCAGTTGCTAGATCACACTTCTCGTTTGCTCTTTTTCCACATTCAGCTATCCTAGATACACAGATGTGATAGTGTCTTCTGAATTAGTTACAAACAGCATAACACAGAGACGCTTGTATCGCACGGGCTGTACAATATAGTCGAACCGCACTTTAAGAGCCTAGTAGCAACGTAGTCAAACCCCACTAATCAGGGGATTACTAAAAGCAGTGATATCTGGGACGTATTATTACTTGTACAGCGACACCAAAACTACTCAGTTTTGTTCGTACTCTTCCCATTATATTGGGGATGACTATTACGAGCGGTATTAATGCGCACAATGCGCACATTACGTCACTTCAACTTAAACACAGCCAGGACTGCACAAGCCACTAGATAACCTGTATTACCGACTGAACTACACAGACCAGCATGCCTCAGTATAAACTAATGGGACTGACAGCACACACAGTATACACACATATATAAGCTAGTGTGCTTGAGGTGAAACATGGTCTTACACACTTTGTGTTCTGTTCAAGAAATTTTGTAACAAGCCGTAATTTGTTTTACCATTTACAAATGGCGACCATGTAATTTGATGCACAATATCACGTGTGCAAAAATGTCCGTTTTCTGTGTCTAGTAGCTACAGGAAGTGTATGAAAACAACTGCCTTTTGGTTGCCCCACTGTGTGATCAAGACTCTACGGAGTCGAAACGCGTCACGGAGGGTTTATGACAATAATAAACCCCCATTTCTAACTCTGGAGTTCTGCTTGGTTTTGTGCGTTAACCCGAGAGCGCGATTGGCAATCCCGCTGTTGAATATATATATATATATATATGTATGTCTCACAGGTTTTTGCTCCTTCTGCCTTCCCCGCCCTCTGCAGTAGATCGCTAATAGTTGGCGGAGCGCGCCAAACGTTAAAATTTCCAAGCATTCAAAATAGAAGCGATCATTCAGAGGTTGTTGCAAAAAACACCAGTAGTTGGTTTTATTCCAGGTAACGCGTTTCGCTTGCACAGCAAGCTTGGTCACACAGTTTGTTATGGGAAAGGGGCGGCAATACATAGGGGAGACAGGAAATCGAAGAAGGACCACAGAATACATGTTGTGTAACAAAAATTTGGCATCCATATTGGAGTGTCCTCTTAGCCATGTTACTGTATTCAAATCATACCCGTGACTATTAAGATGCAACTGTGTGTATTTAAATCATACATTTTAATCCATTTTAATCCAAGTAATTAGTAATGAGAAAGAATCCATTTTGGATTAAAATGTATGATTTAAATACACACAGTTGCATCTTAATAGTCACGGGTATGATTTGAATACAGTAACATGGCTAAAAGGACACTCCAATATGGATGCCAAATTTTGTTACACAACATGTATTCTGTGGTCCTTCTTCGATTTCCTGTCTCCCTATGTATTGCCGCCCTTTCCCATAACAAACTGTGTGACCAAGCTTGCTGTGCAAGCGAAACGCGTTACCTGGAATAAAAACCAACTACTGGTGTTTTTTGCAACAACCTCTGAATGATCGCTTCTATTTTGAATGCTTTGAAAAAAAAAAAATATATATATATATATATATATATATATATATATATATATATATATATATATATATATATATATATATATATATATATATATATATACATAGAGAGAGAGAGATATATATATATGTTACACAGTGGCGGTCATTAAGTCAGACTTTCTATTGGAAGAGCGTTTTTGATTTACTAATAAATTTGGCGCCGTTTGATGAATATTCATGAAACTTTAAAAAAAGCTCCTTCCTGGAACTTCCGGGGTGATCCATCAAGCTGAGTCTGAGAAAGAGCCGCAATTTCCATACGGAATTTTAGACAGAGCTACAGCCAAAATGACTCATCAGAATTAAATCAAAGTTGGAAGAAAGCTAGACCTTTGTGCAGAAAGTGTGTTTTTTGTGATTTAGTGTAAATCCGTTCAGAAGTTTTGGAGAAAAAGGTTAAAAATGTATAGATATATTAACAATCGGGCTGAATTAAAAAATTCAAGCCTTCTGATTGACTGAGGGAGCGTTTTTGAAGCGGGTGGTCTGATTGGCTGGCCCCAACATGAACAGTAATGTTGCAGAAGCCATTACAGGACTCAGTGACTTGGGCCCAGATGTACAAAAATCTAGAATTGCGATTTCCTAATTGCAAATCGTACCAAGTCGCAATTAGGAAATTGCAATTTAAGAAAATGTACATCTTTTAAATAGCAATTCCTAGGGGGCTCTAAATTGACCTACCTCGTAAATATTAATGAGGTAGGTCGCAATTTGCGACCCATTAGAAGTCGCAGGGATGGTGGCTTGATGAGGTCAGCAGACCACCATGTCTGTGATTGCTTTTTAATAAAGCAAGCATTTTCTTTAAATGCAGCCCTTTTCCCTAAATGAAAACGATGTGCATTTAAAAAGAGAAAAATGAAACTTTGAAGTTCGGACCACTGCCTGCTCTTAACAAATATTTTAGGTCAGGCCTTGCGCCAAGGTGCACACAGCCTTTGGCCATGTGTGGGGGTTAGCCGCCTATGGAAGGTTGGGTTTAGTAATGAGATCTTAATTTACATAGAAATTCACTGAAAAAGACCAAAGTTTAAGGTGACGTTATCGTTAGGTATAGTAATAATATCTTAACTTACATTAAAAAAACTCTGAAATTCACTGAAAAAACAAAGGTTAAATTTAGGTTATAGGTTTATAGTTAGGTGAAAAGGTCAGTAAAGCATAACATTTAATTTTTTTTTTAAACTACTGAAATTCACCAGTTACACACAAGTTATACTTTATTGAGCTAACTAGAACTTGAGCCCCTACCATGCTCTGCTTATGACCTTACAGATTGCATCCCTCATGACATGTTCTATGACCTCATTGATGACATTGCTATAACATCTCAAATGCCCTTATTGATGACAACACTGGGCATTGTGTGGGCAGATGTTTTAGGTAGCTCAGAAAACTGTAACTGGTGAAATTCAGAAGTTTTTTGGTTAACATCATATTGTTAGCAATAAGTGTATGCACATTGGACACTGAAACGGCTCATCAAAAGTTTAATACATATTATGAATCAACTTCATTATAACAGTCAAATTAATAGATCTGTGTCAGTCTGCCTTCCATTAACTTTACAGATGCTAAACATGGCACTTTCAGTCTCCATTCTGTATTGCTAACAATATAATCTGACACGTTGTTGCTGCTATTGCAAGATAAAATGTGCAATTGTTAACTGACGTCACCACTGTATAATGTGTTCCTGTCATTTTTGTTACTGTAATTATACAAAAAGGAAGAAACTGTTTCAAACAGCAGACAAATTAGTAGATTATTTGAAGTTCTATTGTTGTTTCTCAGCCAACATGTGTTTCATGTGCAGGCCTGGGGCTTATTCAAGGCTCTTTTACGTGACCGTCCCCTAGGGTGAATGCGAGAATTACAGTGGAAGCATTATATACTAGGGTCAAAAATCTGTTCTTAAATCATCGTTCTGGGTTGATTTATGTCACAGAGATTAGTGGGAAAGGGAACTTTGATGTCTTTAAGTAAATTAATCCCATGATTTAAGGGGTAAGGAGAGGTGCCCGAGCAGAGACAGCACTGCATCTGGTGTCATCTGAGTCCAAAGGTTGCCATGTGAGCTTTTTCTTTCTCCTTGGGGGTAATTTTACAGCTTTCACTGTCCCTCACCACCAGGTTTTACCTGATGGTGATGGACAGTGAAAATTGGCCATTCGACTAACAAATGGTCAAGTCTCTGACAGCCCTTACTCTGCCAAACTATAAATCAAGCCTTAAGTTACTTCCAAGTTAGGAGGGGAAACACCAGCAACTGACATTCTGCGAACACTGGCACCCCACCAATCTAAAGAATCCAGTGACACATTTGGAAACGCAGGACAATACAAAATCCTACATTTGGTCAGCATGAGGTGGAGTATTCAGTACATAAAATTTCAAAGAAAGGGATGCAGCTGAAGGATGACCATGAGACTGTAATTATAAAGACAGTGGAACCAGTTTAGAAAGAACAGGTATTATCAATCGTATGGCTCACCAAATTTTACACCGGGGTCATATAAAACGATGGTTGTGAAATGGACCTATTATGCAGGTTACTAAAAGAAATGTAAAATTTGATTGGAGCCAGGAACAAACGGAATGTTTTGAACTGATCAGCTGACACTAACAGTGTTTGCACCATGGTTGAGACCACTTGTGATGGGAGAGAAATGTGTGATAGAAGTGGATGCAAGTGGGTATGGACTGGGTGCAGTGTTGTTACAGAGGAAAAGAAAGGAAAAAGGGTGGTGTCCTATGGTTCGAAGGCCTGAAATTTCTGCGCATCGAACGTTATTTCATTCCGCATTTTTCAGTGATTAAGTGTGAATTGTTGGCATGTACATGTGCAATGGAACATTTTAGAATTTATGTGTGCAGCACAAAGTTTACGATTAGGAGTGACCGTAAGCTCTTAATATATTGGCTCCTGGAGGTGCAAAATGTTTAACTGCCTTACTTGCTAGATTGGGCTCAAACGTTTGGCATGTGACCTTAGGATAACAGTGGAGGGCTTCATATTCTTGGGCATATTTGTCTCCTCAGACCCTTAGCTAGTTGTGAACATATAAAGTGTTGACCAGATAAATTTCACGATTACAGTTTTAACCAAAAGAAAAACCTACCACCACTGTGTTTCCTCAAATATGAGCACTGTGTGTCCTGATTAGCAGTGTGTCATGTTTTATAATTTCAACTAACCATTGTGTAGATAGTGTGGCAACAATGTTTAGTCACTATGTGTATGTTTCCAATGCCTTCTAATTTTAAATGTATATCTTCATGATTCCCTAAAGAAACAATTCCATTGACTGAAAAAAATGTAAGTATCTTTTAGATTGTTTGTGTTACTAACACTGTTCTACAATTAGAGAATGACTGACTCACTAACCGGACTCAATACAGTTCTTAGTGTCCTGAAGAAGGCCTTTGACCCGTTGAGAGTAAAATTAGCTGCTGAAACATGTTGATGCAAACTAGGAGATGTTAGTGCGATAAAGGCCCTATGACCATCCAATCTGTTATGATTTTAATCCTGTCAAAAGAACCCACAAATAAAACTGAAATGATTAAGCATCCTTTTAAACAGTTTTAATTGCTTGTTTCCGGATCCCTAAATATCATCTGGAGCACAATATATGACCGAGCTCCACTACTGTACAAACAATTGTACAATAGGTGTCTCAGCATGCCCGATGATAAAGCATGCCACAATGAGTGAGGGCAGTGCTTCAAAAGAGTAAGATCTTACTAGAAGTTTTTTTGGGTTGTAAATATCTTTATTGAATTTCAGTTTCAATGACATATGGAACAGGACTAAATCTGGTGTACAGTAACAACACTCCACAGCGGAGGAAGGAAATCAGACACTGTTCAATCATATTGGTTCGGAAGGTTGGCAGATATCATGCACTGGGACACTCATCCTCTCTGCAAAAATCAGTATCCCAAGAGGATCAAAGTCTCCGACCAGTAGAGTGGGCAGCACTTGCCAACAACACACAGTCAAAACATCTGTATACTAAAAAACCAAACAGTTGTACCAAGTGCTGACACACCAATGTGAACAATGCAAAACAGAAATACTAAAGTAAGACCCCCCATCCCCAAACTGCATGTGTGTGTGTGTATGTGTGTGTGTGTGTGTGTTCAAATGTGCCCCCTCTCAGCCTATCCCAACCAATCTGTGTCTCCCATGTGCCTCAGGCATCTCCCACCAAAGGCTGGGATGTCTCATAGTGACCCTACAAACATCTTCACATGACAGGTCAGTGCACGTGGCCACTGGGTCCCAGCACCTTCAAAAATATCAAGAACGGCTGGGTGAGGTCACGGGCCTTAAATATTGGAGCCGTCCACCGCGTCCTCAAGGGGGGTGATCGTCTATGTTCACTTCAAATTTCTTTAGGTAAGTGTCCCAGCACTCCAGAGGATCTGCACATCCCCTCTCGTGTGTAGCTGTCTATGGACAGCCAATTCAGCCAGCGCAAATCTATGCATATCAGCATGCTAACGCCGCAGTGGGGGTGCCGACATCCAGGCCATAGCAATGCAGCATTTAGCCAGAATCAAAGCCAGGTTCTGGAACTGCAACAAGCCCTTAGTTTTCCTAGTAACATGTCCTATATCAAACAAATACTGGACAGGGTCCAGCGGGAACAGACAGCCCATCTCCTCTGACACTGTTTGTGATACTTGCACCCAGAAGGGGTGTATTACCACGCCCTAAAAAATGTATATCATCTCTCTTTGGAGTAAATAGTAGTTCAAAAAAGTTTCTTCAAATGGTAGACACATTCAATACACGCTTTTTCAGTACATAACATCAATTAGGCACTTTAGATTTGGAATCCTTTATTCATTTTCTTCTTTTCATATTCCATTAAGAACTGTAGCCAAGGCGTTTCGTCCTCACAGACTTCTTCAGGGCTCTCAGTCAGGTAGTGAGACTCAGCGAGTATTGTGTCACATCATTGGTTCGAAAACATTCTGTATAATCTCGAAATATCCAGTATTCAATTTTACAGTTCCAATCCCATTGGTGGGGTCCTATAGTTGGAGGACTTGTTCCACCTTTTCTGCACGCATGCCGTCCTGCAATGTAGCTCGAGGTTTGTGCGGAGTGAGGTATACGTGGTGGAGAGATTGGAATTGAATGAGGTGAAACCAGGCATTGCGCATCATCCGCCTAACTGACTGAAGGCACGGGTCCTACAACATATCTAAAATGTCAGTTCAGAGTGCGCGTTTCCACCAATCTCGCAGCTTCGCAATCTCCACTGCGGGTTGTCACCGGAGAATGGAGTAGAGATGTGTGATAGCCTTAGTAGAATTACTCCTGCCAGGGCTGTCTCTAATGGGGCCCCTGTAGGAGTTTGCGCTCGGTTGGTCGCCCACGACCTCCGCATCACATCTCGAAGGGCCAAGTAGAGCAAGTACCTTTCCGGTCCCACTCCGTGATCTAACGCCAAAGTGTCAATGGAACAGAATCCCTCCTCAGACACCAAGTTCGCCAAGGACTCAATCCCCGCTTCTTCCCAGTCTCGAATGCGATACACGGTATTCAAGCCTGCGCATTTTGGTTTTGCACAAATCGGTGGACTGGGCGCATAGGGCGTGTTCCGCTTGCCTTCGCAAGCATACCGTTGCCAGACGTACAACGTTGTGCGCAATAATACACTGTCCGTATCCCAAGGGGGACAGTGTCCAAAATCCTGTGCAAGAGGGGACGTCCCGCTAGCTCATCTAGGATTCCTGCACAATCAAGAGATGGCTCACGAGCTAGCCATTGCATCGGCCACTGTAACTGAGCCGCAGCATAGTATAACTAGTAATTAGGAGCCCAAGACCCCCTCTTCTAAGGGGGCAAACAACCTACTAAGGGCCACCCATCGCTGACCACCCCCCAAGATTAAGACTGTCAGAACGCCCTGTAAATTTGTAAAGAAAGCCTTCCGTATAATCAACAGGAGGGCCGCAAAGAAATATAATAACCTGGGCAATACCAACATTTTGTAATTGGCGTTCCTACCAATGGGCGACAGAGGCAACCTGTTCCAAAAGGGAAGTAAGCAAAGAACGGAGGACACTGCCTTCCCCAGGTTCCCCTCCAGAAGGGCCTGCGCTTCATAGTACACCTGAACACCCAAATATATCTTACTCGAAGGTTGATACATTTTTTAGGCTTCATCAATCTTTGAATGTGTTGTGCTACAGTTGGGAGGCTGATTAATGATTCATTGCTCTCTCCTCTTCATGATGTATTTAGAGAAAAAAGTCCAGCAACTTCATGATTTGGAAGAATATAGGCTAGTAGGTGACCATGCAAGTAAAAATGTAAAGTGATATGGCTAATAGTCAGCTGTGTTTTCTCACCAGAATAAGTGATGTTGCTGATAATGGTTATTTTGTTACTGAACAGAGATCCCCTGTCTGTCTGCGTCTAGAAAGTTTGAAGCCATTCAAAAAGCAGTGAGAGGCAGGTGAGTGACAGCTGGCTGCCTTACTGCTGATCTGCTCAAGTCCATGCAAAGGAGGTATAGACCCCATTTCATTACATGTACATTGCAAGTTTATAAGTTAATTTGCAGGTTTGCACGTGTAAATGCAGTTGACACTCACATATATGGAGTGGAAAGGGTTACCAGATGGCTCATCACAGGGACACCACTTTCCATTTCTATATTTTGATTTAACATACTATTGTTAGCAGGTGTGTTGGCCCCACTGGCTCAATTAAAATGAACCAAGACTAGTAGTCCCAGAATGTTAGAGTATGATCAAAATCAGTGGCGGCTGGTGACATTTGAAAGTGGTGCGGTGTAAAGGTTTTGCCGTACTGCACTGCGGCGAGCGAGCACGAACAACCTACGGGGGGTTTGAGGGGGTTCTCCCCCCGAGAAAAGTTTGAAAAAAGAGTGGATAAATTGTGCATTTTCAAGCAAATTTGAGGAAGCAGGAAGGTTAATAAAGCAATACGATTGAATTATTTATCATTTGAGTAATTGCCAATTTTTATGAGCTATAGAGGACAATCTTTGCGTATGCTGATGTTATCATTTGCCCATATTAAATTTTGAACACACTGATACACTTGTAATGGTTTTAACTATACAATAAATACATTCATTGACTGTGCAGTGCTGTACATCAATATGATGACACTATTTCCTTAAATTATTTTTTTGTTTTCATGTAAGAAACGCCATTTAAAAAAAAAGTGCAACAGTGACTTCACTACAACATTCTGAATCTGTTTTCTTTTAGGTGACACCGTTGCATAGCAGGAAATCCACAATACAGACCGTGACTATAGTGAAAGCACAATTAAATGTTAGGATTGATTACAGGTGATCTTCCAATCAGGAAGAGTCACTTCCACTGCGCCACCCAAACTCCTAAATTGGTTACTTAAGGAGCAGGCTGAACTATCACTGACTTGCCAACGTCCACTATGAGGGGACCCTTGCAGCACAGGAAACGTCCTAAACTAAATATTCTAAAATGGCCGCAAGGGGACAGGTATAGGTAATATACAAAGTTGTTAAGTAAATACATTTTATCAGGCACATAAAAACCCGACGGAATGAAACTATTCTGAGATTTATCATGAATATTGCCTTTATATTTTTCTTTCCCTGTTTTGTACATACATTAGATAAACAATTTTCGCAAACAGAAGACGGTGTAATATCGTACTTATTTTACTTGTGATAAAGCACAGTTTAGTTTAGTTTTGCCAAAAATTCACTGTTGTGTCCATTCCTCTGTCGTTTTTCCTCACTGCCCCAGGCTCTTTCTGAATATTTTCATGACCCCCGCCCATGGCCCAGTGAGGGCTTCTACGCTGCATGCCATCTCGGTGCAACTTCCCTCACTTGATATGCCACCATGACCCTAGCGGCCTCATGCCTCCGGTGTGACCCTGGGCACCATCTGCTCCTCTCACCTCTCCCTGACTCCAAGTTTCCCGACCGAGGGTGTGAGGATTCACAAACAGCCAGATCTCGCTGCTGGCGGGTTCCAGGAGAGACTGACTGAGTGACGGGGTGTAGCTGGTGGTGTGTGACGGAGGGGTGTAAGAGGGCCCCCAACAACTTCCGCCACGGCCCATGGCACGGTAACAAAGTCACTCACCCCCCAGCCTGGCGTGACGTCAGTATTAGTAATTATCACAGCAAAGCAGCCTAAGCAGGCAGCAGACGGCAGACGCACTGATGCAGTGACAAAAAACAGTACACTAAAATAAACAACAATAGTGCCCCGATAATTAATTAGGAGGTTGTTGTGGGGGTGGGTTGCGAGACTCGCTTTCATTTACCTTTTTCCAGTACTGCCTTTGTCACCGTGATGTTCAATCTCCAGCCGGGCTCCTCCTCGTCGTGACTCGTGACCCCAGGACTCAGGACTGCAGGCTGTAGTGTGCAGACACAGACTGCAGACAGCATGGCAATAGCCAGTATAGCACGCACGCACAAGCCAAACCAGCCACGATGAAGCCAAGGCCCAAACCAAAACTGGAAAATACTGGTCTTTGACTCCTCCCCCAGACCCCAGCAAACCAATCACTTGCAAAACAACAAGCAAGTGTTGCTGGGTCTCCTGGAAGAGGCAAAGGCCACAGCCACACCCCCATACATCTCTAAGCCTGCCGGAGTGCCGGACTGCCCCGCCCCCAGCCATTGGAATGAATGGAGGGTCTCCAACTCCTCCCTGGGCCAAGCCAATAACGCCCAAAATCCAAATGCTATTCTGGCAGTGAGACACAGATCCTGCCCACCTGTGTGTCGTCACTGCCCTGCTTTCTGGTTCCACGTCGAAGAAATCTTCGCCCAGCCAAAAGCATGAGCAGAGCAAGGGCCAACCTCCCCCACCCCCTTAAAGAATTCCACAGATTTGCACATGTTTGGCACGAGCAGCCAGCACAATTTATTGCTAGCTGCTCAGTGTTCCATCAGGCATTTTTTTGTAGTCCCCCAGGGTGGTAGGGCGACGCCCATCTCGCCCGTGTACACCAATTCACTCTGCCCCAAATGCAGTCAATAGGTTTCCCCATGTCCCTTAAAGCGGCCCAGCTCTGTACCTTTAATTCCAGGCAGCACCACGTTACTACTTAAAGCTGTTGATTCTGAGGCCACGTGCATGTCTTCCCTGGCCCTTGTGGTGGATTCTTGAAATTGTTATTTAAGAATTTTATATCTATATAATACAAGTATATGAATGTGTAAATACTTTAAAAATATGTGGTTTAACTACATGCACACCTCACTATTCATTGACGAGAGACGTGGCTCGAAAGTTGCACTGTAAAATGTTATTGAACAAACTGCTTTATCACAAGTAAAATAAGTACGATATTACACCGTCTTCTGTTTGCGAAAATTGTTTATCTAATGTATGTACAAAACAGGGAAAGAAAAATATAAAAGCAATATTCCTGATAAATCTCAGAATAGTTTCATTCCGTCGGGTTTTTATGTGCCTGATAAAATGTACTTACTTAACAACTTTGTATATTACCTATACCTGTCCCCTTGCGGCCATTTTAGAATATTTAGTTTAGGACGTTTCCTGTGCTGCAAGGGTCCCCTCATAGTGGACGTTGGCAAGTCAGTGATAGTTCAGCCTGCTCCTTAAGTAATCAATTTAGGAGTTGGGGTGGCGCAGTGGAAGTGACTCTTCCTGATTAGAAGATCACCTGTAATCAATCCTAACATTTAATTGTGCTTTCACTATAGTCACGGTCTGTATTGTGGATTTCCTGCTATGCAACGGTGTCACCTAAAAGAAAACAGATTCAGAATGTTGTAGTGAAGTCACTGTTGCACTTTTTTTTTTAAATGGCGTTTCTTACATGAAAACAAAAAAATAATTTAAGGAAATAGTGTCATCATATTGATGTACAGCACTGCACAGTCAATGAATGTATTTATGGTATAGTTAAAACCATTACAAGTGTATCAGTGTGTTCAAAAGTTAATATGGGCAAATGATAACATCAGCATACGCAAAGATTGTCCTCTATAGCTGATAAAAATTGGCAATTACTCAAATGATAAATAATTCAATCGTATTGCTTTATTAACCTTCCTGCTTCCTCAAATTTGCTTGAAAATGCACCATTTATCCACTCTTTTTTCAAAATTTTCTCGGGGGAGAACCCCCCCAAACCCCTCATAGGTTGTACGTGCTCGCTCGCTCGCCGCAGTGCAGTACAGCAAAACTTTTACGCCGCACCACTTTCAAATGTCACCAGCCGCCACTGCATTTAAATCTGGTATTTGTCCCCTTAGCAGTACATTCTTAAGACAGTAATTATCAGAAGAATTCACTTTAAGATGCATTCTAGAGCTGCCTTAATGACCCCTGACTGATATTTAAAGTAAACAAAGACAGAAAGGCCATGTTAAAAATGAAATTGGGGAATTTTATTTATAGTTCTGTAGTATCATGTCCGGGCCTTTGCAGAATCTTAAAACATGAACAAATGGCCAATATTTTTCTCTGGGAGAGGTGGCAACAGAGTAAATTAGCAGGTATGCCATTGTGGAATCCATTTTTTTAATTGTAGTGTTTAATGTATTAAAAATAAAATCTTTGCTAACAGAAGCCAGTTTCTTGCTTTCTTCCATTTTGAATGTGACATCGTAATACACCACGTGATCACCTGTTTTTCTTGCTGTCTTAAAGAATTGTGAGCTTTACACCGAAGAGACTGATGCTTTTCCTGTCACACTGGATGCAATATACCTAACCATGGACAACCTGGCTGTTGCAGGTTGTAACACATGCTATGTATCAACTCATTTTAACTGAAAAGAGTCTAAGAATGTGTGAATGTATTAGTATTATGAGAGCATCTTCTAATGTATTCTGTAGTAAAATGTTTCTTCTTGCTCATTCCCCATTGGTGCATATCCTGGAAACCACGTTCTTGTGTAGTGAATGTATGTAATCCCTTGTCTTAAGTCCTATAAAGGGACCTGCTTTTCCACTGTTAGTATGACCACTTTTTCCTGACTTTATAAGGCGAATCTATGCTGGATTATCTATTGAATTTTACTGAGTTCCTTGTACTTATCGTTTACGTACCATTATACTGGATGGTCCAGATTATGTATTTCTGCTTTTATATTCTTTAAATAAACTTTTAAACTTTAGCCTGTGTCTTCATTCTTATTAAAAATATTACAGCTTTATTCTGATGTGTAACACCTAACAGAAGAGATACGGGTCCAGTCGTGGAGCACCAAAGTCCATATAGGGACTACACCGCTCCATGTCTGAGTTGTTGGCACATGGGCAGGCAGGCACAGCCTCCAGCATACATGGCCAAAATGTGACAAACACCAATACAGTGATACTACTGACACCTGAGTATAGTATGGACAAAGACCACATGTGGTCTGAGACTCTTTTAATTATAGCCTCTGGCTGCGCCTGGCCAGAGGATGTACTGCATGCATATCCGGGGCAGTGGGCTGCCCTTGAAGTGTCCGGTGGTGCACTATATCCCTTCCCCATTTAGTTCTGACCTTAACTCCAGGACGTTACTCACAAAGTCCTTAAATGTTTGGTTCGGCTTGGGGTGCGGCCACAGATTGTATCGCTGATGTTGAGAGTGGTCTGGATCACTTTATCGGTTACCTTCTCCTTGAGACTCACATTGTGCCTCTTCTCCTGTTGACTGTTCCCTTGATGTCTCACCACACTGTGGATGATTCTGAGGTTCCTCCACCACCGATGGAGCAGCAACACCTCGGGTCTCCGCTTCCTCCTGACTCCATTGACAAGATCTCTCCACCGTCTTGAACCATGATATATTGCGACTGTCTCCTCTCCCTTTTTAGCCAATATCATCGAGCCTTCCAAACTCACTACTTCCCATACTTATGGTTCAAATGGTGTCCTGAACTTTCATCCAGGCCTGCGATCTCTTAGGAGTACATGATTTCCCTTCTTCAGCTGTTTCAAGGCTGCTCTCCAGCGAATACTTGCCCTTGTGTTATTTTGATACTGTCTGTTCTGAGCACCTTCTGGATCATACTCGAGTTGAATCCATTCCGTATGTACAGGAATCATGGCCCTTCTGTTCTCTTTCAGCAGCAAAGGCAATGGGGGGGGGGGAGTAATGAGTAGTGCTATGTGGTGTCCCTCTGTATTCCAGCAGGAACTGATGCAGGCTGACTTCTGGGCTGGTTCCTTCATGTGTGGAGATGTGTAGTGTCTTGTTCAGTGTCTGCATGTATTGCTCAACCTTCCCATTCACTTGTGGCCACTGTGGGGTAATGCAGCAATGTCTAATGCCAAGATGTTCAAGCAGATCTTGGACCTCAGACTCCTGAAATGGCGGACCATTGTCTGTTTTGATTTGGTTGGGAAGGCCGAGCAGGGCAAATACCTTTTACATGGCTGGGGCCATGTTTACAAAAGTCGTTGATTCGACAAGCTCTATGATAGGATATTTTGAATGGCTGTCTATGAGGACCATGGTGAGCCTTCCATCAGGGAAACTGCCAAAATCCACGCTTCCTTTGGAACAGGAGATATCTGCTGGCTCTTCCGTGATAATTGTGGCCTGCAGTTTGGGGCTGCTCATTATCTGACACGCTGGACACTGCCATATCAGATCATACACCACTGTTTCCAGTCCTGGGAACCACATTTTCTCCCACAGGCAAGCCTTCGTCTTTGCCGTCCTCTGATGTCCTCAGTGGCCCAGCTCTGCAACTTGCTGTACCAAACCTTTGGAGATCACCAGCCTGTGGCCTTGTAGAACAAGGCACTCAACAGTGGCACTGATCTCAAACCGTACTCTCCACAGCTGCGTGAGGTATTCATTGTCCGGACCACTCCAACTGTTAGCATTTTGCAGGAAGGCATGCCAGGATCCTTGTTGCAGTGTGTCCCTGACGTTTTTCAAAACTGAGTTTCAATTGGCCACTTCACAAATTTCCGGCAGATTCAGTGCTCTCAAGTAGGCTCCTTGAGAACACCAGGCAGATGTATTCCTCCGTGTGATTAGCCTCCACCACTGTCTCACCATTAACTTGGATTTTTGGTCCCTTGTTTGGAGATCACTTTGAATTGATAGTGCAGTAGCTGAATCTCCCATTGTTCAATGCGAGGTGGGGGATGGGAGATGTGTCCCTGAACAGAGGTACCAGTGGCTGATGATCCATGATTACACAGAATTATCGCCCACAGAGGTATAGATGAAAATCCCCACATGCCCACTTGATGGCAAGAGCTTCGCTCTCGATCCGACCATATCTCGCCTCCATTGGTGTGAGTGCTCTGCTTGCAAACGCCAGAGGTGCCCACCTTCTTGGATCCACTTCCTCTGTGAGTAGGGCCCCCAGGCCTACTGGGCCGGTGTCGGCTATTAATTCTGTCCTTTTTTTTGGGTCAAAGTAGGCCATTGTCGCTTTGCTCAGTAGTGCTGACTTGACCTTCTGGAACGCCTCCTCCTCACCTAGGCCCAACACCCAGCGAGGGTCCACTTTTGTTAGCGCCCTCAGTGGCTACACAATAGCTGCTAGATTGGGAAGGAATAGGCCACAGTATGTGGCCATTCCTAAGAAACTGCAAACCTCTAAGGCATTGCAGGGTGCAGGTGCTTGCTTGATGGCCTGTGATTTCCTCTGGTCAACTTGCACCACCTCATGAGTAAACACATAGCTGAAAAATTCAATGTTGCTTTGGAAGAAAGAGCACTTCTCCCAATAGAGAGTGATGCCTTGCTCCCATAGGCATTTCAGTGTGGCTCGCAGGTGTTTTTGATGTTCTGCGGTAGATAAGTAGATCAAAATCTTGTCACTGACATTCATGATGCCTTGTAGATCAGGCACCACCTCTCTTATCGCATTCTTGAATACCTCCACTGTGGATGATACCCCACAACTTAGCCTCTTGTATCTTCGCAGACCCAGGTGCATAGAGAATGTCGTTATGTATCAGCTCTCTTCCGCTAGCTGGAGTTTGTGATATCCAGCATTGAGGTCTAATTTAGAAAACCATCTGGCTCCGTACAAATCAGCTATGATTACGTCCATCGTGGGAGTGAAGTGTCTCTCCCTCTTTATGGCCATGTTCGGAAGGTGCATGACAACACATGGCCTCACCTTACCAGGCTATTTAGGTTTCTCAGCGATCACCATCGGTGACACCCAGGGCGTCGGGCCAGATACTTTCTCAATTGCCTCCAAGCTCTCTAGCTTGTTGAATTACTGTTTCACTAGCGCCCGCAAGTGGAATGGCCCATGGCGATGGCGTAGGGCCACTGGTTTGACCAATGTGTCAATGTGTAAAGTGATGGGAGGGGCATACAGGCACCCTAGTCCCTTCAACAACTCCAGGAACTAGTGTAGCAGTTCATCTACCTGGTATGCTTGCACATGTCTGGCAAAAGACACAAGGCCCAAGTCTTCTGCTGTATTACATCCCAGCAGGGTGTCTGCCTCTTTCTCAATGACTTTGAACGCTGCCATTATTTCCGCAGGCACACTTTCGTGAGTACTTTCAGTGGCAGCGGGGTGTGACTTGTATACGTGTAGATTTTGGTGTGTGATGGGGATAGTGCAGGCCTCGGACGGAGGCGTTGATATTGTTGTATGTCCATCATATTCACAGAGGCCCCCATGTCAATAGGAGCCTTCACTTCTGATCTAGCAATTTCCACCATGTATGTGGGTTGCGGTTTCCTGTGTTGCTTTAGTTGCCCTTTGAAGGAGATGAGGAAGAAGTACTCTTCCTCTTCTGATGGTGATTCCTCCTGGTTGTTTCCAACCCACGGCTTGCATTTGGTAACCCCCTGAGGCTCTGGGTCATCTTAATGATGCAGGCTGACTTCTGGGCTGGTTCCTTCATGTGTGGAGATGTGTAGTGTCTTGTTCAGTGTCTGCATGTATTGCTCAACCTTCCCATTCACTTGTGGCCACTGTGGGGTAATGCAGCAATGTCTAATGCCAAGATGTTCAAGCAGATCTTGGAATGGCTTAATGAGAGAAATTACTTCCTACGATTCACTTTTGAATTTTCCAAGGACAGTTTAGCCTTCCTTGATGTTCGGATCTTTCCTGAGGGTGGTGGTTTAGGCACTGAACTATATAAAAAGCCAATGGCGTGTAATTCATTGCTTTCATATCAAAGTTATCATCCTAAAGCTCTCCGTGAGAATTTGCCCTTCGGGCAGTTTCTCAGGATTAGGAGAAACTGTTCCTCTATTGAGAAATATAAAGAGCATGCCAGTACTCTTACAAACTATCTGAAAGAGAAGAAGTATCCGGTGACCACGATACGAAAATCGAGGAAAAGAGCAGCTAATAATAACAGAGAGGCTTTGATTGAAATCCACCAACCAAAAGAAGTAAATTCAAGGTTGACATTTGTTAATACGTTTTGTGGTTATTCTAACCAGATTAAAAAAAGTATTATTAACCATTGGAAAATATTGAACATTGGAAAAGAAATATTGCCAGTTCCCATGTTTGCGTTTAAGAGGAGTGCCAATATCAAAGACCAAATAGTGCATACCCGTCCGAGACAGAAAAAGACTGATGGACAAGAAGCCCTGTGGGGTTTATCCTCTGTTAAGGGTCATTTTCCTTGCGGTACATGTGCCGTTTGCCCACAAACTGAGAAAACAACAGAAATTGATATTGGCACAGATAGACCTTGGTCATTATTGAAACACACTAATTGCAACAGTGAAAGATTGATCTACCTAATTTGGTGCCCATGTGGTCTTCGCTACGTGGGCATGACGACTCGTAGAATCAGGACAAGGATACTGGAACACAAGAGTACCATTCGGTGCAAGAAGAGGTCAACTAATTGACAAATCACTTTCTTGATATGAATCACACTGCCGATGATCTCCGTTGGGTAGTTTTAGAACAACCATGGATTCCGGCACACATAACTGACATATCTAAATTCCTTTTTAGACGAGAACAACGCTGGGTGTTTAGAATAAAGAGTGACTCCATAGGATTAAATGATGATATTCCCTGGTTGGCTCTATAACAACATTTCATGATTATGTAGTATATATCTGGAGAACCTGGTGTGGTCCATGCTACGATTTAGGCATGATTTTGTTCTGTAATAACTTTTGAGATAACAGGCTTTGTGTTTCTGACAAACACTTACGTATAACTTTATCTGCCTTGTGTTCTTTTACATTCATTTTGCCATCTTTTGCTATATAGGTCAATATATGGTGATCTTTAAGTTCTGATCTCTGGATGGCAAAATGGTGATCTGTTAGATTTGACCATCGGATGTTAAAATGAATGCGCGTTGATTGTTCAACATCTGCGTATTATTAATCTTTGGGCAGTATACCGTTTTACACCAAGGTACTTTAGTACATCATGTAGCGATAGTGCCCTTGATTAATTCACACTTTATTATTGCTCTGGTGTTTTAATATCACAACATCAGCGTGCGACTCGATAAAGTTATTCCATTCAAAACACTTGTGAATGGAACTAACATTTCTCCCTGCGCTCATGCGCAGAACGTTAATGACGCATATTTCTTACTCGGTATAGTCTTCTGATTTCTACACATGCGCAGGGCCGATTCTTTATGGTGGTGCCCAGGCATGTTGGTTGGACACCTATGGGTCCTCCAATACCGAGCAATGTTGTTAGTCTGACGCTATCACTATTTAAGGGCGGGCTTTCCCTCCGGTCAGTACCTCCGGTCGCAGCTTCTGTACCGCGACGGGGTACCGACGGAGAGGTGAGTGAGGATTGTAATCTATCCATGCTGGTTTAGGTAGTGGGATGTGTTGTGGGTGTTTGAAAACGGCTTTTCAAAATACTTGCTTGCTTCGATACCCCCAGTTTTTAGCCACTCCTTTTAAACTGAGACTGTTTGCCTTTGTTAATCGACACCGTCACATGTTGACGGTTGTCTATGAAAGTGATATGTATTCACTTTGTTGCCTCATTGGAGACTCTTGACGTGTTTATGTTACTGACTTGTTTAGGCCCCTTACGGCCATATACTTATGGCTTCTAGTTGAGTAGGATGGCCGCATTAGTTTGACCCATGATCTAAGATATAGCTGATATGTGGTAAAGCAGCGTTTTCACTGCTGGTTAATTTTGGCATGTATTATAAATAGTGCTATCTGTGCAGACATGATCAACTCTTATGGTTGGTTATGAGTTTCTATCTTTTGGAGCTAGTAGCAAGATATATAGCTGTAGATATGTTTTTAAGGTCTAGAATTTTCCTACACTTGCTGTCCTGTATGGTCTGTTGTTCTGCACACGCTCAGCAAAATTGAGATCACTGTCCACATGTATAGATGAGAAGTGTGACATGTGATTCTGTTCTTCACAGAGCGGGGCCCCCTTCCCCTGAGCTGCTGCCAGGTAGAGGTGAGGCTACTTATCTTAATTATATGGGTAAGTGTATTTTCTCCAATACAATGAAGGAGAAGTTGCTATTTAAGGTTTAAAGTTTCACCTTATAGCACTATATGCACAACATGGAATGTGAAGGATTGGCGTTTGACTTGTTGTATATATTTCTTTCACCTTTACAGATATTCCCAGTGATACCTGACATCAACATATAGGATTACTGGTGTTGTATTATCTTTTTCATTATCTTTTTCACTATTTTTATTTTCTGTCACTTTGCTTTAGCAGCCGCAAAAAATTTTTCATCTTGGTCCTGAAGAAAGCCTGGATACATTATATTGATCATTGGAAGGCTGAAACATGTCGACCTATATTCATTGAGTAGTTCTAAATCAATACTACTCTTTGCATTGCTTTTTTAATCCTACCAGTGATAGCAAGTCAATAAAGATTTCTTTGTGCAATCATTAGGTAGTTTTATCTCACCACTGTACACTTTCACTATTACGTTTTATTGCGCTGCACTCTCACCACATTCATCATTTACATATGGGATTTTAGCATCCTAGATAGTGCTCGAACATCTTAACAAAACATCCCTGAGCTCCTACCTCACAATGAGGGAGTTGTAGCCCTCAGTAGGACTAGGTTTCCTACTGGGAGGAGAAACCCATATGATGAAGCATGCCACCTATGGTGGGTGAGGGTTTTCGTCCTTAAAGGGATTTTCCCCCTTTTTTTATAGGGGAGATTGTGAGTGACTCCAGTCCTTCTACTTTTCTTGAACACTGTCTGATGTGAGTTTCTTGTGTGCTAACATAGACCCGAGGTTGTTTTGTGTTATGATTAATTAAGATTAGGGGATATTCTCCTCGCTGGTCTTTAAATTTATTCCCTTGGACCCTCCCCCATCCTGTTTGTGTTCTAGCTCTGGGTCATCTAACAACAGTTGGTAGGTTTCGTCTTCTGCGGGCTCTGTTTCCTTTCGGACCACCTCTGCATACCTTGGTGAAGTTGTTAAGCTTTGCGCAGCTCAAGCATATCTGGGCAGTTCTTCAGGGGGTGTTCCTTGCGACCACAGTTACGGCACTGTGCATCAGACTGTGTCAGGGTAGTGATCTTGGGCCTGGTTGATTTAGCTCTTGTGGCTATAGCGTCTACATGCTCCACTTTCACATTGCGTGGCTTACCTGGCGCCTGCATAATCGCCATGTCCATCTCTGTGGCCCTCGCAGCTGACAGATCATGTGACCGTGCCATGATGAGGATGTCATCTAAGCTGATATTTGGATGTCGCAGTATGAGGCCCCGAAGTGTCATATTTAAGCACCCCTGTATAATTTGCATCTGGATCTCCTTGGGCTGATTATCCGCCGTGCACATGCTGGATAGCTCTCGGAGGCGGGCATAGAATACATAGGTGGATTTGCCCTCACGCTGGCAGAGCTTGAATCTCTCAAAATCCAGATTCAGCTGCGGGTCGAATTGCTCACTGAGTACCCTCACTGCTGCATTGTAGTCATCCACTGCTCCTGTGTTGGGGAGGTGTTCAAATCGTTTATAGATTTCTTCCCCTGCATAGTGTAGCAGAAGTGATCGCTTAACAGCACCATAATTTTCCCGGTGGCTACAAACAAATTGTTTGCTCTCCCCAACCATATTTTCCACTTGGGCGCAGCTGTTGCAGGATCAATGAGTTCGCTGAAAGGCTGTAGTACTCCTATTAGTGTGTCTGGTTGGGCCCCTGGCCTTGCAGTGCATTGTCCTCATTTGCCATGGCATCTCACTGCGCTGCCGCATGCCACACATTGCTGCTCCATATGTAGTTACTTGGTATCTGAGTTTTCAGTTAACTTCTGGACTCACCACCCACTAACCAGGTGCTGTGTGTTGTCAAAGGGCCCCCAGTCACACTTTATACTCAAGGTACCCCAGCATACACCTCTCCTCTCATGTGCCGGGTCCTGCAGGCCTTCTTTTTCTTATGGGCACAAGCCGGCAGGTAGTCCTGTGCCTCTTGGACTGGCGTTATGTTCGCCGGCCAAAATGGCTAGGGCGTAGCTGACATGCTCACGGGCCTCTCTGTCTTTCTCCCTCAGCAAGCCGTCCTTGCCTCCAGATACGTACCTCTGGGCATCGACGGGCGTTAAGGAGAACGCGGAGCGAGCGCACTCCTGAGTGAGATGTTGTTCCTGCACCAGCTAACCGCTCTTCGCACGGCACGCACAGCGTGACTCCTCCTGCGCTGCAGGGCGGCACCACAAGGGCCAGCGGACGCTTTCTGCACGGCAGACCAAAACCTCTCGGGGCGGAGCCGCGGAGCACCACAGTCCCTCTCCGGAGTGAAAACGGCTCTGCTGGTGGGTGGGTGACCGCTCTCGTTGCCAAATGTGCAGGGGTGCACAGCCTCCAGCATACATGGCACAAATGTTACGAATACCAATACAATGATACACTTGACACCTGAGTACAGTACGGGCAAAGACCACGTGAGGTCTGAGACCCTTTTATTTATAGTCTCTGGTCGCACCCGACCAAAGGATCTACTGTGTGCTGCTCCTGAAGTGTACAGGTGGCTCACTACAGCACGCATTGGGAAAGTAAAGGAGGAACAGATTTGTGCACTGACACCCTTCAAACTTCCATGACAGATTAGTGTATTCAATCTGAATCAACGAAGAAGCACTTTCACGTAAAAAAAAGCCAGATCTATTGCCTTTGTCAAATCTTATTAGGTTTCGCCTGCACAGTGCTTGTGCTGTGCTTGAGAAATCTATTGTTTTTAATATAAACTTAAAAGGGAGTTACATCTTGCCTCCTCTCTTTCCTAGCTTCTCATTGGTTCCGTGCGTGCTACTTACCTTTCCTCCATTTCTATAGGCTGTAGCATATTTTCCTCCATTTACCAATGCTTATTCCTCATCTGCTTCTCTTATCAGTTTCCCGCCACCAAAATACTGTTAACATCCACGTTGGTGGAATTATTTTTTCATAAATAAAGTTTTGCCTCTATCTGCTTTTTCATCTTGCAGCAGTTTTACATAGCTGCAATTTATCACCAGGAGAGATTAAGTAATTTGCCCAAAATTACAAGATGTTGTGCCCACGAGACTCGAACTGGGAATCCCAGTGTTCAAGCCAGCAGCTCTGGCTGCTGCGCCACATCCTCTCCACTCCCATGATGGTTGTCCGGGAGCTCTTTCCTTCCTCCCGGACGGTGATTGATGAAAACAGCTTAGTATTCATCCTATAGGTGAACCTGATGCATTACTAATGCTAGTTTTTATTTACTTTTGCGAGTGCTTCTGTCAGCAGTCCCTCTTCTTCCCCCTGCCTTCTGTTGTGTTTTGACCCACCTCCCGCCCACTCTCCATTGTGTTTTCAACTCCCCACACTCTCCTTTGTGTTTTTAACCCCTCCCGCTCTCCTTTGTATTTTTAGCTCCACCACCCCCTTCCGCTCTATGTTGCCTTTTCAAACCACACCCAACCCCTTCCCGCTCTCCGCTTAATTTTCAAACTACAACCCAGCCCCTCCCATTTCAATGTCAGAATCCATGCTAATGTAGCACTGAGAAGCATCCGATGGATGTTTGCATTGGCACGTCAACAAGGAGCGCTCTTGCCCACCTGCCCTGCCACTCTCTACCCTCGTTTTGAGCCAGCAACCCCACCTTCTCCGCTGTTCCCCCAGCCACCTGGGGCCGGTAAAAGCCGAAATTCTGGGGCTGTCTTGCTGCGGAATGGGCTTTCAAACTGCTGTGGTGGCAAAAAGACTATAGTCGCATGGTGCATCTGTTACAATTAAATCTCAGCACGGGAAGGCCTTTTTCTCCCTGGGAGAAACTCAAGCTCCCTGGGTGATAAGAGTAATTGCTGATGCAACGCTTAGAAGCATCCGATTAATGTTGCATCGGCACTTCAATGAGGAATGTTGCATAAAGCACTCACCCGGCATCCGCTGTTGTTGGCGAGTGCACGTCTACCCTTTTTGTACCAGTATCAGGAGCCCTCACACATTCTTGTGTTGTAGGCAGAGGCTGAAGACTCTTCTATCGATACCAAAGGGGATGATGGACGGAGCGTTAGTGCAAATCAAACACTCACCCCCAGTCAACTGATCTGGGTTTAATCCATCATCATTCTTTAGCTCACACAGGGTCAGACTGATTTGCATATGGCCATGTCTGAACTGGGGTGGTGGAGTGAGCTAAAGAATGATGATGGATTAAACCCAGATCAGTTGACTGGGGGTGAGTGTTTGATTTGCTCTAACGCTCCGTCCATCATCCCCTTTGGTATCGCTTTGAAGACTCTTCTATCAGCAGGCACCTATGCAGCCTGAGCACAAACCTATCTAAACAAGTGGAAGATGCGGGGTAACAGCCAGAGGTGCTGACTGGGGAACCAGCTTTGAATCTTGCCATCTGCTCAATATCCTGTCATTCTGGGCAAATCACTTAATATCTCCCATCCCTATAAATAACGAATGGTGACCCTGTATAATGTGGCTGGTGCTCGTAAAATGTGCTCCAATACCTTCAGGTCGAGTTTGCGCTACACAACACTGCAACTTCAAAAAAAGACAGATTTCTGAGAAAATCAATTTTTTCTTTCATTACAGAATTAACCACCTTAAAAAGAATTAACCAAAGACGTGGTGCTTGCTCATTTAATTCATTACTGCTTACAAAACTCTTCTCCAGGTCTTGCAGGAAGGGGGTAAGCTTTGCATACTGCAGTATCCCAGGCTGCTTAGCCAAAAGCCTACCAGGGGGGTGTCCAACGTAGGCCCAAGACAGTGAGATCCATTCAGGATTTCAGGGTATCCACACAAAATAAATGGACATATAAATAATATAATGGGAATGCATTTACTTAATAGGCGTTTATCCTGAAAATCTGGCATGGGCCTGGCCCCCCTGCACCTACTTTAGACATCCTTGCTTGACTGGGTCCTTCACTCTGCATTGATAAATGTGGTTGGCAGTTAATGCTTCCTCACAGGAGATGGTTTGGTCTCAAATATTATATACCACAGAAATTGTCTCATGCAAAAAGAACAGATTGCTCAGTACAGGCATAGGATTGCTAAAGGAACAGTTCCAATATATAGACCATGGCCCAAAAGTATTGGAGCACTTTTACAGGAGCACTGGTTACATGATAGAAGGACGAAGTACTTCTCATTTATAGGCCAATCAATACAAAATGTATTGATACGTTTCATTCAATCAACACTCGCCATCCATCATGCAATGGTTCACATCTACGCGCATAGGTTCTAGTACCTAGTATGCTCTCCCCACCCCTCAAGTTGCTTACCCTCCCCCCCACTGTCCGTGCTCTTTTTATGTTTTTTATTTTTATTGTCTTATATAGCGCCAACTCGACCCGAAGGTATTGGAGCGCTTTTACAGGAGCACTAGTTACATTGCAGAAGGCCAGATTACTTCTTGCTTATAGGGCTTTTTTTTTTTTTACTTTAAGCCATGTTGAACAACATGTAAAAAAACATTGACAAAGCCAAATAGATGTCACATAGGCGAAACCAATTGGCTTTTCCAATGCTTGTTTTTAAATCAGGTAGCCCCGAGGCCCTATTTTTTTGGTTCAAATCGATTATTAATTTCAAGATTTGACAGACACTACAAATAAAATGTCAACCAGTTTAATGAAGTTCACTGAAATGCGGTAGCTAAGCTGGACACGAATCTCATGGACTGATGATTCCTTGAGAAAGGGTTAAGAGACCATGCTGTATGTAGTATTAATTTCAGGACAGCAATAGGCTGGTTTCCTACACCCAACATGGCCCCCCGCTGGTACACAGTACCTACAAGTTTACGGTCTATCCTTTACAGCTGTCTATGGCTGCTACTTATGGCCACGTGAATCAGCACCAGTTCACTATAGGTGGTTTTGTCCGGGATGTTTTCGCTGACTGAATGGTGGCTGTGCATTGGTTGCGCCAGTGCGCCTGCGTGGCCCGGCGAAAGTAGTCGTTCTTTTCCTGTATACCTCTCTGCCTGGAGAGCACTTGGCAGAGGCGGCAGCAGCGTCCACCGTTTGTAGAAGAGCAGTGAAACAGTGTATGCTGCGTAGCGCCGCACGCTTCTTCTACAGCCAAGTGCGTCACCGACACGTCACCGCCTCCTCAACCGTCATGCCCGGCAGGAACATGCCGAAGACTGTCGGCTGCTGCCCCTGCCTTGAGGCCTGCGTTGGGGGGCCTGGGCATGGCCCCGGGGGAGAAGGGCCCGACAACGTAGACATCGTCAAGTCTCCCAATGACCCCAAGCAATACAGGTACAAAGCACGTGCACCGGTATGCATATATACACAGACCGCTAACAGGACCACGTGTGTCACACCTGACAGTACTGTAAAGCCAGAATCGCCACTCGTACACCGGGACATGCAGCAGACTGCCAAAACTGTGCACGCTGAGACCCCAATAGGTACAGACGAAGGTCACGTGCGACTCCAACCTGTACTATACATATGTAGTGGAAGACCACTAAGAAACCAAGTCAGTGCAGCACTTGTTGCAACTTGTCAACAGCTTACAACGCGAGACTCTTCCCCCCCATAAACAAAAGCACAGGACGCATTTATCGTGTCCTTTGCGTTTATTCTTAACAGTGTTTTGAACAATAACACATTGCCGCTTAATTGTAGCACTGTAGAGCAGTCTGAGATAGTTAAGTACTTCAGAGACTGAGGACGACCTCGGTTGATGACCGGCATGGCAGCGGAGTGACTGTAAAATATATTGAGGCAACTTTATGTAGAGCAATAGACTGCGGTTGATATGCATGTGGATCTCCAGGTTGCTCACGATGCTTATATAGCCAGAGGGCTCTTTGAGCAATCTGACCTCCGAGAAGGGTCCGTGGGCCTTGGGTGCACAGTACACAAAATGCAGTCAGCGATTCATATATGAACACCCCCCCCCCCCACCACCAGTGGACGTTTTCATGTCAAAATGTCGACACCGTTCATAGCGTAATGTGGGTTAGAACAGTAAATGTGAACTTTTTGGGGGTTCAGGAATAGTGTGGTACTCGTTGAAAAAGCGCTTCGACGCCTCGTCAGGGGTAGTAAGCGCTATACAAATGCAATTACAATTGCTTCATATTGGTGAAAAGGTGGTGGATAGAGTTTGTTGTTACTTTGGTGTGCTATTTTACTGCGTTTTGGTTGTGTTGTGGTGACATGCTGTTGCTTTTAATTTAATTTGTAAAACTCTTCATACACCTGACGAGTCGCCGACGTACCTTACAGGACAGGTGCAGCTACATTGTGAGGGTGTTCTTGGTTCGACTAGTGTTGTATTGAAGTCTATGTAGAAAGTGTTTTGGTGTCATGCGTAAGAGATAAAATTGACCCTCTTATACTTTCTTGACTCTCAGCGTTTAATATAATGGTGGAAATAAGAGAGAGTTTATTGTGTGTAGATAAAGTGGTTGCTGGGAGTTGCTCTGCAGATCTTTTATAGAATTCTTGGGTGACAGCCGACACCACCAACACGTCCTGTGTTTTTAAACAGCATTCAATAACCTTGAATCAAGATAGTTTAATATTATCTCTATAAGATAGTCTGCATAAGGCAATATTGAAGGGCGTGGTGAGTGACAGGACCGCAGCCCTCAGGGATGGACTGCACGAGTCATCCAGGATGCAGGCAGTTGGTGTAATAAGAGTTTATAATGCTTTGAATTGTCCGGCTGGAGAGAGTGATGAGGACCCGCAGGGATGGATTTATTACAGTGATCCATGATGCAAGCCTGCTTTAGAGTATCAAATTGTAGTGATAGTTGGCAGATCTTTGTGTTTTGGTTGCGTGGCCTCTTAGAAACGAGCGGGATTGGTTTAGGAGGATTAATGACCGCTACATGAGTATCTATCTGAGCGTGTCCTGTGGTTTGTCCTGATTGCGGATGCATTCGAACCATGCAGCTGGGCTGTAACATCAGCACACCCAAGAGAAGTTTAGTCTATGGAACGCACAGATGACTTTCAGACGTGGTGGCACACTATTTCAGTCATTCCTATGACTTTTCTTAGACTGGACATCATTCCTGTGTATGTTTGTTGCTGCGGTGTTACGTTCTTGCAGTATGTTATATTACAGAGTTATATTTGAGATGGTGCTTCTTTGTGTTGTGATGCTGAGTTGTACTCAGTTAGGTTTGTGTTGTGCAATTTCGTAACAAGCACTTGGTTACCCCAAGGTTTAAAGGAGCTATCTGGTGAATTATGTTACAATACAGATTAAAACCCCCGCGGACATCATCAAACAAAGCAACTTTCTAGGAGGCCTTTTGTCGATGAGTTTTAGAGGCGCAGGGCCGCGTAAAGAAAACATGTTTTTTTTCCGTGTTGAAGGACCCCTTTAGCAATCTACAAATGAAGATGTGATAATTTGTTATGCGTTTTGATCTGTTGCGTATTGGGCTGTCATGTTGGTTTTGTGTTGATATATTTTTTCGTCTGTGTTGGTGTTCGATGCCATTACTACCGTTTTTCCAAAACATTTATGCTTCTTCTGACATAATGTGAATCTATGATTTACCATGTTACCAATGACCATGTTAATAGTCCGGGGGTGGACCCAGGCTGAGGAATGAAGGTGGGCACGGCTATCAGCAGGTATGGTCCAAGAGCCTGAGGTGTTTGGCTTCGGGTCAGACTTCAATGCAGGGATGAAAGGGATGTTTTGCAGTGCACTGAGAAGGGCATTCTTAGTAGTTTGAAAGATCCAAACCTAGAGTGATTACGGAGTGGTTTACAAAGGGAGGGGATTGCTGCTGGCAGAAAGCAGCGATCATGGGTCGGGTATACGAAGCAAAGTTTTGAGGGTGTTGAAAACTAAATTTGGGGTTGGTATAGTTTTTGCAGAGCCACATGTTTAGCAGACAGCCAGATTGATGTAGGTGTGGAGACGTTGATTTACGTCCAGGGAAGTTTAAGGGGTGTGCATGTGATCCAGCGCGATATTAGCAAACAGCATTCATACACCAGATACTCACTTGGGCCCATACATTCATACTACGCTAATACTTACGCTGGGTTTTATCAGTTGTTACTCTTTATAAAAAATCCCTGCTACCAATTACCTTCCGAATGAAGAGTAATGACTTACCAATGAATCCTTTGCTAATTGGGAAATTTAAAATGAGGGACATTCATTATAGTACATAATCCTGAAATAACCACTGAGTCAGGAAGTTTTAAAATGTTTATCTAAAGATTTAGCAGAGTAAATACAGAACCACACGATACTTAATCGCAATACCCAAGATAAAGCATAGAAATGATTATTGCTAATCAATGACGGTGTTTAAGGAAAAGGAGAGGATAGAGATAGCAGCGCAACTAAAGGTTGCATTATATTTACCTAAGTGCGAGAACCAAACCCCTTAGCCAAGGAGTTGGAAAGAATAGGACCCAGGAAGGATGAAGAGCAAAGACTTCCTCCAGGATCAGGACAGGACCGGTGACCTCTCTACAACGACGCCTGCGTCGTTGCCCTCTCTGATACTCGGCTTCTCCTCGATTCTCCCGTGCCTTCCTTCTAATGGACTCCGCCGCCCCCTCCTCAGGACCTCTTTGGGACAGGGATTCGGTCTGCAATCAGCTTGGCGGTCTGGAGCTCTTCTGTCTGTCAGCATGAACACCTGTTCTGACTAATTAACTAATGCTATATTCTATTATACCCTTCTACACCCATGTACCTCCCCTTAATGTTGCTAAAATATGGGACCAATACTTCTGATTGGACAGGGACAGAGGGTGGATTCTCGCACCATATTGATTTTGCCTAAATTGTAAAGCCTATTGTCTCTAAACTCCCACCCATTCAATTTAATACATTTGCTTTATTTCCCACCCGTCTCACGACAAATTTTATACATTCTTCTTTTACAAAGAATCAATGTGTAACAGGAAAGGCAAGAGTACAGCATCTTCGGCCATTAGGTCGTGGCCTTGGACGACGTCCAGGTTGACTTCATTTGGCAGACACACAGGACACATGCGCAGAACCATTTGCCTCTCGAGTTTCAGGTCATCAACCCAGGCCCAAGTTTAAGAACTAATAAAAATCAAAGAAGAAAATATTAAAATCACAAATAAAATGTTTCACTGTATGCCCACTTTTTCTACTCTATTCCCACTTAATTATAATACTGTCCCGCATTAGTAGCGTTAAGAAAACGACAATTTAATAATGACATGAAAGCAAGCTGAAGCATGTGAAAACATCAAGCAGCCATTTTAATGCACACTGCGCAGAAGCAGAATTTTCCCACCAAGCTAAGAAAGACGTCACACCATGTGATATGGTTGCGACATGCGCAGTGATATTCCCGCGCTTAAGCGGCCATTTTGGATTACAGACAAGCGTTATTAGTAAAACACATAGGCAAGCATCCTTTTCCTTTCGTGTCGTGTATGCAAAGGTTAGTATAAACAATACAAGTTTAATAAATTAATACTATGAGGAGATTGCGTACGAGCAAGTCTCATTTATGAGTCCTTGCTCCATCAATCCCCTCTCTGATGGCGTTTCTGAGCCATCAAAATACTACCCACAATCAGATGCCAACTTCTAGCAAATTACTTCATTCTCATTTTTACACTTTCCATTTTTGCCATCCCCTTTCAATTTCTTGTATAATTCACTTCTCCACTCTTCAAGTTCTTTCATTTAATTTTCGCTTCTTTCCTCTACCTGTCACTTTATAAGTTCCACTCTTTCTACAACATTTACACCATATTGTTATTGCAAATATTATTATTGCTATCCCTGCTAAGGGTACTAATATTTGACCAATAAGTCCTTTTCCTACATTAGCAAACCAAGTACCAATTGACGTGATACTATTTGTCAATCTTTCCCATACACTATCAACTTCCAGTGGTTTAAGTTCCTTCTCAAGTTTAGTTATATTCTGTATATACGTTCCAATTTCTGCACTCTTATCAGGAATATAAGTGCAACAATGTTTCGTCTTCAATAATTTACAGACTCCGCCCTCTTTTGCCAATATAATATCAAGAGCAAGTCGATTTTGCATTACCATAGATCTAATCGCAACCATCTCCGCATTAATCATTAGAAAACCTCCAGCAGTATCCGTTGATAAACGATCAACCACTGTAGACAATTTACATATTTTCCTTGAGTTCAGAATTATTCCCACTGAAGGTATCAATGCACCAAATATATCACCTACAATTTCTGAAAAACTAGCTCTTTTACTACGTATTAATTCGCTATTGTTTTCATTGCTCCCAGTGTTTCTTTTTACGTGGTATATTTTTGGAAATACTATTCCAAAATAACATCTTCCATACCACCGTGCAAGAAGCCTAAAGTAAGCCTTATTCCCACACACATAATAGATTCCAGGAAAAACTGAATCTGTTCCTCCTTTGATTCCCCAACCACCAAGAATTAAGAAATTGTGTTCACATTCACTGGTACCGATGAAAACATTGCTAAAATCAGTCTTTAACCTAGGAAGACAAATTTTTCCTGTCTTTATGAAATCCAGAGCCATAGCAGCTTGAGCCTTGCCAGGTGTGTAACTCCCTTCTTTTTCTGCCCAAGGTGGTAAATGAGCCTTATGCTCAGAAGCCTTCTTTTGAAAATCTTGTCTTCTATCTTCTACTAAATTCAAAAATATCTTTTCTTCTTCATGTAAAGAACATGTTAGATTGTGTCTATGTGCATGTGTTATGTCTATTGATTTCATTGTTAAGAAAAATTCTCCCATAAACTGTGCGTCTTAACTACTAAGCACTGGGTTCATACTCTTGCGAATCGGAACCTCAGAAAATATTACATCTAGGTTTGAATAATAATACTGAAGTCTCCCTGTTCTATAAAATAAACTAGACAAAACACTACATGATATGCCATATGTCAGTGGTAAGTGATGGTATGTTAATCCTTCTGCTACTGATTCAGGTAACTTCATACAAACATAAGTTACTAACTTCCATTGTGTCTACATATTGAAACAATAACTTTGTGAAAACGTTTAAACTAGTGTCGTCAGCTATTTCATGATGAATTTCTGGTTCATTCTCTGCCATTAGTTCTACTCTATTGCCCTTCATGTTTGCTGTCCTCTCCTTAGTTTCATTATTTATCTTTTTATCCATTATCATAAGGTAAGGAACTGCTACAATCAGGACTAACCATACTATAAGCACCATTAGTAGACTACATATGCATATTGCACAGCATCTTCTACAACATCTCTGTTTTGGTCTCCCAGCAACTCTATCATCAGGCATTTTCAACAAGGAAGAGCGCTCTTATCTATTTCCTTTGTTTCTTTAAATTGCTCTTTTGCTTCGTCAAGGTGGTCTTGTTTCTTTTTCATACGTCAGTTCTGCACTTGTTCCTTCGTCACCACTTTCACTTGACTCTGAGCTTTCGTAATCTTCAAGAATGATGTAAGTCCAATCAGGACCCTTGAATTTGTTATTCACAAGTTTCAGTCTTTTACTTCTTCTTTTCTCAGTTTTATTTTCTTGTTCAGTTTGACTTGTTACTTCATTCACTTGATCTGGATCTTCACTTCTGGTCGTTATGTGGTATTTTACTCTTTTAATGACACTCTGCCAATGATCTCCTTTTCTTGTTTTCTTTGTTTGCACTGTTTCTTTATCTTTGTCTTCAGAAATCCTTTTAATTTCACTGCTTAGTACTGTTTCGTGTTCTGCAATTACTGTGTTTCTTGTTTGCTCCTTTTCAGGTCTGATTGGTTTCTCTGTAACAGCTCCACTGTGAGTTTCCAATAACTGACCTTGTTCTTTATTTATTTCTTCAAGTTCATGTTTTTCAAGGTTTTCTTCTTCTGTGCACTCTTCTTGATCTAACTTGTTCTCATCAGGTCTTATTGCACTGTGAACTTCTGCAGCCTGACCGGATTCTTCTAAACCTGTCTGTCCCTGCTCAAAATCTATCAGATCTTCGTTGCTTTGAGCCCAGTTTCCTTTCCCTATCTGATCTTGCTCAGGTTCTCTTATTGTCTCTTCTTGTGCCTGAGCTGCTGCTTCTTCACCTATCTGATCTTCTTCAATTTCTTCCAATTTTGTTTGACTTCTTGTTTTGTGGTAAACTTCAGAAACTTCTACAACTGGTATCCAGTCCTGACTTGTGCTCGGTTGTTCTTCTTCAGCTTCTCTTGAATCTCTAGCCTGAGATTCCTCGGCTGGGCAACCTTCAGCTTCCTCAGTGATTGATGCTGTCTGAGGATTTTCTTCTTCAGGATCTGGTACTCTTTTGGTGTGGCTTTCGTGAATCCAATTAGGAAATCTTGCACACTTCACTGCTGTGTTTGTGGTTAGTATGACTTGACAAGGACTGCTCCATCTGGGGGATAGACATGTTTCTCTGGTGTGATTCTTCACTACCACCCAGTCACCAGGATTCAGATCATGTTCCTGTTCAGGCTGCCTGGAAACTGCGTCTTCTCCAACCTGGTGAGAGACAGAACGCACTAGGTCAGCCAGTCCTTTACAATAGTCCAGAACCATATCATCAGATATATTCAGTAGTTTGTTTGTGGGAACATGGGTTTGTCTCATTGCTCTTCCCATCATTATTTCGTGGGGGCTCAATCCTGTGTTTCTGTCAGGTATGCTTCTGAGTCCCATTAAAACAAGTGGCAATGCATCTGGCCATTCTAATGATGTTGAAGCACACATTTTTCCCAATCTTGACTTTATAGTGCCATTCAATTGTTCAACCACTCCAGAAGCTTCTGGACGATATGCACAGTGCAGTTTCTGTTGGATTTGGAATGCTTCACAGATTAGTTTGATCACTTCACTGTTAAAATGTTTTCCTCTATCTGATTCCAAAGTTACTGGGAAACCAAACCTAGGAATGAGTTCTCGTAGCAACAGTTTTGCAACTGTAATGCTATCATTTCTCCTGGTAGGGTAAGCCTCCACCCACTTTGAAAACAGACATACTATGACCAGTACATATTTCAGCCCTCTGCATGGTGGTAACTGTATAAAGTCAAATTGAAGTCTTATAAATGGTCCTTCTGCTTTTCCAATCTTTCCAAACCCAATTATTGTCTTCCTCCCTGGATTGTGCATCTGGCAAGTTAAACACCTTTGGCAAAGACTCTGCAACAGCCCTGAACTTAGGATTATACCAGTTTTGTCTGAAGAGCCTAATCATTGCATCTCTCCCTATGTGTGTGTCTCCATGATACATTCTGGCCAATTGTGAGGGTAGACAATCTGGCATGACTGGTCTGCCATCAGCACTGATCCACACTTCATCATCTCGTCTCTGGGAACAACCTACTTTGATCCACAAATTCTTTTCACTTTCATCCACTTCATCTTGCAGTCTTTTAACATCATTCCATGTTTCAGGCGGCATATACAGCATAAGTTGGCAGCTGATTCCCATTCTTTCCACACTCTTATTGACTGACAATCTATTTTTAGCACAATGTTGAGCCACCAGATCTGCATATCTGTTGCCGACTACCACCCAGTCATCTCCTGACTGATGTGCGGCACATTTCACCACAGCCAATCCTTTTGGTGATTGTATTGCTTCCAGCAATTCCTTTACAAACTGTCCATTTTTAATGGGGGATCCTGAAGAAGTCAGGAAATCCCTCTGCATCCATAATTGGCCAAAATCATGCACAACCCCGTAACCATATTGGCTATCTGTAAATATAGTTACTTTTTGATTCCTCCCAATTTTGCAGGCTTTTATCAATGCAATCAATTCAGCTACTTGTGCAGATTTGACTCCTGGTAAATAGGATGCTTCAACTATTCCAGTTAATTCACATACCGCATAGGCAGCAGTTAATTTACCGTCTTCATATCTTTGACATGAACCATCAACAAATAGCTCCCTGTCTGGCTTTTTAAGAGGCTGTTCCTCAATATCTGGGCGTGGTTTTGTGCATAATTCTGTAATCTGTAAACAATCATGTTCATCTTCTTCGTCATCTTTAATTTTCTCATGATATGGGTCTGGTAGTAAGGTTGCTGGATTTATTATAGTACACCTTACCATGGTCACATTTTCAGCACCCATTATTATTCTTTCGTATTTAGTCAGCTGACTAGGAGTAAGATGCTGAGTTCGTGTTCTTGTCAACAGAATCACAACCGCATGAGGAACATACACTTTTACAGGATGTCCCATCACAATTGACTCACTTTGTTCAATGCTCAAACAAGTAGCCGCCACTGCTTTTAAGCATCCTGGCAACGCGGCTGCTACTGGGTCCAATGTAGCAGAAAAATATGCTATAGGACGTCTGTCTAATCCGTGTCTTTGAGTTAGGACAGAAAGTGCACAATTTTCTCTTTCATGACAGAACAATGCAAATTCTCTTTTATAATCAGGCATGCCTAAGGCAGGTGCTGAACATAGGGCATTTCTTAATTTTACAAAAGCTCCTACACTTTCATCATCCCACTCAACAGGATCCTTTGCTTTCTTTTTCGTCATGTTAATTAAAGATTTAGCTAGTAGGGAAAATCCTGGTATCCATGGCCGACAGTAACCTACTATTCCTAGGAACATTCTTACTTGTCTTTGGGTCACAGGCATTTGCATTTTCTTTATTAATTTTACTCTTTCAGAGGTTACTCTTCTTTTTCCCCTCTCAATTTGGTGTCCCAGATACTTAACAGCTGTTGTACAAAACTGCAACTTTTCAGGTGAGACTTTATGCCCTTCTTCTGCCAAAAGATTTAATAATGCTATGGAATCAACAACACAGTCCTCTCTGGTGTTCGATGCCACCAATAAGTCGTCGATATATTGCACTAGGACTGAGCTTCCTGGCATCACTAGTTTCTCAAGGCACTTTTTCAATATCTGATTGAAAATGGAAGGACTTTCTGTGTACCCCTGAGGAACCCGATTCCATACATAGACTTTGTTTTCAAATTTAAATGAGAAAAGATACTGGCTATCTGGATGCAATGGTATTGAAAAGAACGCTTGACACAAATCGGTTACTGTGAACCATCCTGCACTCCACGGAATCTGGTATAGAATTACAGCAGGATTTGGTACTATGGGATAACATGGTTCTACAATCTTAATTATTTTCCTCAGGTCCTGAACAATCCTATATTTTCCACTAGGTTTCTTTAATCCCATTATTGGAGAATTACATGGGCTACTCATTACTTCTTTCAGTATGTTTTGTTCAACCATTCGATTAATTTCTTCAATGACTCCTGCTTTTACTTCTGCACTCATTTTGTACTGTCTGGTATTTGGGAAAATCGCACCTTCTTTTACAGTAATTTTAACTGGATCTATTTTAGCCATAAGTCCTACTTCTTTTCCTGTGAAATCCCATACTATGGGGTTTACTGTAGTTTTTAACTCTTCTGGCAGCTCATCTTTTGTTTTATAAACGAAAACATTTCATCTACTTCTGTACCCTGTTTTGCAATCATAATTTTATATACATGGTCTTCATCTGGTGTCTGAACTGCCACACCATCCGGTGTGCAGAAAATTGTGCAGTTCATTTTGCACAATAAATCCCTACCCAATAAGTTTACTGGACTAGAATCACACACTACAAATTGATGCATTTCTCTTAAGTTTCCAATTCTAACTTCCATTGGTTCGGTAAGAGGTGTTCTAATCCTCTGATTAGCTACCCCCACTACTTGGATATTTTCACCAGAGAGAGGAAGGTCTGGAATGTCTGCTGTTCTTACAGTAGACCGGGTAGCACCAGTGTCCAAAAGAAAAGTAATATCATTACCTTTCACATTTCCTTCAACATATGGACCTGACTGGTCTACCGATAAGGATGCGCCAAGTATGCACTCCTTCTCCCCCTCTCCTAGGCACCGTCATGAACTGTATTGACAGAAATCGTCCTGCAAAAGAAACTGTGATGTTATATAATCATTCTTACCACTCCCTCCTTGATATCCGATGTCTGTACCGTGCTTTGCTCTGCTTACATTACCCTGAATAGGTGCAGGTGGCAACTGACTCTGAGGGTTTACACTCTGCTGTGAGTCATTCTGCGCCTGTGGATTTAAATTTTGATTTGGGCCATTATGATTCCGAATCTTTTTACATTCATCCTTCCAATGCCCCAATTTTCCGCATCCATGACAAGGAAATTTCTTTTTAGCTTCTTCTTTACTCATTCGTCCTCTAAATTTTCCACCATTCCCAGTATCACTATTCGTTCCAGAATCTTTTCCTGGATTTTCACTCTGATTTTCAAAATTAATTCCCTGTTTCTCAGCCATTTTCACCTGAGCCCACATTACCTTCTCCTGTAATTTCTTATGCCTATCCTCAATATCATCTCCACAATATTTTGCATATTTCAAAATTTCATCAATGGGCTTCCCTTGCCAACACAGCATGTGTTGTTTAATCATCTGACAAATCTCTGGCTTCAAACCATAAACAAATCGATACACAAACTGACTCATGTTCTTGTCTCCAATGTCCTCAAATCCACTATACTGTTTAAATACCTGCAATAGACGCTCATAATATGAATGTACCGATTCATTAGCTTCTTGGGTAGTTCGATCTATTTTCACCCAATCTGTTTCTTTCGGTGGTATTTTCCCTTTCAGGTAAGTTATCACCTGCTGATACTTTTTCATCACCTCATTTGACGGGGCACCTGTTTTCGGATCTCTAGGATATTCGTCACTTGGCCAATCCACTGTGATTTTGCAATCTGTCCATAAATCGGCAGGTACCACTATGTCAAACAAACCATCCAAATCCTTCAACAATACCTTCGACACCTTCACAAACCTGTCAACCTGCTTGTACCATTCAATTGGTTTTTCTCTCAACTTTGGAAAATCATTTGTAAATGACAAAATATCCTGTCTGCTCCATGGGACATGTACATATCCTCCTCCCGCAACTTCTCGCATTGGTTACATTTGGTCTGCTTTCCCTGTCTCCTTCATCACATATTCAGATGCTGTTCTACTTGTTCCTGCTTCTTCCTTTTTCTTGGCCCACCTAGTTCTCCATTTATCTAGGTCTCCCCATTTTTGCAAAACTATCATTAATTCTCTTATTTGTAATCTTCTTCCAGAGGCATTCATATTTTCTAAATCTTTGTCTGAAAATTCTGCTCTATAGGGTTTCTGTAAAACTTTTGATCTCCCTATCTCTATTCCCATCTGTAGTGCTAAATTGGATAATTTTTCATGGAATAATCTTACATTTCTTGTGATACTCCTGCACATAAATAATAATTCTTCATCATCATAGGTATTTAAGCGATCTAGTCCTACGTTTCCTGCTATTATTTCTTCTAATTCGACTTTCAATTTATGAATGTCCATTATTTTCGGAGGTGTGCACTGTTTAACTGACCCTTGTACCCACTTTTCTAAATCTTCCGGTGTTACTATGGTGGCACTTTTTGCTCCCGATGAAGTTATTAGACTTGCATCTTTTGAACATCCAGGTACATCTTTTCTGGGAGTGCTATTTACAGAACCTCGAATAGGCAAGTCCATGAGTGATATTGTGGATTCACAGTCACTAAATTGATCCTCAACTATTACTGCAGCTTCAGGTTTTGTGGTGTTTACAGGAGTAGGTGCAAGTATCGGTGGAGGACAATTTCCTTGAGTTCCATATAATGGAACTACTGGACCAATTGTTACAGGTATGGTCAACGAATCAGGGTGTACTTTTATCTGTTAATTTCTGTATTAATTCTGCTCTGGTCTTTTCTAGGGCTTCTTTTTCTTTGTCATGAAGTATTCTACTAGGGGTGAATTCATGCATTACCTGTGGCACTAATGGAGTTTTTATCGGTGGTGCACTTGGAGTGCATCCACTTGTTCCTTCCTGATATGGTGGGGGGTTTCTTAACATTTCCTCCATAAATTCGTCTTCAGAGTCGTCACTTCTCATTAAATGTTTTGTCTTTTCTGTGCATTTACTTCCTAATTTCTCCTCTGCTGTTAACAATGGATATAATCCTTCTGTAACCATTGCCCTTCTCCATTGTTTCATCTGTCCGTCCCTAGACTCATGTAGGTATCGGGGGGGAAAAAATCCTCGCTAACCCCTATTACTCCTAGATCGGTCCCGCTCAAATGCCTCGGTTTCCCATTCCTCTAGAGCTTCGTACTGAGTTAATCTAGGTCTGGGTTCTAAGTCATGCATCCTCAATCTCAAGTTTTGCAGAATTCGCCCATTGAACGTGCCATTCTCGGGAAATGCTAGTATTCCATCATTTCTGGTATATTCTATCCAATTCTCCATCCATACACAAGTATGATAACCTCTCTCCATCATCATGAATGAAGCAGGTGTTTTAGCTGGTGGAATAATAATTCCTTCTCTAGTTTTGATTGGTTTGTCCTTTTTAAAATAATTCTTAATCTTTTGCAAAAATGACATTTTTCTTTTCGTACATTTTGGGTAAGTACCGATGTATAAAATTATATTCTGCAAAGCCTAAATATCTCCTATCCGGACGAGTTCCTGTTAAAGTCGGATCGCGTTTTAACATGCAATCCTTTATCCACTAAGAATTTCGCTTCGATAATTTCGACCAATCAAATGTCTGCTATCTTTTATTTCCGAGCCAATCCTTGCGCGGCCTTTTGGTGACGTTTGTCTGTCAACCCCTCCTTCACAATCTGGGCTTTTCCTGTCCTCGCTGGTTCAACCAATCCCAGCACGGCACCTGTGACGTCAGTACTGCTCCTAACTACTGACCCCTCCTTTACAAGAGTCTCTCCACACCCGCTGATTCAACCAATCCTAGCGCAGCGTTTTTGTGACGTCAGCTCCCTCTCCGGCAACTGACCCTCCCTTTACAAAAATTTACGCAAACTTATTTTCTCTATAATTCTTAATTTCAGTAACAACATAAAACATTCGCTGTCGTGCCAGTTTCTTCTAAATTCGAAAAAGATAGTTTCTCTCACACTTAGTAAAACCTTTCCGTTTACTAACCTACACTACGAGTAAAAAAAACCTTCCGTTTACTCTTCACACAAGCTCCAGAAATACCTGTTACTTCTTCAATGTTACCCTTTCTAGGTGATATAACATCAAATTTTCACCAGCGTACTCTTTTGCTATTACTCACACACGTAGAGTCCCTAACGAGTACTGAAAGTCCTGCTTAACTTTTCAGTACTATTTCTGCCTGGCAGATAACCTCACTGCAGTATGGCTTCCACTTACCATCCGCTATTCTTTTTACCCCGGGGTATTCTGGACAACATAAAACAAAACTTTGAATATACGGATGTTCATAAAAATAAAAATTCTCATTACCCAATTAACAAAGAGTAACCATCCTCTGATTACCAGAAAACTGATCCAGCGCGATATTAGCAAACAACATTCATACACCAGATACTCACTTGGGCCCATACATTCATACTACGCTAATACTTACGCTGGGTTTTATCAGTTGTTACTCTTTATCAAAAATCCCTGCTACCAATTACCTTCCGAATGAAGAGTAATGACTTACCAATGAATCCTTTGCTAATTGGGAAATTTAAAATGAGGAACTTTCATTATAGTACATAATCCTGAAATAACCACTGAGTCAGGAAGTTTTAAAATGTTTATCTAAAGATTTAGCAGAGTAAATACAGAACCACACAGTACTTAATCGCAATACCCAAGATAAAGCTTAGAAAGGATTATTGCTAATCAATGACGGTGTTTAAGGAAAAGGAGAGGATAGAGATAGCAGCGCAACTAAAGGTTGCATTATATTCACCTAAGTGCGAGAACCAAACCCCTTAGCCAAGGAGTTGGAAAGAATAGGACCCATGAAGGATGAAGAGCAAAGACTTCCTCCAGGATCAGGACAGGACCGGTGACCTCTCTACAACGACGCCTGCGTCGTTGCCCTCTCTGATACTCGGCTTCTCCTCAATTCTCCCGTGCCTTCCTTCTAATGGACTCCGCCGCCCCCTCCTCAGGACCTCTTCGGGACAGGGATTCGGTCTGCAATCAGCTTGGTGGTCTGGAGCTCTTCTGTCTGTCAGCATGAACGCCTGTTCTGACTAATTAACTAATGCTATATTCTATTATACCCTTCTACACCCATGTACCTCCCCTTAATGTTGCTAAAATATGGGACCACTACTTCTGATTGGACAGGGCCAGAGGGTGGATTCTCGCACCCTATTGATTTGGCCTAAATTGTAAAGCCTATTGTCTCTAAACTCCCACCCATTCAATTTAATACATTTGCTTTATTTCCCACCCGTCTCACGACAAATTTTATACATTCTTCTTTTACAAAGTATCAATGTGTAACAGGAAAGGCAAGAGTACAGCATCTTCGGCCATTAGGTCGTGGCCTTGGACGACGTCCAGGTTGACTTCATTTGGCAGACACACAGGACACATGCGCAGAACCATTTGCCTCTCGAGTTTCAGGTCATCAACCCAGGCCCAAGTTTAAGAACTAATAAAAATCAAAGAAGAAAATATTAAAATCACAAATAAAATGTTTCACTGTATGCCCACTTTTTCTACTCTATTCCCATTTAATTATAATACTGTCCCGCATTAGTAGCGTTAAGAAAAACGACAATTTAATAATGACATGAGAGCAAGCTGAAGCATGTGAAAACATCAAGCAGCCATTTTAATGTACACTGCGCAGAAGCAAAATTTTCCCACCAAGCAAAAAAAGACGTCACACCATGTGATATGGTTGCGACATGCGCAGTGATATTCCCGTGCTTTAGCGGCCATTTTGGATTACAGACAAGCATTATTTATTAGTAAAATACATAGGCAAGCATCCTTTTCCTTTCGTGTCGTGTATGCAAAGGTTAGTATAAACAATACAAGTTTAATAAATTAATACTGTGAGGAGATTGCGTACGAGCAAGTCTCATTTATGAGTCCTTGCTCCATCACGTGTCAAAGATAATTTAATCTCTCCATATTACATGACAAGAGACTCTCAAAAACACATTTCCTAACTTCCCAGTATTAAGTAGCAAGAGACTGACGATTGCAGATCCATGGGGTTCATCTACCTCTGCACAATGACATTAACAATATAAAAGCTGGAGGTTCTTGTAGGAGCCTGTCACTATTTTAGGGACGGAGGGAAATGGAACACCCTCTCTACTATATGTATAGCCAGAGCCCCGGAGAATTACAGTACAGTTGCATTGTTCATATCCTGCTCTGTACCCTCCATAGTTGCTGTGTAGTGGGCATTTGAGTTACCTGTTCAATATGTACACAGTTGGGACCTCAAGAATTACAGGAACAGGTGGACATTGTGCAGCCCGCAAAATACTGAACATTCCAATCGGACCTTCGATATTAGAATGGGATAATGGGCACTTGTACTACTCTTGACAGCTCTGTAAAAACCAGCATGTGTACTACGTATGTGAACTTAACACAGCTAGTGACCTCAAGAAACACAGGTACGTTCCATGTTTGCCACACCTACTAGCAATCCCAAAAGATAAAGCAGCCGGGGTGATAATGGAACACAGCACTGCCAGAGACACACTAAGTAAAGCTTTACTATTCACATGCAGAACACGTACCAACTTGCCAGCACCATATCAGCAGCAACCCGAAGAACTACAGTGAACATGTAACCCTCCTACATATGTTTTACACGCTGGCAGAGATGAGTGTTTCACTCCTGTCTAAAGGGATGAAGATGTGTTTGTGGCAGATGGAGTTTTTAATCTGTTGGGAATTTGGACTTTGGCTATACGCTACTTGTACATGTTGGGTGTGGTAGGGTGATGCTTAACGAACATTAGTGGAGAGGTGTGGTGCAGCGGCCAGGGCAGCTGACTTCGGAGCACAGGGTTCACGGTTCGATCCCCGGCTCCGGCGGCAGCGCAGCTCAGCACCATGTGACTCTGGGCAATAGCTCACTTAATTTCCACTCCGGCCCCCAGCGCCTTGAGTCCCGTAAGGGTGAGTAGCTGCGCTATATAAAAACGGACTTATATTTATTTATTTTTTACTTACAATGCTTTTCTCCCTTAGAAGGAAAGGGCATGGCGACATAGGTTTGTTTATATGTGAAATGCTCATTTATACACAAAAGGCTCAAAAATCAAAAGACAGGCATACCAATATTTTTAAAAACCTTGAACTATCCTCTCCACCGAGTTCATGGTCCTCATTGGTTATTGTACTGATATTTAAAAAAGGTAATCGATTTCACTGTAGCTGTTACTGCCCAATCTCACTTATTGACACCCTTGTGAAAATATTAGGAAGAGTTATTTATAGTGGAATTAAGGACCGGGTCATAGAAAAAGCCATATTGCCAATATGGCTTTAGGAAGCCTGTGGGAACAATTGAGCAATGTCTGAATGGCAAGTACAGAATTGCTAAACAATGCAGTGTATCTTGCCTTTATAGATCTGTCCATGCCGTTTGATTGCGTAAATGGCTCTAAGCTGTGGAGGCTCTTTCTGACCACGGGACTGGATGAGGTGCTAGTGTACTTTATAGCAACCCTACATGGTAATATGTAAGCTAGAATAAGATACAGGGCAAATGGGGAACTCTCTAGTGAGATTGAAATCTCCTGAGGTATAAGGCAGGGTTACTTCTTGGCATCTTTACTTTTCATACTTTATATTAATAAGCCAAGCCCTTATTTATCCACAATTACCCCTGATGTCCCCAAGGTTAATGGTGTATCTGACCCGACCACTATCCAGATGACAGTGTTGATGGCCTGTACTCCTAAAGCCTTGTGTTTGCTAGTGCTTTCACCCAATTTATGGCTGACTTGGATCTACTCAAATTGTTTTTAAATCGTGCATTATGGCTTGAGGCCCAAAACGAATTTGAGTTTCTAATCTTGCAGTCGGTAGCAAACACATAGATAAAACTAACACTTTTTCAGAATTTTGGATCACTTTTGACTCCTCTGGTTCTTGGGTACCTAACATTACACACCGAAGGCTAAAGCTATCTAGTGCAGTTGTCTCTCTTGTAATCTTCTGCAAGCTCATGGGTGGGGGGGGCACTTTCCCCACATTTGCAGGTTTATAAAACAGTGTGTGTCTGTGGCAATGTACAGAGCTGAGATCTGGGGCTTTACTATTTGCACAGCTATTGAGGTAGAGAAAAACTGATTCTGTAGAAAGATCTCATCAGTCCTCCTCAACCCCCCCTATCCACCTCACATTTTATATGCCATTAGGTTATATAGAGGATTATATTAGAGCTAGCCCTCTACGTATGTGGTTGTCTAAATGGCAAACCAAGTAGGCAGCTCTGAATAAAGCTATTATTAAAGATTGTCTAGCATGTGACAGGGGTCTTATTAATATCCCATGGTTAGCATGTGTGGAAAAAACTTTCAGGAGATAGGGCTGTCTCATATCTTCGCTGAGCCCTGTTCTAGAAGGAGGATAGGGCTGAAGATTGTGAAAGCGCTGTTGCTAAACCTTGCTTGCTCACAAAGGCTTAAAACAGAATGCAAAACCCCTCAATTTCAGCTTATTTATATTTGAGCACTGTAAGTGCTTTAGGACATTATTTGTTTAACACACATGGCCATCGGTAAAGCTCCCCATTATTCCACTTTAGGGCCAGTACTGTTATCTAGTCACTTTACTTTCCCCATGGCTATCAAACAAATGTTAGTGCATGCCCATGTCTCTGTGATGGAAGATCTTCCCAAACAATGCTATACTTTTTTTTCTTTTGCAAATGTTATAAAAAATGCACAAAACAATTATTAATCCCACTTAAGTCACATAATTTTAGGCATTGTAGACCAGCCATGCACTTCTTCCAACAATTGGCAGATGCTGAATGCTATTTTTATGCAGGATCTTCTCTGAGACTAGCCCTCCCGGTCACGTAGCACTATGCACTTTGAGTGATATGTTAACCAAATTCTTGTTTTGAATGCTCTACATGAATTTTTAAGTTTCAAAAGAAAGTTTATTGGGAATGCAATGAGAAAATAGCATCAGGTAACAAGTAATATAGCATCAAAAGAAATAATACTTAACATATATTATCAGTGACATCTGGGCAAGTGAATACAAACAACGGATCAGTAACTAAAAAATAAATAAATAAATAAGCATGTAAATATAATAAGGGTACATATAGTAGGCAGGGATTACCATTAAACAAATTAAGGGGGTTTAGAAACTTCCTGAATAGATGGTTTTGGGACAAAGAAACTTTTAGCACTGTTATCTAAAAACAACGTAACAGGGGACCACAAAAGTAATCGTTTTTGCTTCAAGGACATGGGAAAAACAAAAGTAGTGTCGAGTCTATGATTATGACAGAGTACCACCAAGCCAAGTACGAAAGTTTAGAGGTGTCCTTCCAGTTTTTTGTGATTTGCTGAAAAGCAACAGCAATTAATAAATCGATAATTTGCGTTTGTGATTTTGGTTTATTCCAACTATTAGAAAGACTACCCAGAAAAACATTAGCAAATGACAGGGCAGCATCAGTCTTAAATATAGTGTTAATTTGGGACCAGACTGCTTTCCAGAACTGCAGAACTTGTGGGCACGAAAAGAGTAAATGTTGAAGATCTGCTCGTGGTGATGCACAAGACCAACATAAGTCTGGGATATCGGAATGCATTTTGTGCAGAGAAATTGGTGTTAATAGCAATCTATTATAAATAAAAAAGAGTTTGTGTGGTGCTAGCGGCTCTAGAAGACTTCCTAATTTTCGTCCAAATCTTATCCCAAATAGATATGGGCCATTGTATATCTAAATCAGATTCCCAGGAAAGTTCAACCTTAGTCTTGGACCTTGGTAAAAGTGTAGACAGTAAACCAGTGTAAAGGTTAGAAGCCTTGATGATTTGGAGATGAGATTAGACCATGCGTGATCCAATGGTAAGGAAGCCTGAGGCAAGGAGTGAAAATGTGAATAGGAATTTAGTATAGCAGTACGTAGGAGTAGAAACTTATGTAAAAATGATAATGGTAATTGGAAAAGAGATTGTGCTTTTGAGAAGGTAAGAAAAGTGTTATTTTCAAATAAATGATGTACCCATATAATGCCCTTATTCCTCCAAGTTCTCCAATGAATTGGTTTCCCCTTAATGCAGATTAATTTATTGTGCCATATGGAGGAGTTGATAAATGTATTTAAGTCATGTGGTTCGACATGGAGGAGTCTATTCAGGATGCTACATGAATATTTAATGATGGGCGTATGTAGATTCTGCGGTTTCCTTGTAAAGGATAAGTATTCTTGGAAAGAAAACGGGGAAAGGAAGGAGCCCTCTAGGTCAACCCAAAGAGGTCGATCAGGCGACGGGAACGACACCCACTTGGATAATTGTTTCAAAGAGAATGCTTTGTGATACTTAGGAAAATCAGGGAAGCGGACACCTCCTTCAGATTTCGGACGCGACAATTTTAATAAGGACATTCTTGGTTTTTTATTTAACCATAGGAATGAAATAAGAATGGAATTAATTTTATGGAACCATATTGTGGGAACCGGCATTGGTAAATTAGAGAGAAGATAAAGAATTCTAGGCGTCAACATCATTTTAATGGTGTCTAGACGACCCCACCATGAGAGATATAACGGGTGCCATTTGGTCGTGAGAGAAGTAAGCTTTTCAATGCATTTATTAAAATTAAGAGGAATTGATGACTTGAGGGAAGGGGTGAACCATATGCCAAGCTATTTGATATAGAGGGGGCTCCAAGTAAAATTAGACAAGGAGAAATCGTCTTTAAAAGTGTATTTGGATAGAGGCAGAATTTCGCACTTGTCATTATTTAATTTATACCCTGAGACTAAAGAATATGAATTAACTTCATTCAGAAAGGCTGGTAAGGAAGTACTAGGTTGGGAGAGAAATAAAAGCACATCGTCGGCATAAGCAGCTAATTTGATCTGAAGCGATTTAGAGGAGTAGCCCGTAATAGATTTATTCTGTTGTATTTTAGACAAAAAAGGTTCCAAGGCTAAGTTAAAAAGAAAAGGAGATAAAGGACAGCCTTGTCTCACTCCTCTATGTAAAGTAAAATAAGGAGATGTGAGACCATTGGCAAAAATAGCGGCTTTGGGACTTGAATATAACAAAGAGATTAAGGAGATGATTTTTGGACCAAAACCATACCATTTTAATGTCTGAAAAATGAAAGGCCAAGAAACTCTATCAAAAGCCTTCTCGGCATCTAGGGCTATGGCAGCAAGGGGTTCTGTAAGATTTGGCGACTTGGAAATAATGTCAAAGAACAAGCGGGTATTATCATTGATAGAACGCCCTTTAACAAAACCCGATTGTTCCCTACCTAAGAGGTGAGGCAGAAACGATTCCAATCTAAGAGCTAGTGATTTCGAAAAGATTTTATAATCTATGTTAACTAGGGATATAGGTCTATAATTTTTGCAAAAGTGTAAATCCTTCCCTCCTTTGGGATAAGACATATTAAGGCTTCTAGAAAAGTACCAGAGGAGTTACCAGAAGAAAGAAAAGAGGAAATTAAGGTGTGTAGCTTAGGGATGATTATTTGGGCAAAATGTAAAAAGAATTCGACAGTGAAACCGTCAGGACCGGGTGCTTTCTCCTTCTTAAGGGACTTGAGAGCATTAAGTAGGTCAATTGGAGTCAAATCCGATTCAAGGAGGTCAAGATGTAAAGATGGATTCGAATATTTGTGGATTGAAGAAAGATAAAGTGAAATATCATCTTCAGTAGGATAAAGTTCAGGAGTATAAAGTTGTTCGTAGAATTGAACAAATTCTTGTAAAATGTCTGCGTCTTTATGTTTAGAAGTATTTGTCTGATATTATGGATTCAATATGAAGCTTATTTTGTTTGGTCTTTAGATAATTGGCTAATAATTTACCAGATTTATTCTGTCCACCATAGAATTTAGCACTAGTTTTTAAAAGAAACAAAGAAGCAGCGTCTGTTGTGTCCTTATTATATTGAATCTTGGCATTGATAAGATCTGTCAAGCAATTCTTTGATTTGGAGGTGTAGTAAGCATGCTCCAATTTCTTTATCTTTGAGAGGAGTTCATTATTTAAAACCCGGGCCATTTTCCGTTTATTAGAGGCGTATCTGATGATAAAGTCGCGAGCGGAGGCCTTGAAGGCATCCCAAATTATATGAAAGGGTATACTGTCATCATTGTTAAAGAAGAAATATTCATTAAAAAAAGAAATAAAGGAGGTATTAAAATGAGGGTCCAAAAGTAAGGTGTTATTAAATCGCCATCTCCTAGGGTGCGATGAATGGGGCAGTAAGTCTAACAGGATGGAGACAGGGGCGTGATCTGAAATAAGAATGGGGCCTATATCTGCAGACAGTAGTGCTTGAGAGACATTGTGTGATGTAAAAAAATAATCTATTCGGGATTGGGTCTGATGAGGTGCGGAATAAAACGTGAATTCTTGCAGGGATGGATTACATAACCTCCAAGCGTCAATTAAGTGTAAATGTTTAATAGTTTGCGTGAAAATTTTATGTGCCTTGGAAGGAATGAAGGGTGCTGTGGATTTACGATCTAGGAAAGGATCAAAAACGTGGTTGCAATCACCAGCCAAAATCACATTATTAGAAAAATTTTGGGAAACCAATTGTTGTAAATGAGACCAAAAGGGAGCATCACCAGAATTAGGGGCGTAAATGTTAAAAAGAGAAATCAAAACCCCATCAATCTCTAACTTAGTATACAACCATCTGCCTTCCTCGTCGCTCTCCTGTGCAACAAGAGAGGTCCGCAGTGATTTGTGAATCAATGTAGTGACACCATTACGTTTGCCATCACCAGGGGAAAAAAAAGAGTTCACCAACCCAATTCTTCTTGAGTTTTAAAGATTCAGATTCAGTGAGATGAGTTTCCTGCAGCAAAACGATTTTAGCATCCAATTTAGACAAATAAGATAGAACCCGTTGTCTCTTACTAGGGGAATTTAAACCTTTAACATTCCATGTAACAATTTTTAAAGCCATAAATCAAGGGAAAAAAGTAAATAAGACAAACCATTCAAAATGCATTCTCGAAACATATACAAATAAGATGCCATTAAGAGCATAGAAAATTTGAAACTTAAGGAAATGAAGAAAGAGAAAAAGATAGGGACAAAAGGGAATAAATAAGCTGAAATAATCGATCCAATAGAAGATGAGAAAATATCAAAACAACGAAGGAAGTAACAGTTCTGATGAAGGAAAAGAGGAATGAGAAAGAGAGGGAAGAGAAGGCAGAGGAAGAGTAAGAGTATATGATACAATGAAGAAGGTACGATGAACATACTTACAAAACATCCAAAACACATATAAGGTGGGGGGAGATGGAGCCACATGGAAGGGTGACGACTCCGAACTTCAAGCAAGTGCGGGAAGGGGCGGGACACGACGGGCGATACAACACAAGGGGAAATACACCATAAGAGCGGAACCTGTAAAGAAGATGATAAACAAGTGAACAGAAACTAGGAACATTAACTACAGTCAAATAGGAACCAATAGAAACAACACCAGTGAATATGCAAAAACTCAATATTTAGATGAGATCTCAATCAAAACATAACGGCGACAACTATTTTTTGATCGATGAGGACGTTGCAGAAGTGTCCATAGAGTTCGCGTGGCAAAAATTGAGAAAGCTCTTCAATTTTAGAGGATCTTCATATGTGGTAGTCTTATTATTGAATGTAACTTTAAAGAGGCATGGGTGAAAAAGGCCATAGCGAGCTCCAATGGATCGAAGTTGGGGCCTCATTGCTAAAAAGTCTCTACGTCGGTCAGCAGTGAGTTTTGAGTAATCCTGAGAAAAAAACAAAGTATTGCCAGCCCAAGAAACACGGTTCACTGCTCTAGCTGCTGATAGAATCTTGAGTAAATCAGTATATTCCAGGAAATATAGGATCACCCCTCTCGGTTTCCTCATATTAGTAGAAGACGATGCAGCAACAGGACCCAAACGATGTGCACGTTGAATGTTTAGTTGGGTGTCTGGTGGTAAATTAAGAACTTTGGGTAAGAATGACTTGAAAAAATTTATAGGATCAGAGCCTTCCGAGCCTTCAGATAATCCATAAATACGAAGGTTATTCCGTCTGCTTCGATTTTCCAAGTTTTCAACCTGTTTTTGGAGAGACAACACTTGAGAGTGAAGAGCATCAGTCTTGCTACTGGCAGAAGTCAGGGATTCGAGATTCTGTTCTACCGTAGTGACTGTCTTCCAAGCTTGACCATCTTTCCGTTAGAGATTGTATTTGAGAGTTAGTCTCCACAACAAATGGGCGAAGAGCCCTAATTTCTTCAAGTAATAAGTCTAGAGAGACTGAGGACGATTGTTTGGGAGGGGAAGGAGGATCTTTCTTTAGGCGTTTGCTTGTCGTTTTGTTCGTGCCAGATGAAGTCGCAATGTTGGATGCTATGTTGCTCTTAGGCGAAGTATTCGGCGGGTCATCCATGGCGGCGCAATATAAACGGGAATTAGAGCGAAATGAAGGTTTGTGCACCAGAGACGATGAAAGTGTAGTAACTTTGAGTATTTTGCCCATTCAGCCACTGTCAGAAGAAAAGATTAGCGCGAGTACTTCCACAAACCTGTCAACACTTTAAGTATTGATGCAATGAAGATAGGAGAGAGGTTTACTAAGCAAGAATCATGGCAGCCTTCTGTGAGTGACTTTTCCTAACCGCCTCAGCTTGAAATAATCTGAACGTAGGCCAGAGAGTCTGCGTTAATTTGATATAACTATCAATGACCTACAATTGAGAAGAATGAGGAGAGTCCAGAGTGCAAGCATCACTTTATGAAGGTGCATGAGGAAGAACTTTGAGATCGCTGAAGAAAACAATATAATATTGCAGTTTATTCTTTCAAAAAAGAAGCTTCCAAGTGGTCAACGCAGTACAGCATTTTTTGGTTGAGGTATACCCTCGCGCAATACAATATACAAAATGGCGGCCAGTTTTGTGAAGGAGGCACGCCTACTTCAAAAGCAAAAAAAAAATGAAAACATAGATGGAAGATACAAGGATCCTTACAGCTTCATCCCATCTCCTTCACAGCATCTCAAGGGCATGACAAGCACTTCAGCGTTATTCTCCGTGTCAGCACTGGGAAGGTAATGAAATGCGCATGAGAGAGAAACGTCCAGTAACGGAGCAGACAAAATGGCGGCCGAGCCCGTGTGAGAAACGCTCGGCCGCTAACAAAGTAAATAACTGCTCTTGCAGTGCAATTCAGGAGTTCAAAGGCACTTCAAATCATTCCGCCTCATTTCCGACGATCATGCCGGTGTTTTATGAAGCCGAAAAGTCAATTATCCGCCCGTCGGAACCGTAACCCCCTCCGCCGTCTCGGGAGAGTCAGGCGCCGGCAGCCATCCTCCTCGGGCGCTAACCACGCCCCCCTCTACATGAATTTTTAACTTCCTAATTTTTGTATTTTTATGATTTTATATTCATTGTTTTTGTATGATGCTTTAACTTTGGTTTTCATTGGATATGTGCACTTTCATGGCTGCTTTTGCATCCGCATAAAGGAGTTTTTGACTGGATTGTACTTCAGATGTATTTATCATTATTTCAAAGTATTTTTACTGATTGGCATTTCTTCAAAGAAAGAATTGAAGTGCACACCATTATGGACTTGTTTGTATCTCAAATTCCTGTGTATTTATGTAGTGCCTTCACTGATTAGTTGTTTATCTAGTTAAAAAAAAAATACAAGTAATTGAATGCTCAGCAGCAGTATGAATGACCTGAATGTAGGACCTCCGCAGCCTTGCTATACAGCCCCTACTTCAGCCTCAAGCACTGAAACAAATGCCCTGGGATATACAGGAAATGCAGTCACGCCATTGCACCTGACTGCTTGAGTTCCATGTACCGAGGTATTTGCCCCTCAGTACTGCTGAAGCTTTTGTTGTGGAACTGAGGTGCAACTGTCCTGGCTGAGTGACACAGGTGAAAATCTTTTTGTTCATAAATCGAAACCATTTTCAAAACTGTTATTGCAGTTGAAAATCAGACCAGTGGAGTGTGCGACTATGGATTCACAGTGATCAGATCAGCAGATCTAACCATGTCAACAAACCACCCATTAACCTTGCAGCTGGCATGCAAATGTACTTTCTTTACTAAATTGAACTGAGGGTTGAATCCTATCCAACATGTACGCCTAACTGTAGTGGTCTCTTTCTGGAACTCTGATTTTTCCCAGGATAAATAGTCTTGTAGACTGGTCCCTCCAGCTGGGTGAGACGGCTCCTTAAATGCTCTGACAAGTTTTGACTTGAATGGGAACATATATATATTTATATCTGTGTGTATTCAATGAAAGGCTAAGTTATAGTTAGGAAAACTTTCTTTATTATTTCTATACAAAACCAACTTAAACTACACAAACCTTAGAAATGTAAAACTTATAGTACTATCTTAAAGTTATAATTTTGGCACCGCCCACAACTTACTATAACTGGCATTTCTTCGTACAGAGTGCTGCCCCCTCGCAGGCCAGACTACATGAACTATAACTCACGCCTTCTCTATGCACTGCTGATACTCTTATATTTCATCACTTATAGCCTTTTAAGTTATTGCATTTATAACAACACTCATGCCATCTGAAATTATAGCATTTATGGGAAGAGTGTGCCTCGTAGAGTAGAGTGGCCTTGAGTGGAGTAGTGTCATAGAGCAGAGGGGCATGTTGTAGAGTGTAGGGGCGTAGAGTGGCGTATCGTAGAGTGTCGTACAGTGGAGAGGCGTCATGGAGTTGAATAGAGGGAAGGGGCATAGAGTGGAATAGAGTGTTGTGGAGTGGCATGTGATAATAGCATGTTTTAGAGTGGTGTGGATTGGCGTGTGAGTGTTGTGGAATGGCTTGTCACCGAGTGGAGTGGCATGTCATAAAGGGGAGTTGCGCGTTGTAGAGTGGAGAGGCGTGGAGTGGAGTCATAGATTGACTTACAGGGGAGTGGCATAGAGTGGAGTTGCCTGTTGTGGTGGTGTTTCGTGGAATGGCTTAGCATGTCATACAGTGGCCTGTCGTGGAGCAGAGTGGCCTGTCGTGGAGCAGAGTGGCCTGTCGTGGAGCAGAGTGGCCTGTCGTGTGTCTTAGCGGCATGGCGTGCCATAGTATCTTAGAATGGAGTGTCGTGGAGGGAAGTAGCGTGTTGTAGAGTGTTGTTTGCCATATATACTTTAAAAAAAAAAATCAATAGGTATCTCAGTACTTTCTAGATAATGTCACAAAAGTACAGCGGTACAATGTAAACTTTAAAAAAAATATATATATATATAAATCAATAAAAATACTTTTCCGTAACTCTACAGACTTTCCTACTCTGCCTCATTTCTTCCTATGCATTACAAAAACAGTAGTAATCTGTATTTCACGTAAAAACACCGAACACATAGGAAGTGTGGTCTAAATAATATGGTTGCCTTTTGATTTTGCAAGGGCTTTGATTAACCAACAATATTGTTTCATCATCACCATGTACTGAGGTATACCAAGAATGTACAATTGTAAACCGCAGCCCAATAGGGCACTACGTTTTTGTCCTTTATAACTTAAAAACCACTGAACCAAGTTAGATCTGATAACAAAAAGGACCCTTTCCACACCATAATCTACGTTCCTGTCAAATTTAATGTAAATCCATTCAGCTATTTTGTCGCCACATCTGTGTAAAAAGTTTATTGAAAATGCATTGGTGAAAAAATGTTTTGGGACCCCCCCCTTTTTTTGTTTGCACCCCCTTGCATCCTCAGTCCATTTAGAAAAAGGATTAGGTCTGCAAAGTTTTGTGGAAATTCATCAAACAGTGTCAAAGTTATTATCAAGCAAATATCTGAGGAATTCCTCTCTCTGGGAATTCTAACTATAACTACAGAGTGTCTACTGCTACTCTGATATTATATATAATCAATTTGCAATTTCCTCATCAACAAAATCTTGCCAATGAAATTGGATGCTATTGGAAATGGAGAACTAGCGTCCCGCACTTAATGGATCCGAACAGTAGATGATGGGTGTGGGCTGAGCTGAAGACTTTGGGAGGAAAGCCGTGAAGAGGGGAGTATTCAAAGAGGAACAAGGTTCATGTGCCTGGCTGTTGTTAAGGTTTATGTACTTGGCCATTGTGTAGAAGCTGAAGTTAGCCTGCCTCTCTCTACTCTTCTCAACTACGTTGGGGTTAAATTTGCTTCTTTTCCCACCTTCTATGCACAGGTTTTCTCTCTTTCCTGAATTTGTAGTTAACCAGCACTGCAGCATTGGCAAAGTTCATTGCTGTTTGATATTTAAGGTAATACAAACTCTCATTCCTCCCCTTGTTTTTTGTGATCTCTACCCATCTTTTTGGTCTCCCTGCCTACGTCCTGGGGTCCCCTTAATCTTTGTTAAACTATTTCTGCCTTCTATTGAAGCACCTACCTGCTTCTTACCCTTTCTCATTGCTTGCACCCCTCTGTTAGCTGACATTCCCAGCCCAACTCCAATTTTATTTTTTCTGTATTGTCTAAGTGTATGCATAGTCCTCCTCCCTACTTATATACATTGTAAAGGTTTGTGTTTTTCCCCGCACCTTTTCTCTGAAACATGGATCCATTTAGTTAATAGTTTCCTTTTCTTTTGGATCTTGATTATTATTTTTAAACTTCCTGCATGTTGAATTATTTTAGAAGTATGGCCCATCCCTTTTATTTTTTTATTTTTTTAAATTTATTTATTTTTATTTAACAGTTCACAACAGTGCACATGATTCCATATTATTTAAGATTACAGCAGAGAGAGTAAATAAATGATCAGCAAAAAAGTGTAACATCATTATCTACAGTTTAGATGTAGAACAGAAACGACAGCCACATGTCATGCAGTACAACCTAACAGACAGATCTACATCACAAATATGAAATAGACTGAATTAGCATTGTACATCCAAACTGCCCACTTTATCTCGCCCTTACATGAGTAACATAATTCGGCACGATAACTCTAATCATCGTTAGTCTCGCCCACATCTCTTGCCAAGACATATTGTTTATACAGGCCCCAGAAACTTTTGGGGCGGCTCTGTGGGGGCATTAGCTCGCTATATATTTCAGATCGTGTATTACAGAACATCATGTCTTTTTCCCATTCAGACTTTGAGGGAGGAGGGCCGTGTGCCCAGCGCATCGCTATCCGATGCTTTGCTAGGAGCAAACCCAAACCAATGAGTTTCCTAACATCTTTGTTCAGGGGCTTTGTATATCCTAATAGGGCTATCAGGTGGTCAGGGGAGAGTGGAGTTCCTACTATTCCCCCCCAGTTTCTGAAAAATTTGATTCCAGAATGCAGCAATCTGGGGGCAAGACCATGCCACATGAAAAGAATCTGCACCACCTGTACCGCAGCGCTCACAGCAGTCCGAGTCTCTCAACCCATACCTGTGGAGTCGTTCCGGAGTATAATATACCCTGTTAAGAAACTTGAAGTGGATCAATCTGTGTCTGTCGTTTAATGACACTTTTTGGGTGACCTCACAGAAGTACCTCCATTTACTGTCATCTATAGGAGTGCCCAAATCTAGTTGCCACTGTTCTCTGGGCAGAGAGTAATTCGTACGACTAAACTCCTGCGACATGTTGAAGTATGGTCCATCCTTTGGCGTAAGTAAATGTACAAATTCAATAAATGAAAACTAGTTTCTGGAAAAAATTGAAGATGGAAAGAAACTCGAGATGAAGTGAAACATGAATACGACAGTGGTGAACCTCTGGCTGAAGACTCATGGCCATTGTGCAGTCACCCGGGAAGCACAAAGTAAGCTGTCATCCAAAGGAAGCAAATATGGGGAGAAATGATGTTATCGTATGTGCACCACAAGAGCATGGAAGGAGGAAGCCAACAGAAAATCCACTAATATATGAATACAAAAAATCAATTGAAGGAAATTTAGCTAGGGACTAGGAGCACAGCAAGGCCTTTTCAGTATCTGAAATTAATCTTCTGCCATGATGTGCCAGATTCTGCAGGAACGTTGCCAAGGCAACACAAACATGGCTCTTTATTTCCATCCAACTCAGATCCCTTGATTTATTTTTGCTCTTGTCCGTACGGTTGCCATCTTTATTCTTTCCTTCTCCATTCTCAGTCTTCTCTCACTTCAGCTGTACTTGTTCATACTGTAGGAATTGTCTTATACTTTTATACGATTTTATTTTCTTCCAAATAATCCCGGTCTCATAACAAAGGTGCTTGCCGAATTTAAATAACTTTAAACATGAATGAAAGACCTTTAACGGGTGGGATTCCTGAAGTAGCAGTCAGAGGTCGTGTGCCATCTGGAAAAGTTGATGCATGCTTATTTAAGTTTTAAATCTAGATTTCATGCTGTGGTAACCGCTTCCTTTTAGTGCCTGAATTTAGTTCACAGGAGCTGCCACTCCAGCTTAATAAGATGTCCTCTAAACGTATATATCGATTTGTTGAACTATCAGCCTATTACATGAGGCAGTTACAGATTGTTCAAAAGCCTGCTTCATGACTGACTGCAGCCTGAAGAGAACACCTCCCCATTATTTAGCCTCTTATTGAATTTACATTCTTATGTTTCTTTTTTAAGTTCTTACATGGTACATGCCCCACCTGCTTTGTCAGTGGTATACGTTGGTGCTGATGATTGAGAGTAATTCGGTCTGTTGATGAATTTCTTTTGCTGTTTTCCCTAATCCCATTGTTTTTTAAAATTTTGTTGAACTCTTCTATTTATTTATTTATTTTTCTTTCTACATTGGTACACGTTCATATTGGTCAAACAAGAACAACTTTCAAGAGGTGGGTGCATTTGGTCAATTCCCGGTGTTTGTTCTATTCAGTAGTATACGGTTGGCGCTGGGCCTAGGTCGGAAAGCAGAGAGACAAGGCTTGGACAGAGTGGCTATATGTATTGTGTGATCCGTATTGTGTCCATGGTGAAGTTGGAACCAAGTTGCTTTGTTAATGTGAATGTAAACCTCTGAACTATAGCGGAAGGGGACGGCAACCAGCCAGCAGTATGAGCAAGAACTGTGGTAGTAATCGTAGGGGAACAATTTGCAAGCGGGTTAAGGGGGTAGGCACAGGACCGTGCCGCCCATAGCTCTCATTCAGTTCTCTGGGCCCGCTGCCTGTCTGCTAATTCTTACAACTACTGCTCCTCAAGGAAGGGGGTGGGGGCGTCGTTGTGTATTAGTGCTTGGAACATGTGTGGGAATGCGGTGTCCAAGTCGCCGTTATTGGTCTCTTACTGAGGTGCCGAGCCTCCTCATGCTGCAAGTTAACACTCTCCGCTTCTCTCCACCGGAGGAGCCCCTTATGCTGTAGTGTGACTGCAGGAGGCTGTTCGGCCTTTCAGTGTAGTGTGGGGGTCAGTTTGGCTAACAGTAAGGCCAGGTGTGCAAATTGTACTCGTACCTTGTGATCTCTCTGCCTTTTGTAGATGCCTATGGCAGTTGCTGCCCACGTGTTCAGGTTAGTGAGTTCAGTGACCGTGGCAATGTAGTCATGTATTGTGTGCCTGTAGTGCACTAGGGTGGGACATGACCAGAGAATATGCTGCAAATCGGCAACGTTGGAGGGACATTTGGGGCATGTGAGATGTGCCTCTAGGAACATTCGAGTCAGTTTGGTTGGTGTCAAGCATGCTCTATGGAGTATAATGTATTGTATGATTTTAAATCTTGCATTGCGAGAGACCCTCTGTGGGGATTCCAATGCCATGTTCCTTACTGAGTCATGCAGTGGACGTACAATGCATCCTTCCATGCCATTCTGATGGATGTTAGAGAGGACCCTACATGCTCCCTGATAGCCTTGTAGAGCCATGTGACTAAATGGCGCCCAGTGCCCATGTCATATAAGGTTTGTATGACTTCCCTAATCCCTTTGTTTAACGAACGTTCTTTAAATCTTTGTCCCAATGCATTGTATTGCAATTGTATTAATATAATACTTCTTACTCCTCATAATACGCTGATCCTCTTTACGGATGGGTAGTTCTTTACCCCCATGGGAGTTGCATGAATGCAAGAGTGTGTTGTTTGGCATATTTCGGTTGTATAGTAATTGTGCTATCATGCCTGCTTTTATCTGCTGATGCACTGTCATGCAAGTATTATATTACAAGCTAAAACCAAACCTGTAAATACTGTTGGTCTTGGGGCATATATATCATGTCATCCATGTGATAATCGTTGTTTTAGTCCATTTGACAGGCTGCAAAGAAAGCCAGAATTTCGAAAATACAAGTTGCCCATGCATACTGCAGCAGCCATCTGTTGACAACTGGACAGCCCTCACCACCGTAGACACACTGAAGACAATGAAGTCAATCCACTCGGGGGGGGGGGGGGGGCTCCACGGACCCCTGCCCCCACCACATCTTCAACAGAACCGCCGACACCATCGCACCCATGCTCCGCCACACCTTCAACCGCTCCCTGGCGACCGCCTCGTTCCCTGACGACTGGAAACACGCCGAGGTCAACCCCCTCCTGAAGAAACCCTCGGCGGACCCCACCGACCTCAAAAACTACAGACCCATCTCCCTACTCCCATTCCCAGCGAAAGTCATCGAGAAAGCCATCAACAGCCAACTCGCCACATTCATTGAAGAACACAACATCCTCGACTCCTCCCAGTCCGGCTTTAGAAAAATACCACAGCACGGAAACCGCCCTCCTCGCCGCAACAGACGACATCCGCACCCTACTGGACAAAGGAGAGACAGTAGCTCTCATCCTCCTCGACCTCTCAGCGGCATTCGACACAGTCTCCCACCGCACCCTAATACGCAGACTCTACGACGCAGGAATCCAGAACAAGGCCCTCGACTGGATCCGCTCCTTCCTCTCCGGCAGGATGCAGCGGGTCAGGCCCCCCCCACCCTTCCCCCCTTTCCGCTCGGACCCTACACCTACGGAGTCCCCCAGGGCTCCTCCCTCAGCCTGACGCTTTTCAACGTCTACATGGCTTCACTCGCCCCCATCGTCAGAACTTACGGACTCAACATCGTGTCATGCGCAGACGACACCCAACTCATCCTCTTCCTATCCAACGAGCCCAACACCGCCAGACACAACTTTCGAGAAGGCATGGAAGCCATCGCCAAATGGAAGAAAAACAGCTGCCTACAACTAAACACCAACAAAACAGAAGTACTCATCATGGGCCCAAACCCCGACGCCTGGAGCGACACCTGGTGGCCCCCCGCCCTCGGAAACCCGCCAACCCCCACGGACCACGCACGCAACCTGGGAATCATCCTGGACTCCGAGCTCAAAATGGACCGCCAAATCAACTCCGTCTCGTCTTCCTGCTTCCACACCCTCCGCCTCCTTCGTAAGACCTTAAAATGGATCCCCCTCGAACACCGAAAGACCGTCACTCACGCCCTGGTCACCAGCAGACTCGACTACGGCAACGCACTCTACGCCGGAATAAACGAAAACCTCACCCGCAAGCTACAGAACATCCAGAACGCCGCCGCAAGACTAGTCCTCAACCTGCCAAAACACTGCCACATCTCCCAGCACCTGCGCACACTCCACTGGCTCCCCGTCGAGGCGAGAATCACTTTCAAGATACTCACCCACGCACACAAGGCCCTCCACGGCACCGGACCAGCATACCTGAACAGCCGACTCAAATTCCACGCACCCCAAAGGACCCTACGATCAGCCCAGCTCTCCTTCGCCGTGGTCCCCCGCACCAGAAAGACCAGATCGGGAGGCCGCTTCTTCTCCTTCCTCGTGGCCAAGGCATGGAACGCCCTTCCGCTCCACCTCAGACAGACAACATCGCTCCCCATCTTCGCAAGAAACCTCGACCTGGCTCTTCAACAGACCCCCTCCTTGATGGAATGGAACCTGCACCCCCCCATCCCCCACCCCTAGTGCCTTGAGATTTACGGGTGAGTAGTCTCGCTTCAACAAACCCCTGATTGATTGATTGCAGAGAGAAAGCATAAGTGCTTGTCTTTCGCTCCAACCTTACGCATCCAGTCGGAAGACTGGAGTATGTCTCTTGGGTGAATCACCTCCATTTTGAAGTGTTTGTAATGTATGACATTGTTCTGCATTCTGTCCATCAATTGTTCTTTTTGAGTGGGACAGGTATGCCCAGACGTGGGTCCCGTGCTCTCCATGCCACTGGAGTCAAGCTATCCTGGCTGATGAGAGGTGAAACACCGAAACTGGTCCTAGGATGCTTGTTTCCAGTCCAGGGAGGAAAAGACACACAATTGATGGACGGAATGCAGAACAAATCAAAACATTCACCCCCAGTCAAGAGATCTGGGTTAAATCCATCATTCTTTTGCTCACCATGCCACCCCAGTTTAGACCTGGCCATATGCAAATCAGTCTTGACCCTGTGCCTCATGGGAACAGTCCAGCCCGAACTGCCCAGCCAGGTCCTCACTGGACCGGAAACAAGCATCATAGGACCGGTTTCGGGGTTTCACCCCTCTACAGCCAGGATAGCTTGATTCCAGTGGCACAGTGAGCCCAGGACCCACGTCTGGGCATACCTGGCGCACTTAGGGAGGACCTGGCCTGGCAGTTTGGGCTGGACTGTTCCCATTGGGTGCAGGGTCAAGACGGATTTGCATATGACTGGGTTCAAACTGGAATGGCATGGGGAGCAAAAAACAATGGATTTAGGCCCATATCTCTGTACTGGGGTGAATGTATGACATTGTTCTGCATTCTGTCCATCAATTGTTCTTTTTGTAATGTACATGACCTGAACACTTTAAGTAGCACTTTTTTCTTCTGGCTCGTGAGAAAAATGTTGAAGGAAACCTGCAGGTGCCCTGGATTACAGCCTCTTATGTATCAAAATCCCTGAAATCCTGTATTTTAAGACTGTTTTTCTAAGGGAGATCCTAGAATGGGTATTGATGTATATGATCTGTTGGCAAGACATGGGGATCTTCCATTAGGTTTTTTCAGTTGACAAAGAATGCTGCACAGCTCTTTGAGTCTTGGTGGGGAAGGGGCTTAACTATTAACTATTGGAAAGTCTCAAAACATTTCCAATCTGCGCATTGTAAGGAGGATCGACTGGCAAGAGTCCGGTGTATGCTGGTCCTTAGGAAATCCTTTTAATGGAACATTTGGCCTTATACAGTGATATATGGGTGCACACAAATGTGTTCAGATATTTGATAAAATTATCTTTAAAAATTCTATCCGCTGGTTTTTGGTGGAAACTCCTTGGCTAGGAGACGGCCATTTTGTAGTTTGTTGTTATTGAGAAACTCTTGTACCTCTTAGTCATCAATTTTGTATTGGTCCATGCCAGTTAAAATCTCTGGGTCTATAATAGGGGCTTTGAACAAATTTGCCTATTGTGCTATTTCCAAGATCTTCTGTAGGGTGCACAGATATCGGCGAGGTAGCTTGTAATTTATGCTTTCCATGCTAAGTTGATACTCTTTCATTTACCTCTCCTACTATGAGAGGTAGGCCCCAACCTCGGGTCTATTTCATTTTTTACAAAAAGCTTACCAGTGGTTTCAGGAACAGTACCTATAGTCTATTCTGGACACATTTATCCAGAGATTTATAGACCCTTTCTTCCCTGTTTTGCCATGTGTGATATTTGTTGCCATTCATCTGACACATTGTCGTGTAGTTCCTAAATATCCTGTACAGGATCTGCGCGTTCGGATAACATAAACTGTGGGTTTGGTGGCAGACTGGTTCCGAGCACCCCCACCGGATACGTTAGCCTGTTTGCATTAGCTAGCTCACAGTGCCACTAGAATCTCCTCTTATCGGGGAGAGAATAGTTTTTGGCAACCTCACAACATGACAACCCTGATCTCCCCCCCCCCCCCCCGGATCGTGGAAACAATATACTACTGTTCGCTCAGTCACTCGTGCTCACTTAGTTTGTCTCAGAGATACACAGAATAAACAGTCTGGGTGTTTCATTAAGGATTTATTGAACAGTTGTTGTTCTAGTGTAGAATAGATGAGCTGCAACAACCATTAGACAGTAGCAGAGATATATGGTTAGCAATACTATAAAAGTAAAGGGATGGTATAGTTCTACCATCTTGCAGAAATCATGAATATATGTTCTACCATCTTGCAGAAATCATGAATATATGTTCTACCATCTTGCAGAAATCATGAATATATGTTCTACCATCTTGCAGAAATCATGAATATATACATGTACATAAAACATATGATAAAAAGTGCGTACTCCAACGATGCCTCCCTAACTAGATGTACCTAAATGTACCTAGCATCGGTGTAGGTGTTATGCCAAGAATCCCTCTAGGATCTAGTCAACCCCATTACCTGAGTAAGGAGAGAATATGGGACCCCGTCCTGGTCTCGAGTTGGCCACCCCGCGAGGGATGTTAGACCACTGCGAGCTGGAGTGTCTGCATGCAGGAGCCTCAGCGTCTCTGGTCAGTGTGTCAGCCGGGAAGTCACGGTCTCCTCTGTCTAAGCAAGACATGATGTGTATATATACCCACAGGTCTCCCCAGGGGTCCTACCTTGCTGTGTTACATTGTTGGCCTAAAGGATGACGTCGGGCTTGAACTTTAACATAGATATTATACAGGAGATGTTCGTCCTGCTGTGCTTCCAAGAAGCCTCATGCATAATGTATGAGTTTCAAACCAGGGAAAAGCCCGCGTTCTGAGTGCTGTTGTATATAGGTAAAAGGTCAGTCCCTATGAACCGTTATGTATGTAATGTAGGGAAGGATATAGGTGAAAGGTTGCAGCGTTACCTGCGCCTATATAGGGTACCTATATGGAATATAACACCCACTCCTCTTCCAACTGGACGACATATGTAACCTATAAGTGTACGGGGGGCGGAGCTTGCTCGCGACTAAGATGGCCACTTGAGCGCAAGTCCATCTAATTATCCGGCATCTATCCGACATCTGAAGCACATTTTTGGCTTCTCCAGGGTCGTCATCGCTGCTGACGGAGCCGCGGAAGGGAATAAGCCGGCGCTGGCGGTTGGGATCGTCCGGACGGCGTGGTGAGAAACACTGGCAGCTGTGGGTGGAGCGGGCCCGGATACCTGTGCTGCGCTGAGGCGGACTGACTCATTGAGGGGCGGCAGTACGCTACGTGCCTGGTGGCGATGGAAGTCCGGTCCTATTTAGGCCTTGAGTCCAGTGCGGCGTCCGACGAGCCTACGTAGCACGCCCGCATTGTTTTATCTACTGGCTGATGGATCGAGCGGTGAGTTGCTGGAGCTGGGGGCGGGCGCAGCGGCCCTCGCGGATGGCACCACGGCCGCCACGGTAATGGTCCGACGACTGGAGTGACTAGCGCTTGGGGCGAGAGCTGGGCCCTGTGGAGCGCCTCGGTGCTGGGGCCATCATCCGATGCGGTGCCTCCCAATGGCGCGCCCGCCATATTTGTCTGTGAAGCGCTGGGCTCCCCTGCTGTGCTATTGCCGCCTGTAGTGGAGGCGTGAGCTGAAGCGGTCCAGTGCGTTGTGTGCCCCTGATGCCTAAGGATTGGTCTGGGGACTGCTAGACTTGGTGCTTTCGTCTGAGAGGCCTTGGCGAGAGAAGACGTTGCTGTGAGACATAGTGTCCCCCAGTGGTACTGGGGCTGTCCACGGTGAGACACATCTCCCTACTGCTGAGAGCGGCCCGGGGGGGGTACTCCCGCTTGGGCAAAACTATAGCCTTGGCGAAGCTGCAGCACGTGTGTCATGACTGTAATTGATTGCCTAATTTGACCTGAGGTGTCCTCTCGTCCTGCCTTGCTGAGACCTTCAGGCGACGACGGCTGTGGTGCCATTACCCCTGAACCTGTGCTGTGCTTCTGGGGATGGTTGTGGACTCTTGGGACGACGAGTGGAGGATTAACACTGTCGGCCCGCCGACTGTTGGCCCCAACCTTACTACATCGGCTGCGTGAGGTGTACGGTATGGCCTTCTTTTTTGGTGTTCAAAACCAAAATGAAGAGCTAGGACACTAGGACGGCCGTCCTTGTCCCTGTAATCTGTAATATAACCAAAGAAGACGGCCAAGAAAAATGACTGTCTGACGTTAAAATGTCTGGCACCTCCACGGTTTGTTATGAAAACCCTCACACACCAACCTGGTTGGTGTCATGCTTCATCATCGGGTTCCAGCCGGGTAGCCGAATGCTACCGAGCTGTGCTACGACACCTGTTTACAGTGGAGCAGGTTTTGGGTGTAAGTGAATGTGATGAAGTGAGTGAAATATGTAAAAATACCTCCAGATTGCTACCCGTTGCTTTATTCGTGGTGATCTGGGGTATGGTTAAAAGACAAGAGAGTGGATAAAGGGCTACAAGTGCTATGTGTAGCTGTTTATTATCCTCCGGTCAACATGTTTCAGCCCTTAACAAAAATATATATATGGGCTTTCTTCAGGACCTCTCTAAATAAATAAATAAAGTGAGTGGTGTGAGAAAATGTGAGTGGTAAAAATTACCACATGAACTGCATTTTTAACACTCACGCTAAGGAGTGCTATTTATGCGACGAGGACTTGCGGTGTGTAGGTCCTCTTAAAATGTAGAATACCTGTAAAGGAAAACAATATAAGATACAATCAGTCAAAGAAAGCGTTCATTCCACAGATATCGCTAGTACTGGTGGTTGATATATGGTGCTCACTACGTGCATTCCATAAATATAGCCAGTACTGGTGGTAAGTATCATGTGCTAAATACTTAGCGAAGTGTCAGACATATATCTGCCAAGTAACCACTTTTATACATGCCGTACCATGCACACTACACAACACGTAAATGTCACACTATACAAACTGTTGAGTGATAGTGCCTTCTCAATTGGTAAGACAAAGGGCGCACTGTCCTCTGTTTATTTATAAACAGGTCTGTAGGATTTATGTGGTTAAAAACCTACCATGAGAGTTATTGCGCTACTTATTGCATTGTGAACAGGCTTATAAACAAGTGATTATCTAGCGAATTCAGCGCCAAGTGACAGTTTTGCCATATATTTTCTTTTATGTGAACTTCTGAAATAATTACATTGATTCTATCGTAGGCGTTCGTATCTGGTCCCGGGGGAAACACCTCTTTGAGTCACATACTACGGAAAATGGGTTTTAAAAAGACGGAGAGAATCAGTCAAAGTATCTATATTTACTGGCTAGATCTTTTTTAAGACGTTTTAAGAAACGAATCAAGTAGGCATGTGGCAGTATACTGGAAGGATCTTACTTATTGTGGTGGTGTCTTCCGCGGACTACCTAGTGCGGGTCCCCTCGGTCAGGCTGGCAATCATTGCGGCTCCCGAATGTTGTTTATCTACCGAGCACTAAGCGACGTACGCGTCATCACGCAGAGAAGCGTATGACGTAAGAAAAAGGGGTAATGGTTCCTGAACGTGCGCGTCATCACGCTAAAACGCGTGTTACGCGAGAAAGAGCTAGACCGTCACTCACTGGAGTGCTAGTGGCTCCTGGAAGGATTATATGCCGACAGAGCGCATGTGCGTAGTGCGGGAAATGCATATAAATACCAAATTGCATATAGCATTACACGGGTAGATATGTCTAAAACAAGCCTTCATAAGGATGTAAAGATAATATATTTGAAATACTACATTGTATTGCAACTTGACTTCAGCACAAAATATATACATACTAAATTGTGTTAACGATTAAATAAGTAAGTTTTAGCTGCCAAGATTTGCCAAAGCAAGCCATCAAGAGGATTTCAAATAATATAATTGTAAATCACACAATTCATTATAACTTTGATTTGTGTTAATTTAAATTAAACTTAAATTAAACTAAGACTAGTAGTGTTTTTGCGATTATAGACAGTTGGGGAAGCTCCATAGTGGTTAAGCAGACAATATAATTATAGATAAGCCAGTTATTACATTTATCCCTAAGGGGGTGAATACAAAAGATAGGCAACTATGTTGTTTGTTTTGAGAAACATATCAATCTCTAGCTAATAGAGTCTTATACTAAAGGCCAAGGGTCTTATTGTGCCATTAAGTGAAGGTAAATAGTCATAAAGGTTAGTATCATTCGAGTGTTGACTGTGGAAGAAATTATCAGTCTCTTTATGGTAATGAATCTCTATAGGGGTTGGCCTTAATTGTGAACGGTAAATCCTTATGCTCAACGGTTAAGGCAGTTCCAGGGTATATTGTCGTTGAGCCCCTGGATGTGAGTAGACATGCAATATATCCATCTTTGTTCTTTGTCCAACAACTCGTGCTGGATATTAGTTGTATTCCGGTCTAGTTGTTCAATCACTACCCATTGCATGTCATTGGGAGTATGACTCTGTTCAAGGTAGTGGTTGGTCAAACGGGATATGTTGCGCTTACAGCGGATGTTACTCCTGTGTTCAACTATTCTTGTTTTCACTTTTCGGCTTGTCATTCCAACATACCTTAAACTGCACGGGCAAGTTATAAGGTATATGACGTTTACGGAGTTGCAGTTAGTATGTCGCCGAATCACCCAGGTTTTGCCCGATTCTAGGTTAAGGGTCTTGGTGGTTTGTGTTAAATGACACACGCTGCAGTCGCCGCATGGATGGTGTCCTGTTATCTTAGGTAAACCCCAGGCATTGACTATTGTGTTCTCCTCCTGGTTCTGTTGTTTTTGGGGTCTAGTATGCACCAGACTGTCCTTGATGCTCCTCCCTTTTCTATATGAAAATAGAGGTTTTTCCCATTCTAAATTGCCGGTGTTCAGTATAGCCCAGTGTCTTTGTACTATTTTGGCCACCTGGTTTGACACGGGATTGTATGTCGTGACACAGGTTAGAGGTGCTCTGGTCTCAATGTGTGTTGTAGGTTCTAACAGACTTTCACGATTTTGATTACGCGCTCTCTTCTCAGCCCTCCTGGTTATTTGATTTGGATAGCCTCTACTGTTGAGTTTGGTGGTCAGCATTTTGGCCTGATTTTTGAAATCGTTTAAATTGCTGCAATTCCTGCGCAGCCATAGATATTGGCCATAAGGAAGATTCTCTCTCAGGGGACGAGGATGGAAGCTTGTGTAATGTAATAGAGAATTTTTTGCTGTTTGTTTGAAGTGTGTTTTTGTTTCCAGACCACCGTTATAGTGTGAGATGTCGAGGTCTAGAAAAGTGATAGTACTGTTACTTATTGTGTTTGTAAATTTCAGGTTAGGGTCACACTCATTGATCCATTCCAAAAAGTTTTTTAATGATTCTTCTGTTCCTTCCCAAATGAGGAACACGTCATCAATATATCGTTTATAAAAACGTATATTACCTGCGATGGAGGTGTTATTCAGCAGGAATTTTTCTTCAAAGCTGAACACATACAGTCCCGCTACACTTGGGGCAAAGGTGCTCCCCATAGAAGTGCCAAACGTTTGTAGATACAATTGGCCTTCAAATTCAAAGTAGTTGTGCTTTAGAGCTAGTTCCGCACATTTCAAGATGAATGACTTCGGCGTTTGGTGGTCCCAGTTACTGCTGTCTAGGGCCGTTCTTAGCACCTCCAAGGTGTCATCCTGCGGGAGGCTAGTATAGAGACTCTCTATATCTAAGCTTACTAAGAAACTTGTATTAGGATTAAATGTCAAATCCTTAATTTGTACTAAGAGGTCTTTTGTGTCTCTTAAATACGTCGCCGTGCCTTGCACCAGTGGTTTGAGGAAGAAGTCACAGAAATTGGAAAGAGGCTCTAGAATAGAGCCTATGCCGGACACTATGGGGCGGCCTGGTGGTTGGATTGTGTTAATAATCCAAACAGCAAAAAGACTGGGAGATGCTTACTTAATAGAGATCCAGACAACAGAAAGCCATTTTAAAACAACTCTAACAGCATATAAAAAAAGGCTAGACGAGGTAAATAAGGAAATGCAGGAATATAAGGAGAACTTGACACAGTCAAAAATCCAGAACTTTCAGAAAGACCTTAAGAAGTTCTCATTTTCTAAATCATATCCTTACTCCGAACCAGATTATCAACCTCAAAAGAATCGTGAACAGTCTTATAGCTCTGATGATGCCTCGTCAAACAGCAGTGGCTCTAGCTCTAGTAGCTACCAGAATAAGACAAGAGGACGTGGAAGAGCCAACAAATGGCAACAACCCTGGAACCAAGGCCAACCAGGCAATCATATACAATTCCCACAGCCATTTCACCAGATGCCACCACAAATGATGTATGGTTGGAACCCGCCCTTTGCACCCCCACAAATTCCCTACTTGAATCCCAACCAAAGGTTTCCTTTTTTAGGGAATGGTCGGAGAGGACGAGGAAAACGACGAAGACGAGCACAAGTACACTGGTAAGACGACTCACAAGAAGGAGCACACACCAGGAGCAGGTCCAAGGAACAACGCACGGGACCGAGCACCAGCAAAACCTAGTCACCAATTACTCCCAACACGTACTGGATGAAACAGAAATGAACCTATTAAACAAAGGTTTGGGCTTTGTTCCAACACCCCGCTTGGACAAATTCCGCCTTCACTGTGAGATGGCGGATTTCTTCAGAAAGGTTAAATTAAAAGCTTTCTTTTCTAAACAAGAGAACGAGTCCAATGAAAAAGAGAAAGGAGACACTAACTTCAAACTGAAGTCTACATTCATGCCACCACCTTCCACCATACCGGTGGAAATCGCAGCTTTCGAGCAGGCTGTCTTTAAAGACATCGAAGCCCTGTCAGAAAACAAGACATTCAAAAACACGACCAAAAAGGAATGGGAAGGATTGACCACACTGAAAGAGAACAAGACTGTGGTTATCAAGCCAGCGGACAAGGGAGGAGGTATTGTCCTACAAGACAAGACAGCTTACAAAAATGAATGTCTACGTTTGCTATCTGATAGACGGAACTACCAACCAATCCGTGAGGACCCTACGCCCAGACTGAAAGAAACCATTCATGAATTGGCCACTGAAGCAGAAAACCATGGCCACATCAGCAAAAAGAAGCCCAATATTTAACTACTTCAAAGGAGAAAATTCCATATTTTTATACCATTCCCAAAGTGCATAAAAACAAAATCCCACCACCAGGCCGCCCCATAGTGTCCGGCATAGGCTCTATTCTAGAGCCTCTTTCCAATTTCTGTGACTTCTTCCTCAAACCACTGGTGCAAGGCACGGCGACGTATTTAAGAGACACAAAAGACCTCTTAGTACAAATTAAGGATTTGACATTTAATCCTAATACAAGTTTCTTAGTAAGCTTAGATATAGAGAGTCTCTATACTAGCCTCCCGCAGGATGACACCTTGGAGGTGCTAAGAACGGCCCTAGACAGCAGTAACTGGGACCACCAAACGCCGAAGTCATTCATCTTGAAATGTGCGGAACTAGCTCTAAAGCACAACTACTTTGAATTTGAAGGCCAATTGTATCTACAAACGTTTGGCACTTCTATGGGGAGCACCTTTGCCCCAAGTGTAGCGGGACTGTATGTGTTCAGCTTTGAAGAAAAATTCCTGCTGAATAACACCTCCATCGCAGGTAATATACGTTTTTATAAACGATATATTGATGACGTGTTCCTCATTTGGGAAGGAACAGAAGAATCATTAAAAAACTTTTTGGAATGGATCAATGAGTGTGACCCTAACCTGAAATTTGCAAACACAATAAGTAACAGTACTATCACTTTTCTAGACCTCGACATCTCACACTATAACGGTGGTCTGGAAACAAAAACACACTTCAAACAAACAGCAAAAAATTCTCTATTACATTACACAAGCTTCCATCCTCGTCCCCTGAGAGAGAATCTTCCTTATGGCCAATATCTACGGCTGCGCAGGAATTGCAGCAATTTAAACTATTTCAAAAATCAGGCCAAAATGCTGACCACCAAACTCAACAGTAGAGGCTATCCAAATCAAATAACCAGGAGGGCTGAGAAGAGAGCGCGTAATCAAAATCGTGAAAGTCTGTTAGAACCTACAACACACATTGAGACCAGAGCACCTCTAACCTGTGTCACGACATACAATCCCGTGTCAAACCAGGTGGCCAAAATAGTACAAAGACACTGGGCTATACTGAACACCGGCAATTTAGAATGGGAAAAACCTCTATTTTCATATAGAAAAGGGAGGAGCATCAAGGACAGTCTGGTGCATACTAGACCCCAAAAACAACAGAACCAGGAGGAGAACACAATAGTCAATGCCTGGGGTTTACCTAAGATAACAGGACACCATCCATGCGGCGACTGCAGCGTGTGTCATTTAACACAAACCACCAAGACCCTTAACCTAGAATTGGGCAAAACCTGGGTGATTCGGCGACATACTAACTGCAACTCCGTAAACGTCATATACCTTATAACTTGCCCGTGCAGTTTAAGGTATGTTGGAATGACAAGCCGAAAAGTGAAAACAAGAATAGTTGAACACAGGAGTAACATCCGCTGTAAGCGCAACATATCCCGTTTGACCAACCACTACCTTGAACAGAGTCATACTCCCAATGACATGCAATGGGTAGTGATTGAACAACTAGACCGGAATACAACTAATATCCAGCACGAGTTGTTGGACAAAGAACAAAGATGGATATATCGCATTTCTACTCACATACAGGGGCTCAACGACAATATACCCTGGAACTGCCTTAACCGTTGAGCATAAGGATTTACCGTTCACAATTAAGGCCAACCCCTATAGAGATTCATTACCATAAAGAGACTGATAATTTCTTCCACAGTCAACACTCGAATGATACTAACCTTTATGACTATTTACCTTCACTTAATGGCACAATAAGACCCTTGGCCTTTAGTATAAGACTCTATTAGCTAGAGATTGATATGTTTCTCAAAACAAACAACATAGTTGCCTATCTTTTGTATTCACCCCCTTAGGGATAAATGTAATAACTGGCTTATCTATAATTATATTGTCTGCTTAACCACTATGGAGCTTCCCAACTGTCTATAATCGCAAAAACACTACTAGTCTTAGTTTAATTTAAGTTTAATTTAAATTAACACAAATCAAAGTTATAATGAATTGTGTGATTTACAATTATATTATTTGAAATCCTCTTGATGGCTTGCTTTGGCAAATCTTGGCAGCTAAAACTTACTTATTTAATCGTTAACACAATTTAGTATGTATATATTTTGTGCTGAAGTCAAGTTGCAATACAATGTAGTATTTCAAATATATTATCTTTACATCCTTATGAAGGCTTGTTTTAGACATATCTACCCGTGTAATGCTATATGCAATTTGGTATTTATATGCATTTCCCGCACTACGCACATGCGCTCTGTCGGCATATAATCCTTGCAGGAGCCACTAGCACTCCAGTGAGTGACGGTCTAGCTCTTTCTCGCGTAACACGCGTTTTAGCGTGATGACGCGCACGTTCAGGAACCATTACCCCTTTTTCTTACGTCATACGCTTCTCTGCGTGATGACGCGTACGTCGCTTAGTGCTCGGTAGATAAACAACATTCAGGAGCCGCAATGGTTGCCAGCCTGACCGAGGGGACCCGCACTAGGTAGTCCGCGGAAGACACCACCACAATAAGTAAGATCCTTCCAGTATACTGCCACATGCCTACTTGATTCGTTTCTTAAAAACATCTTAAAAAAGATCTAGCCAGTAAATATAGATACTTTGACTGATTCTCTCCGTCTTTTTTAAAACCCATTTTCCGTAGTATGTGACTCAAAAGAGGTGTTCCTCCCCCCCCCGGGACCAGATACGAACGCCTACGATGGAATCAATGTAATTATTTCAGAAGTTCACATAAAAGAAAATATATGGCAAAACTGTCACTTGGCGCTGAATTCGCTAGATAATCACTTGTTTATAAGCCTGTTCACAATGCAATAAGTAGCGCAATAACTCTCATGGTAGGTTTTTAACCACATAAATCCTACAGACCTGTTTATAAATAAACAGAGGACAGTGCGCCCTTTGTCTTACCAATTGAGAAGGCACTATCACTCAACAGTTTGTATAGTTTGACATTTACGTGTTGTGTAGTGTGCATGGTACGACATGTATAAAAGTGGTTACTTGGCAGATATATGTCTGACACTTCGCTAAGTATTTAGCACATGATACTTACCACCAGTACTGGCGATATTTATGGAATGCACGTAGTGAGCACCATAGATCAACCACCAGTACTAGCGATATCTGTGGAATGAACGCTTTCTTTGACTGATTGTATCTTGTTATGTTGTTTTCCTTTACAGGTATTCTACATTTTAAGAGGACCTACCCACCGCAAGTCCTCGTCGCATAAATAGCACTCCTTAGCGTGAGTGTTAAAAATGCAGTTCATGTGGTAATTTTTTACCACTCACATTTTTTCACACCACTCACTTTATTTATTTATTTAGAGAGGTCCTGAAGAAAGCCCATATATATATTTTTTGTTAAGGGCTGAAACATGTCGACCGGAGGATAATAAACAGCTACACATAGCACTTGTAGCCCTTTTATCCACTCTCTTGTCTTTTTAACCATACCCCAGATCACCACGAATAAAGCAACGGGTAGCAATCTGGAGGTATTTTTACAAATTTCACTCACTTCATCACATTCACTTACACCCAAAACCTGCTCCACTGTAAACGGGTGTCGTAGCACAGCTGGGTAGCATTCGGCTACCCGGCTGGAACCCGATGATGAAGCATGACACCAACCAGGTTGGTGTGTGAGGGTTTTCATAACAAACCGTGGAGGTGCCAGACATTTTAACGTCAGTCATTTTTCTTGGCCGTCTTCTTTGGTTATATTACTTCTTTTTTGGTGACCACATCGTTGACGACCGGCCTTAAACAGTTCACGTGACCCGAGTAGCTGCTACCTGTGGTGTGAGACGTGTTGCCGGTGTAGGGTGCGTGTTGACATTGTACTCGGCCTGTCGCGACGGTGGAGCTACACCGAAGATGGGCAAAGATGACCGTACCCAACCAAAGCTCACATTCGACCAAAAGAAATCTAAAGGTCGTGATGCGGCGGCAGAAGACGGCGAAAATACGTCTGACCGCCCCCTGGTGATGCTGAGGGTGACATATGCTCTATGCTTGCTGCGAGGGAAAAGGGACTGCAAAGTAGCCTGTCTGTACTCGGTTCTAAGATGGACTCGCTTTCCTATCGCAGGGACAGGATGTCTGAGAGGTTGGATAAGCACGCGCAGCTGTTAGATATGGCGGAGCGTCGAGTCACTGAAGTGGAAGAAGCACAGACTACGCTGGATGCCGGCCACAAACAATTGGGGAAAGTAATGCAGGTTCTGCAGGATAAAACAGGACCTGGAAGCGCGCTCTCGGCGCTGCAATCTCAGAATCACGGGCCTTCCAGAATCGACCCCGACCGGCAGCATGGAACACTTCGTAGAAAAATTGCTTGTTACACTACTAGGCAATGAGACTTTCTCGCCCATGTTTGTTGTCTAAAGGGCTCGCCGCTCCTGGCGCTGCACCGAGACCCATCATAGCGAAGTTGCTTGACTATCGTGACAGAGACTCGGCACTAAAGGCCGCCAGAGACAAGCAACCACTGCAATATGAGGGCTCTACTATATTGCTGTTCCCTGATTTCACACTGAAAGTAGAAGAGGCGCGCCGGCAGTTTGCCCCTTTGAAGAAACAGCTCAGGGACAACAACATCGACTACGCCATGCTGTATCCTGCCAGACTTCGTGTAAATCGTCAAGGACAGTCACGCATCTTCACGGATCCGAAAGTCTTGCAGAAGGCCATGAAAGAATGGTCTAAAGATAAGCGTTGCAGCCCTGAGAGATCCTCCTTGGAAGGAGCGGAGGGTTGCGGACTGGACAAACAGGACTGATACTTGAACTGCCCGTTGCACAGATAAGATTTTTACTTTTGACAATGTCGCTGCAGAGCTAATTTGTCCACCGGGGGGAATGTGTGCATAGTAATGTTTTTTCTGTCTTCTCGTTATTTCATAGTAACGTTGGTTTTGTCATTGTAGGTAAATCATATTGACATTGATGGTAACGGGAGGGGATTGTTGCTGGTGGGCTGCGGGATTGCTGTACTTTGACGCTCTGACCAATGTTACTGGAGGGTAAATGGACGACCACTTATCGGCTTTAGATGCAACATATTCTGCAGATGGCTTGCGGTGCAGAGGCCAGTTTTGTATTCTTTTCAGGGTTCTAAGTTCTGAGCGTGCTACCTCTGCCCGCGAGTGTTACACACATCTGGGGTACTGTGTTTTGGGGGGGGAGGGGGGCTGGGCCCCCATTTTGCTTTGAAAGCGGCATACGCTCACTGTTGAGGTTTCTTCATGATGGTTCAGGGAGTCCAATTACTAGTTATTCGTCTAGGCTCAGTTGGGGACTGCCTGGCGTGGGTGGGGGGCGGGATGGGTTGGGGTCTTATATGGCATGATGTGGTTGATGGACACTACTTACTATATTCTCCAACAGCACAAGTTGTAGGTTCCTATGGCTAGCACTGACAGGTCGACGCTACATGCTGATGCGCCCACTGGTAGTCATTCTTGCATGGAGGCAACACATGGTAAAATACGAGCCCTCACATGGAATGTGCGGGGTCTAAATGACCACAGAAAATTTCGTAAGGTATTAGCATACTTAATGAGGCACGAAATTGACGTTGCTTTATTGCAAGAAACACACTTGCCACTTAATAGTCCCATGCTCCATCGTAGAGGGCTTAAGGGTTTCGTGCACGCTGCGGGTTTCACTACACATGCCCGTGGGGTGCTGACTTGGGTTCGCCTTAAGGCGTCACTCACGCTTGATCCTTTAGTTACGGATAGTGACGGCAGATATGTCATTTCCAGGTGCCGGGGGAGGGGACTGGATGTTCTTCTCATTAATGTATACGGCCCCAATTATGATAATCCTGCATTTTACTCTGCTCTGTCTGATGGGGTGCGTGGATTAGGGATGGTGCAACAGCTCTGGGGAGGTGACCTAAATTTAGCTCTGAACCCGAAACGGGACCGCTCGGGTGGGGGGCAGCTAGACATGTTTCAGCTGCGGCTAGGGCGCTCTCAGATATTATGGTGCGAATGGATTTGTGTGATGTGTGGAGGCGGAGGTTCCCTGACAGAGGGGGATATACACATTGCTCAGCGTATCATGACCTGCACACGCGTATTGACTACTGGTTAGCCTCCGGACAATTGTATGACCATATGAGCGTGTGAGGTTCTGCCCCGCACCCTTTCTGATCACTCCCCGGTGCTGGACGTCACCCTGAAAACGATCCCTCCTTTCACCTGGAGGTTTTCCCCCATACTCCTTGCTAGACGAGGCATTTAAGGCAGAGCTAGCTGAATCGATTGAAACTTACTTTGACAAAAACGTGGGCTCGGTGGAGAGTTTTCAGGTAGTATGGGATGCATTCAAGGTGTATATCCGAGGCGTTACCATGTCCAAGCATTCAGGGGTCCTGAGGGCGCTGCGCAAGAGACTTGCTGGCTTAGAAGCCTCATTGTCCAACCTAGAGGGGAGACTGCAACAAGGCGCGGATGACGAGGTACTGTCGGAATTCAAGTCCCAACTGGAGGAATTCCACGACATGGCGGATGCTGAAATAAAGCATCTTGGTAAATACGCCACTGCTCGCACATACGGCGAAGGAGAGCGCCCGGGGAGGGTGCTTGCTCCGCTATTACAGAAGCGACGTGGGCATGCTGCTGTAACGGAACTTAAGACTGCGGAGGGTGTGATACTTACAGAGGACACTGACATAGCAGAGAGATTCAGACCGTTTTATTCGAACCTATACTCATCACGTAGTGCCGGCACCGAGGAGGAAGTCTTAGAATATTTAACATATATTAAGCTGCCCTGGCTGACAAATACACATCGTGAATTTCTGATGCGCCCGATTGAGAAAGAGGAGATACTCCTGGCTTTGTCCAAAATGAAATCCGGGAGTGCCCCGGGGATAGACGGACTGACGGTTGCCTTCTATAAGGCATTTCAGGACCACACTTACTTACCCTGTTCGAAGACATGTGCGAGTCCGGTACGATGACGCCCTCAATGAGAGAGTCAATAATGGTAGCAATACTGAAGCCGGGTAAACCTCCTGCGGAATGTTCGTCATACCGGTCACTCTCTTTACTCCATGTTGATACAAAACCTTTCGCTAAAATCCTGGCTAATAGATTGGTCCCCCTGGTCCCAATGCTGGTGGCCCCTGAGCAGGCGGGATTCGTTCCGGGTCGAAACCTTACTTATAATTTGCGCACGGTATTTGGCGCCCTACAGCATACCAAACCTGAGACTGCCGCTGTGGCAGTATTCCTCGATATGGAGAAAGCCTTTGACTCTGTCGAATGGCCCTTCATGCGGCAGGTTCTACTTCGGATGGGGTTGGGGGAGGTCTTCTTACAGTTGCTAGGTGTCCTGTATAGCACTCCGATGGCTAGGATAAAAATTGGAGACTTGGTGACGGATCCTATCAATATTACTAGGGGTACGCGTCAAGGCTGCCCCCTTTCCCCGATCCTTTATGCTCTGGTGGCTGAGCCCTTGGCCTGCGCACTCCGCGAATACCATAGATATAAAGGTATACGTGTCCCGGGCTATGAGCTTAGTGTCGACATAAGCGGATGACACGCTCCTCTATCTTCGCGAGCCGGAACGCCACCTCTCCCCTGTCCTACGTGAAGTAGTTCGCTTTGGTGGGGTTTCGGGCTGCGAGTTAATTGGTCAAAGTCTATTATCTTTCCGCTTACCCCGTCCACTACTCACTTTGATTCTGATTTCCCGCTGCAGTGGACAACCGACCCTGTGCGCTATCTTGGTGTTCAGGTGCATTCGGAATCGGAGGTTGTCTTTAGGGAGAACTACGGTGTATTGGTGTGCAAACTTGAAGACGATATGAACAACTGGATTCGCTTACCGCTGTCTCTCTTGGGTAGAATTTCTATAATGAAAATGGTTATACTCCCTAGGTTTCTGTTCCTTTTTACGAATATTCCCATGGTGCTTCCTGGGGTGTTTTTCAAGAGGCTCACCACCATTCTGTTAAAACTAGACTGGGCGGGTAAACAACCGAGGGTTAAATGGCAAATACTTACTTTACCATATCACATGGGGGGGTCTAGGGGCACCTGATTTTGAGCTTTATTATAGAGCAGCGCAGTGTGCGCACGCTTCCCTGTGGATCCACGGCACGCCCGACATACCTCATCTTTGCATTCAAAGGGAGTTCGCTTCCCCCTACCCTCGCTGCTTTTCTCGCCCCCTGACCGCAGGACTGGCATTCTGGATTCGATCAGCACGACCACTCATGCCTGGCATCACCTCTTAAAGATGCAGTCAGGGGCCATCCCGTATTCTCCTCTGCCTCCGTTGGAGTGATGTCGTTGGTTGCCGCCGTGTAGGGACAGGGGCGTTGTGCGAGCTCTTGCTTCCATTAAGATCAATACAGCAGGGGATTTATTTGAGGGAGGCATAGTGAAGACTTGGGATGATGTAGCAACTGGCGTGGAATCACCCACTCTTCTTACCAAGTTTCAATTTCATAGGACCAGACATGCATTACTTCAATTATTGGGGACTGACTTGGAAGAACCGCCAGAACTGACTGCCCTTTCATTAGTTATCAAAACCAATGCACCGACGAGGCTAGTCTCTAAAATTTATAAACACACTATGACTTATAAGGAGAATCATTTTACGAAGTCCCGTTTGGCATGGCAAAGAGACCTGAATCAGGAGATTGATGACGAAATGTGGGTGTACTGTTGCACTAGCACGAAAAGTGTCCCTTAACGGTAGACACCGACTGATGCACTTCAAATACCTTAATAGAGTTTACTACACCCCGGAGAGACTTGGAAGGTATGGTCTGAGAGAAGACTCGAGGTGTGAGCGTTGCAATGTACAGGTGGCTGACTTCTTGCATTTGGCTCGGCTCTGTCCGGGGGTTGCGAAATTTTGGGATAGTGTATTTTCTGAATTGGCTGCGATTACAGGGCAGGCGCTTGAGCCGGAGCCAGGCCTGGTGCTGCTGGACTACTCCAGGTCTTTACCTCCAGGGATACGTGGGTTAGTGGACATGGGGCTACTGATAGCCAAGCGTAGAGTGGCGATTTGCTGGTCGAAGGGACTGCTGCCTATGAAGGCACAATGGGCATCTGATATGCTATATTGTTGTGCACAAACTGAGTACTTTAGCGAACTTCTCCCTCCCTGCAATAGGCCTAAGAACTTCTGGGCGTTGTATGAGGAGTATAGAGCCGCTAAGGAAGGCATCAAGGATACCGCTGGGGATGAGTGATGCGCTTTGAGTGTCTACTTTCGTGTAGAATAGTCGCCCCGGGAGGCACCTCGACATACTAATCTGCCCTATGGTGTTCTTGTGCGATGTGTGGGGCAGCGTGAAAGACCTTTAGTTATCGTGCTAAATTGTGGTTGGGGGTTCAATAGTGAAGAACTGTTTCTATGGGTGGAGGACTCGAAACAATATTGCCATGATGTGATGTACTATTCAAATACTGTATTGTACTACCTCTGAATGTTCGACTGTCAGTAATTTCTGCAAATGTAATGCCATGTAAATAGGAAAGTGTCCATTGATCAGTGTTGTTCAGACACGTTGGTTTAAAATGAAAAAAAAAGAAATACATTTTTTTTTTTTAAAAACCTATGTGTACTACCATTCTAACTAGACATTGGTACGCACCAAGGGTTAAAAACATTTCTTTAGCTAAAAATGTTTAAAAACATCTACAAAATTTCTAAAAGATTTTTTAAAAACTTAAACAGAAAATTTGTTGCAGGCCCTAGCTCTAAAAGTGTCCCTTGATATAGTCCGAACCACTATAAGCATTAGAAAGCCATTCATGCCCAAATAAATGAAAAATGAATGTCAATTTTGTCTGGGTTGCAAATTGAGCTTGTTATAAAAAAGGGCGAATTTCTTCCAGCACATGACTAGCCAAAATAAGTCAATTGTTTGTGTCCTGGCTGGTAGACGCAACACTTTCGTTGCTTGCTTCCGCAGTAGACGGCCCCTGTAACACCTCGCAGAGTACGTCAATTGAGCACAGATGATGTTCCACGCTGTCCACAGCCGGGGCAGCCTGTGTGCTGTCCAAAGCCTGGGTGTCAGTGGAGGAGCCGGTGTCCATACCAACAGGTGGAGTTACTACCTGCGGTGGCTCAAGGAATGCCGCCATCAACATAGGAATACGCTGAGGACATTGCAGAACATGGGCCGTTATCGGGTCCAGTAGAGCATTCACGTTCGGTTGCGCACATGATGAGTGTCAAACAAAGGTCTAACACGTATTCTTCTCCGCAAAACAGGCATCGGAGGACAGGTAAGATGTAGTCCATCCAGACTGGTCGAAATGACAAGAACCAAGATGCACTTAGTTCTCTCAGGCGAGGCGTGCCTAGATGTTGTACCATTCGGTCACGGTATTTCCGCTCCAGGAGCGCTTTTTCCATCTCCTTGGTGACTGGGACGTCCATTGCGTAGCAGATAGAAGACAATCAGGATACCTGCTATTAGAAACGGGATTAGCGGAAGTCCTCCAAAGATGCTTCCGAATACGGAGTGTATGAAGTTTGGTATAACTCCAAGTACCGTCTGAAAGGTGCTTAGAAGTCCAGAACCTATGGTCTTAAATAGGTGGACAATGCCAGTCGTATCAGACATGTTAAAGATACGATTTACCATTTCTACGAAATGGAGAGGGCAGTTTGTATTAATAAGCGCCTGTATCTCAGCTGAAGACCTTGCAATCTCGAGTTCAAAAGTCTTTCGAGCGGAGGTTAAGGGCACAGACTTCTGTAAAAGCATGGCTTTCATTCGGCCTAGAGTATCAAACCGTATTAAACATTCAGTGAAGGCCATAACGGCGCCTCCCTGACTGTATGTGTCGGTGGAAACAATACTTGCATACAACAAGTAACCCTGGAGCTCACGGTTACCAGATGTGCGATGCCTGGGAGCACGCCACAGCAGCCTTGACTGTACAGCATCAAGTAACTCCCATTCGAAAGTATCCCAAAAGCTGGAGTAATCACTGCAGCTAGGGCACCCCTCAGATGACAGGACAAGTTCGCCACAGAACCATTATAAGCCCCGTGCACTAGAATGTCCTGACATATGAGCGATCCACTTAAAGCGCTCTCACAGTTTGTACCACTGAGAAACACTTCTCGATCCCCACTCCGGCATCGAAATTCCTTAATGTATTCCTTACCCATTTATTCATATTTGCCTGCCTGCTTTTGTTCAAGGCAATATTGAAACTGAAAAGTAGTGACCGGTCGAGTTATGTGGCCATGGATTAGCCATTCTGTGTGCGGTGATTCTGCCACTGTGAATGGTAATCTATCCAGTTTTTCGATACGCAGCATTGTATATTTTGCTCCCCTTTGTGCCATTTCAACCTGTTTATCTGTTAGATTGTATTCAGAAAACAGAGACGTACTGTTGATGAAACGCCAAGGCACATAGCCTGCACGCAAAGATTGCAGCGTCCAGCTTAATAACATTATAGAACATAACTGAGATTGCCCGTGTTGTAATATGGCCAAATCTTGTTCTAGAATGTCCATCGCAGAAGATACAATGTTGCCTAAGGAATATATCCTGGAGGTCAATGTTGTTAACCCATTGTCTACCACTGCTAGAGATTTCTCTAAGTTAATACGGTCTATTTCCCGTATTCTTTCTGCGGCCTCTTGTTGGGATATTTTCCAAATTTCATTGTAGGCAGCATAAATGCCAGCATATATGAAACGTTTTTGGCGTAGTTTCCTGGGACCTAGTAAAAAATCCCTAAGATCCATGTCTTGTTTGAGTAAGGATAAGTGTTTCATCTCTGTGAGTGTTGAGGTTTCTAGCCAATTAAGGCTCAACTTCCCAACACTGTATGACGTCACTACCCCTGGATGTTGTCTCTGTACATAGCGCGGATCTGGCCTATGGATTGTGAACCCTTCGGTTTTACCCATGAATCTTTCCTGACAACCATTGGTGTCTGTGGGCCAAATGAACAATTTCTTCCAATCGGGGGTCTGATCTGTTGTATTGTATAATATCATCTAATGTAATCCCTTCCTCTGATGTTCCGTTACCCTCGGTGTGTTTATGGTGTTGGCAGCCGAGGTGTGTTCAAGTCTTTATTCTTGGCTAGTCCAAGGCAAGACATCTGTTGCACTCTCGTTCAAAAACATGATCTGCTGAGGGATGAGACATGCTCTAAATAAAGCTTCTAACCCCTCCACCTGCCATTCTCTAGTACCCCAGACCGATTTGAAGTCTTTGGTGTCTTTCCATAAGTCGTAACCTTGTTCAGACAACTGGGCAATAAAGGATGCAGAGTAAATCTGTTTGGTGTTTGTTAACATATTTTCTGTGCTGATGTTGGTGCAACCTTATAATAACAACCTTATAATAATGAGGCTGGGTCAGACATATTAAACCCTGAAAAATAAGGAAACTTTAGTGTAAATGTTTTTGAACTGCCTTTTGGAGGTGTTGGACAATGTTCCCACTGAGGGTATGTGAACACATTTCTGGGATTAGCAGATTTATGCAAAAAATGATGACCATAATGCTGATAACAATACATTGATTCATAGTCTGATGTGCCTTTCAATGTTTCACTATTAGAAAACGCAGCAGATTTTTCCAAATCGGACAACATGTTAACAGTTTCAAAATCCCAATCATCGGAATATGTACTTGAGGTAATGATATCACTTAATGATATTTTAAATAAATGTGGAATTTTTAAAATTTCCGGCGGGCCAAATATATTGAAATCAACCTTGTCCCACACTATACCATCAGGTATAGGAACTGCTGTAATATTCACTGACGACAAGTCTCTTTGTTCTCGATGAGATGATTGATGTGGTTTTAAAATTAAGTTTACTTCTTGGGCAGCTCAGCTTTGCCGAATGTATTGTCCACTAATAAGCATGTTAAAAACTATAACTAAGCCTAACCAGAAAAGAAAGAAAAGAATCCCGGAAGTTACCCATAGTTCTACCCATGGTGACACCAGTCTTTCTAAGAAAGTTCATAAAGTCTTTAACTTGCTGCTTGCGTGATTTTTGTGCTGGCGTCGTTTCAGGTTCACTTGGATCCAAAGAAAACGTATCAAAGTTTATGAAGTAGTCCGAAGCAGTTCGATCAATTGTTGGAATTGCATCACGATTTGTTGAAATCGTTTTTAGGTCTCGCCTAGCGATGCAGCGCAAAGCGCTGCTCGCTATGCGAGATCTATTGTTGCCGACTTTTGGTCGGAAACGGGACAGGAGATGTGCATGCGCATGGTGCGAGCAGGAGTTGTAATAACGCCGCAAGCCGTACGCGTGCACATCAACTGTCTGTGCCGAAGCTTAACAGACAGGAGATGTGCATGCGTACGGCTCGCGGCGTTATCACAACTCCTCGCACCATACGCGTGCACATCTCCTGTCCAGGCGCGGCAGGGCCGCGCCCTCCCGGTGTGTCAGGCGTCTTGGCACACACCGGCCGGCTCTGGAGTGCTCGAGTCGGGCGCTGATCCGGTCTGAGGAACCCACAGAAAGGTAACAGGGCGTCTCCATGACCACAGCGAGCTCCGTGTGCGGCGCAGCCCCCCAGGCCTTCAGCGTAGCGTCTGTGGCCCTGGGCTCCGAGGCGCGCGCTCTTTTGTTGTTCTATATTTTTGCTTTCAATACTGGTTCCATTTAGAGCTCCTTTTCATAGCACAGTAGAAATGTTTCAGATTGCTGTTTTTTTCCCTCACCTCCTCGCTGTGCTCCTGCTCCCATGACTCTGACCAGGAAACACGTGGACAGTAAGAGCTGTACATACAGCACGGTAAAGTCAGGAAAGCCAGAGTAAATCCGTCTAAGGCTTGCTCTGACTGAAACCTAGTTAATGCAGAAATGGTGGCTGATGCAGGGGTCAACTTGGAGGGGTGGAGAGGAGGTAAAATGTAAACATTAACCTACAATATCTACTCATAGGATACTAATATTTTTAAAAAATGTTAATTTTAGTATTGTACTCAATAGCACTTCAAGGTTTGTGCAAAGTGATAAAAGGGTGCGAAAAAGGGACAATGTAGAATCCGGATACATTCCAGTCATGGGCAAACAAATGATATGGGTGGCATCAAGCTTTGTCACTGCTCAAAAGGGTGTTTGGGCTCAATGTCTTCATAACCAAATAGGCTCTCCATCTTTTTCTAAATTTGAGGAAATCTTGTTCAAGCGTGACGTGGAAGAAGCGGATGTTCGAGAGCATGATGGTATGATGTTAGAGAGCTCTGCCTCAGGCCGCTTCAAAGGGGGAAGCCAGCAGCCTTTAGAAAGCCACCTTCAACAATAAGACGGTTAGTACTCCTAGAGTAAGAGCTTGTTTTTAATGCATGGCCCCATATCACAGTTCTGCCATTTATAAGTGCTGCCAATACCGAGATGACATTTAATTCAATTTAATGGCATTCACTTCATTGACCCCTGAAAAGTTACTGTGAGAATTGCCTCTGGCAGGATTCTATCTTATGGCCTCTGGGTCTCACAAGTGTACACACGCACGCACACACACACGTTAGTAGCGTTAGTTTAACTAACCATCGAAACAAGCAATGTACACACAAAAAATAGATATGGTGTTTGTACGGCTGGCATTTAAAAAGGCAGCATTAAAAGACTTGTTGCAGATGAGATCTAGAAGAAAAAAATTCAAATGAAAAAGTGAGACAAGCAGTATGTTTGAATGTAAATGTACAAATTAATTCATTTGGAAATGCATACTTGAATTGGGAAGTTAAACATTAAGAAATAATGAACTAGACACTTAAATTGAGCATTTTTTTAAAACTAATCTGCATACACGTTTAAAAAAAGTTAAACTCTAATAGTCATATTCCTTTGAAATGGAAAGGGTTTTCTTTTTTAACAAATATGCAAACCTTGTTGGCACTGAGCTCCAATCTTGGCATATACCGTATGGTCTGCATGAGTTAATGTTCCTTCTTATGAAAATATCTAAAACGAGTGGCGAATATTAAGAGGGTGGCCCTCCGACTATACCCTCAAAAGTTTTAAGTGATCCTTTTTATTTTTATACTTACCATGGCTCGTCTGCACTTTAACCAAAGTAACTTTTCTCAGATATTAAAACTCCGAAGGACGTATGGTTTTCTTTTAAGAATTGAATTGCTCATTTATTAATTTTCACACTATTCATTTCAAACCTTTCACCTAGTCCCACATATGAAAGTAAAACCGGTCTCTTGCTTGCACTGTGGATCATAGAGCACAATTTTAAACTTTCCATAATGATATAGAGCGCAGAATCACCCCAATGAGTCTCTTGGTGCTTCCTGGTCTTTCAGAGAGTGCTTGGGAAACAGCACCATAGAGAAAGGGCAAGGGCAGAGAAAACCCAGGATGGAGCAACAACCAGGAGCTGTATCAATCCACTGAGTGAAAAACGCATCAATCAGTGAGGAAGTGGCTTGTTCAAAGCGGTAAGAGCCTCTACAAAGTGTGGGTGTGCATTGAGAGCCATTAAACCAAGTGTAGCAAGGGAGTCGGATGTAATAATGGAGTTTTTGGGCTCAACAAGTAAAGCTTATTGGGTCTCGCCTAGCGACGCAGCGCGAAGCGCTGTCGCTAGCGAGATCTATTGTTGTCGACTTTAGTTTGGAAGGGGGACAGGACAGTGATGCACTCAGTAGTGTAAGACCGACTTTATACCAGACAGCCACCACCTCACGCCCACATAGAGTGAGGAAGGCTAACACGAGGGGCAGGCAAGCTACCATCACCTTTTACCCCCACAGGAACAGGCAGCATAATCGATGCAGACGTAAGACAAGCAGGAAGTGCCATTCATCAGCGTCCATTACAGTGTTTCTGCCATTAATTATTTGTACAGTCGATCCAGGCTCATTTACATCCCCAGCTCTTGCACACAAACAGAGGCCTGTGGTGGTTGCCAGTCCCATGCTCTCCATGTGTACAGTTGTACAGCGCCCCCACATCTGCATGACAAGGGGCGGCCTCATCAACTGTGGGCCTGCCCCAGAGGGCTACTTCCCGGCCCTTTCTTCCGTCCCCTCTCCATACATGTCCCCTTCCCCGGGAGCCTTTGAACCGTGCGGGGCCCCTTCTGCTACATGTGTTCATTTGGAATTGCATGTTGAGCCGCGTCCTCTTAAAAGGGGAACCTATTTGGGTGCGTGGGCAGGGGAAGGACGGGTAACCCCTCTTCAAAGCGCATAGCTGTCTCTGCAAAGGGACTTCCTAGCGCTAGTCCAATGTAAAAAAACAGCCTGCAGAAAAATGGTGAAGACAATATTGAAAGGAGGGTGCCTATGTAGAGAAAAGCCAGGTCTTCAATGTTTTTCTGAACTGCAAATAATGTTTTTCTGAACTGCAATAAAGGTGTACAGTGTACTCCTTTTATCCTTCAGGAAGAGCTAGTGGGCAGTGCTCTTGGGTGTTTGCTTCCGGTTGTTTACTGGCCCTGGTGGTCAGTGTCTTCCTACAGCTGATATTTTATGGTGGAACAATGACGTCAGCGCTGTCCGCGAGCAGGTACCCTCTGATGTTACGAAAATGTGGCTCTGAAGATGGCTGCTGCGGCAACACGTGGTCACGTGCCCGGAGACACCACCACTGAGCACGTACTAATTACAATAAACAAGCATTTGCAATGCAATAGGTCTCGCATTTATGCGAGTTTGAGCTATTGGCATTATAAATGACGATGCCTTTTATGTATGTTTTAAAAAACGAAAACAAACAAAAAAAGGCATTGTCATTTACAATGTCAATAGCTCAAACTAGTGTAAATGCGAGACCTATTGCATTGCAAATGCTTGTTTCTCTTGTCGAGGTATGTTGACGTAGACGTCTGTATTTGGTCGAATAGCAACTTGTGCGTTATTTTGAGTTTCATTTTGAAGTCGAACTTCAGGTTAAAGGGGAACGAGTTCCATGACATTGTTGCATAGTCCATCATTCCGTCTAAGTGACTCTTCGAACGTGATGAGTCCTTCAGTTTGAACTTCTTGAATTGTAGCGAGAGGAGGGCTTCTGCTACTTTGGAGTCCACGTGGCCTACTGCTTAGTATTGGCCACATAGTGTGGTTTGATTAAGTCAATTGAGACAAATCTTTTCTCCTTTTTTCCGGCAAGAGGCGGTAGAAGTACAGTTCTTGTTCCTTCAATTGCTAGGACCGGTACAGGTTTTCTGTAGGAAGGCCCAAATTCTTTCTTGTCCGCTATCTTCTCTCTGACCAGATCCCCGACTTTTGGGATCCAGACAGGTTTTGCCGTGACTGATTTGACTTCCCCAGTGGCGGTCTGTTTCAGGTGGACGTTACTTTGTTTTGTCCTTGATTCATTTAGTTCCTGTAAAACAGCCAAACGATCATGGATGTCAAAAGGCTTTTCATCCGCCACTGCACCTTCACAATCAAGATCAGGTACCCACATTCTTGTCCCAAATAGGATCTCATAAGGAGTGACACCCCCCTAGAGAACTTCTTGGCATATTGTTAAGGGCCCGCTGGACCCCATAAAGCTGTTTTACCCAACTTTCACCCGTGCCTAATACCCTAGCTGTTAAAGATTGCTTTAAGTCTTGTTTTTTTCTCTCTCCACGACCTAATTTCCCTTGGGATCGTACGGAGATGAGTACTGCAATGCTACACCCAAACTTCCCATTGCCTCCTTGTAAGCCCGAGAGCTAAACGCAGGGCCCTGGTCAGAATGTAATGTGCCAATTGCGTATGTCCCTATGAAGACTCTCAAATCTTTTATAACCGTTCGAGCGTCAGCTGAGCGCTGGGGCCACACCCATAGGAATCTTGAGCAGGACGCACGCACACGGATAGTCTGATGCTGTCCAACAATGGTATTTGTGCTGGACGTGTTACGGTGGAACATTTCATCTGCTGGCAGATGTCGCATTTCAAGACATAGTCTTTAGTCTGCTTTGTTAAACCAGGCCACCAGTAGCGTTGTTTCAATAAGGAAACAGTCGCCGGAACTCCTGCATGAGCAGAACCTATCCCTTTGTGTGCTGCTAGTATTAAACCTAACCTACGACCCATGTTTGGAATTACTCTATCCCCCACTCCAGGAATCTAAGCAAATAGAATGTTATTGGCATCTAACTTGTAGGAGTACTTGAGTGGAAATCTTTTTGGTACTGCACCGCTGTTTTTGCTTGAAGCAATAACAGCCACCATAATCTCACCGTCTATTCTCGTTTTAGAATGAGTGACTGCAGCTACGGAAGCCGTGCGTACAGCCCCCTTTGCGGCTTCATAAGCCAATGAATTCCCTTGAACGTGAACGCCAACACGCTGATGACTGTGTGTGTATCACGTGAGTCCTTGGTAGTTCGGATTTCAACTTCTTACCTGTTCCCATAGCATTTTTTGCTTAATTGTTCCACCTTTTGCATCTTTGAACCCGTTTTGAACCCAGTATTGCAAGTATTCATTGTAAGACTGCACACAGTAAAAGGAATCGCACACAATTAGTGTGGGGAATTCTCGATCCGTATTTACAAGTGCTGCCAACTGTGCCGTGCAGTCTCCTAGAGATTGCGTTTTAGTGCAACTCGGATGGAACTTTCCATCCCGCATGCGACCTTTAACTAATGCACATGCTGCGATATAATGTTGCTTACTTCCTATGGCCGGTTGAGCAGATCAGTCAGTGTAAATGATATATTCATACTGATCCAGAGGCATGATTTCATTAGGTAGAGGATATTCTTGTTCGTATTGCAGGAATGCTTGTGTCTTTAAATTTGGGTCGTACCTATATTCTACATCTGTTGCAGTGAGAGAATTAGCCCATTGTATCTGTCTCGGATGTAAGGCTTTAGCGTTGGGGACGCTTGCTTTTGTTGCAGCCTCTAAGGCTGGAACTGGGGTAACTACTATTATTTGTTTCCCCTGAACCAGTGCTCTTTCTCTCACTACAGCAGTCTGTACCGCTGTCAGAATCTTTTCAGTAGATGCGAAGCACATCTCGGCATTTGTGTACAAATGTGACTTGTATGCAATTGGTACTGTTTCACCTTCATTATATGTTAGATAGGTGTACCCAGATTGACCCGCAATTATACGGATCACTAGGTTGCGTACGTTTACGCGTGTCTGTAAGTGTTTTGAAGCTATCATGTCAGCTTGTAAGGAACGTAGTGTATCGGTGTGTTCCTGTGTCCAATTTCTGGCTGAGAAATCAGGTTTAATTAAGTCGTAGAAAGGTTTTACTCTTTTTGTGTAATCCAAAATGTATGTTCGACCAAAATGTAGGAATCCCAGTATTGATTGTAGATTTTTCAATGATTTCGGAGGTTGGAGCAGCGTGCATTTTTCTAAAAAATTGGCTGCCAGGCTCTTTCCTTTACTTGAAAGCTTGTATCCGAAAAACAGGACACTGAGGTGGGTGATTTTTTTGATTTTTCAAAGTTAAATTTGTAGCCCTCAGATGCAAATCCCAAAATTATGGTATTCACTCTGTTAAAGTGTTCCTCCAGGTCATCATCCGTCAGATAAATATCATCCACATAGGACAATGCCTCTTCATCCAATTTTTGAAGTCACTCCGTTACTCTGGCCGAAAACAACCCCGGGCTGTTCTTATACCCCTGGGGGAGTCGCCGAAATTGCCGCTGTGACCCTTGCGCTGAGAAGGCTGTTAGATACCTGCTTTCAAGCGCTATATTCTGGCAAAAAAATCCATTTGAGATATCAAGTGTTTTGTATTTCTTCCGCACAATGTTATTCATTAATGCGGCACTGTGTGCATTCTGAACTGCAAATGTTTTAGTGCAAGTGTTTAAGTGTCTAATCTAAAACTAGACGATACGTATTGTCAGGTTTCATGACAGGAAACAAAGGATTATTCATTTGAGAGGTGCAATTTTCAATCACCCCTTGGTATTCAAGTTGATCTAAGATCTCCCTGACCTGCTTTTTAACTTCTTGCTTTATTGGATACTGCCTCTGTGCAGTTGGAGTATTTTTTTAAAGGAATAATGTGGTGGGTTGAATCCTCATCCCATCCAACATGGTTCTTGTATAATGCCGAAGCCTGGGCTACCGCCCACTCCTGCGCATATGTGTGTTGCAAATGCCTGGAAATATATGGCCTTAGAATGCCAGCATAATTACCGTTTCTCCTTTAGGACAACCCATGATGAATGCTGGCGGCCAATCTTGTTCAGCTAACAAAATGTCATAGCCAAACGTTGGGTTCTTCCAAAAGAGACCTCTCACTTTCCTACTTTTGTCCCCCTCCATTTGGATCGTTATTTCATATACTTTGTGGGACACTCACTCTAGTATCAAGTGTTTCCACCGTGATATAATCATTCAAGTCCGCTGTCACCAGAAATTCCATCAGGTTCCGGCGAGCTATTGTTACTTCTGCTGCACCGTCAGAGCCCATTCCCCGTTCAGTAGTCGAGTCCTCAGAATTCTGGGCATGTCTGATCTTTAGACCTGCAACCTTCTTCCTTTTGAACTGTGGCTTTTGCTTTGGTTTTTCTTCTTTTTTGGAAGTGTAATCTTGTTGCTTGTCTCTGGACTTTGTACTCTCTTCTGGTCTTTCTGACCGTCCTTCCCTCTTGGAGTTTTTCGATGAACCCTGAAAGGAACGAGAGGAACATGTATCAGTATCCCGATACCTGTCAGGTTTCCTAATATTATCCCTATTCCTGAGATTGTACCTCTTTTCGGAGGGCTCCTGTGGAGGAGATCTACCTCTGGATTGAGATCTGTTTCCTTGAAAGTTTTGTTGTTTTTTTATTTTCCCACTTCTTTTTAGAAGACGTAGGTGTCTGCTTAGAAGTGTCCTTTTCAGGACTGCCCATCAGTTGTGGTTTTAAAGCTTTCCCACCCAAACTGTCTCTGCCCAACTCTGCATATGCAGTTTCAATTATTTTTGGTAGTTCGTGTTCCTGTTCTAAAGGACTGAACTCCCTTAGGCGTTGGCGGATAGCCACTGAAGCTGCTTCCCCTTTAATATTAGCTAGTATAATGGCTGATACCTGGGCATAGTTACCTAGTAACTTCATCCGTAAGTTCAGAGCAGGCTCTGCTCCATACTCGTTTTGTATTTGTCTCAATACATCTGGTATCACCGCTAATGAAGGAATACCACGAGTCCTGGTATATATGGCGGCAAAGACTGTACCCCAACTGGTACAATCTTTTACTTGTGGTGTTATCCCCATGGGCAAGCAGATTGTGAACATTCTGTGTTTTTCATACGGGGTAGTATTCGGGAATACTGCCTCTAGCTGTGTTATTTTCTGAGCTACCCAGAATGGCATTTGTTCACGTTTTAGAGGGCATTTTACCCATCACTGCGTGTAATGTTTGTGGTGTGATTTTAGTTGCTGTACCCTGCGATTGAGTTCCATTTGTTGCAACTATTGCTGGTTGGACAGTGAATGTCCTCTTGACGAATTGCGTCATGTTTCTATAGATTTTAATTAAATCTTTGTGTTGTATGAGTAAGACTCCTTGTGGCATTGTTTCAATGTCAGGATGTGGTGTGTAGGCCGCTAATATCAGCCATGTTGCCCCTTCTCCTCTGAGCGGGCCTTGTCTTACTCTTCTTCTTATATGGGGTAGGGTGCCTTTAAGCCAGTAGAAGTGTTCCTGGTACGTGAGTGGAACCTCTATGTCCTCGAACGAACAATATTCCACTGGTGCATCTCCTTCTGTGTAAGAGTGAAATGTCTGTGTTCTTGCATCTGCTGCTGGGAATGTAACCCACAAATAAAATACCTCTGTTTTGTTTGATTCGTGTGCCTCAATCACGAAAACTACTAAGCCACCCCTAGCTGATAAACCATTCTCTAACAGTTTCAGGGTGACTGTTTGTCTGATTTTTTTTTTTTTCTGCAATCGGAATTGTATCTGTATCTTCTCCTGTTGAGAGCTGTAGATTTACTCTTACGTCATCTCCTGTCTCAGGCGTTTTTGTAAAGAAGAAGTTTGTTCAAGGGAACTAAGATAAGGTTTTTATGCACAATTTTACAAACACTGTCCTTCAAGCTTGATTTAACCAACAGCCAATAAATAGGATTCTTCGCCTGCTCAGCTGTGGTGGCATTTGTGCCCACCCACTCCAGACGTCTCTGGTATTTTGTGAGTAGGGGTCTCTGAGAATAGCACGACTGAACTACTCGGATTCTACTGTTAAATAAGTACCCAACCAACGTTGGGCGCCATGTCGTGTAGTTCCTATATATCCTATACAGGATCTGCGCGTTCGGGTAACATAAACTGTGGGTTTGGTGGCAGGCTGGTTCCGAGCACCCCCACCGGATACGTTGGCCTGTTTGCATTAGCTAGCTCACAGTGCCACTAGAATCTCCTCTTATCGGGGAGAGAATAGTTTTTGGCAACCTCAGAACATGACAACCCTGATCCCCCCCCAGGATCGTGGAAACAATATACTACTGTTCGCTCAGTCACTCGTGCTCACTTAGTTTGTCTCAGAGATACACAGAATAAACAGTCTGGGCGTTTCAATAAGGATTTATTGAACAGTTGTTGTTCTAGTGTAGAATAGATGAGCTGCAACAACCATTAGACAGTAGCGGAGATATATGGTTAGCAATACTACAAAAGTAAAGGGATGGTATAGTTCTACCATCTTGCAGAAATCATGAATATATACATGTACATAAAACACATGATAAAAAGTGCGTACTCCTACGATGCCTCCCTAACTAGATGTACCTAAATGTACCTAGCATCGGTGTAGGTGTTATGCCAAGAATCCCTCTAGGATCTAGTCAACCCCATTACCTGAGTAAGGAGAGAATATGGGACCCCGTCCTGGTCTCGAGTTGGACACCTCGCAAGGGATTTTAGACCACTGCGAGCTGGAGAGTCTGCATGCAGGAACCTCAGTGTCTCTGGTCAGTGTGTCAGCCGGGAAGTCACGGTCTCCTCTGTCTGTCTAAGCAAGACATGATGTATATATACCCACAGGTCTCCCCAGGGGTCCTACCTTGCTGTGTTACTGTGTCGGCTTAAAGGATGACGTCGGGCTTGAACTTTAGCATAGATATTACAGGAGATGTTCGTCCTGCTATGATTCCAAGAAGCCTCATGCATAATGTACGAGTTTCGAACCAGGGAAAAACCCGCGTTCTGAATGCAGTGTCTTATCTAGGTAAAAGGTCAGTCCCTATGGACCTTTAGGTATGTAATGTAGGGAAGGATATAGGTGAAAGGTTGCAGTGTTACCTGCGCATATATAGTGTACCTATATGGAATATAACAACATGTTGAATCTCATCAGACTGTTTTCTCTTTGTAGTCGTACTGTTTGTAGCAGAATCTTTGGTATTTTTTGACACTTTTATGCATCCTCTAAAAGTTAATATTAGTAATTGTATTTAGTCTAACTAGTTATTCCAGTCTAGTCTTGGGTCACTCTAGCTTATTGTTAATCACAACATGCCAAATTACTAGCAGATATCAAACGGGCATGCTAGCCTGTGGATGAATAGTCTTTTTCTAGCTGCTGGCACAATGAGAAAGGTGGCGCTCATGAATCATTGACCAATACGGGAAAAAAGATTATTGGACAGATATTTTTGAGGTTCTTCACTATGTTTTGTTGTTGGGAATGGTGGTTTTAACCCCTTCGGTGCGTCGGACGGCCGGGAGCCGTCTGACGCACCAGTGCTCATGTGTGTAGGACGGCCCCCGGCCGTCCGATCACATGACACTAGAAATCCCTCTGGTGCGGGCACTAGAGGGATTTCTTTCCACCCCCAACAGCCTCGGGAGCTGGGGAAGAGCTTCCCCAGCTCCTGAGGCTGTGTAGATGGTTTCCATGAAATGAGGATCAGCGCGCACATCGCGCTGATGTCATTTCAGTGAAACCGAAATGAGCCTTGAGGCTCATTTCAGTTTCACTTTCTACGTGCTCAGGGGGCTATCTCAGCCCCCCGAGCACGTAGAAAGACGGGAGAGGTATCATTGGAAAGGGGAGAATCTCCCCTTTCCAATGGTACCCCTCCCAAGTGGATCCCTGCTTGGGGATCGCCCCAGGAGGGCGATCCCCAAGCAGGGATCCACCCACTAGGCACCAGGGAGGTGGGAGCGGCCCCTTGGGCAAGGGCCTTTGCTCCCCCCATAAGTATTTGGGTGAATTAAGTCTTTCGGGCAGATGGAGGCAGTAGCCCCCAATCTCTCCCCCTGGGGGGGAGTGGGGGGGGGCAGAAAGCCCACTAGAAACCAAGGATTTATTTTACTATGTAAATTAGGGGTGGGGGCTGCCCAAGATGGGCATGCCAATGCACCCCCCCTCACCCCCCCCACAAAATTCCAGTCTTTCTGCCCCCGGGGGGGCTGATGGCACCCTAGACACCAGGGATTATATTTTTTTATAGGCCGGGGGTGGGGGCTGCCCAGAATGGGCATGCAAATGCCCCCACCATACCCCCCCAAAAAACCAAAAGACTTTCTGCCCCTCCAGGAGGCAGATGGGGGTAATAGCCCCTGATCTGCCCCCGGGGTGGGCAGAAAGCCCCCTAAGCGCCAGGGATGTTTTTTTTATATAGGTATGGGTGGGGGCTGCCCAGAATGGGCATGTCAATGCCCCCACTCGACAAAAAAATGCTAGTCTTTTTGCGCCCCTCTGGGAGGTAGATGGGGCAATAGCCCCTTATCTGCCCCACCTAGGGGGGGGGCAGAAAGCCCACTAGCCACCAGGGATTTCTTTTTCTCAAGTTCGGGGTGGGGACTGCCCAGAATGGGCATGCTAATGCCCCCAACCCCCCCAAAAAGATGCCACAGCCTTTTTGTCCCCCCCACCCCCCCAAGGAGGCAGATGGGGGCAGTAGCCCCTGATCTGCCCCCGGGGGGGTAGAAAGTCCACTAGGCGCCAGCGGTTATGCTGGGTTTTTTATACATAGGTGTGGGGGCTGCCCAGAATGGGCATCCCAATGCCCCCACCCAGTCAAAAGAATAGCCACAGTCTTTCTGCCCCCTTGGGGGCATATTGGGGCAATAGCCCCCGATTTTCCCCTTCTCCCCAGGGCGGCAGGAAGCCCACTAGGCACTGACTTTTTTTCGGAATGTGCCTACCTGTGGATTTTGGGTCCTAGCGCAGCCGGCATCTAGGGAAACATAGCAAAACTGTATATTTTTGAAAACTAGACACCAAGGGGAATCCAGGATGGGGTGAATTGTGTGGCACTCACTAGGTTCTGTTACCCAGAATCCCTTGCAAACCTCAAACCTTATAAATTTTTTTAAAAAAAAGCACATTTTCCTCATATTTCAGTGATGGAACGTTCTGGAATCTGCGCAGATTCACAAACTTCCACCCACCCAGCATTCCACAAAGTCTCCCGATAAAAATGGTACCTCACTTGTTTGGGCAGGCTTACTACCCGTGACAGGAAACTGCCCAAAACGCAACGTGGACACACCACATTTTTACACTGAAAACTGACCCTTTTTTTGCAAAGTGCCTAGCTGTAGATTTTGAACCCTAGCTCTGCCGGCACCTAGGAAAACCTAGCAAACCTATACATTTTTGAAAACTAGACACCCAGGGGAAGCCGGGATGGGGTGACTCCTCTGGTTCCCACCAGGTTCTGTTGCCCAGAATCCCTTGCAAACCTCAAACTTTGTAAAAATAAACACATTTTCCTCACATTTCTGTGGTGGAAAGTTACAGGTGAAATCGTTGGCACAAATGGCTGTTTTTTTCAACTCATTTTCAATTTTTAGGTCTCGCCTAGCGTTGCAGCGCATGCGCTGCTCGCTTGCGAGATCTATTGTCGTCGGTTTTGCTTCGGAATCGGGGTGGAAGCTCCACCCATGGTTTTGATTGGCGCGCTTCAAAAATGCTCGCTTTTGATTGCAAGGGAGGCATGTTTGTTCCCTCCCTGTCTCCTGTTTGCCGCGCCTGCCCGGACAGGAGATTGTGCACGCGCACGGCGTCTTTCGCACAGCATCTCTTCTGCCTTGTTTCACTCAGAGTTCAGCGGCAGTGTGTGTGCACTGCACGCTGCCAGACAGAGGCGTCCACGCTTCCTCCCGCGTGCCTGGAGACAGCCACTTGCCGCGCCAACCCTAGAATCCCGACGTTCTGATTGGCAAGGAGTTGGTTCAGTCTTTTCTTCACATGCAACTATCACTATAATAGGACACCCCTAAAGGGACATGCGATATGGAACAGCTGACTACTTGGTTCGATGTGCTATGCGAGGGCCCTCACGGCGCTCCACTGGCTCCACGTACTAAGCGAGCACCGTCTCGAGGCGCTATGTGTCAGGTACAGGGCTTTGCACTGAAATACGGACCAGCCTCCTCTGGGTGAACCCTCTCTCTCGAGGTGTCTAGGTGCAGTACACTCCAGGTGGTCCCGCCCCTTCCTCGTGAGTCTGAGCTGTACCCAGAAGCCCCCCTCGCGGAGTCAGCCCTCGTGCTTTGTGACTCCCAGGCACTCAATCACTCCACAGGTTGTGAAAATGGGACACACAGCAACCTTATATGAGGGAGTCCCACAAAACACAACAGTGTGCATTGCACAAAAAGTGCCCCCCCCCACACACACACACACACACACACACTTTTCTATGACATGTCGTCATCACAATTCATCAAACATTGTTTCAGTTCCCTGATGATTGGCAATCAGTTTTGATATATCAGCAGAGAGGCCAAGGACTGAATGGGCATAGAGCGTGGCGTACATTTCTTAGAGGCCACAGCCCGATCGGATCGATACATAGTGGGAAAGGATGGCATCTTTGGGCAGTGGGTCCAGTGAGTCCGTCAATAATCCTGACCGTTGTTTTGGAATAAAATACTAACAAATTGTAATGCGCTCTTAAAGGGGCCACTCAGTGTAAAAAAGACCAAACTCCCCAGAAAGCCAGTTCCCTCTACCCAAGCCCTCACTGCCAACAGTAAGGGCTCCAGAACGTCCCTTTGTTATGAGGTCCGACTGGGATTTGAGAGACATCGTGACACCATTAAATATACGGAACCTTAAACTAACAGCCATTATTATCAGCAGTAATATCCCATCTCTCTTCACACAGAAGCCATTAAATAAAAAATATTCACCTGTTAAAAAAAAGTCCCTGCCTCCCAATATAAATGACAGCTCTTCTTTTCCCTCAAGCTCTAAGGCACCTCTGAATATTGAAATGTTTTATTTTCAGGAGTGTAAAGATTTTCTGACACTGAATTTTGCATGAGCTGCATAACCGCGAGCCTGGGGCAGTGTGAGGTCTGGGTGGGGGTGGGGTGCGAGGAGGGTAGCGGAAGATGATATTTTCTGAAGCACGTCTTCTTAGGTTGGCATGCCCTTCTCTTCTAGAATCAGGGGTGAAATTCTTCATTACGCGTGGTGACTTCCTGCTACAATAGTTAGATGTGCTGGTACCAAGATGGCAGCCCATTGGCAGTGCAGTGTGCAGAGAGATCTTTGAAAGGGTGCCATTAATCAGGCTTGAGGCTGATTGTCAAGACAAACCATGACCTGCAGGAGGTTTGCCGTGGGTCAGAAATGTGCAAAGATGGATTGCAATTGTGTGCTGTATTGATTTATGGCCCACTGGTCTAATAACTTGAACTGTAATATTAAAAAAGAATTGTTTGCAGAAGCGTGCATTTTGAATCCCTTTGGGCAGGATCATTTGTAAAACATGGCTCCCCCTTCACTATTTCTGTTTCATTGGTTCCCAAAATTTCTCTTTCTCCTTCTTCACTCCTTTTCCAACTTGCTATCTCTCGTGCTCTAGGTCAAAGTCCGATGTTGGAAACTAAGTACTAGTCCCCAAGAACGAGTGCACTTATAATTGGGGCAGATCACTAAGAATAAAGCACTTAAAACAAGCATTTGCAATGCAATAGGTCTCGCATTTCAGTTTGTGCTATTGGCATTGTAAATGACAATGCCTTTTATTCATTGGTTTGAAAACCTGCAAGCAGTGCATAAACACACTTTGTACGTATAGTCCTTGGTTACGAGAAGCAAGGCTGGCAGTAAAAGGCTGCCAGCCTTGCTTCTCATAAGCAAGGACTATAAGTACAAAGTGCTTGTTTACGCACAGCTTTCAGGTTTTCAAACGCATAAATAAAAGGCATTGTCATTTACAATGCCAATAGCTCAAACTCTCGCAAATGCGAGACCTATTGCATTGCAAATGCTTGTTCCTATATTCAACTGTTAGTTTCTATAAAGAAACCTTGAAGGATCTACACAAATGACCCCTTGCTGAATTCAGAATTTTGCCTACTTTTCTAAAATGTATAGTTTTCCAGGATCCATTATTGCTTTCATACCCATTTCTGCCATTAACTGGAAGAAAATTGAAAGCACAAAAAATAGCAAAAATAGGCTATGTCCCAGTAAAATGCCAAAACTGTGTAAAAAAATGTTGGTTTTCTGACAAAAGTCTGCCAGTCCCTGAAAGCTGGGAAAATGGTGATTTCAGACCCACAAACCCTTTGTTGATACCATTTGCAGGGAAAAAACCAGCCGCTTTCATTTGCGGCACTTTCCCCCATTTTTCTAAAGAAAACCCCATATTTAGCTGTATTTTGGCTAATTTCTGGGTCCCCTCTAGGAGAATCCACAAAACCTGGGTAACTTTAGAATCCCCATGATGTTGGAAGAAAAGGACGCAAATTTGGCGTGGATACCTTGGTCAAAAAGTTACAGGGGCCTAAGCACCAACTAAACCAAATAGCCAAAAAAAGGCTTGGCACAGGGGGGGGGTGTAAGATTTGTCTTTAAAGTTTTAACGAATAACAAATTTTCTACATAATAAGAAGCTCTGTGCTTGAAATGACATCTTTGAGGAACATAATATCATAATATATATTGCAGACCTTTTGAAGGAAATGGTTGAAAAGTCTTCATTTTCCCCATCTGTGCTCTTATGAATATCTGGGTTTACTGACATCTGAAGGAATTGCTTAGGAATGGTCATGTTTGCTCTGTGTGCTGCATGCCTGTACCAAATGGGATAATATAACTTTAAACCATAACCAGAGTTCTCTCTCATGGACATGCTGATTGCATCAGAAATATTAATTGCAAATAAAGCCCTTTCTGTTGGGAAATGGAAGGTGATCATGATAACATGGATGCATTCCCCCCCCTCTCTGCAAACACGCCGCCTGGCGCACTGCTGCTCGGGGCATGAAGTCCACTTGTGTCCTGAGGTCCTCGGGACACAAGAGGACCTCATCGCCCCACCAGCAGTGCGCCAAGAGGTCCGTTTGTAGAGTGGTGTAAAAAGGGGGCGTGGCCTCGGACCACTCGCAGCAATCCAGCTGTGTGGGGCTTACTGGAGGTACCAGGTGGGCTAGTTGGCCCCCAGGGACCCTCGGGAGGCAAAGGGACTTAATTCCCCAACTCAGAACGCGCCAGGAGGCGCGTTTGCACAGTGGTGCAGGGAGGGGGCGGGGCCTCCGGCGAGATGCCGGCTTTTCTTTTTTTTAAACATTTGTAGAAGGGGCTGTGTGGCCCCCCTTCTTTTACTATTTTTTTTTGCTCAGGCCCTGGGGACCCCATCCCCCAGGGCCTGAGCATTTTTTTTTTTTTTTAAACGGGAAGGGGGCCGCGTGGCCTCCCTTCCCTGGGCCACTATTGGCCCCGGGGACCCCATCCCCTGGGGCCTGGCCAGCATTTGAAAAAAAATTAATTTGGAGGGAGACAGCGTGGCCCCCCTCCTGAGTCCTATAATGGCCCCGGGGACCCCATCCCCCGGGGCATTGCCTCATTATTTTTTTAATTAAAATAGTACGGGAGGGGGGCCGCGTGGCCCCCCTTCCCTTGGCCACTTCTGGCCCCTGGGACCCCATCCCCCGGGGCCTGGCACGCCTGTGTTTTAAAAAAAAAAATTTTTTTAAGGAGGTGGGCCGCGTGGCCCTCCTCCTGAGGCCAATTATTGCCCCGGGGACCCCATCCCCTGGGGTCGGCCTTCCGTGTTTTTTTTTTTTTTAAATAAATAATTTAAAACGGAGGGGGGCCGTGTGGCCCCCCTCCTGGCTACTTCTGGCCCCGGGGACCCCATCTCCCGGGGCCTGGCCAGACGTTTGGGACTGTGGGGGGAGCCCCAATGCCCCCACGGTCCCAGCCGGCTCCCCGCCTCCTGCGGGAGCCGGCATTGCTTTTGGGCAAGGGGAGCTGCTGACATGCAGCTCCCCTTGTCCAAAAGCAATCTGCTTTGGTTTTTGGAAGCGAGAGCAGGTTTCCTGCTCTCGCGTCCAAAAACCAAAGCAGAGTTTGCTATGACAGGGCGGGAGCCGTGCTCCCGCCATGCCATAGCAAACAGCAATGTCCCGGGGGTGGGCACCCTGGGACATTGCAGGAGCCGGCCCTGGGGGGTGGCGGTCCCCAGGGCCATCAAGGGCTCCTGGAGGGGGTCGCGTGACCCCCTCCCATCATTTGTAAAGCCCCGGGGAGGTGGTGGTCCCCGGGGCCGGGAGTCCGTAACGGACCCCCGCATTTGAATATTTAGTGCCCCGGGGAGGTGGTGGTCCCCGGGGCAGTGTGGGGGGGCTCGAGCCCCCCCACACTAATTATTTTCAAAGCCCCGGGGAGGTGGCGGTCCCTGGGGCTTGGGGGGGCGGGGGGGGAAGGGGCCCGCGAGGCCCCCCACCCTAATTTCAATAAAGCCCCGGGGAGGTGGCGGTCCCTGGGGCTTGGGGGGGGCCCGCGAGGCCCCCCCACCCTTATTTTAATTATGCCCAGGGAGGTGGTGGTCCCCGGGGCTGCGGGGGGCCGCGTGCCCCCCGCGCATAATTTATAAAGCCCCGGGGAGGTGGCGGTCCCCGGGGCTGTGGGGGCCCCCACACCATAATTTAGTATTGGCCCCGGGACCTGGCCCACCCGGGGGCTTTTGAACAAACAAAGCGCGGGAGACCGCGCTTCGTATTTTAAACGTTTTTATAATTTCGCCGGGATTCGCGCACCCAGCGCAAATTCGGCCGAAATTATTACAAAAAAAATGCTTTTTTTGGGCCTGGGGGTCCTTGTGGGACCCCCTGACCAGGCCTAGGGGGTCAGGGTGTTTCTACCCTGCCCCCTTTTCTTGTTTTTCATCATCTTTTTTCTGTTTTCTTGTGACTCTGTTACCGAGTCACAAGATGGTTGCCAACACTTCCTGGTTTGGAGTGTTGGCAGCCAATTCGAATGAAGCTCATGCTCGGGAGGAGTCGCGACTCCTCGGTGCTCAGATATATACATTTTTTATTTCTCGAATTTCTCTACTGAACGGATTTACACCATTTAAAAAAAAAAAAGGTTGCTTTCTGAACCAAATGCAACCTTTTTGCCAAATTTGGTGTAATTCCGTTCAGCAGTTCTGGCTGTAGTCGTGTCTAAAGTTTCCTATGGAAATTAACATGGGGAAAACGCGTTTTGGGACCCTCCTTTTTCTCGGCCCCCGCTTGACGAATCACCCTGAAACTTTCAAGACAGGAGCTGACCGGAGCGCCCCATTAGTTATGAAAATTTCGCGAAGATTCGTCAAACTGCGCCAAAGATATTGGCAAATCAAAAAACGCTTTTCCTATGGAAAATAGGTCCTAACTATAACTACCTACTGGTGACTGCCAGTAGTTTTTTTGTACACGGCGGCACAGGAACTCCTCAGATGCCGTCCTTCTTGAATAATATCCTTATTCTTTTTTGCAATTTTTCATATATAAATATATATTTATCTTTTTTTTTCTTATATTTAATTTTAACATGTATATAGGTCATTACATAGATAACATAAATATTTGACTATGTTTATGGCTCTCTGTTTTGTTATGGCAGCACATATTACAACATATAAATAAGATTGTACAGAAAGTATGTGTAGGTATTAAACAATTCAAGACACATTACTTAACAAAATCATAAGTACATAAATAACAAGCATTGGCATAGCCAATAGGTCATGCCTTTGGGACTTTATAAGTGTTTAGCCAGAGCTATTGGCTTTGCCGATGTTTTTAAGCTTTGTTGTAGAGCAGTGCTGCTGCTGTCCAGCATGTTGAAAAGTTATAATAAACGAGAGTTAGGGATATTGGCGCTGTAAATGACTATCTTTTACCTATGTTTTTTTGGTGTAGAGTTGATGTATGTGGTTTGGAGTGGAATTTTATCTGTTTTGGAATTGTTAGTTGTGGAATTGAATGGCGTGGAATGGTGTAGTGTGGAGTGCAACTATGTGGTACGGTGAATCGGTAGGGGTTGGGGTCTGTAAAGATTAATTAAGAAGACAAACGGAGCTGCAGCAGCACCAGGGAGTTGGGCAAACAGAGGAGCCGAGTGGGATATGGGCTATGTTTGGCTAAAGCTAGACACTAGCGTTGTAAACGATAATGTGTTTTACCCATGTGTTGTGGAGTGGATGTATGTGGTGCGGAGTGGAATTATGTGCGTTGGATTGGAATTGTGGAATTGTGTGGCGTGGAATAGTGATGTGCAATGGATTTGTATAGTGGAATTATGTGGCATGGAGTGTAGTAGAATTGTGGATAGCAATTATGTGGTATTAAGTGTGTAGTGTGATTATGTGAATTGGTATTTTGTGTTGTGGAGTGGTATGTAGTAGAGTTTAATTATGTGGTGTGCTGTTGAATTTTGTGGCATGGTGTGGAATTTGGTGGTGTGGTTTGGAAGTATGTGGCGTTGTGTAATTGTGTTGTGTTCAAATCTGTGGTTTGTTGAATTATGTGGTGTGGAATGGAAATGTGTGGAGTTGAATTGTGTGGCGTTGAACTGTGTGGCGTTGGGTGAAAGTATGCTGATTGGAATTATGTGGCATGGTGTACATCGTTTTTTTGTAGATTGTTGCCATGTGGTAGGAAGTGTTTTTATGGAGGGCATATGTATCTGGTATTGAGGTGAGTGTAATTATGTGGAGTTGAATTATGTTGTGTGGAGTGTAATTAAATGATGTTGGGTGGTGTTGAATTGTATGGTGAGGAATTGTGTATGTAATACGTTAACCCACCCTTTAAAACTGATGTACAATATTACCACATAGAAAAATAGCCCATGATAGCAGTGTTCCCTCTGTCTCAAATCTTTCTATAACATTGAAGTATCTATGTTTTCGTCAGGGTAACTCCGTAGACTTACTGCTGTAATTGGGTGTTCAACTGGTACTGAGGTGAAACATAAGCCCTGACAGATGAGTGTAAACCTGTCCAAACAATTAAAAATTTGTTGCAGTACGCAGCATAACTTCCTTGCCGCATAGTTTAGTCTACCCTGCAGAAGAATTTGGTTCTCCCCTGCCACATTATTTCAGTGACTCTCATTATAATGCTCTAGAAAGCCTGATTAAAGTACTGTCAACAATGTGTTCTACTTTGCTGCCCATCAACGCAGAGCTGACTTTGCCTGGTGTTATCATACCTTTTCTCAAAGCAGCGCTCTGAAACCCGATTGGGTATAGTTTCCACTTTATAAGGCGACAAATAAACCAATAACATCAAATGTGATCACAGTCTCTGCATATCCCAGAAAGTGTGGTCAGGGGCAAGCTGTCCTGGTTGGCATGACCTTGCCCTCTACAGTGTGCAGGTCCAGAGTAAAGAAATTTGGAGAAAAAAAGTCAAAATTCATTTTCACTACCTCTTCCTTGAACTTAGTGATGCAAACTACTTTAAAAAAAAAAAAAAAACCCGGAAGACACCTGGCTGATTTTTGCGCTATATGCAAAATTACATTGCAAAATTACACACACGCAAAAATCAAATCAACAAAGTGTTTTTTTCCCATTTTCTTTCATGAGGTGCCGACAATCCTCTCTGTAGGCCAGCTTGGGAGTAGACAGCAGGGTAGCTGTCTATAGAAGGCATTGTTACCCGCCAGATGTTGTCTTTCTCCTTATTAAAGACTCAGTCAACAGTACTTCGAAGTAATAGCGCTCTGCAATAACCTAGATAAATAAATCAGTTCTTGAGATCAGATTCGCTGTCAGAGGAGCAAGGAATACCCATGCCGCTCCCGCTAATCCTGCCTGCCCCACCTCCCGGACTCCTGAAGTATTGATGAGTGAGCATGAGTCCCCTACCCCAGGCGCCATGAAACAACTTGTAGTCACATGCAGTGCTGACAGTGCCTAATTAAAAAGAGCACAAAAAGAAATAACCGAAGGACAATTCATGGGAAAATAATAATAGACAAATGCATAAGAAGATTAACTTTTATATAAAAATAAAGGTACATGCATAACCGATTTGTAATTGGATAAATACATGGCTGAATAAACGGACACATACATAAAACACTAAACAAATGGTTAGATAGTTTATTATCAGTATGGCGGGGAGCAGCTCCATCGGAAAGCTACTAATAAACGAGAAGGAGCTGAAAGAAGGCCTGCCACAGGCTCATGTTATTCATAGATTTAGTCATCAACGTGTTGGTGTTCACATTGAAGGGAATTCAATGGTGGATGAAGCCACCAAGGCAACAGTTCGTACTGGTGCCGTTTCTGCAATAACTGTCAAGTACGAGGATAGACGGAACAACTATGATGGCAGTAAATGCCACGTGCAATGGATCAGCCCTGCCAAAAGGCTTTCCACTCAAGTACTCCTACAAGTTAGACACATAAAACATTCCATATGCTTAGGTTCCAGGAGTGTGGGATAGAGTAATACCAAACATTGATCGCAGATTAGGACTGATACTAGCTGCACATGAGGGTCTGGGTTGTGCTCACGCAGGGATTACTGCTACAGTTTCATTACTAAAGCACCGCTATTGGTGGCCAGGTCTATCAAAACAGACCAAGGACTTTGTCCTTAAATGTGACATCTGCCAGCAGATGAAAGTCTCTACCATAACACATCCAGCACAGACACCTCTGTTGATCTCAGACAAGCCTTTGGCTTGTGTTTATTTGGACCACTGCGGCCCCTTACAATCAGATGGGGCTTACAAGTATATCTTGGTGGCAGTGGATTCTTGCTCCAGATTCCTGTGGGTTTGGCCACAGCGCTTGGCTGACGCTTGAACTGTTGTAAAGGATTTGCGAGTCTTTATCGGCACGTACGCAATTGGCACACTACATTCAGACCAGGGCCCGGCGTTTAGCTCTCGGGCTTACAAAGAATCCATGGGAAGTTTGGGTGTGGCCTTTCGGTACTCGTCCCCGTACCATCCAGAGGTAAATTCAGTCGTTGAGAGTAAAAACCGTGACTTAAAACAATCCTTACCATCAAGGGTATTAGGCTCGGGTGGCAGTTGGGTCAGTCACCTATATGGTGTCCAGAGTGTACTTAACTACATGCCAAGAAAATCCCTATGGGGTCGTAAGCCTTATAAACTCCTGTTTGGTGTAAGGTACAAGACGTCAAAAGTGTCAGCACAGTGGATGCTGAAACACCTTTTGACCTCAATGAACGTTTGGCTGCTTTACAGGAACTCAATGAATTCCGGGCTTTACAAAGCAATGTCCAAGTAAAACTCATCGCCGCTGGGGAAATGAAGGTAGTCCCGGCAAGACCTGCCTTGGTCCCGAAGATTGGGGACCTGGTCAGAGAAACAATTGTGGACAGAAAAGAATTTGGGCCATCCTGCAGAGCACCTGTACCTGTCCTGGCTGTGAAGGTACCAGAACTGTACTTCTTCCGCCCCTTGCCGGTTGCAGAGACAAAAGGTTTCTCTCTATTGATATGATCAAACCACACTATGTGGCCGATTCACAACAGTAGGACACGTGGACTCCTGGGTAGCCGCCGCACTCCTCTCGCTACTGTACAGGAAGTTTTAGATGGAAGCTTTAATAACGACAGAAGATTCCACTCTCCAAAGAGAAGCTGTGAACAACAATGAAATGCTACTTCTCCCTGTTGAAACAACTACAACTGTACAATCAAAAAGTACAGAAACCGCAGTTCGGAAAATTGATGACATCTATGTGAAAATTTCACACCGAGTCATCTCCCAGTTCCACAAAACCTGCTGAGCTGCCAAAATATACCAGACGGCGTCTGGCTACTTCGTGTATTATGGCTTCTCCTCATTGGATTCAAGTGAAGCGGAGCTGCCATCACCGACCTTCCCTTTCAAGCTACGCGTGTATGCTTTCTACCTTTTGGCTGAAAAAGACTTATTTCATCCCACCCTGGCTACATCGCTGGATTACAATGGGGTTACTTTTCCTGGTACTTTGCTTTGGTGAATATCTTTTTCCTACTTCTGAATGGACACCATCTGCCAGAACTCTCCGCAGTACAACTCGTGAACTTGGTTCTTAAACCACATGCATCATCACACCGTGAACTAAGGGACCTGTGCCTGGTGAACATTACAGCAGTTCCTGAAGGAATAGTTTGGGACCGGGTATTGTATGATATGTATGGTCCTCCTGAACTTTTGCAAATTCCTTATTTGTTTAAAATTTCCTTAAATTAGATCATCACCTCTAGTACTTTCGCTGATGATTGGGACATTGAAACTGTGCATAATTTGCTTGCAGATCTAGAGCAATCAGCTGCATTTCTAATGATGAATTGTATGATGGTACATCTAATTATGGAGACATGTTTTGTTACCAACATAATGGTCACCATTTTTTAAACAAAGCTAGTATCCCACGCGCTATTTATAATTACACACAATGGGAACACTGCCCAACACCGCCTAAAGGTAGTTCAAAGACATTTGCACAAAAGGTTCCTTATTTTTCAGGTTTTGAAACTCAGACCCAGCCTCGTATTATTATAGGCTTTCACCTTCACCTGCAAAGAAAAATATGCTAACAAACTCTGCTTCCTTTGTTTCCCAACTGTATATACAGTGTTTGGACTTTTGGAAAGACACCATAGACACAAAATCTGTCTGGGGATTAAAAGATTGGCAGGTCCAGGGAACAGAGGCCTTATTTAGAGCATGCCTCATACGACATCAAATGATTTTTCTGAGCAAAACAGTGCAGCAAACTTCGTCTTGGTATAGCAATGAAAATCTTCAAATTAGACTAGAAAGGAAAGCATACTACACCAACTTACTTGCCTCAGTTGACTGACCAAAAAACCATTTTCAAGATTGTGAAATCTTTCACACAACCTAAATAACTCGAACGAGATATCCCACCCTCACAGACTCTCTGTAACCAAATAGCTGACTTTTTTTAACGGAAAATTAAACATTCACTTTGATTTTAAGGGGTTACTTTCCCCCAACACATAACTAGCATCTGAACTCCAGAACAAGGCACGCTATTTACATTTGTTTCAAATGATTGACATGGAACAATCTCGTCAAGCTACCCTTTCTTGCAAGTCAGGATCTCCTTTTGATCCCTGCCCTCCCGAAGATACTCCACGCCATCATTGACACTGTAAACCCACTCATTAACAGTATAATTAATTAATCACTTTCACCAGTAGAAGTACCCCCGGCAGTTAAGCTGCTCCAGAAAAAGCAACTATCGGACCCCACTACTCTTTCTAACCTCCGGCCTATCTCCTTATTACCTTGTTTCTGTAAAATTACTGAATGATTTGTCAATAGTCAACTAATGACTTTCTTCGAAACCTCTAACACGTTGTCTCCGACTCAATCGGGCTTTAGTCCACTACACTCAACAGAATCGGCACCCCTACATACTTCGGAGACCCTCAAATTCGCTCTTGATGAAGGAAAAAATGCAGTACTAATTCTGTTAGATTTGTCAGCTGCTTTTGATACCATTTCTCATGAGATCTTGTTACATCGCCTTAAAGCATGCTGCATTTCCCATTTGGCTCTGGACTGGCTTAAATCATTCTTGACAGGCCGTCATCAAATAATCATGCTTGGTCACTATCAGTGAGCCGTCAAACCCCTGCGTACAGGAGTTCCGCAGGGTTCTATATTAAGTCAAGTGTTATTTAACGTCTACATGGCACCCCTCATAGAACTGATATCATTTAATATCGAAACCACCTCATATGCTGACGATACCCAGCTGATGTTAGCATTAGACAAACCAAACACAAAGAAATGATGGACGGAGTGCTGAAACGTTTCAAACACTCACCCCCAGTCACAGATCTGGGTTGAATCCATCATCGTTCTTTAGCTCACTTTGCCACCCCAGTTCAGACACAGCTATATGCAAATCAGTCTTGACCCTGTGCCTCATGGGAACAGTCCAGCCCGAACTGCCAAGCCATGTCTTCCCTGGACCGGAAACAAGCATCCTGGGACCGGTTTCGGGCTAACAGCCCTCATCAGCCAGGCTAGCTTGAATCCAGTGGCAAAGTGAGCAAGGGACCCACGTCTGGGCATACCCTGCCAATGTCTGAACTGGGGTGGTGGAGTGAGCTAAAGAATGATGATGGATTAAACCCAGATCAGTTGACTGGGGGTGAGTGTTTGATTAGCTCAAACGCTCCGTCCATCATCCCCTTTCGTATCGCTTTGTTCGCCCTAAGTTGGCAGGGTATGCCCAGACGTGGGTCCCTTGCTCACTTTGCCACTGGATTCAAGCTAGCCTGGCTGACGGCTGAATAGCCAGAAACCGGTCCCAGGATGCTTGTTTCCGGTCCAGGGAAGACATGGCTTGGCAGTTTGGGCTGGACTGTTCCCATGAGGCACAGGGTCAGACTGATTTGCATATGGCCATATCTGAACTGGGGTGGTGGAGTGAGCTAAAGAATGATGATGGATTAAACCCAGATCAGTTGACTGGGGGTGAGTGTTTGATTAGCTCAAACGCTCCGTCCATCATCCCCTTTGGTATAGCATTAGACAAACACCATAGCAATGTTGAAGAGAACTTCGAACATTGTCTCACGGAGGTCAAACACTGGATGAAGCGGAACCACTTGAAGTGTAACACACAAAAGACAGAAATCATGCTCCCTGGCCCCATTCGCTGGTGGCCGCCTAATACCCCCCCTCCGCCTAACACGGTGGAGGTTAACAATCTTGGGGTAAAGCTTTACTCAACTCTATCTTTCCATCCACAAGCGTTGTCAGTGGCTGGAAAATGTTTTCAGCTGATTAAAATCTGAAAAAGTTTTTGACCTCCTCCCAGTTTCAGCAAGGAAAACTGTTACAGCAGCCCTAATCACCTCCAGATTAGACTATTGCAAAAGCCTTTATGCGGGTGCCAACAAGGCAATCTTCAAAAAGCTCCAGACCGTTCAACATGCAGCAGCCCGCCTGGTGCTGAAATTGCCATGTCGCTCCTCAGCTTCCGCAGCTTTAAAATTACTGCATTGGCTACCTATCCATAAAAGAGTGCTATTCAAGATACTTATCACTTTTAGAGCTGTCAGGGCTTCAGGACCTAAATATCTAACTTCTAGATTTACACCTTATGTCACTACACGCCCTCTTAGGTCTTCCTCAGCTAATCTTTTAAAACCCACACTGTTTAGATATAAAACTAAGGCTGGGAGATCAGTAACTGTTCTTGGAGTAAAAGCATGGAATAACTCTGCAGCTATCTCCGTTTCATCCAATCAGAATCCTGTTTCAGGAAATCTTTGAAAACCTGGATTTTTGGAGCTTCGGACCCTCTCTGCCTCTCTTGTATTTAATTCTCCAGCAACTGTGACATCGGCACCCTCCTGTGTCTCCCATCTATTTCTGCACAGCGCCAAGATACTCCTGCAGAGTGATAGTTGCGCTTTAGAAATAATACCTACAATACAATAGCAAAAATGAAGGATTTGAACACACAGCGTTATACCGCATTCTCACGCTTCGAGAATTGGCAGCACTTAACTCACTTCAGTGAAGATACACTAGATACCATGTTACATAATAGTTCTTTCAATTCATAGGACCCCAATTGGAAGGGATGGTTGGTTTGGCCAACAGACACAAATAGGTATCAATCTAGATTCCTGGGCAATACCGAAGGGTTTAGGATCAATAGGCGTGATCAGCTATATGTATAAACCGAACACTCAGGTGGTGACGTCATATATTGTTTGCAAGTTGTGCCTAGATTGGCTAAAAACCTCAACACCTTTCCAGGTGAAGCAACACTTGTCCCTTCTTTCTGATGACATGGATCTCAGGGATTTCTTATTAGGCCCCCTGAACCCACGTCCAAAGCGCTTTTTGCATAGAATATACAACTAGCTGTGGAAGATTTCTCAAGAGGAAGCTGCTGAGAGATTGCGCGAGATCGACAGGGTTAATTTAGAAAAGGCTTTGGCTGTGCTTGACAACTGTATGACCACATTATCATCCAGAATTTATTCACTGGGCAACATAGTGTCTTCTGCAACTGACATAATACAGCAAGACTTGTCTATTTTACAGCATGGACAGTCACAATTCCGGTCCATCTTAATACTGAGCTGAACGTTTGTTCTGGCTACGTGCCATGGCGTTACATCAGCAGTACTAGTCTGTTTTCTGAATATGATCTTACGGATAGACAGTAATGGCATGCAGAGATGCAAAGTATACTATGGTGCACATTGAAAAATTAAACCAATTACCTTTCATCGTGGCTGAGAAACCATCCACAGACTGCATAATACATGGTTACATCACCCTACCGGTCACGACTTTCCAATTCCAGTATTGTCTCCAATACCAACAAGTAGGCAGATATGTGTCGTGTAGTTCCTATAAGAAATATACAGGATCTGCGCGTTTAGACAACATACACTGTAGGATTGGTGTCAGACAAACTCTGATCACCCCCACTGGGTATGTTGGCCTTTTTGTACCAACTAGCTCACAGTGCCTCTAGAATCTCCTCTTATCAAGGAGAGAATAGTTTCTGGCAACCATCGTACATGACAACCCTGATCCCTCAGGACCGTGGAAACCATATACTGCCTTTCGCTCAGTCACTCGTGCTTACTTAGTCTGTCTCAGGGAAATACACAGAATAAACAGGCTGGGCGTTTTCAATAAGAATTTATTGAACAGTTGTTATTCTGGTGTGAAATAGATGAGCTGCAGCAACCGTTAGGCAGTATAGGATATAAATGATTAGCAGTACGATAAAGGTAAATGGAAGGTATAGCTCTACCATTTTACAATTATCATGAATACATCCGAGTATATAAAACACATGATAAAAGATGCGTATTCGTACAATGCTTCCCTACTAGATGTACCGAAGTGTACCTAGCATGTGTGTAGGTGTTGAGCCAAGAATCCCTCTAGGATTTAGTCCACCCCATTACCTGAAGTGAGAGACTGTGGGACCCCGTCCTGGTCTCGAATTGGACACCCCACGAGGGATGTTAGACCACTGCGAGCTGGAGTGTCTGCATGCAGGAACCTCATCGTCTCTGGTCAGTGTATCGGCCGGGAAGTATCGGTCTCCTCGGTCTTATCTTAGCAAGATGTGATGCATATATACCCATAGGTCTCCCCAGGGGTCCTACCTTGCTGTATTACTGTGGCGGCCTAAGGATGACGTTGGGCATGAACTTTGTACATAGATTTTATACAGGAGATGGTAGTCCTGCTGTGCTTCCAAGAATCCTCATGCATAATGTATGAGATTTCGAACTAGGGAAAACCCTTGTTCTGAATGCAGTGTAATATCTAGGTAAAAGGTCAGTCCCTGTAAACCGTGACAAGTGTAATGTAGGGAGAGAATATGAATGAATGAATGAAGGAACATTTCTAAAGCGCATGGTTACCTGGGGGTTATCCCAGCGCTGTGGCGCCATTTATGCTTTGAGCAGATCAGGGGAAGAGGAAGGTTTTCAGTAATTTTCTGAAATTAAGATAGTTGGGCTCGGAACGTACATAGTGGGGAAGGTTGTTCCAGAGCCTGGATGCATTATATGTGAACAGTCGGCCTCCACTTCGTGATCGTTTAATCTTGGGAACTGAGATTAAGCCCTTATTATCGGATCTAAGGGATCTGGTGGGTCGATAGGGTTGAATCCAGGGACGAATCAAGAGCGAGCCTTTTCCAGAGTGCTTTATGTGTAATGCACAAAGCCTTGAATTGAATTCTTTCCTGGACAGGGAGCCAATGCTAGGTAGCGAGAGCGGATTTCGCTGAAAAGCGTCTGGGAATCTTCAGCAGCATACGGGCCGCGCAATTCTGTACCGTTTGAAGTCTTTTGGTGGTGGTCTGAGGGGCTCCCAAGAAGACAGCGTTAGCATAGTCCAATCATGACAGAATGAGGGCCTGGACTAGCAACCGTCTAGCAGCAAAAGGTAACAGTGGGAGTATCCTTCTGATCATTCTGAGGAGGCCATAGCAGCTAGCTGCTACTTTGCGTGCTTGTTCCTTGAAATCAAGGTTGCAGTCAAGCCAAACCCCTAGGCTTTTAATCTGTTTTTTGGGACAGGGGTGAACCTAGGCAGCCAGGCCAGAGGATGTCTATATTTAAGGGGGCGGACTTCCCCAGGAGCATGAGTTCGGTCTTTGATCCCTTAAGTTTTAAGAATGAGTTGTTCATCCAATTGTAGACTTTCTCGAGGCAGGAGGCTAAATCGGGACCATGTTGGTAGTGTTGATTCAGGGAGACAACTAACTGGGTATCGTCAGCATATTTGACGATCTGTACACCAAATGGGCATACAATTTCTGCTAGTGAGATCATGTATATATTGAACATGGTGGGGCTTAGGGAGGATCCCTGTGGGACCCCACATGTTAGGGGTATTTTGTTTCGATGAAGATTCTTCTTCAAAGACTGTAAAGACCCTGTTTTGAAGGAAGGACTGTAGCCATTTTAAAGCTAATTCAGTCACTCCAGCCTCCCTAAGTCTTTGGATCATCAGATGGTGATTGACCGTATCGAAGGCTGCGCTAAGGTCCAGTAAAATCAGGGCCGCGCAGCCTCCGTTGTCAATCTTCCTAGTTTCCTCTACTACGGCAAGAAGAGCAGTCTCTGTGCCCTGTTGTGATCTGAATCCTGTCTGAGAAGGATGAAGACGATTATTATTTTCCAGAAAGGCCGATAAAATCGAATTAGTGTGCTTCTCCGCTAATTTGCTGAAACCAGGCAGTAGGGAGATGGGTCGATAGTTTGCCCACTCTTCTTGGATCAAGATTAGGTTTCTTCAGGAGTGCTTTGACCCTGGCGTGTTTCCATGGGGGTGGCACAATCCCTGTCTTGAGTGATGTGTTTATCGCATCAAGTATAACTGGTGATACGACCTCCGTGATCTGATGAAGAATGGTAGGGGGAGCGGGGTCTAGGGGGGAGCCTGATTTCTCAGGGACCCCTGCAGGGTGGTAAGATCAAGAGGCGGGAATTCTTCCAGAAAAGGCCTGGGCTTCCAAGATGGCCGTGTCTGTTGATAAAGGGATTTGTTGATCTATGATTTGAGGAAATGACTTATAAATAGCTTGTATTTTTTCAGAAAAAAAAATCTCCTATTTGATTGCACCGCAATATAGGTGAAGGGTAATGAGATTACCGGGGCCTATATTATGATACCTATATGGAATATAAAACCCACTCCTCTTCCGAATGGACGACATAGTTACATTCTAAACGTACTAATAGGCTGACTAGATACTGGTACGCAAATAGTAAAAAAATAAATTTAAAAAAATTAGTTTCTTTGCTTAAAAACAATGTTTAAAATGTTAAAAAAGGTTCTAAAAAATATGGAAATCTACACTCAAACTATAGCTCTAATATGTCCGTAGGTATAGTTCGAACTACTACAAGCATTTGAAAGCCATGCATGCTCAAAAAGAATGTCAATATGGAGTTCCAATATTCTGTTTGTATTAAAAAACGTCAAATTTTTTCCCAACACACGACGGACCAAATGAGTCAAATGTTTACGTGTCCTGGCTGGTAGACGCAACATTCTCGTTGCTTGCCTCCGCAGTTGGCGGTCCCTGTAACACCTCGCATATTATGTCAATTGAGCACAGATGATCTTCCGTACTGTCCACAGCCGGTGCTGGGGCATCCAGTGCGCCATCCAAGGCCTGGGTGTCAGAGGAGGAGCCGGTGTCAATACCAACAGGAGCAGATACTACCTGTGGTGGCTCTAGGAATGCCTCCATCAACATAGGAATGCGCTGTGGACACTGCAGAACATGGGCCGTTATCTGGTCCAGTAAAGCATCAACGTCCGGTTGCGCACCTGATGGGAGTGTCAGACAGAGATCCAACACGCATTCTTCTCCACAAAACAGGCATTGGAGGACAGGTAAGATGCAGTCCATCCAGACTGGTCTAAATGACAAGAACCAAGAAGCACTTGGTTCCCTTAGGCGAGGTGTGCCTAGAAGTTGTACCATGCGATCATGGTATTTTCTCTCCAGGAGTACTGTTTCCATTTCCTTGGTGACTGGGACGTCCATTGCGTAGCAGAAAACGACAATCAGGATACCTGCTGTTAGAAACAGGATCAGCGACAGCCCTCCAAATATGCTTCCAAATACAGAGTGTTTAAAGTTTGGTATAACTCTGAGGACCGTCTGAAAGGTGCTCAATAGTCCAGAACCTATGGTCTTAAATAGGTGGACAATGCCTGTCGTATCAGACATGTTAAAGATACGATTTACCATTTCTGCGAAATGGCCAGGGCAATTTGTACGTATAAGTGCCTGCATCTCTGCCGAAGACCTTGCTACTTGAAGATCAAACGTCTCTCGAGCGGAGGTTAAGGGCACGGGTTTCTGTATAAGCATGGCTTTCATTCTGCTAAAAGTATCGAACCGTATTAATGAAACATTTAGTGAAGGCCATAACGGCGCCTCCCTGACTGTGTTGGTGGAAACAATACTTGCATACAGCAAGTAACCCTGGAAATCACAGTTACCAGATATGCGATGCCCGGAAGCATCCCACAGCAACCTTGATCGTCCAGCATCAAATAACTCCCATTTGAAAGTAGCCTGAACACTGGAGTGACCACGGCAGCTGGGGCACCCTTTAAGTGGCAGGATAAGTTTGATACTGAACCGTTACAGGCCCCATGAAGCTTTATATCCTGGCATATAAGTAATCCACTTAAAGGATTCTTGCAGTTTGTACCGCTTAGAAACACTTCTTTTTCCCCACTCCGGCATCGAAATCTGTACGGTAATTCCCAAGATTCCTTGATGAATTCCCTACCCATTTCTTCATATCTGCCTGCCTGCATTTGTTCAAGGCAATATTGAAAAGTAGTGACCGGAAGGGTTATGTGGCCATGGATTAACCATTCTGTGGACGTTGACTCTGCCACTGTAAAGGACAATCTGTCCAGTTTTTCAATGCGTAGCATTGTATACTGCGCTCCCCTTTGTGCCATTTCTATCTGTTTTTCCGTCAGATTGTATGAGGAAAACAGAGACGTGCTGCTTATGAAACGCCAAGGAACATAGCCTGCGCGCAAAGATTGCAGCGTCCAGCTTAACAACACAATAGAACGCAATTGTGATTGCCCGTGTTGTAATATGGACAGATCTTGTTCTAGTACATCGATAGCAGATGATACAATGTTGCCCAGTGAATATATTCTGGAGGTTAGTGTCGTTAACCCATTGTCGACCACTGCTAGAGCTTTCTCTAGGTTTATACAATCTATTTCTCGTAATCTTTCCGCGGCCTCTTGTTGTGATATTTTCCAAATCTCATTGTAGACCGCATAATAGAAACGTTTTTGACGTGGCTTCCTAGGACCTAATAAAAAATCCGGTAGGTCCACATCCTCTGAAAGTAAGGATAAGTGTTGTTTCACATGTGTAAGTGTTGAGGTCTTTAGCCAATCGAGGCATACCTTCCCAACACTGTAAGATGTCACTACCGCTGGCTGTTGTCTCTGTACATAACGTGGATCTGGCCTATTGATACTAAATCCTTTAGTTTTACCCAAGAATCTTTCCTGACAGTTATTGGTGTCTACGGGCCAAATCAACCATCCCTTCCAATCTGGGTCTGATCTATTTTATAGCAGGATGTCATCTAGTGTAACCTCTTCTTGTTATGTTATATTACCCTCAGTGTGTGATGGTGTGGGCATCCGAGATGTATTCAAATCTTTATTCCTTGCTAATCCAAGGCAGGTCGTTTGTTGCACTGTTTCATTTAAAAACATTATTTGCTGCGGAATAAGGCATGCTCTAAATATTGCCTCTGTTCCCTGTACCTGCCAGTCCCTAGTACCCCAGACCGTTTTTAAGTCTATGGTGTCTTTCCATAAGTCGAAACCCTGTTCAGACAATTGGGCAGTAAAGGTAGCAGAATAAATCTGTTTGGTGTTTGTTAACATATTTTTCCGTGCTGGTGCAACCTTATAATAAAATGAGGCTGGGTCTGATTTGTTAACCCCTTGACCGCGATCGGAATTCCGCTCGTATGCGGGACATTCCGATCGCGGGTGGAGTCGTGACGAGCTCAGCTCGTCATGCGCACAGCGCAACCGCGCAGCATGACGAGCTGAGCTCGTCATGAGCACGGAAGGGGTTAAACCCTGAAAAATATGGAAACTTTTGTACAAATGTTTTTGAACTGCTTTTCGGCGGTGTTGGGCAATGTTCCCATTGGTGGTATGTGAAAACATTTCTGGGATCAGCAGATTTATGCAGAAAGTGATGACCATAATGTTGATAGCAATACATTGTTTCAAAGTCTGATGTGTCTTCTAACATTTCATTATTAGAAAAGGCAGCAGATTTTTCTAAATCAGACAACATATTATTTACAGTTCCATAATACCAATCATCGGAAAATGTACTGGAGGTAATGATATCACTCAATGATATTTTAAATAAATGTGGTATTTTTAAAAGTTCGGTCAGGCCACATATATCGTAATCAACCTTGTCCCATACTATACCATACGGTATAGGAACTGCTGTAATGTTCACTGATGATAGGTCTCTCCTTTCACGATGTGATGATAGATGCAGTTTCAGAATCACGTTCACTTTTTGTGTCGCAGAGCTTTCTCGAAGATAAGTTCCATTAATAAGCATACTAAAAACAGTTACTAGGCCTATGCAGAAAAGAAAGACAAGTATTCCGGTAGATACCCAGAGTTCCACCCAAGGTGATACCAGGTAAGTCTTTCTAAGAAAGTTCAGAAAATCTTTAAATCGCTGTAGATGAGTTCTTTGGGCTGGCGTTGTTTCAGGTTAGCTTGGATCTAATGAAAAAGTGTCAAAGTCAATGAAATAGCCAGATGCAGTTCGATCAATTTTCGGTAGTTCCGCAGGTTTTGTGGAAACTGTAGCTTGCTCTTGTTGGGGCATGTTGACGTAGATATTCGTGTTTGGTCGAATTTAAATTTGTCTTTCTGTTGAGTTCTCATTTTGAACTTCAGTTTCAAGAGGAACGAGTTCCATCGCATTGTTGCTTAGTCCTTCATTCCGTGTAGGTGACCCTTCAAACGTGAGGAGTCTTTCTGTTTGGACTTCTTGTATAGTTGTGAGAGGAGGGTGTCTATTACTCAGGAGTCCACGTGGCCTACTATTCAGTATTGGCCACATAGTGTGGTTTGATTAGGTCAATTGAGATGAATCTTTTCTCCTTTTTACCGGCAAGAGGTGGCAGAAGTACTGTTCTTGTTCTTTCAACTGCCAGGACAGGTACAGGCTTTCTGTATGATGGCCCAAATTCTTTTTTGTCTGCTATTTTCTCTCTGACCAGATCCCTGACTTTAGCGATCCAGACAGGTCCTGCCGTGACACTTTTTACTTCCCCCAGTGGCAGTCCTTTTTGTCTTGACATTACTCTGTAGGGCCCTGGTTTCATTCACGTCCTGTAAAACAGCCAAATGTTTATGGATGTCAAAAGGTTTTTCATCCACCACTGTGCCTTCACAATCAAGATCAGGTACCCACATTCTCGTCCCAAATAGGACCTCATAAGGAGTGACCCCCCCCCCCCAGAGAGCTTCTTGGCTGATTGTTTAATGCCCTTTGTACTCCATATATGTGTTTTACCCAATTCCCACCCGAGCCTAATACTCTGGCTGTTAAAGATTGCTTTAAGTCCTGGTTTTTCCTCTCCACGACTGAATTTCCCTCGGGATGGTACGGAGAGGAGTACCGCAATGCTACACCCAGACTTCCCATAGCTTCCTTGTAAGCCCTAGAGCTAAACGCGGGGCCACGGTCAGAATGTAGTGTGCCGATTGCGTATGTCCCTATAAAGACTCGCAAATCTTTTATAACAGTTCGAGCGTCAGCCGAGCGCTGGGGCCACACCCATAGGAACCTAGAGCAGGAATCCACTGCAACCATGATATTCTTGTAGGCCCCATCAGATTGTAAGGGGCCGAAGTGGTCCAAATAAACACACGCAAGTGGTTTGTCTGATATTAGTAAAGGTGTCTGTGCTGGACGTGTTACGGTGGAGCCTTTCATCTGCTGGCAGATGTCGCATTTTAAGATGTAGTTCTTTGTCTGCTTTCTTAGTCCTGGCCACCAATAGCGCTGTTTCAGTAGAGAAACAGTTGCTGTAACTCCTGCATGTGCAGACCCTATACCCTCGTGTGCTGCTAGAATTAATCCTAACCTACGATCCATATTTGGTATTACTCTATCCCCCCACTCCAGGAATTTGAGCAAATGCAACATTGTTTGCATTTAACTTGTAGGAGTATTTGAGTGGAAACCTCTTCTGTACTGCTGAGTTATTGCGTTTAGCAATAATCGCAACCATTATCTCACCGTCTATTCTCTTTTTGAACGAGTGATTGCAGCTACGGAAGCCGTACGTACAGCCCCCTTTGTGGCTTCGTCAGCCAATGAATTCCCTTCAACGTGAACGCCATAACGTTGATGACTCAATGTATGTATCACGTGAGCCCTTGGTAGTTCGTTTTTCAACTCCACTACCTGTTCCCATAGCGTTTTGTGCTTAATTGTGCCACCTTTTGCATCGTTAAACCCATTCTGTCACCAGTGATTTAAATATTCATTATATGACTGTACACAGTAAAAGGAATCACACACGATTAGTGTGGGGAATTCTCGATCCGTATTCACCAGTGCCAGTATTAGTGCTTTTAGTTCTGCCAGCTGCGCCGTGCAGTCTCCTAGAGACTGTGTTTTTGTATACTTCGGGTGAAACTTTCCATCCCGCATACGTCCTTTAACGATAGCACACGCAGCGCTGTATTGCTGTTTACTCCCTATGGCCGGTTGCGCAGAACCGTCAGTGTAAATTATATATTCATACTGATCTAGAGGCATTATTTCGTTTGGTAGAGGATATTCTTGTTCGTATTGCAGAAATGCTTGTGTTTTTAGATTTGGGTTGTACCTGTATTCTACATCTGTTGCAGTGGGAGAATTAGCCCATTGTATCCATCTCGGATGTAAGGCTTTAGCGTTAGGAACGCTTGCCTTTGTCGCAGCCTCTAAGGCTGGAACTGAGGTCACGACTATTATACGTTTCCCTCGAGCCAGTGCTCTTTCTCTGACTACAGCAGTCTGTACTGCTGTTAGAATTTTTCAGTTGATGCAAAATGCATCTCCGCATTTGTGTACAAATGTGATTTGTATGCTATTGGTTCCGTCTCACCTTCATTATATGTTAGATAGGTGTACCCAGATTGACCCGCAAATATATGGATCACCAGGTTGCGTACATTTTTGCGTGTCTAAGTGTTTTGAAGCTATCATGTCAGCTTGTAAGGAACAAAGAGTATCTGTGTGTTCCTGTGTCCAGTGTCTAACTGAAAAGTCAGGTTTTATTAAATCGTAGAAAGGTTTTACTCTTTCCGCGTAATCTAAAATGTATGTTCTGCCAAAGTTCAGGAATCCCAGGATTGATTGTACATTTTTTAATGATTTTGGAGGTTGGAGCAGCTCACATTTTTCTAAAAAGTTAGCTGCCAGACTTTTTCCTTCACTTGAAAGCTCATATCTTAGGAAAAGGACTTACTCATACTTCACAAAGAATTAATATCTTCAATTTTTTTGAAGTTGAATTTGTAACCCTCAGAGGCAAATCCCAAAATTATGGTGTTCACTCTGTTCAAGTGTTCCTCCAGGTCATCATCCGTCAGATAAACATCATCTACGTAGGACAATTCCTCTTCATCCAGATTTTGAAGTAATTCAGTTACCCTAGCCGAAAACAACCTGGGCTATTCTTACTCCCCTGAGGGAGTAGACAAAATTGACGCTGGGACCCTAGTGCTGAAAATGCTGTCAAATATCTGCTCTCAGGCGCTATATTTTGGCAAAAAAATCCATTTGAGATATAGTGTTTTATATTTTTTCCGCACAATTTTATTCATTAATGCAGCACTGTGTGCATTTTGAACTGCAAACGTCTTAGTGCAAGTGTTTAAATGTCTGTAATCTAAAACTAGACGGTATGTGTTGTCTGGTTTTGATACGGGAAACAAAGGGTTATTCATTTGAGAGGTGCATGTTTCAGTCACCCCTTGATATTCAAGTTGATCTAAGATCTCCCTGACCTGTTTTTTAGCTTCTTCTTTATTGGATACTGTCTTTGTGCAGTTGGAGTATTTTTTAATGGAATTATGTGGTGGGTTGAATCCTCATCCCATCCAACATGGTTTTTGTATAATGCTGGTGCTTGGGCTACCGCCCACTCCCGCGCATATGTATATTTTAAATATTTGGGAACATGGTCGGAGAATGCTGGTAAAATTACCGTTTTTCCCCTAGGGCAATCCATGACGAATGCTGGCGGCCAATCCTGTTCAGCTAATAAAATGTCATAGCCAAACGTTAGGTTCTCCCAAAAGAGATCTCTAACTGTCCTACATTTGTCCCCCTCCATTTGGAGTGTTATTTCATATAATTTATGTGGGACACTTGCCCTAGTATCAGGTGTTTCAACTGTGATTTAATCATTCAAGTCCGCTGTCACCAGAAATTCCATCAGGTTCTGGCGAGCTATTGTTACTTCTGCCGCACTGTCTAGCATCGTCAAAGCCCATTCCCCGTTCAGTAGTCGAGTCCTCAGAATTCTGGGCATGTCTGATCTTTAGACCTGCAACCTTCTTCTTTTTGTACTGTGGTTTTTGTTTTATCTTCTTTTTTTCGAAGTATATTCTTGAGCGTGTTGCTTGTCTGTGGACTTTTTACGCTCTTCTTGTCTGTCTGACCGCCCTTCTCTCTGAGTTTTTCGTTGAACCCTGAAAGGAACAAGAGGAACGTGTATCAGTATCCTGATACCTGTCAGGTTTCTTAATATTATCCCTATTCCTCAGGTTGTACCTCCTTTCGGAGGACTCCTGGGGAGGAGATCTACCTCTAGACTGAGATCTGTTTTCTTTTAACATTTTTTTTTTTTTTTTGTTATTGTCCCACTTCTTTTTAGAAGAAGCAGGTGTCTGCTTGAAGGTCTCCCTCTCGGGACTACCCAACAGTTGTGGTTTTAACGCTTTTCCACCCAAACTGTCCCTGCCTAACTCTGCATGCACAGTTTCAATTATTTTGGGTAGTTCGTGCTCCTGTTGTAAAGGACTGAACTCCCTTAGGCGTTGGCGGTTGGCCACTGATGCTGCCTCCCCTTTAATTTTTGCTGATATTATGGCTGATACCTGGGCATAGTTACCTAGTAACTTCATCCCCAAGTTCAGAGCAGGCTTTGCTCCGTACTCATTTTGTATTTGTCTTAATACGTCTGGTATTACTGCTAATGACGGTATACCATGAGTTCTGGTATATATGGCAGCGAAAACTGTACCCCAAGAGATACAATCCTCTATCTGTGGTGTTATCCCATGGGCAAGCAGATTGTCAGCATTCTGTGTTTTTCATAAGGGCTAGTATTTGGTAATACTGCTTCTAGCTGTTATTTTCTGAGCTATCCAGAATGGCATTTGTTCACGTTTTGCGGGCATTTTACCCATTACTGCGTGTAACGTTTGTGGTGTAATCTTAGTTCTTGTGTTTTGAATGTTAGTTGTATTCGTTGTCACCATTGCTGGCTGGACTGTACGGGTAAACAACCTTGACCCCGCATCCGTCACCCCGCATGTTGTTACAACGCGGTCGTTACAACGACCGCGCTGTAACAACGCATACCATTACCCCGCAAGTCGTAACAACGACTTGCGGAGGGGGGGAGAAGGTGTTGGATTTAAAATCCAACACCTTCCCTACTGTCCGCACAGACTGGAGTTGGAATAGTAAATTATACTATTCCAACATCCAGCGCCCCCCTCCGCAAGTTGTTATGACTTGCGGGGTAATGGTATGCGTTGTTACAACACGGTCGTTGTAACGACCGCGTTGTAACAACATGCGGGGTAACGGGATGCGGGGTCAAGAGGCATATTCGACTGTACGTGTCCTCATGACGTATTGCGTCATGTTTCTGTGAAGTTTTATTAATTCTTTGTGACGTATGAGTAAGTCTGGTCCTGGCATTGTTTCGATGTCAGGATGTGGTGTGTAGGCTGTTAATATTGGCCATGTTGCCCCTTCTAATCCGAGCGGGCCGAGTCTCACTCTTCTTCTTGTATGGGGTAGGGCGCCTTTAAACCAGTATAAATGTTCCTTGTTCTGAATGCAGTGTAATACCTAGGTAAAAGGTCAGTCCCTGTAAACCGTGACAAGTATAATGTAGGGAGAGAATATAGGTGAAGGGTAATGAGATTATCGGGGCCTATATTATGATACCTATATGGAATATAACATATGAAGCGCTAGGGGAAGGTTATGTGCATGAGTGCTGGGAACTACCATTCAGGTATAGATGCAGGAATGGGGATACAGAGGTTTTCCTTGGTGGTTCCTACTGTGAAAATGCTTTAAGCGGCTCCTTAGTCTGAAAGGACATTTCTCTCCATGGGGCGTGCAATGCTTCGGTAGCGAACTTGTCTTGTTCCAGCTGCCGTGATTCATCCGATGTTCAGGCTGCTCTTGAATTGGAGCTATTTGATGCTGAATGATTAAGGTTACTGCGGAATGGAACCAGGCATTGCTTACCTAGTGACTGTTAATTCAACAGTGACTTGTTGCACACAAGTACTGTTTCCACCTGCCCGCACAGTTAGGGAGGCAGGGCTATGGCCTTCGATAAATGTTTCCAACGTACAATTTGAGCAAACTGAAAGCTATGCTTTTTCAAAAGGATGTGGCGTTAACTTCAGCCAGAGAGACTTTTGATCTCCACGTTGCAAGGTTCTCGTCTGAGATACAGACACTACATAATACTAACTTCCCTCTGCATTTTGGGGAGCTGGTCCACCGTATCTTTAACATGTCTGATACGAAAGGAATAGTGCACTTTTTTAAATGTATCGGCTCTGGACTGGTTAGCACCTTTCAGATGATTTTCGGAGTTATACCATCTTTCATACACTGCATGTTGGGAAGTGTTTTTTGGAGGGCTCCCGCTAGTCCTGCTACTTTTGCGGGAATTCTGATTAAAAATTTTCTGCTCCGCAATAGACACCCCAGTTCAACTCAGAATGTAGACAGTACTGCTTGTGCTGCTGTGCCGTGAGTGCATGGTACACTGCTTCGGCACACCTCGGCTTCAAGAACTGAACGAGCTCTGGTTCTTATCCTTCAGGCCTGTCTGGCTTGACTGCATACAGCCTGTCTTCCGCTGTCTGCTTTGCAGCTATGTATGCGTCCTGGATATATGTCTAGGATCACAATTGGTTGCACCACCGGGCATTGAAGAACTGATGGACCCCTTAAAGGCCCATGTTTATTGTTGTCCCCAGCATTTTACATTGATAATGAATGCATTCTTAGAGCCACCCTGGGATGCTTCCACTCCTAGTGATGTGAACAGCGGCTCTGTGGAACACTTCTGGGCTACATCGCCTCCCTCAGCGGCTTCTGTGTGAATTGGATTGAATCACCTTGGCTTCCTACACCTGCTACGAGGTGCACCTCTGGGAATGTCTGTGGTTGTGGTTGTGAGAAACTGCGATGTTGCGTCTACCACTCAAAACACATATTTGACTTCTTTTGTATGGGAACAATTTGGCCTGTTTTTTAAACAAAATGAACCAAAACAGCTTTTGCTTTTTTTTCTGGGCACCATGGCTTTCTGAGTGCTTGGGATTTCAAATGGTATAATGACTTAAAGGCTTTTAAATTACTATTTTCAGGGGAAGCTTGCTTTTAGATGTTTTTAACGTTTTTAAACATTCCCCTGGCCTTTTTAGATAGCTTTTATATATATCAACCCTGCGTATGAGGAGTGGGTGTTATATTCCCGGGTAAGGCCCATGTAGCGAAGCAGCTTATTTCTCACATTGTCCTCACAATAACATTTCAGCCATGACCTTGAGCACATATTTCCGTGCACGACAATGTTGGATTAGTTTAGCTGAAACTCATCTTGTTTACACATCTAGCTTTGCACAACATGAACATGATGTGCAAGATCTCTTTTCGCGCTATGTATAAATGTAATCTCCATCTTCATCCAGGGGGCAACAGGGCTATTTACATATCCATAACATCACTAATATATATGCGCATCGCAAGGCTGCTTTCTATTATAAAAGATGAGCATCCCGATAGATTAGTTGAGAAGGCACTCAGCTGACACCGAGGGTTCTTGCATGCTAAGAAATTCACCACACAGCAGTCTGACAATTCGTGAGGGGTGTCCAGTTCTTGACCACAACGATATCCTTAATTCTCTCCCATCAGGTAACGGGGTTGGATCTTCCCTTGGGGGGGGCGATTCTTGGCTCTATACCTACACACACACACTCTAGGTACACTTAGAGTAGGGTTTGCATAGTAGGAGTACACTCGATTACTGCCTTGTTTTATATGCCTGCATATACACTGTTTTAGCACCATGGTAGAACTATATCTACTATTTACGCTCTTGGTGCTTCTAATCACTTTTATCTGCTTCTGTCTGTTAATCATTGCAGCACACGTATTTTATACAAGAATAACGTTGATTCAATAAATGTATTGCAAACGTCCCACTGTGTATTCTCTGTATACCTCCCTGAGAATAAGTGAGCACGAGTGATTGAGTGAAAGGTTCTGTACTGTTTCCATGATCCCCGAGGGGGTCAGGGTTGTCATGTTCAATGGTTGCCAGAAACTATTCACTCGGGGGGGGGGGGGGAACTTACGGGGGCACTGTGAGCTAGCTGGTCTCTAGACTAACTTATCCTGCGGGGTTGTCCGGAATCAGTTTAGGCACAAAGCATCTAGTTTATGTTGTCCAACAAATGCATGGTTTAGTGGGAACTACCTGACAATAGACTGGAAGCAACAAAGAGCCATTGCGTACCAGTGCGCAGCATACGCCTGTTACTGGCTGTAAAAAAACACATCGATCCGTGGGAGCGAGCATTCGCATATCAAAATAAACATGGGGAGGGTGATCAGCAGCGCTGCTCGGGCTGCAGGGGAGCAACGAATCTGACTAGCAGGAGGGAGGAGGCAGCTGCAGCCCGAGGAGAGGGAGCGGGCGTTCGAATATATGAAGAGCTGGTCAAAATAATAAATATAAAGTTCTTGAGCCTAAAGTAAAATAGGAGAAGTGGAAGAGTACAAGTCGTGGGGGCGATCCATGGGAGTCAACAATTGGTTCCTGCTTGTTCCACCTTTTTTCTCATTGTTCAATTTGAAGCAGTGTTTTTTTAAAGGACACTGACAAAAACCAATTAGAAGCTGGAGTCGGGCTGTAAGCCCCTTGACTGAATACAGTATGTCGAGAGAGCGCATGTGCTGCCTAGACTCGACCTAAAACAATACTAATAAATGGAAAAATATCATGATGCTTTATGTGTATCTTTGTGTGTGTGTGTGTGTGTGTGTGTGTGTGTGTGTATATGTGTATATGTGTACATGTATGTATATATATATATATATATATATATATATATATATATATATATATATATATAAATCTTTATCATTTATGTGCAGGCTAATATATTCCTAACATATACGTAGGTGAGGTTATGCTTACAGATTAGAATTTTTCAAAATGGCGATACATTCTATTGGCAATATAGCTATTATCTACATATATAAAAAATAAAAAAAATACTCCACTGAAATGTGAATGCCCCATCTTGTAATTAACAATACACAAATGTACATGTGGCTATTTATAATGTGCAACTGTGTTCAATATTTACGCAAAATTGCATAAGTATAATGTTTGTGTATCTAACCATGCAATATTTGTAAAAAAAATTATAATCTGGGTGTATATATATCTATATCACCACTTTTCCCCAAGGGATTCCGCTTGTAATCACGATTAAGAAGACATCCAAAGTGCAATTATAACAATGCGAATTTATTTCAGCATGCCAGAAACATCTCTACGCGTTTCGGTCTCTTCAGAGACCTCTCACGAGAATAACAAATCATCAATCTGATTTTGATGTCTTCTTAATCGTGAGTGCGAGCGGAATCCCTTGGGGAAAAGTGGTGTGATTTGTCAACGGCTTGGCTCTGCCGTACCGCAACCGCACCGCCTTTGAGCGCCCAGGAGTCAAAAAGTGGGCCGCTTTGGAAGGATATATATATATATATATATATATATATATATATATATATATATATATATATATATATATATATATATATATATATATATATATAGTTTTTCATGCTTACTAGAGGAATGAAAAATAAATAAAATTAAAAAATATAATTTTTCATATATATATATTTATATGTATATCTTTATTATTTATATCCATATATACATAGATCAATATAGCAATGACCTATAAGGGGATGAGTATATGCCTATGGGCTTATTTTTCTATAACAGCACACCTCTGTCACAATATGTAAATATGATAATAGCAGTTGAATCTATGTGCTTCACTATTGAAATATCGGGGGTCAATATATAAAAATATATATATATATTTTATTTACAGCAAATAATGGGAAGCCTGAGTCTGTAAATATTTATCCATGCATGTACATATGGGACTTTAATTTTATACTCTTTTATAAAATGTTAGCTCATCATGTTAAAATGTGTATGTGTGTATACCTTTTATTTGTGGGTATAAATCTATATATTTTCCCCCCACTGCGGAAAGAAAATTACAACTCTCCCCAAACCACTATTCTGACTCATCCTTTACCGCTTTCTACCTATCCCCTACCTCCACTCTGACTCATCCCAAACCGCTTTTACTACTATCGACTTCCAAATAACCCTGTCTAAACTCTTCCCTTTATCCTATTCATCCTTCTAACAGGCTGACCTGTCCAGCACTCCCAATGACAATTTTTATTTCCCTCTATTTATCCACCTTGGATTCTGGAGTAGCGTGCTACTCGCCGAAAAGCGCTTCAACACCTTTTCAGAGGTATTAAGCGCTATATAAATACAATTACACCATAATTGGAATTATGAACACCTTCACTTGAATCAATCAAATGCAATTACACGCCTTACATTGAACATCCCTTGTAGTGATCTACCTGCTTGTAGCACCACTGATATTAGTGAGCAATTACAGAAGCTTTTTGCTGTCTTATTCCGTAAACAATAATGACCCTAATTAACTATTCACCCCCAACTTAGTAGATAGTCTAGGTTAATCGACAGCTGATTTCAGGTAAAAATAGAGTACTTGTCTCATATGTAATTAGATACAGATGATTTCTCTTTGAACGGGGCAATAACATGTGGTACACTGCTTAATTTTAGACTTCAACTAAGTCAATATTAAGTCACTCAGTTTGTGATCCTACAAATTGCAAGATTTGTTTCAAACTAACGGAAAAGGGTAAAATGCATACATTCTCACATCTGAGGTGGGCGTGGCTGGTGGATTCCAACGCATGTCGTCTTTAATGTGTTTAATTCTACCCTTCCTGTGTGACGTATACCCTTTCTCCCGCACATAGCCAACACACTAAATCTGGCAAACACAATTTGACTCTTTCCATTGCAAACTGAGATGGTTATAAGTTTGGAAGTTCAAAGTGATGCACTACAATCTGATATCAGTAAAATGATGCTGATGCTTTCAGCTATATGGACACAAATTACTGTCTGAAATTCAGAGCTTAAGGAAGTATTCAAAATTATTCATGACGATCGTGAGAAAAAGATTGTTACTCTTGTGATCTGATCCCAGTTTCACCGAACATCAATACAGTTGGTGGCGTATTAACTTAACTTGAGAAGTGATAATGTAAAACTAAAGATAAAATACATTGCCATACAAAGGACAGCCAAGCCCAATCACAGCCTGCTTAGTTCCTGACAATGACGATGCAGAATGTGGAGGATCAGGGTGAAGGATTTTTACCTGGGTAGTTTAACATTTCTGAGGGGGATGGAGGGTGAAGATATTCCATAATATATGACCACTTTACTTGAGTCCACCTCTCTACAGCTTCAGGGTTGGCCCTTGCTTGGCCAAAGACGCATAGCAATGCCATTATGGTCACTCTTAGCTGAATGGTCTATTCTTCATCATTTGTGGGTTAAAATCTCAAATTACAGAAATATGCCAATTCATGAAATCGTACACGTCTACAATAATTGTGACTTTTCAGCTGACCTTCCTCATCACTTTAGTCAATTTGTATTGGCCCCATTATAAATCTCAGATTGTTATGATGTAGATACTCAACAAATTTGGAATAGTAGACCTCTGAATTGTGGATGAATACTTTCCATGAATTTCATACTTCAGAGGAAATGGCACCTCACATGAGATTTAGATCTGAAAGAGACACGTTAGTGACAGATTCCTTACCTTAGAATATCCCCAGGCGTCAGGCTGGATCCGGAAAGTTTTTGCGTAGCAGTACCCTTGCGCGTCGGTAGGCGGCGTCGTGCGGCTCCGCGTCCGTCGTCGTGATCGCCGGGATCACGTCGCGGGCAGTACTTGGGCGCCGCCCCTGCGCGCTGACGTCAGTTCTTCTTTTTCCGCGTCAGATCCGGGAAGAGCAGTGCCCTAGTCATTTTTTTACTAACTTTTTGGGTGAATTTTTTCACTGTTTTTCTTCGAATCGACTTCAAGGTGTCGTAGGGATGCCCGGTTTTAAACGTTGCGGCGCCTGTGCTCGGATGATGTCCATCACAGACCCGCATCGGGAGTGTCTCTTCTGCCTCGGCCGAGGCCACGACACGGAGTCGTGTTCCGACTGCCGGGCCCTCAACCCGAAAGCTTTGCGAGAGCGGTCTCGAAAGCTCCTCGAGGCCCGGCATTCGGCTCCGCGCAAGCCCCGGTCGCGTGAGAGGTCCAGGGGTCGATCGCGGAGTCCTCACCGGTCGTCAGCATCGAAGTCTTCTTCGTCCGGTAAGTCCAAACACAAAAAGTCCAAAAAGCATCGTCGCTCTAGGACTTCGCCTCGCCGGTCTCTCGACTCGGCTGAGGCCCCTCCCGGCACCGTCCCCGCCGCCCCGGACATGCCTGTGGAGTCGCCCCCGCAATACCCGTCCTTCCCGAGTTCGGGGGCGGATCCGGCCCAAATACAGGAATTCCTGTCGGCCATGGCCCGCCTCTTCGGGCCTCAAGGTCCCTCCAATGCGCCTTCGGGCCCCGCGGGCCCTGATGGGGTTGCTCCGGCGTCGCCGACGGCTCCGGCCCCGGCGTCGCCCGTGCCTCCAGCCTCGATCCCGGCTCCGGCCCCGATCCCGGCTCCACAACCCCCCTCGACGCCGGTCGACCTAACGACACCTCCGCCGACGCCGATGTCTCCGGTGCCGTTCTCGACGCCGCCTGGGGCTCCGGGCGGCGTCGTCCCCCAGTTCCTTCCGGCTCCGGACATGGACCCGGACCGACGTCGCTCGACGCCGGTTCCGGCGCCGATGGGACCTTGGGTCCCAAATGTCCCTCCTCCTCCTTATTTTGAACCAGAGGAGGACCAGGAGGACTGGGAGGGGTCTGATGACCCTCTGACACAACAGTGTCAGAACGAGGAGGACTGGATAGAGGGTCTAGGGGATGCCAGTGGTCTGGATACTTCCCTGACACTGGCATGCTGTCTCCTCCCATGGCTACGGAGGAGGGAGCCAATTTTGCAACGGTGTTGCGTAGGGCGGCTGGGGCCTTACGTCTCCAACTCCCTACTGTGGCGGTCAAGACTAATATCTTGACAGAGGTGCTTCAGCCGGCAGCCTCCTCTACGGAGACTGTGCTGCCGTTTAACGACGCCCTCACTGACGTTCTTTTGGGCGCCTGGTCCAAGCCCAACACAGGGGCTCCTGTGGATAGGAACGTGTCCCGACGCCATCGCCCAGCTCCGGGCGACCCCCTGTTTCTCTCTGTCCACCCCACTCCCGAGAGCTTGGTTGTCCAAGCCTCCGCTTCCCAAACCGCCTTCCCTACCGCCCCTCCGGATAGGGAATCCAAACGCCTGGATCAATTTGGGAAGAAGGGTTTTTCTTCCTCCAGTGCTGGCTTGCGGTCCATCAACACCGCTTGTCTTTTGGGCCGATATACCCACTCCTTGTGGGATTCGGTGGCGACTGTTTTGCCCCAGTGTTCTGAGGAGGTCCAGACACTGCTTTCCCGCGCCATTGCGGAAGGAAGGGATGCGGCCAAATACACGATACGATGTGGCCTTGATACCGCCGACTCGCTGGGCAGGTCTATTGCAACGACGGTGGCGCTGCGACGCCACGCCTGGCTGAGGACTACTGGTTTTTCAGGGGATGTCCAGAATACTCTCATGGACATGCCCTTTGATGGAGTCGGTCTTTTTGGGTCCAAAGCAGACCATGCGTTGGAGCGTTTTAAGGACTCACGGGCTACTGCCAAGTCCCTGGGCCTTTCTGCTACACGCCCTCCGCTGACTTCTGCTTTTCGCCCCTATCGTGGACACGGAAGGGGCGCCCCGTCACGTCAGCAGCCCAGCCACCGGCCCGCGCAGCAGGCGTCTTCGCGTGGCCGAGGACGTGGATTCCGCCGTGGCGGATCGGGCAACCAGCGTGCGGGTCAGGCCACCACCTCCAACCCGTCCGCGGCCTCCAAGCCCTCCTAGTCCCTCCTTTCAGGTGCACAGCACGCCAGTAGGGGCAGGGTCCGCCATCACCTTCCCCACTGGCGTACCATCACCTCGGACAGGTGGGTCTTGGACATTGTCCGAAGGGGCTACTCCCTCCCCTTCGAGACCACCCCCCAGCCATGCCACCTCAATTCCACCGCATGTCAGGGGATCACTTGGTACTTCTGCAGAAGGAAGTCACGGCCCTCTTGACCAAGAGGGCCATCGAGCGTGTTCCGACCCCAGAAGTAGGGCGTGGTTGCTACTCCCACTACTTTCTGGTGCCCAAAAGGACAAGGAGGACATGCGTCCTATCTTGGACCTCCGGAACGTCAATCGCTTCCTCCGGAAGGAGAAGTTCAAGATGCTCACCCTAGCTCAGGTCTTGACTGCCCTCGACCCTGGAGACTGGTTGGTAGCGTTGGACTTGCAGGACGCATATTTCCACATCCCCGTCATGCCGGCCCACCGGCGTTACCTTCGGTTCACGGTAGGCCCCGAGCATTTTCAGTTCACCGTGCTCCCCTTTGGCCTTACCAGTGCCCCTCGGGTGTTCACGAAAGTGATGGCGGTGGTCGCAGCTCATCTGCGCCGGGCAGGGGTTTCAGTCTTCCCTACCTCGACGACTGGCTGCTGAAGGCGGGCTCGTCCCAGGCAGTCGTCTCCCACCTCCAGACTACGGCCGAACTCCTGCACTCGCTGGGGTTCTCCATCAATGTGCCGAAGTCGCATCTGATTCCTTCTCCACAGCTCCTTTTCATCGGAGCAGTTCTGGACACGACGCAGTTTCGGGCCTATCCTCCCGAACGGCGAGTCCGGGATATTCAGGCTATGATTCCGATCTTTCAGCCTTTATCCTGGGTTTCGGTACGGATGACCCTGAGGCTGCTGGGCCTCATGGCCTCCTGCATCCTGCTGGTCAATCATGCCAGATGGCATATGCGGGCTCTGCAGTGGGACCTGAAGTTCCAGTGGGCGCAGCACCAGGGCAACCTGTCCGATCACGTCCAGATCTCGGAGGGGACTGCAAAACAGTTGCAGTGGTGGCTCTCGAACCGGCAATGGGTCATGGGCAGATCCCTCTCCCTTTCCCAGCCAGAGCATACAGTTGTGACGGACGCGTCCCTTCTGGGATGGGGCGGTCACATGGGAGAGGCGGAGATCAGAGGCCTCTGGTCTCCGGCGGAGTCCCGGCTCCATATCAACCTTCTGGAGCTCCGGGCGATCCGACTTGCACTCAAGGCATTCCTTCCCTCTGTCAAAGGGAAGGTAGTGCAGGTGTTCACAGACAACACCACCGCCATGTGGTACTGCAACAAACAGGGCGGGGTGGGGTCTTGGACCCTTTGTCAGGAGGCTCTGCGCCTCCTGACATGGCTGGAACATCAGGGCATGTTCCTGATGGTTCAACACCTGGCAGGTTCCCTGAAAGCCAGGGTGGACGAACTCAGCCGCAGGTGCATGATGGATCACGAATGGCGTCTTCACTCGGAAGTGGCGCAAGGACTCTTTCTACAGTGGGGAGAGCCTTGGTTAGATCTATTCGCCACCGAAGAGAACGCGCAATGTCAGCAGTTCTGCGCGTTGGAATTTCAAGGCGGCACTCGCTCGGCGACGCTTTCGTCACGAGTGGAGTTGCGGTCTGTTGTACGTCTTTCCGCCTATACCACTTCTACCCAGAGTGTTGAAGAAGATTCGGCACGACCGGGCCCAAGTCATTCTTGTGGCTCCGGACTGGGCTCGAAGAGTTTGGTATCCCGAGCTACTCAATATGAGCGTAGATCCCCGATCCGTCTGCCTCTTCGGGAGGATCTTCTGTCGCAGCAGCAGGGGACGGTCCTCCACCCGAACCTGTCCAGTCTACACCTGCTTGCGTGGAGATTGAGCGGCGGCAGTTGATTCCTTTCGACTTGCCTCCTGAAGTTTGTGATGTGATTCTGGCAGCCAGGCGTCCCTCCACTAAGGTGGTATACACCTTCAGGTGGAACAAATTTGTGGCATGGTGCACAGCAAAGGCTGTGAATCCCCTTTCTGCCCCTCTTTCTGAGGTCCTTCTGTTCCTTCTCTCTCTGGCCCAACAGGGTTCTGCCCTGGGTACCATCAAGGGTTATCTTTGTGCTATCTCGGCCTTCCTCAGGCTCCCTGATCAGCCCTCCCTTTTCAAGTCCCCTGTTGTTAACAGGTTCTTAAAAGGCATTACTCACCTCTTCCCTCCTGTTCCGTTTGTGATGCCTCAGTGGGACTTGAACTTGGTTCTTACCTTTTTAATGTGCGCTCCCTTTGAGCTCTCTACATAACTGTCCTCTTCGTCTTCTGACTCTGAAGACAGCCTTTCTGGTGGCCATCACCTCCGCTCGGCGGGTGAGTGAGCTCCAGGCTCTATCTTGCAAACCTCCCTTTCTGTCTGTTCATCCAGACAAGGTTGTTCTTCGGACGCGTCCGTCCTTCTTGCCTAAGGTGGTTACTGCTTTCCACATTGGGCAGACCATCACTTTGCCCACCTTCTTTCCGCCTCCGCATCCTTCCAGAGAGGAAGAGAGGCTCCACCGTCTGGACCCAAAACGTGCGCTCTCCTTCTATATCGACCGCACAAAACACTTCCGGGTGGATGACCAGCTCTTTGTTGACTACGTGGGCGCCCAAAAAGGTCTGGCGGTGCACAAGAGGACCATCTCCCGCTGGGTTACCTTGTGCATCAAGACCTGCTATTCTTTGGCTAAGAAGGAGCCTCCTGTTGGGCTGCGTGCCCATTCCACCAGGGCAACGGCTGCTACCACGGCCTTGGGCCGCGGTGTTCCGCTGCCGGTTATCTGTCAGGCAGCTACGTGGGCCTCGCTGCACACGTTTACAAAGCATTACTGCCTTGACAGTCCGGTCCGGAGGGACGGCTTCTTTGGCCGTTCTGTCCTCCAGGACTTCCTTGTCTGATCTTTGTTCGCAGACCCACCACCGGGGTTGGTATTGCTGGGGTATCTATTCTAAGGTAAGGAATCTGTCACTAACGTGTCTCTTTCAGATGCACAAGTTACTAACTTGTGTAACGATATATCTGTAAGAGACAGTAGTTAGTGACAGATTCCTTACCGCCCCACCCATCCTCCCCGTTCTGCGAACTGATTTCTAGGGTTAAGGACATCCCTTTCAGGGCCCTAGTATTTTTCAGACACCTATGTCAGCTTCTTGATTGGCTCTGCGTTCCTGGCGCGGAAAGTCGTGTACAGAACTGACGTCAGCGCGCAGGGGCGGCGCCTAAGTACTGCCCGCGACGTCATCCCGGCGATGCCGACGACGGACGCGGAGCCGCACGACGCCGCCTACCGACGTGCAAGGGTACTGCTACGCAAAAACTTTCCGGATCCAGCCTGACGCCTGGGGATATTCTAAGGTAAGGAATCTGTCACTAACTACTGTCTCTTACAGATATATCGTTACACAAGTTAGTAACTTGTGCTTTAGATGGATTCGTCCAAAATGCACACACCATATTACAAGCTTTTAGTGCTGCTGAATGTGAAAACTGTCTTTTTTTTTTTTTTTTTTAAACTGCTTGCAATTTTTGTAGTTGGTTTTTGTTGTAATTGATGATCAATTCTACTTGAAAGTATGTGATATTTCCCAAAAATAAAATACTCAATCATAAATCTATATCTAGTCACCCTACAAAAATTAACGCTTCGAAAATGCAAAAGTGCCAAAGTGAAAATGCTTTCCCCAAAAAATGGCAAATTTAAAAATCTAAAGTTGATCTACTGGGGTTCATGATTGGTTGAAACCTCTAAACACCACTGATACGGTAGAACAATCTAACATATTTTTCAGCAAAAAACATATCACTACAGAAAATTATTTGCAGCAAAGTAAACAATATGACTCTTTAAAAGCTGCAATTGTGTCAGTCTAAATATGTTTATTTAGACTAGTGTTTCAATCAGCAGAATTTGTACACAAAGATCTATTAATTAAAAATACCCATAAAACCATTGGTTTAATAAAAGCCCTGATTCTGTAAAAGCCTTTTAAAATCTCATTAAAAAGCTGTTCGCGTGGGGTGCCACACCATCATGGCCGCTCGGACGTGACTCTGATCGGCTCTGTCCCAGGCCCCACTGCTGCAATGACTTGGGGCGTTTGAAACCGCACTTTGGCCGAACGGAGGAGAAGCTTGGAGAGGGAGATCTGCTGGTGAGGGTTTCAGAGCCCCCGGGAGACTCCAATTTGCCGTAATACGGCGCCAACAGCGCTGCGACCGCTCTAACGGCAGGCACCACAACCTGTAGCCGAGGCCCGCCGCCGGTTGAAAAAGGTGAGCGGAGGCGAGAGAGCCCCCCCGTGTAACAAGGGGGACACTTGCCTGTGTCCTATAACGGAGCCGGTCTGGACGGGGAGGTGCCGCGGGAGACGTGGGTTCCTCTGTTCGAGAAGGCTCGACAACGCGACTCGCCGGCGGGGGACCCGGCTGGCAGCGGGAGGTGCACAGAGGACGGTGAGCGGGAGCCACCCTTCCCATCGGGGCCACGTGCTGCGAGGGAAAGAGCAAATACTTCCATTCTGGTGTCGTCGCCCCCCCCCAGCCCCCCAACGGTCAGGTGGCTGACCTTAAAATGGCGGCCATAGGGAGACTAATGAAGGGAACACGGACTCTGGGAGGCTGAAGAAGAAGAGATCGCCCCCTTCCCAGTGGGCCCTGCTGGGAGGAAGAAGGTCGTTGAACACCAGACCCGGAGGAAAAGCCTGCATGGAGGGAGATAAGAGCCTGTGCACGTAAACATTGGGAGAACTCACGAGGCCCCAGCAAGCAGCTCCTATAGTAGCCACAGGAGGAGGCCTCTGTGCATCCCGCAAAGGGGGAGGAGCAGACTGTGGGCCTCCACATAAGCCGATTGAATACGGACACGTTCTGGGCAGTCAGGGGGGCGGCCAAGAGCTGACCAGAGGACTTGCCCCCCTATGCCAACAACAAAGTCTCCAGCTACTTTGCCGCCTCAGGAACAGGGTCACTAGGGGAGGAAGCGGCTCCCCCCAAAGGCAACATGGCGTTAACAAGGTAGGACTTAATGGCTTCCTTAAGGGAGTTTAAAAAGGAGTTACGTGAAGACATTAAGGCAGATATGGACGCCTCCTTTGAAACCATCAGAGCGGAGATGAGGGGGAAGTTGGTGGCCTTGCAAGCTGATGTTGACTCGGTGGGCACACGTACGATGGACCTCGAGGTGAAATACCAGGAACTAGCTGATCGTCTGAAACCCCTAGAAGAGGGCACGGTGGACCTACGTGGCCAGCTGCGGGCCTCTCTGCTCAAGTGAGAGGACTTGGAAAATCGTTCTCGAAGGGACAACATACAAGTCAGAGGCCTGGAAGAAGGCTGTGAGGGTCGGACCTGGAGGCCTTCATGGTGGGTCTTTTCTCCTCCGTTTTGGGAGAGGAAAGCCCAGAGATTCGGCTTGAGCGAGTCCACATAGTCGGGCCGAGTCTCCAGGGGGACAACCGGAGGCCACGAGATGTCCTGGCAAAATTCAACTCTTTCAAGATAAAAGAAATGGTCCTGCAGAAGGCAAGGAATGCAGACAAGGTCACCTTCCAGAACGCCACGTGCACACTCTTCCAAGATGTGGCCCAGGCCACACTAGCTCGCAGACAGCAATTCTGGCCGATCACGAACACCTTGAGAGAGCAACAAATAAAATATCGGTGGACCTACCCCTTTGGGATTGCTTTTCAATGGGACAATAAACACCTCCATTGCACGGAGTTAGAGGAGACGGCGGACCTCCTAGGAGTCAAGCTTTCCTCCCCTAGACACGCAACAACTTCGAGGGATGATGAAGGGGAGCAGCAGAAAGAGCGACGAGGTGGAGGTCCGTGGCGAACGACGGGACGTTGGAGCAAGAAAACACCAGACTGAATACAGGGGACTCTGTGGCTCGTGGCTGAATTGACCCTCCTGTCAGATGAGCGGAAAAACCCCCGCCTAAGGTGTGGTAAGGAGGAACTTATAAGGGGGGGCACTGGGAACGAGGACTCTCGATTGCTATGTCGGTGGCAGAGACTCCTGCAAGAACAGACATTGAGCAGCTTGTGCCGGGGGGTGGTCGAGGTGCGAATCGAACTCAATAGTACTTAAGTAACGGTACTCACACGCCTTAGATAATATGGGTAAGGGGCTGGGGGAGCGGAAGTGGGCTCGCCCCTGGAGTTATTCGTGGCGGGGTTCTCCTCCATGATGGGGGATCTTCGAACTCATAGTTTTTGTTTGTACTGTTTGTTCTGTTTGTTCAGTAAGTTGGATGTCATGGTGGTTTCGCTTAGACTTGTATTCACTGGGTCAGGCGGGGGGGGTATGGGGGGAGGATGATAACTGGGCCTATAGGAGTGGGGACTACACTCATCCAGATCTGAATGGCAGGTAGTTGCATAACGTGGAACGTTAGGGTTCTTAACTTCCCTAACAAAAGGCAGCGCCTTTGGAAATACCTATTGGATCATAATATTAAGGTGGCAGCACTCCAGGAAACGCACCTCAAAAAAAGCGAAGAACACCGTCTAAAACACAAAGCTTATCCTCTCATTTTTAGATCCTCTCACGCCTCAAAGCAGAACGGGGTGGCTCTCTTCTTTCACACGGGGGTCCCGTTCCAACCCCAAGACACAAAATGCGACAAGGCAGGGAGATACCTGATGGTGAGAGGGGAGTTGGGAGGAAGAATGTGTACGTTCACAGTAGTATATGCGCCCAACACTTTCCAGCTAGACTTCCTCCTATCCTTCCTAACGACACTGGAAAACTTTGCTAAGGGGGACATTGTCTTAATGGGGATTTTAACCTGATATGGGATCCGGGGCTCGACACAACGTACGCACACAGGACGGCAGGGGGAGTCTTTGGGAAAGCACTAAGGGCAAACTTCCAACATCTGGGACTGGTGGACGCATGAAGGAGGTCAAATCCCCACATGCATGACTATTCCTCCTTCTCCCACTCGCATAGAACTTATTCCCGAATCGATCACATTTTCATTAGTCAATCTCTATTCCATACTGTCCTGAAGTCCCATTTCCACCCAATATGTCTTTCTGACCATGCTCCTCTTGAGATGACCTTCAGCTGGCCAGCACCGAGACCAAAGCACGCGCGCTGGTACTTCCCTAATTTCCTCTGTAGGGATAGACTCCTGAGGGACGAACTCAGGCAGGCAATTAAAGATTACTTCGAGATCAACTATCCCACACTCACCTGGGACGCATTCAAGGCGGTCATCCGAGGTAAATGTATCGAGTTGGCAACCACCCTTAAAGCTCAACAGAGAGAGGAGAGACTCATGCTATAGGGGGGAGTTACAAGACGCAGAAAAAGCACACAAGGGGAGCCCATCGGTACAAACGCTACAAAGAGTTACCTCACTGTGGCACTTGAGTAACGACAGGAGAGCTATTTAACACTTTGAATTTGTATTTTATTTTATGTAATGGCACAGAGACAAAGTACCTCTCCTTCTTCTGGAATAAGGCTCCTCAGGGATTGGTCCTCTTGATTGTCTTCCTTCAGGGGTGACCCTCAAGAAAAGAAGAGAATGCCTTTGTGAGGAATACGTCCTGTTATTTAGAGGGGTGTAGGGATTTTGGGGGTGAAGGGAGGTTCAGAATACACCCGTTTAACCCATCACCAGTGCCGCGCTATATGCCAGCTTTGCAAGGGAGGGGGTGCTCGCACAGTTTCCCTGTTAGGGAGCTCTATCGGTACCCTCCTGAGTGCAGCGCTAGGGGTTGTTCCCTCCCTTTTCAGGTTGAGAGGTGCTATGCGCGTCAGTGCCGGCTCGAAACAGGCCGCTGAAGCGAGCACGTACCTTAGAGAGCCACGCTCCTCCTGGAGCGTGGCGGGACAGCTTGTTGTGCCGAATGGGGTCCGGCTCCCTTCTTGGCTGCACAAGGATGCCTTCTCCGTGGACGGTTTCCCGACTGTCTTCTCCTCGATCCTCGGGGTTTTCCTTGGCCGACGAGCAGTTCCTGCAGTTCTCCGGGACGTCGCACTCTGAGTCCTTCAGTTACCAAACGTTGCCGACGTCATCGAGGGACAGGCTGCCTATCAAGGCGGTCGCGGTCTCCGGGGGGCTCCTGATTGGCTCACGTGTCCAGGTCACATGGGTTGCCTGGGCATCCAGGAAGTAACCATCGTTAAAGGGACAGTGTTGGTCTTGTAGACTCGCGTCGGGTGGGGACTGTAAATAAAGCAGAGGAGACACGTAAGAGGGAAACAGTTCGTCATCCTCCTCACCATTCATGGGACATCCAGGTACGTCGCGACACACCCCTTCCCCAGACTGATCCCGATCGGGGAGCAGAGGACAATGGGAAAGGAAATCTGCATTTCCGTTATCGACCCCCTTACGATGCCTCATCTAAAAAAAAAAAAAGGGTTGAAGGGACAAAAACCAACGCAAAACTCAAGGATTGTTCCCCTTGTTATGGCTCATCCATTGCAAGGGAGCATGGTCCGTGTACAGTACAAAGCGGGAGCCCTCCAAGTAGTAACGTAACTTATCGATCGCCCACTTGATGGCGAGACACTCCTTCTAAATCACAGGGTATTTATGCTCACGGGGAAAGAGCTTGCGACTAATGAAGATTACAGGGTTTTCGGTACCATCGGCAGACACCTGCGATAAGACGGCACCCAATCCATGATCCGAGGCATCCGTCTGTAATATAAATGGCTCAGAGAAATTGGGTGACACCAGGCTGGGACTGGAGGTGATGGTGGTTTTTAGGTCTCAAAGCCTGTATGGCCTGGGACGAGGGGTTTAGAAGGTCTCTAGGTTTCACCTCCTTTTTTAATAGATCCGTTAGTGGTGTTGCTATTTCCGAATATCTAGGGATGAATCGTCGATAGTAACCCAGTAGACCTAGGAAAGCCCTGACCTCTCTCCTGGTAGTTGGAAAGGGGGTATCGAAGATAGCTTTTATCTTTTCTTGTTGTGGTTCGATAAGCCCATTCCCTAGGAGGTAACCCAGATACCTGACCTTCTGGAAACCCACCTGGGATTGTTTTGAATTCATGTGCAGGCCTGCTATCTTAAGGGCCTGCAAGACCCTCTGACAATGTGATAGATGATCGTTCCATGTGCGGCTATAAATCACAATGTCATCCAGATAGGCGGATGAATACATTTGTTGCCCATGAAGCACCTTATTCATGAGGCTCTGGAATGTTGCGGGGCGCCGTGCAAGCCAAAGGGTAACACTGTAAATTCGTATAACCCGGTTGGGGTAGAGAATGCGTTTTTCTCTTGGTCTTGTGGTCGCAGGGGAACTTGCCAGTAGCCTTTCGTTAGGTCGAGGGTAGTGATGTATTGGGCTTCTCCTATGTTCTCGATGAGTTCGTCTACCTGAGGGAGAGGGTAATAGTCAAACTTCGATATGGCGTTTACGGCCCTGAAGTCCAATACAAAACCGGACTGATCCGTCCGGCTTTGGTACCAAAACGATCGGAGAGGACCAGTTGCTTTGGGAGGGTTTGATGACTCCCATTTCCAGCATGTTTTCTATCTCTGTTTTTATGGCTTCACGTCTGGCGGCGGGGACACGATATGGTCGTTGTTTTACAACCTTATCGGCTGGGGTGATGATAGTGTTCGACTAGAGAGGTTTTCCCCGGGAGATCTGAAAACGGGAAGAAGGGAGCTAGAACCTCTTGTAGGGAACTCATCTGCGTTTCTGATAAACAGTCGTTGATGACTAGCTGTTGTTAGAGAGTAGAGGTATACTTTGTCTGGTTTGGGATTACAAGGTGGCTATCTTTGGGGAGGTGTCCTGGCCATTTGTTTAGTAGATTAATATGGTACATCTGGGTTTTTTTGGCGAGATTTGTAACAGATATGTGGTCAAGCCTATTTTTTTGATGATCTCATAGGGACCCTTCCATTCGGGTCGGGCTTTGGACAGAGAGGAGGGTAATAACACTAGTACCCAGTCATGTACATTTAGGTGGCACCACTTTTTCCCCTTATCATAAAAGGACTATTGTCGTATTTGTTTTTTTTTTCGAGATTGGCATCTGTGAATTCTCGCAGCTTGCGAATTCGAGTTCGTAAGCTCTGAGTGTAGTCCAGGAAGGACTTAGTCTCATCAGGTGTCTCGTTTTCCCAGGCCTCCTTTGTCATGTCTAACAATGTGCAGGGCCTTCTCCCATAGAGGAGCTCAAATGGGGAGCAACCCAGGCTACTCTGTACTTGGCTTCGGACGACAAAGACCGCTAGGGGAAGGAGCATATCCCAGTCTTTCCCCTCTACTGTTAGCATCTTTTTTAGTGTTAGTTTGAGCGTAGCATTGTATCTTTCACACAAGCCATCTGTCTGTGGATGGTAAACAGAGGTCTTTATGTGTGAGATACTCAAAGATTTGCATAGTTGGTTCATTAGGCGGGATATGAATGGGGTACCCTGGTCTGTTAAAATTTCCTTTGGGAAGCCTACTCGGGGGAAAATAGCTCAACAAGTTTGTCGCTGATGTTTGTGGTAGTAGGGGCCCTTAATGGGAAAGCCTCAGGATATCGGATTGCATAATCCACCACAACCAAGGCGTATAGGTTACCTCTCTTGGACTTCGGTAACGGGCCTATCAGGTCCATTCCGACCCTCTCGAATGGTTTCCCAATTATTGGGAGGGGTTGGAGGGGAACAGGGGGAGGTCTATAGGGGTTCTTCCTTTGGCACACATCACACTAGTGGCAGAACCTGGTTACGTGGGCAAATATACCCGGCCAGTAAAATTGTTGTAGGATAGTTTGGGTGGTTTCTGGGCTCCCCTGTGTCCGGCCAACAAGTGGGAATGTGCAAAGAATAGGACTTGGTCTCTAAAAGCTTGAGGCACTAGTAGCTGAGGGCAATCGCCAGCTTTCCCTGTTCTATACAAAATGTAGTTTTTAATATGGAAAAGAGGGTGAGGGGTAGAGGGGTTACTTTTCGCTTGGGTCCAGGCTCCTTGGAGGGTGGGGTCGTGGGTCTGTGCATATCGAAAACTTTTGTCTGTTAGCCATGGAGCTTGAGTGATAAAGGTTGTTGCTCCTGGTGCTTGTTAATCAGTGTGGGCTACTTTACCCTTAAGGAGGTTCAAAAACATAGGGTTATCTAGTCCTAGGATTCGTTTTTCTGGGAGGTTTGGTAGGATGCCTAATTTAGTCAATATGGTCTCTCTGCCTGGTAAGTGAATAGGTACCTGGGCTACAGGATAGGTTTTTACGTCCCCATGGACACAACGTATGGGTACGTTCTCGCCCACCAGAACTTGTGACTGTTTTATTAAAGAGGCTTGAATAACAGACTGGCGACAACCAGAATCCAACAGGGTTTTTATGGGGTCCCCATTTACCAACAGACTTGCATAAAAGCAGGATCCCAGTTCCTCTGTATAGAGGACAGGCCTAGGCAGAAAACTTCTTCTCCGTTTTTCTTATGGGGACAAAACCGGGCTATGTGGCCCCATCCCCCACAGTCAAAGCATTGGGGTCCTTTTGTTGGTACGGCCTCGGCTCTATGTCCTCTAACTCTCGGTGGTTCTGGTATAGGCTTGGGTTGTTTCTTTTCGGTTTTAAGGGGTCCTGTTATGGGGCTGAAGATTTTTTCGGTGTCCCAGGGGAGGGAACGGGATTGTGCTCTAGCATAGGTAGTAGCCATTTCGATGGCTTGCTCCACGGTGAGGTGGGTATGCTGTCTGAGCCAGCGTTGAGTGGGAAAGGGAAGGGATTCCAGATACTGCTCCAAATATATAAGGGACATAATCTCCTCCTTGGTGTTCTCTTGTGGTTTGAGCCACTTGTCCGCGGCGGACTTTAATTTGTAAAACAGAGTCTTTGGATTGTCCCCAGGAGCACCTCTTTCTTTCCTAAACTTCACTCTATAGGCCTCCTGATCCATACCGAGGTGGTCCAATATAATGTCCTTTATTTCGTAATAGGGTGTGTTCCAAGTAGAATTAGCAACCTGATAAGCTGCTTGCGCCTCCCCTGTTAACAAAGGGGCTAAGAAGAATAGCCACTTTGGTTTCGGCCATCCGGAGGCCGTGGCAGCTCTCTCAAAATTCAATAAAAACGCATCCGGGTCCTCGCCAGGGATGTACTTTTGTAGGACCACGTTGGGACTTCCTGACTGAGCTCCGGGTCTTGTATATAGCTGTGAAGTCAGTTGAAGTTGATCGGCTACTTTTTGAATACAGTCCACCTGGCGGTTCATAGAGTCCTTAAATAGCTCCCTATCCGCTTGGGCGGATGTCATCTGCCTCTCCAGTGCCCATTCTAACTTCTCCTGGTTATGTATCAGTCATTGAATCAGGTTCTCCATATTGATTGTCTATGGAACAAGTGCCCGCATTCTCTACCACGTGTGGCACTTGAGTAACGACAGGAGAGCTATTTAACACTTTGAATTTGTATTTTATGTAATGGCACAGAGACAAAGTTCCTCTCCTTCTGGAATAAGGCTCCTCAGGGATTGGTCCTCTTGATTGTCTTCCTTCAGGGCTGACTCTCAAGAAAAGAAGAGAATGCCTTTGTGAGGAATACGTCCTGTTATTTAGAGGGGTGTAGGGACTTTGGGGATGAAGGGAGGTTCAGAACACACCCGTTTAACCCATCACCAGTGTCGCGCTATATGCCAGCGTTGCAAGGGGGGAGTTGCTCGCACAGTTTCCCTGTTAGGGGGCTCTATCGGTACCCTCCTGAGTGCAGCGCTAGGGGTTGTTCCCTCCCTTTTCAGGTTGAGACGTGCTATGCGCGTCAGTGCCGGCTTGAAACAGGCCGCCGAAGCGAGCACGTACCTTAGAGAGCCACACTCCTCCTGGAGCTTGGCGGGACAGCTCGTTGTGCCGAATGGGGTCCGGCTCCCTTCTTGGCTGCACGAGGATGCCTTCTCCGTGGACGGTTTCCCGACGGTCTTCTCCTCGATCCTCAGGGTTTTCCTTGTCCGACGAACGGTTCCTGCAGTTCTCCGGGACGTCGCACTCTGAGTCCTTCTTCAGTTTCCAAACGTTGCCAACGTCATCGAGGGACAGGCTGCCTATCAAGGCGGTCGCGGTCTCCGTGGGGCTCCCGATTGGCTCACGTGTCCAGGTCACATGGGTTGCCTGGGCATCCAGGAAGTAACCATCGTTAAAGAGACAGTGTTCTTGTAGACTCGCGTCGGGTGGGGACTGTAAATAAAGCAGAGGAGACACGTAAGAGGGAAACAGTTGCTCATCCTCCTCACCATTCATGGGACATCCAGGTACGTCGCAACACTCACTTAGGGGGAAGTTACAGGCTATATATACTAATAGGGCAGAAAAGACCATTCTGCGCTTACAAGCCAGAAGGTATGAAGGGGGGAATAAAGTAGGCTCTCTGTTAGCCCGCCAGCTTAGAGCTAAACAGGAAAAAGAGTACATCAAGCAAATAGTGGACGACGCGGGCGTCTCCCATTTTAATGAAATGGGGAAGGTGAATGCCTTTGGGGAATTCTATCGCACTCTCTATACCTCAGATGGGCCAAGGCCGCATGACCAATCGGGATATCTGGAGTCCTTGGACCTCCCGCAGGTCACACCCAGCTCCAATGAGGAATTGGATAAACCTATCTCGAGCGAGGAGGTCCAGAGAGCGATAGATGCGCTTAAACTACAGAAGGCACCAGGGCCCGATGGGCTCAACGCACACTTCTACCGCACGTTTGCGCCGGAACTGACCCCTCATTTAGTGACCCTCTTTAATGATATTGCCACTAAGCAACGGGGTACTCCCACCATGGTAGAGGCACTTATCTCTGTAATCCATAAACCAGGAAAGGACACCAAAGCTTGCTCCTCATACCGACCGATGGCACTTATAAATCTGGATACAAAAATGTATTCTAAAATATTGGCTAGTCGCATACAAACTATTCTTCCGGTTCTCATTGACCCAGACCAATCAGGGTTCATTAAGGGGCGCCAGACCCACGATAACTTACGACGAATTATACACATTATGGAAAAGGTGAGGAAAAAACACATCCCGGCAGCTCTCCTCTCGCTGGACGCAGAGAAAGCTTTTGACCGCGTCGAGTGGTCCTTTTTATTTCGAGCGTTAAAGCGCTTTGGGTTCAGCGAGACCTTTATAGGGATGGTTCGAGCCAATTATCATTCCCCTAGCTCACGAGTCCTGGTAAACGGAGCTGCATCGGACTCATTCAATCTGGTGAGGGGGACGAGATAGGGGTGTCCTCTTTCCCCCCTACTCTTCGCCCTATGCATCGAACCCCTAGCGCACAAGATTAGAGCGAATCCTGACATACGAGGGGTGAGATTTGGCACAGACGATCATAAGATTTAGCTTTTCGCAGATGATGTGCTTCTCCCAGTCACAGAACCATTGACCTCTTTACCAGCAATACAAGCCGAGCTCACGCTGTTCAAAAAAGTAGCGGGTTCAAGGTCAATCTAGCCAAATCCTTCTTACTTAACCTGACTTTGCCACGAGAGACATGGAGGAGGGTGGAGGGAGCGTCTCCTTTCCGTTGCACAAGCAAAGAAATCACATATTTAGCAACTCCCCCCACTATTGAGACAGTTAAGGGCCGATTTTGGCAAATGGAGTGCTGCATACATCTCCTGGGTAGGCAGGATAAATGCCATAAAGATGAACGCTCTCCCCAGACTGCTTTACCTCTTCCAGGGGTTGCCTATTCCAGTAGAGAGAGGACTCTTCGGGGAGCTAAAACGGATGACTACTAAATTTTTTTGGCAGGGGCAGAGGGCGCGCTTATCACACCACCTTGTTAGTAGACTGCGCAAAGAGGGGGGCCTGGCTCTGCCAGATTTTTTGGGGTACTATAGAGTGGCTCAGATGCGAGTGATGACGGAGTGGTCCCTGCGAGCCTCCGAAAAACACTGGCTCCATATAGACCGGCAGGTGACTGGCAGGACCATCTGGGACCTCCTTTGGAAACCGAAGCAAGATAGACCACCCAATGCCTATCTTAGTACTCCCACAGCTACCATGTTACGGGTTTGGGATGACCTCACCAAACGGCTGCAGCTGACGACTTTCCCATCTCCTGATACCCCCATTCACTTTAATGCCGCCTTCCCCCCAGCTTTCCAAGAGGGACCCTTTGATGTATGGAGAGCAGGGGGCTGCCTTATGATCTCCGATTTATACCACAAAAGAAAACTACTCGCCTTTAGAGAATGCATGAAACAATTTAAACTGTCTGCTAAAGAGGAATTCCACTATCTACAGCTTAAACATTGCGTGCAGCAACCTCTGGTGCGGCTGGCTGCTACCAGAGAACTGCACCCTATTGAGAAATTTGTACAGTCTAGGACCACGTCCAAAGGGTGCATCTCCTTCCTCTACTCCCTCATTCAGGCGGTGAGCCCGAGATCAACCCAGAGACACAGAAAATTCTGGGACACAGTTCTAGACACCCCAGTTGAGGAGAAACAGTGTGATTATCTATGTAGAGATATTACCAAATACAACCGATCGATGTTCCTAAGAGAAGCTCACTACAAAATCATGTATGACTGGTATCTATACCCTCAGAAACTACACAAGATCTTCCCAAACTCCTCTGACAGATGCTGGAGAGGCTGCGGCCAGCTAGGGGATTTTCGCCATATATGGTGGGCTTGCCCCTCCATACAGCCATTTTGGAAGGAGATCTTATCCCAAATCAAAAGCATTCTGGGCTACCCAATTCCGAACTCTATTGAACACACATTACTGGGGTTAAGGGACCCGACCCTGAGGCGCCAAACGCAGGGAGATAGGTCTGTTATGTGGCTCTGTTTGGGTGCAGCGAAAATGGCAGTAGCAGCAGCATAGAAGAAGCACGAGGCACCCTCTTTGACGCAATGGCATGCGAGGCTGTGGAGGGCACTCGCCCTGGAGCGTATGACCGATATTGTGGAGGATACGAGAAAGGGGTTTGATTACGTTTGGTCTCCGTTGGTGGGATATTTATCAGAAGGGATTCCACTGTTAGCATGCAATCCGAGGTTGAGAGCCCTCCATATGTTCCATATATTATGACGCGGAGATCTGATCTCAAATACTGTACGGCCTGCCCCCCTGGGGTCGCCTCTCACCCCTGCCGGTCACTCTCCATTCCTGACCAACTTAACAATGTGTACACCATAACATCATTGTTCTAATGTTCCTTTTTTTTTCTTGTTTCTTTTCTCGCTGTTGGGAAGATGCAGTGTTTATTGATATTAATTGCGATATGTTACATGTGTACATGCACGTAGGGCAACCTTGTCCTCAATCGGATGTGAGTTTCTCATTATTAGTTTCTTTCCCTCCGTGGACTCAGAATGAACATAGAAGGGGCAAGAACAAGGAACACTTTGCTAGCCAAGACCTTGTGAATAAGCTGTAACCCTTATGTGATCTCTGTAACTCTTGGCTTGTCATGCGCATGTTACAACTGTGTTGTTTCTTTGTGTTGGCTTTCAAAACCAAATAAAAGAGTTTGAAATAAAAAGCTGTTCGCTGCTAAGAAAAACCTTTCTATTGCACAAGTTACATCAAAATTATTCATATTGATTAAAAGATCTGAAAGAGACACGTTAGTGACAGATTCCTTACCTTAGAATATCCCCAGGCGTCAGGCTGGATCCGGAAAGTTTTTTGCGTAGCAGTACCCTTGCGCGTCGGTAGGCGGCGTCGTGCGGCTCCGCGTCCGTCGTCGGCGTCGTGATCGCCGGGATGACGTCGCGGGCAGTACTTAGGCGCCGCCCCTGCGCGCTGACGTCAGTTCTTCTTTTTCCGCGCCAGCAAGCGCAGATCCGGGAAGAGCAGTGCCCTGGTCATTTTTTGACCATACTTTTTGGTGAATTTTTTCACTGTTTTTCTATCAAGGTGTCGTAGGGATGCCCGGTTTCAAACGTTGCGGCGCCTGTGCTCGGATGATGTCCGTCACCGACCCGCATTGGGAGTGTCTCTTCTGCCTCGGACGAGGCCACGACACGGAGTCTTGTACCGACTGCCAGGCCCTCAACCCGAAAGCTTTGCGAGAGCGGTCTCGAAAGCTCCTCGAGGCCTGGCATTCGGCTCCGCGGAAGCCCCGGTCGCGTGAGAGGTCCAGGGGTCGATCGCGGAGTCCACACCGGTCGTCGGCATCGAAGTCCACACCGGTCGTCGGCATCGAAGTCTTCTTCGTCCGGTAAGTCAAAACACAAGAAGTCCAAAAAGCATCATCGCTCTAGGACTTCGCCTCGCCGGTCTCGCGACTCGGCTGAGGCCCCTCCCGGCACCGTCCCCGCGGCCCCGGACATGCCTGTGGAGTCGCCCCGCCATACCCGCCCTTCCCGGTTTCGGGGCGGATCCGGCCAAAGTGCAGGAATTCCTGTCGGCCATGGCCCGCCTCTTCGGGCCTCCAGGCCCCTCCGGTGCGCCTTCGGGCCCCGCGGGCCCTGATGGGGTTGCTCCGGCGTCGCCGACGGCTCCGGCCCCGGCGTCGCCCGTGCCTCCAGCCTCGATCCCGGCTCCGGCCCCGGCCTCGATCCCGGCTCCACAACCCCCATCGACGCCTAACGACGCCGGCGCCGATGTCTCCGGTGCCGTTCTCGACGCCGCCTGGGGCTCCGAGCGGCGTCGTTCCCCAGTTCCTTCCGGCTCCGGACATGGACCCGGACCGACGTCGCTCGATGCCGGTTCCGGCGCCGATGAGACCTTGGGTCCCAAATGTCCCTCCTCCCCTTATTTTGAACCTCAGGAGGACCAGGAGGACTGGGAGGGGTCTGATGACCCTCTGACACAACAGTGTCAGTACGATGAGGACTGGACAGAGGGTCTAGGGGATGCTAGTGGTCTAGATACTTCCCTGACACTGGCATGCTGTCTCCTCCCGTGGCTACGGAGGAGGGAGCCAATTTTGCAACGGTGTTGCGTAGGGCAGCTGGAGCCTTACATCTCCAACTCCCTGCTGTGGCGGTCAAGGTTAATCTCTTGACAGAGGTGCTTCAGCCGGCAGCCTCCTCTTCGGAGACTGTGCTGCCGTTTAACGACGCCCTCACTGACGTTCTTTTGGGCGCCTGGTCCAAGCCCAACACAGGGGCTCCTGTGGATAGGAACGTGTCCCGACGCCATCGCCCAGCTCCGGGCGACCCCTGTTTCTCTCTGTCCACCCCACCCCTGAGAGCTTGGTTGTCCAAGCCTCCGCTTCCCAAACCGCCTTCCCTACCGCCCCTCCGGATAGGGAATCCAAACGCCTGGATCAATTTGGGAAGAAGGGTTTTTCTTCCTCCAGTGCTGGCTTGCGGTCCGTCAACACCGCTTGCCTTTTGGGCCGATATACCCACTCCTTGTGGGATTCGGTGGCGGATGTTTTGCCCCAGTGTTCTGAGGAGGTCCAGACACTGCTTTCCCGCGCCATTGCGGAAGGAAGGGATGCGGCCAAATATACAATTCGATGTGGCCTTGATACCGCCGACTCGCTGGTCAGGTCTATTGCAACGACGGTGGCGCTACGACGCCACGCCTGGCTGAGAACCACTGGTTTTTCAGGGGATGTCCAGAATACTCTCATGGACATGCCCTTTGATGGAGTCGGTCTTTTGGGTCCAAAGCAGACCATGCGTTGGAGCGCTTTAAGGACTCACGGGCTACTGCAAAGTCCCTGGGCCTTTCTGCTACACGCCTCCGCTGACTTCTGCTTTTCGCCCCTATCGTGGCCACGGTAGGGGCGCCCCTTCACGTCAGCAGCCCAGCCACCGGCCCGCGCAGCAGGCGTCTTCGCGTGGCCGAGGACGTGGATTCCGCCGTGGCGGATCGGGCAACCAGCGTGCGGGTCAGGCCACCACCTCCAACCCGTCCGCGGCCTCCAAACCCTCCTAGTCCCTCCTTTCAGGTGCACAGCACGCCAGTAGGGGCAGGGTCCGCCATCACCTTCCCCACTGGCGTACCATCACCTCGGACAGGTGGGTCTTGGACATTGTCCGAAGGGGCTACTCCCTCCCCTTCGAGTCCACCCCCCAGCCATGCCACCTCAATTCCACCGCATGTCAGGGGATCACTTGGTACTTCTGCAGAAGGAAGTCACGGCCCTCTTGGCCAAAAGGGCCATCGAGCATGTTCCGACCCCAGAAGTAGGGCGTGGTTGCTACTCCCACTACTTCCTGGTGCCCAAAAAGGACAAGGAGGACATGCGTCCTATCTTGGACCTCCGGAACGTCAATCGCTTCCTCCGGAAGGAGAAGTTCAAGATGCTCACCCTAGCTCAGGTCTTGACTGCCCTCGACCCTGGAAACTGGTTGGTAGCGTTGGACTTGCAGGATGCATATTTCCACATCCCCGTCCTGCCGGCCCACCGGCGTTACCTTCGGTTCACGGTAGGCCCCGAGCATTTTCAGTTCACCGTGCTCCCCTTTGGCCTTACCAGTGCCCCTCGGGTGTTCACGAAAGTGTTGGCGGTGGTCGCAGCTCATCTGCGCCGGGCAGGGGTTTCAGTCTTCCCCTACCTCGACGACTGGCTGCTGAAGGCGGGCCTCGTCCCAGGCAGTCGTCTCCCACCTCCAGACTACGGCCGAACTCCTGCACTCGCTGGGGTTCTCCATCAATGTGCCGAAGTCGCATCTGATTCCTTCTCCACAGCTCCTTTTCATCGGAGCAGTTCTGGACACGACGCAGTTTCGGGCCTATCCTCCCGAACGGCGAGTCCGGGATATTCAGGCTATGATTCCGATCTTTCAGCCTTTATCCTGGGTTTCGGTACGGATGACCCTGAGGCTGCTGGGCCTCATGGCCTCCTGCATCCTGCTGGTCAATCATGCCAGATGGCATATGCGGGCTCTGCAGTGGGACCTGAAGTTCCAGTGGGCGCAGCACCAGGGCAACCTGTCCGATCACGTCCAGATCTCGGAGGGGACTGCAAAACAGTTGCAGTGGTGGCTCTCGAACCGGCAATCGGTCATGGGCAGATCCCTCTCCCTTCCCCAGCCAGAGCACACAGTTGTGACGGACGCGTCCCTTCTGGGATGGGGCGGTCACATGGGAGAGGCGGAGATCAGAGGCCTCTGGTCTCCGGCAGAGTCCCGGCTCCATATCAACATTCTGGAGCTCCGGGCGATCCGACTTGCACTCAAGGCATTCCTTCCCTCTGTCAAAGGGAAGGTAGTGCAGGTGTTCACAGACCACACCACCACCATGTGGTACTGCAACAAACAAGGCGGGGTGGGGTCGTGGACCCTTTGTCAGGAGGCTCTGCGCCTCTGGACATGGCTGGAACATCAGGGCATGTTCCTGATGGTTCAACACCTGGCAGGTTCGCTGAACGCCAGGGCGGACGAACTCAGCCGCAGGTGCATGATGGATCACGAATGGCGTCTTCACTCGGAAGTGGCGCAAGGACTCTTTCTACAGTGGGGAGAGCCTTGGTTAGATCTATTCGCCACCGAAGAGAACGCGCAATGTCATCAGTTCTGCGCGTTGGAATTTCCAAGGCGGCACTCGCTCGGCGACGCTTTTCGTCACGAGTGGAGTTGCGGTCTGTTGTACGCCTTTCCGCCTATACCACTTCTACCCAGAGTGTTGAAGAAGATTCGGCACGACCGGGCCCAAGTCATTCTTGTGGCTCCGGACTGGGCTCGAAGAGTTTGGTATCCCGAGCTACTCAATATGAGCGTAGATCCCCCGATCCGTCTGCCTCTTCGGGAGGATCTTCTGTCGCAGCAGCAGGGACGGTCCTCCACCCGAACCTGTCCAGTCTCCACCTCCTTGCATGGAGATTGAGCGGCGGCAGTTGATTCCTTTCGACTTGCCTCCCGAAGTTTGTGATGTGATTCTGGCAGCCAGGCGTCCCTCCACTAAGGTGGTATACGCCTGCAGGTGGAACAAATTTGTGGCATGGTGCACAGCAAAGGCTGTGAATCCCCTTTCTGCCCCTCTTTCTGAGGTCCTTCTGTTCCTTCTCTCTCTGGCCCAACAGGGTTCTGCCCTGGGTACCATCAAGGGTTATCTTTGTGCTATCTCGGCCTTCCTCAGGCTCCCTGATCAGCCCTCCCTTTTCAAGTCCCCTGTTGTTAACAGGTTCTTAAAAGGCATTACACACCTCTTCCCTCCTGTTCCGTTTGTGATGCCTCAGTGGGACTTGAACTTGGTTCTTACCTTTTTAATGTGCGCTCCCTTTGAGCCTCTACATAACTGTCCTCTTCGTCTTCTAACTCTGAAGACAGCCTTTCTGGTGGCCATCACCTCCGCTCGGCGGGTGAGTGAGCTCCAGGCTCTATCTTGCAAACCTCCCTTTCTGTCTGTTCATCCAGACAAGGTTGTTCTTCGGACGCGTCCGTCCTTCTTGCCAAAGGTGGTTACTGCTTTCCACATTGGGCAGATCATCACTTTGCCCACCTTCTTTCCGCCTCCGCATCCTTCCAGAGAGGAAGAGAGGCTCCACCGTCTGGACCCAAAACGTGCGCTCTCCTTCTATATTGACCGCACAAAACACTTCCGGGTGGATGACCAGCTCTTTGTTGGCTACGTGGGCGCCAAAAAGGTCGGGCGGTGCACAAGAGGACCATCTCCCGCTGGGTTACCTTGTGCATCAAGACCTGCTATTCTTTGGCTAAGAAGGAGCCTCCTGTTGGGCTGCGTGCCCATTCCACCAGGGCAACGGCTGCTACCACGGCCTTGGGCCGCGGTGTTCCGCTGCCGGTTATCTGTCAGGCAGCTACGTGGGCCTCGCTGCACACGTTTACAAAGCATTACTGCCTTGACAGTCAGGTCCGGAGGGACGGCTTCTTTGGCCGTTCTGTCCTCCAGGACTTCCTTGTTCGCAGACCCACCACCGGGGTTGGTATTGCTGGGGTATCTATTCTAAGGTAAGGAATCTGTCACTAACGTGTCTCTTTCAGATGCACAAGTTACTAACTTGTGTAACGATATATCTGTAAGAGACAGTAGTTAGTGACAGATTCCTACCGCCCACCCATCCTCCCCGTTCTGCGAACTGATTTCTAGGGTTAAGGACATCCCTTTCAGGGCCCTAGTATTTTTCAGACACCTGTGTCAGCTTCTTGCATGGCTCTGCGTTCCTGGCGCGGAAAGTCGTGTACAGAACTGACGTCAGCGCGCAGGGGCGGCGCCTAAGTACTGCCTGCGACGTCATCCCGGCGATCACGACGCCGACGACGGACGCGGAGCCGCACGACGCCGCCTACCGACGCGCAAGGGTACTGCTACGCAAAAAACTTTCCGGATCCAGCCTGACGCCTGGGGATATTCTAAGGTAAGGAATCTGTCACTAACTACTGTCTCTTACAGATATATCGTTACACAAGTTAGTAACTTGTGCTTTAACAGCCTGTCTGACATATTGTACAGGCTTTAAAACTCTTTTGTTTGGACAGTATGTAATGAATTACATCTTACATTCAAGCAATATGTACAATGAATGTTGATACTTGAGATCGCGTTCATTACTTATAAGCCTGATGGAATGCATTCAGCCCTATTCTAAATTTTAGTACTGCTTGTCTCATTGCTGTGTTGGGTAAAGGATCTATACAGGGAAACACATCACAGCTTTGCCAAAAATCCCTAATTAGCTGAAAAGCACTGAGATCCGTCATATCATTCCCATGAACATGTTTTGGTTAATAGTTGCAGCTCAGATCCTATTGTCATTACTGGTAGGTTTATATGTATCGTTTATATGGACAGCCTGCTACATATACCATTTAATATTTTTCTTACTTCATGTGCCTATTTTAGTGGACTGTTTACAATTTCTTCGCGGTAGAGAGTGGTAATTTTGGGATTTGCAGTTTTCCATCTTTGCCCAAAATCTTATTAAATTGAGGTCAGGTAAATAAGTTCATGCTGTTATATCTGTTTTCATTCCATTCTTATGGCCTGAATTATTGCAGCTTTTGAAAGGCACAGCAAATTCTTTAAGGAAGCATTTTCCTTCCAAATAATCCCATTCATATTTACTACACAAACCTATTACTCTGCTCCATATTGAAATTGTGGACGTACCATTGCTAAAACTGGTTTTACTGATGGGTCACAATTATCCTAACTGAACTATTTAAGCCCACACACAGAGGAAAGTGCTCTTGCCTTTAGAGATTCACTGTGGTCATTCCACCTCCGATTCTGACAAAACACCCTCCCTAGATACTTAAATTTGCTGACTACTTCTGTTTTTGCATCCCCGTGGTGCCATGTGTATTTCAGCTTTCCTTGCCCGAACACCATAAGTTTCATTTTGTCCATATTTATCAGTTTTTGCCTAGTGCAATACTTTTCAAACTCAGTTAATTTTCTCTGGCGATCTTTTTCTGTCAGATCCATGATTAGATCATCTGCATAGAGCAGACACATTTAGGACAAAAGCTCCTTGTTAGCTCTGATGGAAAATCCGCTAAAAAGATTGAAAACAATTACGGATGCACGCATCCCTGTCTTGAACAGTTTGCTTGGTATTTCATGCGAGAGTGTTCCTTCCATGTCAATTTCTATTCTCACACAATTCCCTCTTTCTAGCTCTTGCATTATTAAAAGTAAGCTTTTCAGGATTTGTAATTTTATTAATATTTCCCACAATAATCAAGGTCCCCCAGGTGAACTACTGCACGAAAGTCTACCAAGCAACACAAATGACTCCTTTGTTCAAATGTACTTTCTTGCTATGGACAACAGACTAAAGCAATGATTTAGGGTGGAATGACCCTCCTTGAAGGCTCGCTGTTCAGTTGAAATTATTTCCTCGGACTCAGTCCAGTCTTTCAATTTAGTCCGAATTATTTTGGAGACTAGTTTGTCCCCCACGTCTATTAAATGTATCAGTCAGTAGTTTTAGGAGGTGTTAGCATAGTCTTGTTTTAAATATGGTCTTTATAATCATTCACTTTCAAGGAAGATCCCTGTATTTAGATTTCTTTGAAATAATAGTATTTGGCCCACCAGTCCACAATAGTGCCTTCACAACCCTAACACAAATGTGCAATAGCTTGTAGAACATTAGTGTTTTACAGTAGAAACACATACTCTGTGTGATGGACGGTGATGAAGGAAGGGTGGGTCTGGAAAAGATTATTTTAATTTGTAAGTTTACTTAAGTCAGAGAAAGCGTTGCAGACTAGGTGTGATTAGAGTTGAATAGATTCTGTCTGTGCTAGTGGATTACATCAGGCAGTTGGAAAGGTCTGGGAGCTAGTGTTGGTGGCTGTTATTTTACCAATGTATGTGGGCAGTTGGCATGGCAGCGGTGTATATGCAGTTGATAGTTTTCCTCAAAGGCCAGGGCCATCGCTATCATCGATGCAGCAGACGAAGCCGAGCCCAGTGTTGTGACCTTAGCTCTATTTTCATTGCTTGCATTAAGGATGAGGGTACCCATGCTACTCCACTATCATATACCTCAGTGGGCACAAAGCAAAGAATATTTTATTTTACAAATCTCTAATTTGCAGATGTGTGCACTTCATGTTCTTCCAGAGGAGACTCATGAGCAGGTATTTCAGAAGCTTTCTAAGAGGCGCATGCTGCGAAAGTGGAGCTATGGAATCCAGTCTATTTAATTCACCAGAGTGTTTAATTTAAATTAGTTTTTGTTTTGGTTTGTGTTTTCAATATCTAGAAGCAATGTAAAGATTCCTATGTAGTGCCCTTTTCACTGATACATTGATTTTTTGGGGGATTTTTTATATTACATTTAAATGCTAATTTAGAATAACAAGATACGTTACTACTTGGAGTGCAGAAGGTGTACCCATGCAGAAAGCCAAACAACTAAAACTACTACTACTGTTCTGAAATCTGTCACAAACTATCCTGGAAAAAAGCGACATGCAGCTGCTCAATACATTCGGAAAGAAACATCAAATGTAATCTATTTTAGATTATTAGACTCCCCAGCCACCCTTTCTCTATCTTTCTCTCCCTCCTTACTTTCCCTGGAAGTATGCATTGGAAGTGAGTAGTTGGAAAGGGCAAGAATAGGGCAGCTCCACAGGTTTAATATAGTTTAGCTAGCTTGTTATAAAGTATCTTTATATATCTTCCTAGCTGGGGGATGCACCTTTGCACACTGCTGCTTGTACAGGTGGTAATTGTGTTAAATGTATGGGCATAGAGTGGGAATTATGTGAGATTGATGATCCCTTTCTGTCCTTGATTGGGCACCATACCAGGGTAACCTTGTATTGCCTTTCATCCTCCTCTAGACCCATTTTGATGAGAATTCAAGTTTGAGTACCGTAGAAGATTAATTGCAGAAATAACCTAAGTTGTCATTCTCCTATAAATAGATTTAGTTTGTCAATTTGCTTCATCCAATCCATCTACAAAACAAGCATTGGCATAGCCAATAGTTCTCACCTTTGGAACCTTATAATGGTTCAGCTAGAGCTATTGGCAATGCAGCATATCCGTTATTTTATTAAACAGATGCGAAACGCAGATTGTGCTTAAAGGGAGCTTGTAAAACACCCGCGGTAAGATGTAAGAAAACATACTGCATATGTAGAATTACAAGACGTGACACAATAATAAATAAGCATACCTACGACGTTACAAAACATTACACACTGATTAATGTACAAACTGAATTGAGAAAGTAAACAAAGGTCCTTTTATTCTGGTAAGGAAGACTGTATAAGTGTTGAGACACAGCCTCTGACGGGGTCACAGCAGCAGGCAGGACAACAGCAGCTGCACTATTAGGTTACAGCGGGTGAAAGTGTGTAAAATGCTGAGTATATTGACACGCAAGGGTTTGTTTCTTAAAATAAATCCTATGCTGTACCCAGAGCATGAAAGGCTGTGCACGCCGCAACCAATGTAATGGGGTTGAGTTTGCCGACCTTGCAAGGATGGAAGGCAGAGTGGCCTAAATGAGAAGTAATCCTGTGGCCGGTATGCTATTTATTTATTTGTATAAAATATTCGCCAACAGTTATAACACGCAGCATAAAGCCTGGCTCTGGGCCCGCTAATAGTTTTTAGAAGCAGATCGTGTTAACAATGAGGCGCACTTCTCCTCAACTAGTGGTAGGAAACTCTGTGCAGGCAGTCCCCTGGGGGACGACAGCACAATAAACACCGCACCCAGGATTATCAGACACCATTTGAAAACAATGGCCGAATACGGGCTGTACATGCCAATAAATAAGCATACCTACAATGTTAGGCATGTGTCGTGTACACAATAGCTGACGTTATGCAACATAAAAGCGGGGAAACACAAAGAGAAAGAAAAGACAAAAAGACCGCGAGTGTTGCGCGCGCATTGTAACGAATGTACTCCGAGAGGCCCCGGGTGGAAACACACAGAGAGACCAGAAGACCGCGAGTAGTGCGCACGCACTGTAAGGAATGTAAGGAATGCAGCAGACAGCCTGCGCGCCGCTGCTCGCTCCCGCAAGCCAAACGGTGTGGGAGCGAGCATTTGCTAAAGAGGTGGGACATGCGCCCGCATTTAGCCAATTGCAGGCTACGAAAAATAATTGACACAGGCAACAACCAACCTAATGCTCGGGGGAAGTCCTAGCCGCACGGAGAAGTTTGGAGTGCTCACAAGAAGCCTCCCATAGAGCAGCGCATGCGTGCTGCGCTAGGCTCGACCTAAACGTAGTCCATTCAAGCTGCCGCGCACTCTGCCAGCATTTTTCGAAAGGTTGATGGCATTTTCCACCAGATTTATGCTACTAGCGCACATACAGTCCTTACAGGCTCACTGAGGTCGGAGAACCACTGTAATATCTGCCTACCGAAACCACCTCACTTTGGAGTTTTAAGATTTGGAACATAGAACTGTTTGTACTGAATTCGGAACATCCAAACTGAGCTTCCTGAAGTCAAAACGTAAGGGGGCAATGGATTGTTTATCTTGTATTAAGTGACATTACAGTGCAAGATCTAACTTAATACATAGGGCTGTGAGATAAAAACGAGGTTAATGCGCAGTCTGTTTCTCTGTACTTTTAGAGACAGTATTGCTGGTTCTTTTGTACCAAAAGTATTTTGCTACTGTTTTCCTCTTAATGAGTGAACTTTTGTACCCAGGCTAGTGTCTCGGGACAAACACATGATTGAACTTTTCGATTTGTTGTGAAAAACTGATGCTCAAATATTCCCTTTATTTCTGGGACCATCTCAGTCTTTCAAAGAGAGCAAGCCAGTCATAGTTATACTTTTCTTTGGTTGTAAGAGTTGTGTACACATTACATCAAGACTGCTGCATGTTTTGACTTTCAAATTCATATAAACGTTTTTTTTTGCTCTAGATTTATCCAGCTAAAAAATGGCCTAAGAGTTCTCCTCATTTCGGACCGTATCATTATGAATGATAATCATACAGGAGCTTCTTCCGACGAAGAAGATGAGGACAATTCAGAGGAAGATGATTCTGGTGCAGAGATTGAAGATGATGATGAGGATGAGGATGATGATGATGATGAGGAGGAGGAGGAAGATGAAGATTACGAGGGAGAAGGTGATGAATCTGAAGTTCGTTCAAAGAAGAAGAAAGGCTGTTCAGGGAAGCAGGTATGACCTAAGTAATGGAAACCTTCTCATAATCTTCCATGTATGAGCATACTAATTTGCTAGTAGAAGTTTTCTACAAATTAGATAACAGATCCCACTGAGGGTTGCATCTCCATCATGTGATTCCTTTTCTTATTCCTTTAGTTTTTATTTTAAATAGCATTTGTAGCTAGAAAGCCACCTAAATAAGGGTGAATTTTCACCTTTGAGACCCCCTTTTGAAAAGTAGTTCACCTTCTTATAATACATCACAGCTGGATTCTAGGTCTTCCTTTAACCATTTTTTACCCTTTCATCCTCTCAAATTCTAACAGATCGTGTCTGTCCATGCAGAAGTTTTTGTCAGGCTGATTCGTTTACTGATAGACCCAAAGTGAATTTTGTCAAGTGTCTTGTGTTGTATTCTGTGTTTAAGTTTATACAAGCTGAGGCAATCAGCCAGGTTATAAAATGATTGGAGGTTGGCCATAACATATGCACATCTGAGATTGCTAGTTTGGTACAGTCCTCCACAATCTAGTCTTTATCCTGTAGACTTTATTCGGTTATGTGTTTTTGTGATTGGTTCATAGAAATACCTGTTAATTTGTACACTGAAAAGGTGGTGCTTTGTATGTTATCTTCCTAGCTGCAGGCATGTGGCGGAATAAGTGTAGTATAGTGCATTGTATGAGTACCGCTGGATACCTCCTTGGAAGATTGAGGCCATTGTGTCTGTTTCCTCCATGTGTTCCCCAACTGGCAACCTTTTCCTTTGTGTTTATACTTTTAATGGGAGCAGTTAGACGTGTTTGTTATCGAGACCACCAGTCAGAATATGAATGATTTTAATCAGTCAGGCAGCTTGGAAATTGCATGCTGTGCTGTTTTATCCTCGAAATGGATTTCCCAATTCAGGAGACAGCAAGGCAAGCATTGGGAACTGCACAAATAGGTATAGGTGCGACTAAGAATGGCAGGTAACTGCTACAACTGAGGGAGGTACAAGTCTTGCACCCACAAAAGGGAGTGAGCAAGGAAAGTCTGGCCTTACTGAGGGAGTCCATGAAGGTGACTGAGAATGGCAGGGTCTATGCTGCTAGCTCAGAATGGAAGACTAATGCCATAGTAGGCGCTAATCGGGAATTATCATCTATTAGTGTTTATGCAGAAAAAAGAGGGCTGCCGCCTGTCCAATAGTGTGATTTGGGGTGAGGATGGGGCTCTTAGGAGTACAGGGAAGATTACAAATCCTCAAAGCCCTTCAAAGCAATCAAATCAAAAAAACATACTTGTGGATAGTGGAGGAACAAAGTTGTGTTCGTTATTCAGTCCTACGAGCCCAGACAGCAGCTGGAAAATAAATATCACATATTTAACTCCCACACCTTCCTGCTCAGATCTTAATTGGACTATGGCAGTGATTTACTCGCATCAGCAAATGAGTCCTTAACCGCTTCGATGCTCATGACGAGACCAGCTCATCATGAGTCACAGTGGAGATGTGCTCATGACGAGCTGGTCTCGTCATAACGGCTGCCCGCCGCCCACGCGGGATTAATTCCCCGCCTGTGCGGGAGAATTAATGAGTGGGCGGGGTTGTGACGAGACCAGCTCGTCATGAGCACAGCTCCACTGTGACTCATGACGAGCTGGTCTCGTCACGAGCACCGCGGCGCCGCGCTCACCCCCCCGCACCCGTGGGGGAATTACCCCCGCAGGGAAGGGGTTAATTTCCAAATTACAAGTGATCCAAAACACAGCCGCACGACTTGTATGTAATCTTCCTTTCCGCTATTCGGCGGAACCATTATTGAAAGCCTTACATTGGCTTCACATTAAAACAAGCATTGGCATAGCCAATAGGTCTCGCCTTTGGGACCTTATAAGTGTTTATCTAGAGCTATTGGCGTTTGTTTTCTGTCTGCATTTATTTTTAAAAGTGGAAAAATACAGAAAATTGGGATTCTTATAAGTGTGTCTTCATGCTGTCTTTCATGAATTCCAGGCCAACAGCTGAGCAGATAGATGGCATGGAGAGTTGAAAAACAGGATGAGGTTTCCTTATCAAATGGCATATGTCAACGTAATGGTAAAATTTACCTGTGGGTGCATTATTGTATTGTAATTGGCTGCTTAATGTGCTAAAACACGAAAGGCATCAAAGTAAGAGTGCATGATTATCAGATACATGTCAAAATATACACTTTTACAACTTCATTTATTCACGAAACACAAATTAAATATAGATAAATACCAGTAAGATGGCCAAAAAATAAATATGGTTAAATATATACGGAAATGTTTAAAAAATAAATACCATAATACCAGGAGCTCTATTTATAGCATGCAACAAATCAAATAAAAAATGCAGCTGATGTGGTCCAGGTGCTGCAAGCAGTCTGAGACCCTTTGAGTTCCATGCAGGAAGAAAACACTTAAGTGCCGAGGCTCGTTCTGGAATGTGAATATGGCTAATTACAGTGCGCTGCGCCTCGAGTATTCAGGCTTCCCAGAGGACAGGCACACGTGTCCCGATCTGCTGCAATAGAAACCAGCGAACTATGTGGGTGCACACGCGTCTGCTTTTTCTCTCTTCCTCGCTCCCATTACAAACTTGTGTCAAATGACAGTCAAGCACATTCAGTCCACGGAGGAGAGAGCGAGACGCAGCTCGCTGGAGGGCGAGTGAGATAAATGGCGAAATAGGGATAAAATGGAGGAGGAGGAGAGACATAGAAAGAGGGGGAGAGACAATGACCGGGAGACCGAGGGAGGCGAGAAGGGGCTAGAATGAGAGGAACTGAACGAAACGCAGAGGAGGGGGGCAGGGGAGAGCGAGCAAGTGAGCAAAAAAGAGAAAGGTAGGCAGATGGAATAGAGGAAGTCGAGAGGCAAACGGAGAGTGTGAGACATAAGGCGAGAGAAACAGGAGAAGAGGAAAGAGAAACATGAAGATTACTCGCACCGGAGGTCTGTGCATGGTCATCTGCTAGCCCGCGAGTGGTGCGCGCGCGCTATAAGGGAAAAACGAGCAAAAGCGCAGCGCCTTGTGTGTAACCTGACACACGAGGAATGCAGCTGGCGCCCTGCGCGCCACTGCTCTCTCCCGCAAGGCAAAGGCTGTGGGAGTGAACACTCCCCATACTTTTGTGCTCCACTCGGTGTATAGAAAATTAAAACCAAGAACACTGACATTTGCTCTTATTATTTTAGCACTCTCCCTAATCCCTCCTGCCCAAGTCGTTCCTTAATCAAGAAACGTACGAAAAGCATAATTACATTTCATTTTCTGCTCAGCGGGTCGAAGTTTCCCAACAGGAACTGAATGTGCCATCCAAGTCCTGAGGCGGTGCCCCTCCCACTCCCTACTGAAAGCGCTGAGGGCCGGGCTGCCGAGCGAGAACTTCACAGGCTGAAGGGCGGGCCGGGCGAGAAGCATTCATTAGGGAAACAAATGCACCCACACGGCAGCTTCCCATGAATTGGAGCGCAGGGGCCGGGGTGGGGAGGAAGCGCTTCCGTTTTCACGCCAGCCTGGTTGCCTGCAGCGACATTATTAGGAGCGTATGCAAATTGAGGGGCGAATTAACAGGAAACAAAAAAATGAGCGCTCACCATGGCAGGAGGGGGCACCAATGCTGACTAAAACCCAGCAATTAAAAGTGGCACTGAGGGGAGCAGTCTAAACAGTCCCTTCCCCCTCCGTGAAGTGCAGAACATGTCCTGCGGTTTCTCTATAGTGGTACACCCGTTGTGATCGTGGTGCAGTGCACACTCACTGCACGCTAAGGCGTTGCACACTTACCTCAGTCGTAGAAAGCACTGTGTCTTCGTCGAGGCTTAGGACTGTGTCCGTGACTATGTTGTCATAGGGCAGGAAACGGCTGCTCATGAAAGGTAGGCAGATGGAATAGAGGAAGTCGAGAGGCAAACGGAGAGCGTGAGACAGAAGGCGGGAGAAGCAGGAGAAGAGGAAAGAGAAACATGAAGATTACTCGCACCGGAGGTCTCTGCATGGTCATCTGCTAGCCCGCGAGTGGTGTGTGCGCGCTATAAGGAAAAACGAGCAAAAGCACGGCGCCTTGTGTGTAACCTGACACACGAGGAATGCAGCTGGCACCCTGCGCGCCACTGCTCGCTCTCGCAAGGCAAAGGCTGTGGGAGTGAACATTTGTCAAAAAGGTGGGACATGCACCCACGTTTAGCCATTGGCAGGCTACAAAAACAAAATGACACATGCAACAGCTAACCAAATGCGTGGGGGGGGGGGGAGGAGTCTGAGCCACACTGAAAAGTTTAGAGTGATTACATGAAGCCTCCCATAGAGCAGCGCATGCGCGCTGAGCTAGGCTCAACCTAAAAAGGTCAATCTTTAAAGTCTGCTTCCTTACATATAAACACTAACAAGAAACGGACCCGGTTACCTGCGTCAAAAACTGAATTACTACTGTCCAGTTAGGGTTATGCGCTCTATGGACAATGCTCTGCTTATCGTTTCTCATGTCCGTCTGACTAGATGTGGGGGCAGGTCTGTTTCTTACCTTGCCCCATACTATTGGAATGCTCTGCCTTATTATGCTCGCATCTGCCCTGATTATATAAAATTTAGAAAATTGCTTAAAACTATCTTATTTTAATTCAATCACTCAAGGGGCTTGCAAAGCGTGACTACTCACCCGACAGGATTTTAAGGCTCTGGGGCCGGGGGAGCTGCTAGACGGACTCAGTGGAGGGTCATTCGAAGAGCCAGGTCTTTAGGTCCTCCCTGAATTGTGTCATTGATGCTGATTGTCTGAGGTGCAGGGTGTTCCAAGTCTTGGCGGCGAGGTAGGAGAACGACCTTCCTCTGGTTCTGGTCTTTTGGATCCTGGGGATGGAGGCGAGTGCGAGTTGGGAGGATCGGAGTTGTCTGCGTGGAAGGTGAGGCAGTGGTTCAGGTACACTGGTCCTTCGTCGTGTAGGACCTTGTAGGCGTGAATGAGGAGCTTGAAGTTGACTCTCTTGTTAACTGGGAGCCGGTGGTGTTGTCGGAGGTGTTGTGTAATGTGGCTTCGGCAGGGGATGTCGAGGATCAGTCTGGTGGCAGCGTTTTGAATGTTCTATAGTTTCTTGAGCTGTTTTGGGGTGGTGCCGGCATAGAGTGCATTGCCATAGTCGAGTCTGCTGGTGATGAGTGCGTGGGTGACCGTCTTCCTGGATTCTGTGGGGATCCATCTGAATGTCTTTCGGAGAAGGTGGAGCGTGTGGAAGCAGGCTGCGGAAACTGCGTTGATTTGGTGGCCAAGGTTGCGTGCGTGGTCTGTCGGGGTGGAGGGTGCGCCCAGGGTGGCTGGCCACCAGGAGTCGTCCCAGGATGAAAACTTCCGTCTTGTCCGAGTTGAGCTTGAGGCAGCTGTCTTTCATCCATGTAGCGACGGCCTTCATTCAATTGTGGAAGTTGGTTCTGGCGGTCAAGGGTTCATTGTTGAGGGAAAGGAACAGCTGGGTGTCGTCTGCGCAGGAGACTATGTTGAGTCCGTGGCTTCTGACGATGGTTGCGAGGGGGACTTGTAGACGTTGAAGAGGGTGGGGCTAAGGGAGGAACCCAGGGGGACTCCACAACTGATCTCCGTGGGTTCTGAAGAGAACAGTGAAAGTCTGACTCGCTGGGTCCAGCTGGTGAGGAAGGAGTGGATCCAGTCTAGAGCCTTGTCACTGATCCCGGTGTCCTGGAGTCTGGTGATTAGGGTGCGGCGGGAGATGGTGTTGAAGGCAGCCAATAGGTCTAGTAGGATTAGGGCTGCGGTCTCGCCCCCGGTCAAGGAGGGAGTGGATGTCGTCTGTGGCGGCAAAGAGGGCTGTCTCTGTGCTCTGGTTGCTTCAGAAGCCGGATTGTGAGGAGACCAGGACTCTGTTTGTTTCGATGAACTCCGAGAGTTGGGCGTTGATGGCCTTCTCTATGACCTTGGCAGGGAAGGGGAGGAGGGAGATCGTTCTGAAGTTCTTGAGGTCCGACGGGTCTGAGGATGGCTTCTTCAGCAGGGGGTTGATCTCTGCGTGTTTCCAGCCATCTGGGAGGGTGGCGGTTTCGATGGAGCAGTTGATGGTGCGGTGGATCTGGGGGGCGATGCCGGCTGCTCCTCTGTGGAAGATGTGGTGCGGGCATGGGTCCGTCGGGGCCCCTGAGTGGATGCTCTTTATGGTCTTGAGCGTGTCCTCTGTCATGAGCAGAGTCCAGCACAGAATGGTCTGTTGAGGGGTGGCTTTGGTGTGTGCTATGGTGGCGGGCGTGGCGGCCGGGTCTAGGGTGTCGAAGCTGTCATAAATCTTCCTGTTCTTGTGGTGGAAGAAGGTGCCTAGTTTGTCGCAGAGGTCTTGGGAGGGGGGAACGTCTGAGGTCTAGCTGTTGGGCCGGGTAAACTTTCACAATGGCGAAGAGCTCTTAGCTGTTGCACGCATTGGCGTTGATTCTGTTTTGGAGGGGCGTTTTCCAGGTGGTTTTCAGGAGGAGGTGATGTGCGTTGATGGCGGATTTGAAGGTTGCGTGAGTTTCCGGGGTTTTGTTGCTCCTTCGTTTCTTCTCGGAGTCTGCAGCCGCGTCTGGACTTGTGAAGGGCGGGTGTGAACCTGCTGGCCACCTTGGAGCGTTGTTGCCTGGTCCAGTGTGTTGGCACAGTTGGAGATCTATTGGTTGAGGTTGCGTACTTCAGTATTGGCATCCGTGGGTGTTGGTAGAGTGGTTGCGCTGAGGGAGTTGACGAGGTGTACTTGGGTTACCTTGGTCCAGCTGTAGCTGGGGGGGGGCGATGATGGTGAAGGGCGGGTGTGTCGAAGGTGAGGTGTATGCAGTGGTGGTCGGTCCAGGAGAGTTCAGTGGTGTGGCTGTAGCTGATGTTCCTGCTGGCGGAGAAAACTGGGTCGAGCGTGTGTCCGGCTGTGTGGGTTGGTGCGGTGACTAGCTGCTTGAGCCCGATGTTGGCGAGGTTCTCCGGGAGGGAGGCTGGGGTTGTCCAGGTGGAAGTTTTTTTTTTAAACTTTATTTCTTTTTAAAGGTCACTGTGTCATACATGTATAGCTTGCCACATTATTATTTTTGTGGCTTGTTTGTGGGAGGACCGTACGTTGAGTAGGATGCAGTTGAGGCGGATGGGTGCGCTGTCGGTCGGCTAGGCGGCGAGGGGAGCTGGTGTGGCCGAAGGTGAGGCTGCAGTTCCGGCAGGCGAAGGGTCCATGGGTCTTTTTCAGTGATGAAAGGTTGCAGTCGGCGTGTCGTCTCAAGTTGAGGGCAAGGAAGGTGCTGGCGACGTAGAGGTGGAGGGGGGGGTCCAAGAGGCAGGGTCCCTGGCGCAGGGCGCGGTGCAGGCGCAGACCGGCTTGCCTTTGGCACGCCAGCGGCACAGCTACGTAGTGCTACGGGGGCTGGACAGCTGGGAGGCGGGAAACGTGGGATAGGAAAAGGATAGTTGGGGGGGGGGGGGGGGGGTCAGGGCCGCGGGGGTTCGTAGCGGCAATGTGGGAGAGGGCAGCAAAAAACAGGAGAAAATAGGGGAAAAGCGCAAAGAAGCCAAAGAAAGCAAGAGGAAAGCAAAACCGAGGCAGAAAGAAGAAAAGAAACAGAGAGGGAGAATAAACCGCAAGAAAGGGCAGTCCGCAGCAGAGCACTGACGCTCTACCACTGGACCACCAAGGATGAGGTGCAGACAGGAGCCTGCGGGTGGAGAAGGGCCTCGGACTCCTGACCTCCGGGTGAGAGGAGCCAGCAGGAAGGGACCGCAGTAGCTAGCAGACGGCACTGCGATGTGGAAGGAGCAAGTCCACTAAGGGTAGTGGACTGCACTTTCACCGCGCAGCGGCTGCCATTAAGTACTGCTGCGTGGGGGGGGGGCTGGACAGTTAGGAGGCGGGAAACGCTGGAGCAGGAAAAGAAAAGTGAAAGGGGGCGGGGCCACGGGGGATCACAGCAGCAACTAGGGAGAGGGCAGCAAAAAACGGGAGAAAACAGGAGAAACGTGCAAAAAAGCCAAAGAAATATTCTTTGGTTCTGCCCCAGGATTCAGAAGTATTGGAGGGGCGTCGCCCGTGTGATGGAGGAGGTGGTGGGGGCACAGGTCCCTTTAGAGTCCAGATGGCATATCCTCGGCGTCACAGGAGAGATCACCTGGCCGAAGTGGGCCAGGACTTGGCTGGTCCTGGCTGGGGGGGGGGTCGCCAAAAGGAATATTGCACGCGCATGGGGTGCTGCGGAACCACCGGCAGTGCCTGCGTGGCTCTGTGATATGGACTGGTGCCACAATGAGGAACAAGTGGTGTATCAAAGCCGTGGTTGCCCCCGCAAATGGGAGAAAATATGGGGGCCGTGGACATTGTACAGGGGTCTGTGAAGGGTCTCAAGAATGGCAAGGTATGGGCTTTCCGGGAGGGTTGAGGGATGTATTCAAGACGGTAGCGTGCTGCATTGCCTACACTGTAACTGTATATATTGCCTGGCACCTGACATGGCTTTTACATGCTTTGTATTTATATATTGAGAAAAGGGTGCAAACACATCCAGTGACCCCTCCGCGATAGAAGAAAGGATTAATGGAGGCGCCTAGATGCCATATTGGGAGTAAAGTTGTTGGGCGCATGTACCCTTGAGGCACACAACCAGATTAAATTAACCCTGATGTATTGGATTGCCATCAGAGGTTGATGGTAGCGATACTGACACCCTGACATTAGGTGGTCTATCAGTAGTTTTAGACAGAGTAAGCCATGCTGTCATCCTCCGTAAACTTCAAGACCTAGACATTTATGGCACTGCCTTACAAGGGGCATAGCCTTTTTTGAAGGGCAGAAACAAGGTTGCAGCACTGCTGTCATTTTAGTCTTACTCCCACCCTCTCACTCCATCAATTCAGATGTGCCTCAGGATATACACACTCCATGTTTTATTTTTTTAATTTCCAATTTCTTCCTCTGGTTAAACCTCACAGTGCGTTTAGAGTTCAATTTTTCAAATAAGGACGTTTTAATTGCAGATGAGCCAAAATTGACAGAAATTAAGTATCTCAAAACACATTTCAAAAGCTAGGTTATTTGCTAATACCATTGACCAAGCTCAAGAATCTTCTAGTGATTAACACTTGATTGACAATGACCTCACATCTCTTGTGTGTTACAGTCTGTCATTTTTAACCTCTGTTGTAATTACAATCTACCTTTTCCTCAGTCTTATGCATAGGACCCAAACAGCGAAAAAGAAACAAATCTGACAAGACGAGGGTAAATTTTTTCCCTTCGACCATGGTGGGTTCCTCCGAGGATCCACAGATGTGAATGATCTAATTGACTGGTCACAACTGGAAAATTTGGTTGTGGCAGGCACCCGCAGCCTGCAGGCAAGGGGTCCAAAAGGGCATGTGGGTGCAGTAGGAGCCTTCCCTGATGACAAGTGGGTGGGGGAGGGGTATCCCAGAGGGGCAGATATCCCCTCCCTCCTTAAACAAGCATTTGCAATGCAATAGGTCTCGCATTTACGCAAGTTTAGGCTATTGGCATTGTAAATGACGATGCCTATTTCAGTTTTTTAAAACCTAAATAAAAGGCATTGTCATTTACACTGCCAATAGCGTAAACTCGCGTAAATGCGAGACCTACTGCATGGCAAATGCTTGTTTAAGTTTAAAACTGAGCGCGGCACCGCTTTAAGGACACCGCGCTCGGTTTCTTTTTTTTTTTTTTTTTTCTCGGTGTCCTTGAAGCGGGCGCCACGCTTAGTTTTAACCCCTTTACCGCGGCGGCAATTCCGCCGCGGTGCGGGGCATTCCATTGTGTGGGCGGGGCCGAGTCGGCCAACGGACGTGCGCAGCACTACCGAGGTAGTGCTCGCGACGGCCGTTGGCCGACTGGCGCAGCAAACGGGTTAAAGTTGAAAAAAAACAAAAAAAAACGAGCGCGGTGTCCCAGAAGTGGACACCGCACTCAACATAAAAGTTAAATATAAATAAATAACCTGAGCGCGGTGTCCCTAAAGGGGGCGCCGCGCTCGGGAAACAAATACAATAAAATAGCATCGCCATTGTCCCCATAAGTGCCCATAAACAAAATAGTGCTGACCCCCTAGATAAAGCCGACCGTGTAACAGACCAAGTAAAAGGTCCAGTCATCATGTGCGGTAACAAATGGCGACAAGGCAGTAACAAGGAGGGACTAACAAGCCTCATAATGAATCGGAAGCCAGCATTTACCAAGGACAATGACACCAGCCAATGAAAAGTATGGGCGGAGAGAAGGCGAGGCTTACACAGCATACTCGACTACTGCATGCCTCGCAGAGCGAGCAGCGCATGCGCGCTGCCTCTAGGCTCGACCTAAAACGACCTCTACATGGATTCCACAAGCTAGCTTTTTAGGTCGAGTGCGGTCGTGGATTCACAGATCCAAGTTTTTTTATTTTTTTTAAACTTTATCTTATTTTTTTATTGTCGGTTTTTTAATCATGCAAAAGCTAATCGAAATGAAAATCCATAGTGCATGGTGAAAGGCTGTGCACAATAAGCGCTGTCGATATGTGGGCTGCGTGCAGGGCGCAGATTGCGTTATTGGAGAGGTGCAAGTCTCGGCAGAAGGCCAGGTCCAGTTCCCGGAGCCCACTGTGCATGGCCAAAGGTCAAGCACAGCTAGTTTTGTGGGGCATGGCTGAAAGCGGATTCTCTCAAAATTCGCTTTTTAATTAATCTGGATTCTGGCCTGAATTCACCAAGCATAAACAACTCTATAATTGTCAGGTCTCCTCCAAATGTCTTAAAACCACACCCTTTCCATGCTTCTTGCTCCGTGTCCACCGTTGGTTATCCTGTGATTAGCCTTCAGAGTGGTGGTGTTTGCCCTCGGGTGTATGCCCTCGCCAGCCAACCCTCTCTCGCCTGATCGTTTGAGTGAAAGATTTGGCTTTTTGTCAAGTTCTATGTTAATTGGTACAGTCTTCCCCTCTTTGATATTTTCTACACATGGACAATGCACACTTTACTTGGCTTCTTTTAGCAATTGTGCTTGCTACCCCGAGTGTCTGTCGAATCCTGTCCCCAGAGTGACATAAAGACTCCAACAACGCAGGACGTGACATCGGAGTTCCCCAGTCTAACAAACCAACAGATTGATTCAAAACCTGTGCTGTGACAATCTCCATTCCCCGAGTTAGAAATTGCAGTGTATAACCATGGTTCGTCTCCAGCAAGATTAGGAGGCCCCCGTTATGTGCTGCAGGCTTCCAATAATGATCTCCCACCGATGCAGGTACCTTTGTATTTATCATTTGCCCTGAATGGAGCGACACCGAGTATAAACACCCTTCATGTGAATAGTTGTTACAGCATTTTTGTAGACCGAACACCAGTTTCTAGCTCAAGTGGGACACTGTGCAAATGTATAACATTGCTGTTTTTTTTCAATATGTTTGTATGGTTGCTCCATGTGCATTGGTAATTAACATTCAACAAACTATACTCGTAGCATTTACCTAATCTACTTTCTAGCTATTTAAAACCCATAACCTCATCCACCACCCCTCCCAAAAAAGAAAGTCTTTAGTATTTGGTTTTGTAACAAGGATTGTGAAGCTGTTGTAAAGTTCTGGAGCCACGAATACATTTTTGGGCTTTAATGAGGTGTGGGGCATCGCCACCACATTGTTAGTCTACAATCCTCAATACTGAAATCGACTCTTTAAGGATACAAGGAGGGCTGGTTTTTCTTTCAAAGGTTAAAGTACTTAGTAGTCTGCAAGAAAAAGATTGAACAGGTGGCCATTTTTAGCCCATTGATAACTCTTACCTGCTGACCCTCGAGAAGTGACTGCAGATAGTCTACAGTTTCCAGACCTTTACAATAGATGGTCAAAGTATGTATATTAGTGAACCTCTTGCATATAATAGTTACTATTCAGATTAAATAATGGTAACCTCCCTGGCCAATGCGCCTACTTTAATACCTGGCTTTACAGTGAAGCTGTCTCTTGACCTTACATGAGCAAAAGAAAAACAGCTTTAGGAAGTACTGCTAAGAGAGCAACTTATGAACGACCCACATGTTGCTTACCTTGATAACAGTTTTCGATTGGGCAGAGATGTGTGCTTCCACTAGAAAAGAGTGCATTTATTGCACTTTTTGCTGTGTAGGAAAGTTTATACTCAATACAGCAGGGCAGAATGGTTATGGTGGCAAGTCAATGGTCAAGGCTATAGACCTGATCTGTTTATTATGAAACGTTACTATGAAGGCAGCAGCTCTCATATATTTATTGTTAAGTGTCTTGTAATGTCAATAGACATTTAAGGGTGGGTAATTATTACTATGTATTAAAGGCAGCAGAGAGGTATTTTATTACATAGAATCTCAGATTACTATAGTTGGTATGGGTTCTGGTGGTGGTTACCCCCTCTGACAAACCATGGGGACAGAAGGTTTGACTGTAATAACCTTACTTCAGTCCTCTCGTGGACCTAATATTGTGCTTTGCCAACTGTAATGTTTTATATACATTTGTAATTTAATTTGTGTGCCTCATGGTTGCCTGGTTGGAAACCTTACCCTCAATACAGTAGGCCTTATTTGGTTATTGTGACAAGCCAATGATCAAAGCTATATACCTAACTAGTTCATTGGTAAAAATCTGTATAATGCCATATGTCTGAACTGTTTAGTATGAAACTTTCTGACAAAGGCAATAGGCCTGGTTTGTTTACTGTGAAAAGCATATGTTAAAGTAAACCATCATTTAACAGTGGGTTGTTATAACACTGTGTTGCAGGCTGTAGGCAGATATTTCGTTACATGAATTTTCACAAATTACTGTACTAAGTAAGGGTTTTGGTGTTGATCACCCACTCTGACAAACCCTGGCGGTTGAAGAGTTTCACTGTGATAATACTTGTTAGTCTCTTTTGAGAAGAGTTGTATATTGTTTTGCCAACTGCCATTTTGTCCATATTTGTAATTTTAGCACTGTTATCGTGATGGTTGTCAACTTATGCGCACTTCAGTAGGCCTGACTTAATTTTGTGAAAAGCATGTGCTAGAAGTGATAGGACTTTGGGGTGGATTGTTATTACACTGTGCTAAAGCCTGTAGGCAGGTATGTTATATGGAATCTTATGGGTTATAGTTGTAGGGAATGGTTTTGGTGTTGGTGATCCACTTGGAAAAAAACATGAATTTTTAAAAACATATTTTATTGATTTTACATTACCATAGTCCAAACATGTCTGTGAAACATACATTTCAAAATGCTGATAGGTACATTCCTCTATGTTCTTGGTCTGACATTGTACCATGTGTGTATCCTGTATCTGAAAGAGACACGTTAGTGATAGATTCCTTACCTTAGAATATCCCCAGGCGTCAGACTGGATCCGGAAAGTTTTTCGTTAGCGGTACCCGTGTGAGTCAGTAGGTGGCGTCGTGCGGTTCCGCGTCCGTCACTGGCGTCGTAAGCGCCGAGATGACGTCACGGAGACTACTTAGGCGCCACCCATGCGCGCTGACGTCAGTTCTTTCTTTTTCCACGCCAGTAAGCGCAGATCCGGTTAGAGCATGTACCTTAGTCACTTTGTGACTACCCTTTTTTGAGACTTTTGTCTTCTGTCAGCTTTGGTTTCCTTGGTGCACGTAGGGATGCCTAGATTTAAGTCGTGGGGCCTGCCGTCGCAATATGTCGGTGGCGGACCCCCACTATGTCTGCCTTTACTGCCTGGAGACCGACCACGACTCCCGGTCCTGTCGGGACTGTCGGGCCATTGCCCCGAAGGCCTTGAGGGAGCGGCACCGGAAGCTGCTGGCGGTCCGGCACTCGTCACAGCGCCGTTCCCGGTCCAGGGGCCGTTCCAGAGAACGCTCGCAGGGCCACAGTCATCGCTCCTCGGGCTCCAAGTCTTCACCCTCGGATTCGGGTAAGAGACGACACAAAAAGAAGTCGAAGAAGCGTGTTCGCTCTCCGACGTCCCCCCGTCGGTCCCCGAATGCAGACGGAGGAGGACAGGGGCTTTGCCCCTGCGGTTCCTTCGGAGCTCGAGAGTCCCGCGGCCTACCCACCTTACCCGGGTCCGTCGGCGACTCCCGCACAGGTGCAAGAGTTTCTTGCTACCATGGACTGCCTTTTTAGGCCTTGGGCTCCCGGCGGCGCGCCTGAGGGCCCCGTGTCAGGATCCTGTTGGGCCGCCGGCGGATTCAGCTTCGGCGCCACAGGATCCTGCTCCGTCGGCTCCGGCCACGGCGCCACATGGTCCATCGCTGCCGGCTCCGGGCCCAGCGCCACCCTCGGCTCCGCCTCCGGCGCCGCAGTGGGTGCCATTTGTCCCGCCCTTGCCCAGGTTCCAGGAACATTTTGCTCCTACCTGGGATCCGCATTGGGACATGGTGCCGATACGGCCCCGGCCGGTGCCGTTCTCGGCGCAGTTCCCGACGCAGTTTGTCCCTTCTCCGGCTCCTGCCCTGCCGCCACGGTCTGTGCCACATGCGGCGGAGGTGGAGGACGACTGGGAGGGGTCCGAGGACCCTCTTGCTCGTCAGTGTGACTCTGAGCAGGACTGGGTGGACGATTTGGGGGATGCCGGCGACCTCGACGTCTCCTCTGACCCGGGGTTTGCCTCTCCCCCGCCTACCATGGAGGAGGGCGCCTCCTACACGATGGTGCTCCGTCGGGCAGCTGAGGTTCTCAACCTTGATCTCCCTACGGTGGCCCTCAAAACTAACCTCCTCACTGAGGTGCTCCAGACGGCGTCCACTTCGTCGGAGCCCCTGCTGCCATTTAATGACGCCCTCACTGACGTCTTGCTGGGCACTTGGTCGCGGCCTGCCACAGGGGCCCCTGTGGATAAGAACGTCGCCAGGCGTCATCGCCCGGCGACCCTGCCTTTCTGACCACTCATCCTACGCCTGAGAGCCTGGTCATCCAAGCTTCGACGTCCCAGAGTGCCTTTCCCACGGCTCCGCCGGATAAGGACTCTAAGAAGCTGGAGCAGTTCGGCAAGCGGTTGTTCTCTTCGGCCAGCTTGGGGCTGCGGTCGGTGAATACGGCATGCCTATTGGGCCGCTATTCCCACGCGGTGTGGGATACAGTTGCACAGGTGTTGCCTCAGTGTCCTGAGGAGACCCAAGCTGTGCTGTTCCAAGCTGTTGCCGAGGGTAAAGATGCGGCTAAGTTCGCCATTCGGTGTGGCTTGGACACCGTGGACTCACTAGGTAGAGCAATTTCTACGACTGTGGCGCTTCGTCGCCACGCCTGGTTGAGATCTTCTCGCCAGATGTCCAAAGCTCACTCATGGACATGCCCTTTGATGGCACTCGCCTGTGTGGCGATAAAGCCGACCGTGCGCTGGAGCGTTTTAAGGACTCGCGGGCCACGGCCAAGTCCTTAGGTCTTTCCACGAGAAGCCCGGCCACTCCTGGTTTTTGTTCCTTTCGTGGCCACGGAAGGGGCGCCCAGGCACGTTCCTTCAGCAAGCCTGTGCAGAACTAGCCTCAGCGGGGCCGAGGATGTGGTTTCCGCAGGGGCGGGTCTGGGAATCAGCGTGGGGGACAGTCCACCTCCGCCCCGCTGCTTCTACCTCCAAACCTTCCTAATCCGAGCTTTGTGGGGCACCCCACGCCAGTGGGTGGCAGGGTCCGCCATCATCTCCCCCACTGGCACGCTATCACATCGGACAAGTGGGTGTTGCAGATCATCCGCAAGGGTTACGCCCTTTCCTTTCAGTCCACCCCTCCAGCCATGCCACCTCAGTTCCACCGCATGTCGGGGGACCACTTGGCACTTCTCCTGCAGGAAGTCACGGCCCTCTTGGCCAAGGGGGCCATCGAGTGTGTTCCTGGGCCAGAAGTAGGGAGTGGTTGTTATTCCTACTACTTTCTGGTCCCCACGAAGGACAAGGGGGGCTTGCGCCCCATCTTGGACCTCAGGAACGTCAATCGCTTCCTCCGGAAGGAGAAGTTCAAGATGTTGACTCTGGCTCAGGTCTTGGCTGCCCTCGACCCTGGAGACTGGATGGTAGCGTTGGACTTGCAGGATGCCTATTTTCACATCCCCGTCCTGCCGGCCCACCGGCGTTAGCTGCGGTTCACGGTAGGCCAGGAGCATTTCAGTTTGCCGTGCTCCCCTTCAGTCTTACAAGCGCCCCTCGGGTGTTCACGAAGGTGATGACGGTGGTCGCAGCTCATCTGCGCAGGTCAGGGGTGTCAGTCTTCCCCTACCTCGACGACTGGTTGTTGAAGGCGGGCTCGCCCCAGGCAGTCGTCACCCACCTTCAGACTACGGCCGACCTGCATTTGCTGGGGTTCTCCATCAATGTGCCGAAGTCGCACCTGAGTCCCTCTCAGAAGCTCCCCTTCATCGGAGCGGTTCTGGATTCGACGCTGTTTCGGGTTTATCCTCCCGAGCAGCGGGTCCGGGATATTCAGGCTATGATTCCGATCTTTCAGCCTCTATCCCGGGTTTCAGTCAGGATGACCCTCCGGCTCCTGGGCCTGATGGCCTCCTGCTGGTGCGACATGCCAGATGGCATATGCGGGCTCTGCAGTGGGACCTGAAGTTCCAGTGGGCACAGCATCAGGGCAACCTGTCTGATCATGTCCAGATCTCGGAGGGCACTGCACGACAATTGCGGTGGTGGCTCACGAATCGCGATTGGGTCAATGGCAGATCGCTCTCCCTCCCCCAACCGGAGCACACAGTGGTGACGGATGCGTCCCTACTGGGATAGGGTGGCCACTTGGGAGAGGCGGAGATCAGAGGTCTCTGGTCTCCGGCGGAGTCCCGGCTCCATATCAATCTTTTGGAGCTTCGGGCGATCCGGCTTGCACTGAAGGCATTCCTTTCCTCTGTCCGGGGAAGTGTGGTGCAGGTGTTCACGGACAACACCTCCGCCAAGTGGTTTTGCAGCAAACAGGGCGGGGAGGGGTCCTGGACCCTATGTCAGGAGGCTCTGCGCCTGTGGACATGGCTGGAACATCAAGGCATTACCTTGGTGGTTCAACACCTGGCAGATTCTCTGAACGCCAGGGCGGACGAACTCAGCCGCCGGTGCTTGATGGATCACGAATGGCGTCTGAACTCGGACGTGGCGCAAGGTCTTTCTGCAGTGGGGAGAGCCTTGGTTGGATCTATTCGCCACCGGAGAGAACGCGCAGTGTGATCAGTTCTGCGCGTTGGAATTTCCAAGGCGGCACTCGCTCGGCGACGCTTTTCGTCGCGAGTGGAGCTGCGGTCTGTTGTACGCCTTTCCGCCTATACCACTTCTGCCCAGAGTGCTGAAGAAGATTCGGCGCGACCGGGCCCAAGTCATCCTTGTGGCTCCGGATTGGGCGCGAAGATACTGGTATCCCGAGCTACTCAACATGGCGATCGATCCCCCGATCCGCCTGCATCTTCGGGAGGATCTTCTGTCGCAGCAACAGGGGACGGTCCTCCACCCGAACCTGTCCAGCCTCCACCTCCATGCGTGGAGATTGAGCGGCGAAATCTGATTCCATTTGACTTGCCTCCTGAAGTCTGTGATGTCATTCTGGCAGCCAGTCGTCCCTCCACTAAATCGGTATACGCCTGCAGGTGGAACAGATTTGTGGCATGGTGCACAGCTAAGTCTGTGGATCCCCTTTCTGCCCCTCTTTCTGAGGGCCTTCTGTTCCTACTTTCCTTGGCCCAGCAGGGCTCTGCTTTGGGCACTGTCAAAGGTTCTTTCGGCCATCTCCGCCTTTCTCAGGCTTCCAGATCAGCCTTCTCTCTTTAAGTCCCCGGTTGTTAACCGTTTCCTCAAAGGCATTACACACACGTTTCCTCCTGTGCCTTTCATAATGCCTCAATGGGACTTAAATCTTGTCTTGACCTATCTGATGTGCGCTCCTTTTGAGCCCCTTCATAACTGTCCTTTACGTCTTCTTACTCTCAAGACGGCTTTCCTGGTAGCTATCACCTCTGCCAGAAGAGTGAGTGAGCTCCAGGCTCTTTCTTCTAAACCTCCTTTCCTTTCTGTTCATCCGGACAAGGTGGTTTTAAGGACCCGTCCTTCTTTCTTGCCAAAGGTTGTCACGCCCTTCCACATCGGGCAGACCATCACTTTGCCCACCTTCTTTCCGCCTCTGCATTCTTCAAAAGAGGAAGAGAGGCTCCATCGTCTGGACCCAAAACGTGCACTCTCGTTCTATCTAACGCGCACACAACATTTCCGGGTGGATGACCAGCTCTTTGTTGGCTACGTGGGCGCCAAAAAAGGTCGGGCCGTGCACAAACGCACCATCTCTCGGTGGGTCGTTTTGTGCATCAAAGCATGTTACTCGTTGGCTAAGGAGGAGCCTCCTGTGGGGCTGCGTGCCCAGTCTACCAGGGCAACAGCAGCCACTACTGCCTTGGGACGCGGCGTTCCCTTGCAGGATATTTGTCAGGCAGCCACGTGGGCCTCGCTGCACACATTTACCAAGCATTACTGCTTTGACAGTCAAGTCAGGAGAGATGGCTTCTTTGGCCGTTCTGTTCTCCGTGACTTTCTGGTGTAATCTATTCGCAGACCCACCACCGGGGTTGGTATTGCTGGGGTATCTATTCTAAGATAAGGAATCTATCACTAACGTGTCTCTTTCAGATGCACAAGTTACTACTTGTGTAACGATATATCTGTAAGAGACATTAGTTAGTGATAGATTCCTACCGCCCACCCATCCTCCCCGTTCTGCGAACTGATTTCTAGGGTTAAGGTCATCCCTTTCAGGGCCCTAGTTTCATGGCACCAATGGTCAGTTTCTTGCATGGCTCTGCGTTCCTGGCGCGGAAAGTCGTGTACAGAACTGACGTCAGCGCGCATGGGTGGCGCCTAAGTAGTCTCCGTGACGTCATCTCGGCGCTTACGACGCCAGCGACGGACTCGGAACCGCACGACACCACCTACTGACGCGCAGGGGTACTGCTAACGAAAAACTTTCCGGATCCAGTCTGACGCCTGGGGATATTCTAAGGTAAGGAATCTATCACTAACTAATGTCTCTTACAGATATATCGTTACACAAGTAGTAACTTGTGCATCAGATCATATACATAGTCAGTACAGTAATTACAGGGTTCTACAATCCCTACTATAGTATGCTATTAAGATGAAATATTACCTATAATGTTACATACAAAATCCTACTCGCCTCCCTACCATCAGTAATAAAGAAAGAACCCACCCTCCTCCCTCATTCTTTGCGACTCACTCCATTATTTGCATGGATCAGTTTTCCTAAAGGTTACTTTCTGTTTGCGTGTATATTCTACTATACATGGCTTACAGGTGTATGTATCTTATCTTTAGTCCTACTTGGAGGGTTTTGTTATTGATTTCGGTATCTACTCCTGTAAAGTATTGTCTTTGACACAATTGGTTATTACAGTGAGGATTGAAAGGATATAAAAATCTCCAACATTGTATCCCATTCCAGTGCGATCGGGATCTTCCGCATTCCTTTAGCTTCCTCCCTCCTTATTGCCATGCTCTCGGCTCTTCCCCATCTGATCATTTCCTCCCGCCAAGAGAGTATAATAGGGGGGGGCGCGCAGATTTCCACTGCATAGTTATTGAACGTTTTGCCAGAATCTGTGCCAAATTGATAAATCTAGTTTGTACAGGTTCCCCCTTACGCTCATGACGCATCCCTAGTATACAGTGTTCCACCATGTATCCCCCTATCATATTCGTAACTGACCTTAGGACTTCCAAAAGGGGGCCAGGCGAGGACAGGACCATATCATGTGCAACAAATTGGCAGTTTGTGTGAGGCATCGGTCTATCATTTCCTTGTACATCTTGTGTAACCAGTGTGGTGTAAGATATGCCCTATGCAACAACATATATTGGATAAGTTTAAATTTGGCGTTACGGGATACTTTTTGGGGATATTCCAATATAGAGTCCCATTCCTTGTCAGTTATGTCCCTACCTATGTCTAGGTTCCATTTTTCTCTGAGCATCTCGAGAGGAATTGCCGTTTGGGAGCGAATACCTTTGTAGAGCCATCGGGTTAAGTGCCTTCCATTGTCCATGAGGTGCAGTGTATGTACTCAATCATGCGTGGGAGGTTCTCTCTTTTCTGGCGCCCAAGTCCGTTTAGTATATCTACTTATGCTCGCATTTAAGATGTATAAGGAATTCGGAACACCTTGTTCCCTAACAAAGTTCTCATGGTCAAGTAGCATGCCACCTGCGAAAAGCGTCCCTACAGTTTTCACTCCTTCACGTGTCCCTACAGTGTTCACTCCTTCACGTGTCCATCTGGAAATGCATCTAGTTGAGACCACCTTAGACGGCGTCGGAATTCCTATTAATGGAATATTAGGAGCATAAGGAAGCACACCTTTAGTATATTGGAGCGCTTTTTTTCAGTACCAGAGGGCTATTATCAACAGGGGAGGAGCCATGGCTGGGGATCTACTGCCTGGTAATACTAGGGTATTGAGGGTACCCTTGTCCAGTGTCTGCTGCGTCATGTAAATCTCCTGCTGATTATGACCTACGGTCCAATACGATAGCCACTGCAGTTGGGTTGCGTAACAGTATGCGCTAAAGTCTGGGACCCCCAAGCCTCCCCGGTCCGTGCTTAATTGAATTGTTTGAAGTCCTACTCTTCTGCGGCCTTTACCCCATAGTATTTCTAATAGGAGCGTCTTCAAGGTCTTGAAAATGTGTGTTGAGATCAATATGGACAGATTTGTGAAAAAATATAACAGTCTGGGGAGCTTGACCATTTTTGATATGGCCACTCTGCCTGCTACAGAAAGTGGCAGAGGGATCCAGAACGCGATTTGATTTTTAAGTGCTTTGATAGTATGTACGAGATTGCCATCTAATAAATCTTGTGCATCCCTGTATATTTGTATACCCAGGTATTTAAATGTAGTGGGTGCTGTTCAGAACACCCAGGGACAAAAATGGACAGGCTCTGTCCGTGCCGTATCATTGAAATAGTAGGTATACGACTTGGATTCATTAATGGATAGACCTAAGAGATTTTGAAATTGGACAAGTATACTTGGGATGGGCTCGGGGTCTCCCCGGAGATTGTTTAAATAGAGAATAATATCGTCGGCGGATACAGTGTGGGTAGTGTTTCCGATCTTAATGCCCCTGTCCGCTGCTTCCGTTCGAAATTTAACTGCCAGTGGTTCTAATGCTAATACAAATAATAGTGGATAAAGTGGGCAGCCCTGACGTGTGCCTCTGGCTACCAAATAGGTTTGTGAGATGTGGGCTCCCGTGCGGGCCCTTGCAGTGGGATCTGTGTATAATAAGCGGACCCAATTTATATATTCCTGTGGTATTCCGAATTGCGATAGGACTTTAAACATGTATTTCTAATCTAGTGTGTCAAAGGCCTGCCTAAGGTCTAGGGAGATGCAGCCAGCTCCCGGAATGCGCTCTGCTGTGGGGATTATAACATGGTGTAGCCGTCTGATATTGAGCGAGGTGCTACGCCTGGCACAAAGCCATATTGATCTGTGTATCAGTTTAGGCAAAAGATGAAGCAGTGTGCGGGACAGTATTTTACTTAAAATGTTATAATCGGAATTTAGTAATGAAAGAAGGGGTCGATATTCAGACATATCCATAGTGTTCCTGCCAGGTTTTGAAAGGGATGTGACCAGAGCCTGTCGAGTAGTAGGAAGGAGGGAGCCTGTGTCTAGCCCTCCCTGGTACAGGCGTTCTAGCTGGGGGACTAATGCTGATGAGAATGTCTCATAGAACTCTATCGGAAGACCGTCTAGTCCCGGGGTTTTGTTTCTTGGGAGCTCTTTGATTGCGTTTGTTAAATCTTGGTTTTTGAAATTGGTTCCGCTAGTTTTTTGGTGAGCTTCTAGTAGCTGGGGGAATACAAGCCCATTTAGAAATTTGTCTAATGTAGCCTCCTCTAAGTCTGTGGATGGTGCGTATAGGTTTCATAGTACTTCCTAAATGCTGTGTTTATATCCGACTGCGTGTTAGCTGAGGTACCTTTAAGTGTAGTAACTTCCAGAATAGGGGTGGGGGATGGCTCATCCCTTAATAACCTGGCCAGGAGGATACCGGCCCTATCCTTCTCTGCATGTCTTTTTTTGTGTGTAGGTGCGATAATAACCTGCTGGCGTTCAAGTAACTCAGCGTGGGTAATGCAGGCTTCCTGAAAGGCCCCTTCCTGTGAGGGGTCAGCAGTCGCTGCTTGTTCCAGTCTACCTAGCTTGTCCTCTAGTTCTCCCAGTTCTTTTTTGGTCGTATGACGGGCACCCACTATTGTGCTGATAGCTACTCCCCTAATAACAGTCTTGAATGCCTCCCATTCTATTTGTCGTGAGGTCGCAGTGTCTGCATTTTCTGCAAAGTAGTTAGAGATAGCTGTGGCCAGAGTATCACGAAATACAGGGTCTTCTAATGTTTGCGGTTGCAGCCTCCATGTTAACACCGGTGTGGGAATTTTCCCCCAGGCAAGCGTTGACTCAAGAGAGTTATGGTCTGACAACGTTTTCCCAAGATATGTGGTGTGAATATTTTTTGTAACCAGGAGTGGAGAACAGAATATCCTATCTATTTGTGTATGTAACATATGTGGGGGAGAATAAAACGAGTATTCCCGGCTCTCAGGGCTTTTGAAGCGGCACGCATCCAGTAGTGCCCAACCCGATGCCCAGCCAAGCAGAGAGGCTGCTTGTTTCTTGGCGCCAGCTCCTTGTAACGGTAGGTGAGAGCGATCTAAATCTATATCTAATACTGCATTAAAGTCCCCTCCCAGGAGCCATGGAAACTCAACCCAATCAGCTAGCACTGTGTTTAGGGTGCTTAAGAATGTATCCTGTTCTGTATTTGGGGCGTATATGCTGCCAATTACTATGAGTGCCATCTAATGTACCATGTACCAATACGTATCAGCCATTTACATCTATTTTTTGGTCGAGAGCAATAAAGGGAGTGCCGTTTTTGATCCATATGGCGGCTCCCCTCGCAAATGCAGAATGATGTGTGAAATAATTGCCCTCTCCACTTTTTCCTTAACTTGGCGGCTTCTGAGTTAGGTGTGTCTCCTGCATAAATACAACGTGCGATTTTCTTCTATTGATTTGAGCATATATTCTGTGTCTCTTAAACACAGATCCCATACCCCTAACATTCCAGGTTGTCACCTTGTACTTTCCTGTCGTAGCCATTCGTTTATATATGTTGTTGTGTTAGGACTTGCCATGCCTTTACATGAAGGACAGATAGTGAGTTTGTCTCGGAGTGAGTCAGATCCACAAATACCCTTAACATTTCCCAATACAAGGTCCCCCCTGTAAACTGCAGAGAACCAAACTACAAAACAAATTTGAATACAATACAACTTAAACTTCAGTGCATTTTACAATGGGAAATGTGGAAACCACTAACTGCATTTCGTGTATAGATACAGTTACGATACCGCTGGCCGGGCTCATGCCAATTGTAAAATCTTGAATGTATTGCTGAGCCAATTGTACCTCAAGATCGCAGATTCATCTGTCGTAAATGTATTCCAAGCTCATACTGGCCTTAAGACAGGCTTGTTATCCCAAATAACCGTTTACCGTCTGTGGAGTAATGGAGGGAAAGAGAGCTATACTGTTCTCAGAGTCCCAGTGATGGTTGGTGTCCTCTGACGATTCAGATGATTCAGCCAATGATACTCCCATCTTGGTAGACTAATGCTGCAACCGCCATTAATGCAGATTTCTGGCTTTCTAATACTTGCTCAGGTGATGGGCTCGTTGTCTTGTCTATGCAGAACGATCTCCCCCGGCCCATTTTGTCCTTTTTGGACTTAGGCGTTTTTCATGGTTTCTGCTTGATGGATTGTGACGATCTCTGTGATGTGCCAGGGGATATGGTGACCTCTAGCCATTCCGCAGCCTCCTCTGGAGTATCAAAGAAGTGTGATTTCTGTTCATGTAGTATTTTGAGACGGGCCGGGAACAAGAGGGCATATTTCAGGTCATGGGCCCTGAGCGACTTTTTGACCTCTTGGAAGGTGGCTCTTTGGCGCTGGACCGCCAGCATGAAGTCTGGGTATAGTGAGATCCGTTTGTTTTCAAAGTGAATCAGGAGCTTTTTCTCTGGCAGCTCTAAGCAGAGTGTCACGGTCTTTATAATTTTTTTGTTGTTGTTTTTTTAGAAACTTTATTTTTCGATTTTTCACATAAACAATACATCGGCATCAAATAAATACGTATGCATACATTTCGTTGATAACAATTATAGTCGCATGAGAGACAAGGCCGCACCAAGAAGGGAAGGGACAAGGGGGACAGAAGAATCATCCTTAAACATGTCGCTGCGGGGGGAGGGGGCGGCAGATAAGGCACCCCTACCCAATGTGGACCCCATCAGAACTAGGCGTCGCGTTCCCCACTAGAAACAGACCCCCCGGTTATATCTGCATCACTCTGCTCACTAGCAGTAACATCCCGTGAGGACGGCTCCCCTCCGCTAACCCAGTGGCACACAGGACCCGCCAAGCCATCAGGTCATCCTGCAATTTCTCATCCCGTCGGGTATGTTTCATGTGGGCCTCTTCAGCCAGCGACCACTCTCGAACATCTTTAAGCCAAGCAGGAAGTTCAGGGGCCCTCTGCCCCATCGAAGTTATTGCCACCCTGCGCCTGGCAAGCACCAACATTAACTGTAAGAGTTTATAGGGGAGTTTCTTCCTCTTGGGCCTGCGAACCATCGTGAGTAAATATTGCAAGGGATCGAGAGCCACCCGAAGCCCCGTGGCGCTTACAACCCTAGGCAACACGGTCTTTATAATTAAGTATACATGCTATTATTGGTCTAGGCGCTGCACCAGCTATCAGTGGTCTCGTGGGGATTCTATGTGCCCGTTCCACACTAAAAAAGCCTTACAGACCCTCGGGGGCAACCATGTCTTGCAGCCAACGTTCTATGAATTGGGTTGGGTTTGGTCCCTCGCTGCGTTTCGGCATACCCACTATTCTTACATTATTTCTTCGATAGCGACCCTCTGCGTCATCGACCCTGTCCTGTAGATCAGACACCTGCCGTCTTAGTTGTTCAATCTGGTCCGAGTGCGCTTTGTGTTGTGGTGCCACCTCGGCGAGAAGCGATTTTGTTGTTTTTCACTGTCAGTGCCAGTTTATCATGATCGGCTTTTAAAAGCGTAAAGCCTGTTGCTAGAGCACTTACTTGTTGCTCAGTTGCCTTTCTTGAATCGCGGACTTCCTGCAGTATAAGATCTAATTTGTCCGGGGGATTCCCCATTGCTGTCGGTGGAATGCAGTCGGGCGACTTCGCTGCATCCCCTTGTTCGTTTGGTTCTAATCCTCCTGATGGTTGTGGGTCCGGTTGTTTTCCTCTCGTGCGACCCATTGTTGTTCGTACCAGGTAGTAATGCAAAATTGGCTGTGGGGCCTTGTCGCGGTGTGCAGCTCGATGGTTTCGGTACACTCACCTCACACTGTGAGTGCCGGTGGGGGGCGGGTGACAGGCTGTGCTACACGTCTGCTCTATGCCCACCAGTATCTATGGCGATGGACCGGCTTACAGGGAGTATCATCACCCTCGTCTATACCGTGCTTCCCTCCATTGCAGCAAGCGCGGGATCACAGGAGGTATCAGTAGTCTTGAACAGGGTCCCCAACTCAAAAGGTATGCCTTAGGCTCCTTGCATAAATGGATAAGATCGTTTTGGGGTTCAGATCTGTCCATTCATTCGGCCTACTCAAGTTCGGGGGAGGGCACTGTCTCGTGATAAAGCCTAGACTAACAGGGTCCAATTGACTTCAGCAGGTCAGGCCTCTGTGTCCCCCCTCATCACCGCCCTTGATTTGTCGCTTCCGCCCAGTGGGTCACCCTGCAATCTAATTCATCCCGGGCCGATGCAGGCCTCGGGCAATCTGATCGGGGCTGCAGCAGCAGGTGGCATATGGATATACTATGCGTACGGTGGGGGGTGGGGGGAGGCCCCCCTTTCACGCCGTCCCCAAAGGTGCAGTACCTGTGCTGGTGTCCCGTTGCCACTCCTCTCTCAGCTTCCCAGATCAGCAGTGCGGTAATCGGGCCCAAGCACCGGAGCGGTGTAGTTTCGCTGCCCGGGTTGTTTATATTCCGATTTCGGCCGCTGCACAGCAGTCCCCTCGCTCGGGTCCGTCCCAGCGCCGACGAGGACGCCGCGGCCCGACAGTCAAGGCCCACAGCAGTCAGAGCGCTAAAGTACAACCGCCCCTCGGGGCACTCCGGGATTCTGGGACAGAGCGCGGCACAGCCCTCCGAGCGGGGGCCGCACTGCCGCCGCCGCAATTATGGGTCCAGTCCGATGTAAGTCTAGAGGCCACCTGGAGTCGCGGCCCCGCCCAACACCGCAACGGCAGCCCGGGCCCAGCAGGCCCCAGCTCCTCGATCACTGGAGGGCCTCCGGTTTAGCGCCGGCTGTCTCCGCGTCTCCCTGCCTCTGGCGCAGCCCGTCGCATCTGCATCAGGGGCCCCCCTCAGTCCCTTAAGCAGCAGGGCGGCATATCGCGCTACACCTTGGGGTCATTTGTTTTGTTGTGGGGGTGATCTCAGCGGGTGCTTACAAGCCGCAACAGCCTTCTACCCTGCAGTGGCGTCGCCGCCTCGGTGAGTGTCTCCATTTGTACCACCTTCAAATGTTTTTCTACTCAGGTCGCCCGGCCTTGGGTTGCATGTGTCCAGCGATCAGGTTAATGCACTGGATGGCCTCGCAATAACCGGATTATCGACAGGATGCGAGGTCCGGCCCGAAGCCCAGCTAAGATTCGGCCGCCATGTTCGGCGGTTAGCCGCCCCCTCCCCCATGAAAAAACCATGAATATAGAAGATTTGCACTATGATAATCCTTTTCATGCCATTTTAGGAAGGATTTTATATTTTTGTAATTTTTAACATTTTTGTAATACAGTATACCTAATGGTTGCCTTGTGTTAAAGTTTATGCGCAGTTCAGTAGGTAGTTGGTTATGGTGACAAAGTAATGAGGCTTTAAGGTTGATTAGTACATGTAATTATGTTTATGGGATTTGTAACGCGCACAGCTACTCAACAGAGTGTCCCGGTGCGAGCCAGTGGAGAACGGAACAGAGGAGAGGCAGATGAGAAATCAGGTTACATAAAAAGGAATGTCTTAAGTCTCTTCCTAAAGAGGTTGGGATCCTGAATGTTGCGTAATTCCAATGGAAGTTGGTTCCAACAGCCGCTCTATAGTAAATGGAGCTGCTGCCCACCCTTTTCAGGCAGAACCTAGGAAAGTGGGCCAAAAGCAATGAGGATGAGCGAAGCTGCCTGGAAGGGACATAGAACCTGAAACGCTTGCTTGGGTAGATGGGGCCACGCCCATAAAGAGCTGCATGTGCCAAGATCAGGGACTTGAAAGTCACCATCTTTTTTACTGGCAGCCAGTGTAAATTACGCAGATGTTGCTTAACGCTGGTCTTTTTTGGAATGTTAAGGAGCGTTCTGGCCGCGGCATTCTGCACTACCTGAAACTTGTTCAGTAGGTAGCCTGGCAGACCAGTGTAGAAGGCATTAGCGTAGTCCAGGCGCGAAGTTATCAGCGCACGGATGACAGTTTCCCTTGCCTGAAGAGGGAGGAACTTTTTTAAAGACTTCAAGGTGCCGAAGCATAACCCCATTAGCTTCTTAATCTGAGGGCTAAAGCTCAACTTCACATCGAACCAGATGCCTAGGTTCTTCGTGGGTTGGCCCTCAGGTGAAGGCATAGCAGACTCTTCTGGCCAGAACGAGTTAAAAAACTGCGGGGGAAAATTCCCGAAAAAAAGGATCTCAGTTTTTTCCTCATTGCATTTTAACTGGGCAGAGGAGAGCCAGCGAAAGACAGCTGACAGGCAGGATTTAACAAGGGAGGTGGACGAGTCATTTTTCTTCCAAGTGAAGAGGAGCTGTGTGTCATCCGCATAAGCAATGACTTTGGCGCCGAGGTCTTCAGCCATCTGAATAAGGGGTGATATATAAATATTGAAGCGCAAAGGGCTCAATACAGACCCTTGTGGTACCCCTGTGGTCAGAGGCTGGGGAGGGGGTGGCTGAATATGGAGGGATCCAGATTCGCTGCGTTCTGCCCTCCAGATAGGATTTCAGCCAACGCCAAGCAGGCCCTGATACTCCAATTTCATGGAGACGAACAAGGAGCAGGGAATGCGGCACGGTGTTAAACGCGGCCGACAGATCAAGTAGGACCAGCGCAGCTCTGCCTCTTGCATCTAAAGTTTCCCCGATGGCCTCTGGGACTTCTACCAGAGCCGATTCAGTGCTATATGAGGCTCTGAAGCCAGATTGAGCAGGGTGAAGAAAGCCATGTTGTTCGACATATTCAGACAGCTGTTTATTACCCAGCTTTTCGCTCACTTTCGCCACGGCATGGAGGAGGGAGATAGGGCGATAGCTGGAGGGGAGATTAGGGTCAAGCAGAGTTTTTTTCAGCAAAGGTACGATTTCTGCTTGCTTACAGGCTGGAGGTACCTTGGCTGATGTCAGAGATAAGTTAAGTAGTGAGTTCAGCTCCGGGTTAATCACCACTGCGGCCCTGGCAAGCAATTTGGCCGGGCAGGGGTCGGCAGGTGAGCGGATTTCAGGGAGCTGAGGGCTGCTAAGGAGTCCTGCCTGGATATAGCATTGAAGACTAGCAGAGTAGCTGATGTGGTAAGGGGCGACCGAACAGGAGGGGTGCCCACAGCTGGCTGACTATTACCAGTATCAAATGTTGATTGAAGTGCACGGACTTTGTTGGTGAAGAAACTAGAGTGTTCCTCACACCAGGCGAGCGATGGGGAGTTGGTGCTAGTCTCTGCTTTGGGGGAAAGAAAGCTTTGCACAATGTTAAAAATGTCTTTAGCATTGTTACCCGAGTGGGCAATACGCTCCGTGTAATATAGGCTTTTAGCATGAGCAATGGAGGCATAGTACAGCTTTTGAGCCCGTCTTAGGGCTGTCCTAGCTAAAGGACAGTACTCCTGTCTCCATTAACGTTCTAATCTTTTGCAATGCTGTTTCTGAACTTTCAGGGAGCAGGAAAACCATGGCTTGGAAGGAGGGTTCCTAGGACACCTGCATCCGGTATCGGGGATAAGGTGATCTACGGCCTGGTGGATCCATTGTGTGAAATTTTCTAGGGCTTCATTTAGATCAGTGGATATTGCCGGACGTGATTCCGCTAGGGCAAGACTGAAGGCCGCCGGGTCAATTCTATGGGTTGGTATCCTTTGGTGGCCGGAGCAGGACCGAGCCAACTTGGGTTTATTTTGAACTTGCCAAGAGAAGTGGATCAGGAAATGATCTGACCAGGTTACCGGTAAGGGATGCTCAACTGTAATCAGGAAGTTGGAACAGATCAAATCCAGCATATGTCCGCCCCGGTGGGTAGGAGAGCTGACCCATTGTTGAAGCTGGGCGAGTCTCGGGGAGTCCAACTCCGGAGTGCCCCCTGCTTCACAGATGTCCATATGAATGTTGAAGTCCCCGAGGAGTACAAAGTGAGAGTATTGTAAAGTGCGCGGTATAATGACCTCATCCAGAGTTTTGGAAATTTTATTTCAGATTGGGTCATTATGAAGTAGGACTGCTTTTGTTTATTATGAAATTTATATGTTAATGCCAATAGACCTTTAAAAGCAGATTGTTACTTCTCGTGTTAAAGTCTGCAGACATCTAACTTTACATGAACTCTTACTAAATACCTTTGTAGGGAAGGATTTTGGTGCCAATTAACTTCTTTGATAAAACCTAGGGTAGCCTATTTCTACTGTAATAATTCTTACTAGACTCTCTTCGCAAGGCCTGAGAGGCTTAGTTGCCTGCCAGGATCTTGTACTTGTAAAAAAAAAAAAAAACAAAAAAAAAAACATACCTATATTTACATAATTTCATAGTGGGGCTATGGTCTGTATCGGTGTCATTTACACTCTGCTTTCATCCATGACAGCATACTCCATTGGGAATGGGTCAGCCCACATCTGCCATTGCCTCTTGCCTGAGTGACAGCATTTGCCTGATCACATGTTCACATCCACCCGAAAATAAGTGTGCTTCAATTCCAGGGCTGGTGCGACAGTCCTTCAGTTTTCCATTTTCTCCATTTAAATGTCCGCTTTCATTTCTTGTTATGTTCGTATTTTAGAGCATACTACTTTTCCTAAGACCGTGTTAATGGGCTGCTTGCTTTAACAATCATTTTGTCTGCAGTAAACCGCATCTTGCACAGTCATTGGCTCTAAACCAGATGAGCATCATGTAATGGTATGGCCATAGTGTATCATTGTTTTACCATGCCAAGGTGGCTAACACATTTGTGCTAAACATGGCACCCCAAGTTGGTACTTTAAAACAATGATGCAGTATATAGAATACCGCTGCAAGATGCTGCCCACTTCTATGTTTAATTTTGTTATTACAAGTGTATGCCCGCTATGTGTAAGTTGCAGCATGCTTTTTTCTACTTGTATTCATGTAATGTATATTGCATAAGTTATTGAGTTTGTGTGTGTGTGTGTGTGTGTGTGTGTGTGTGTGTGTTTTGTTGTGGTTGTGTAAGTGGTGAATGTACGAAAGAGTCAGTGGGCGGATGAATGGATACATTAGTGCTAAGGATGAGCCCCAGAAAGAATTTATGATGACTTAATGAGCCACTAAAGCCTTTCATCCGTAATCCAGACCTATTGGCATTGTCAATGTTTGTTCTAAATATGAACAGAGATACTACTAGTCTTTGGAATGAAGACTTCAAGCATGAGTGAATCAAGGGAGCCAGTTGCAGTGCCGCCCATGCAACAGCTAATCATGTCGAATGTCCTTTTAGTCTCGCAGAAAGAGTAACTCTTTTGTTTGCGGATGATTTCTGCAGTCCCATCTTGAAAAGTTCCTCTTAAATTCCACCAGATCATTGGGCAGCATCGTCCGTCCTATAGTCCCTCTAAAATGGTGAGAAACCATGACAAATAACAGACTTGATCTTAATAGTTTCATGTCCCAATCTGGCTATCTGTTTCCATTTGGCACTTACAGCCCCACTTAACATAAATTTGGGAAAACTGCATTATTCTTAATCTTAACCATAAACATTCCCTCCTCCTTTTCAAGAAATAATGTTTTTTATGTAACTAAAGCATCGTGTGGTAGTACATTGCCATTTACAGACTGTACATTTTCATTTATTTTAAGTGGCCACCAAATTTGCACAAACATTTAGTTTTACTGATACTATTTTGCAAGCATATGTTAATGTGTGGAAATCGGGTTTTAGTGAATATTTATCATTTGTGCAACACCAAGTAAAGTGTCTTGATTTGTTTTGATTCTATTGAAATCTTTATTTCCATCACACTTCAGAATTACAAAAAATTGTTCTACATTTTTGCTTTCCTAACTGTTGAATGTGTACAGTTCATTTACAGGTATTTACATTTTGTGTTACATAAAATAACATCGTAAACGCCTGTACCCCAGCAAGATTGTCACATAATTCACTTAACTTAACTTTTCTTTCTCTGACTGGGAAGTGAGAAGTCGTTAAACACAAATACCCCAGTAATTTGTCAGAAGAACTAGCCTGACATTTGACCTCTGTTTGAAGCGCAGCAAATATGACTAGATAAATACGTAATTTTAAGGCATATTTATTTATTGCTTCGACTTCCGTAACCCACCAAAAATCGGCTGGTGATCCACCAATGGATAGCGACCCCAAAGTTTGGGAAATACTGCTCTAAGCTATAGGAGTACTTCGTGTTATCAGATGCAGACAACTGACTGACAATTAAATATTTGCAGACGAGTATCTCACTGAACGTGACTGCCTTCACATCCTGAAGTGATCTTCAGATCTGCGTTTCTATTCCAGCTTGCATGAACATGTGAGTTTTTGGTTAACTTCCAAAAGCGTATGTGATGTGAGTAACCTGCTGGACAGTCTGAACAAGTGCTTACATTCACACACATAAATTAAACATGCACTAAGTCCCAGAAAGGCAGTACCATTCTTATTTACATACAGTTGAGACTCTTTTATTTGGAATTGCATATTTGTTGCTCATATTTAGGGAGGTGTCACTATCTGTTTCGACACCCATACATGGATTTATGTCACCCACAAGTAAAACCATATACACAGGGCATAGTCCTGTCAGATGACTCGAGATTTCATCTTGTAATTATTAATATTTCCTTAAATATGAGAGCAGATAATCAAAATTGAAGGCTAATTGGCATGCTGGGCTGTGAGGTGCTGAATAAGGCAATACTCTTGCTCCAAACTAACCACAGCTTACAATTCGGTATACACCAAATACCTGCTAGCATATGTCAACCCCATTTCTTTTTGCTACCATGTACACTGACCTCTGCATTGGCGACTATGCATTGCTTTGTGTACCTGGACTTATGAAAACCTCTTTAGTTATTCAGAAAACTTATGTTCCCCGTGTCTATTTGAGCCCTCAAAGTTACAAGAAGTAAGCCGAATACATGTTTCCATTCTTGTTGAAAGAATTCATTAAGTGATCTTGCCATTTAAAGTGAGGAATTGCAGTATTTCCAGATGACTTTCTGAGAATTATATGCAAGTTGCCAGTAGGAGCACATAAAATAATCTGTTGAGCTATGCTGTCGGAATATTTTCCAATTTTTATAGGATATTTGAACTCTTCACTGATTGTGCAACATATCACTAAGGCCAATTGGATCTGATGAAGCTATCCTTACTGGACCTCAATAGCCTAGTGAGATGAAAATTACATTTTGGTCCTTTTAATCAAGTTATTGCCCCGGTGCACTATGAAAGACCGCTTTCATATCATGAGAGTTAATCCCTTGTAATTTCAGGATATGTTTGCTGGTACAGAGAAAGAGCGAGCACTTCCTGAGCAACTCAGGCGGTCAGCGCCTGGTATTTACAAGATGAGAAATGCGCGGACTTACTCTCTACTTAATTAGAACAATACTTTACGCTCAACAAGGGCATGGTTGCCTCCGCAGGCGTCCTCTAGGAAGCTGGTAAATCCACCCTTAAGGGGATAGCCAAGGGATATGTCAAATGCAAAAAAGAGGGCTTGAACCATGATAGCCCTTGAAACTCACATCATGGAACTCAAGAGATAGTATAGTAGGGACCCGAGCGAGGCCATCAATCGCCTACTGATCTTACCAAAAGAAGCCCTTCGATAGACTGTGTTGGAGGAGGCCCACCAATGATGGATGGCCTCCACACAGAGTCTACGAACATTGTAACAAATACAGAAAATTACTATACTGGCTAATCACCAGGCGTATGACCTCCAATATGGTCCCCGAGAAACTCAATACTCGCCACTCCCCAAACACCACCTCCACCGAAATAGCTGCAGTCTTTGCCACCTACTTTAAATCACTTTATGCACACTAGGAGCACCCAAGATGTGAGCACCAGAATTCGGTCCTGGACAACATACCCCTTGAAGCCGTCTCCTGGACTGTCCGATCACGGAAGAAGAAATCAGTGGGGCTTGAACTCCGGCACAATGCCAGGCCACGACGGCTGTCCCATAGAATACTACTGGAAATACTCCATACTGCTTAATCCCCATCTGCTTAACCTCTACCAAGAGGCAGCAGACAAGGGCCACTTCCCTCCAGACGTCGATACAGCCACCATCGTGGTCATACCTAAACCAGGCCACCCCAGTAACCAGTGCACCTTATATATGCTCATCTCATTGATCAATGCCGAGATCAAGCTATTCGCCAAGTGTAGAAAAGTGGGTTTCTGTTGCAGTAACCCACCACTTTTTGCCAGCTTTCTGATGCAATTTGACTAAGTGTGCCCTGGGTCCCTGCCAATCATGTTCCCAGGGCCTGTGTTCTTTCCCAAAACTGTACCTTTGTTTTCACAATTGACACACCTCTGGCCCGCATACAAGTCCCTTGTAAAAGGTACCACTGGTACCAAGGGCCTTGTGACCAGAGAAGGCATATGAGGGCTACAGCATGTATTGTGCAACCCTCAGAGATCCCTCACCTAACACATACACACTGCTATTGCAGACCGTGTGTTTTGGTGCAGACAAAACTTAAAAGTCGACATGGCACACTGTGTGCCATGCCCACCAACACTGCCTGTGGCATGGGTAAGTCACCTCTCTAGCATGCCTTACAGCCCTAAGGCAGGGAGCACCATACCATAGATGAGGGCATCGCTGCATGATCAATATCCCCCTAAGTGCAGTGAAGCCATTTTGAGTACATGGGCTGGGAGTTTGTCATTACGAACTCCACAGCTCTGTGATGGCTTTACTGAAAACTGGGAAGTTTGGTACCAAACGTCTCAGCATATTGAACCTGCAGTGATGCCAGTGTTGGATTTATTATAAAATGCACTCAGAGGGCATCTTCGAGATGCCCCCTAAAAAACGACCAGCAACTAGTGTATTGGCTGACCGGTCCCCGCCAGCCAGCCACCACCAGACAGGTTTCTGACCTCATGGGGTGAGAGACTTTGTGCTCTCTGAGGTCAGGAACAAAGCCACCCCCTGGCAGGAACAGCAACACTTGGCGGTGAGCCTCAAAGACTCTCACCTTGTGATGTGCTACTTAGCTCAACTAAAGGATTATAAGAAATCGATCCAAACCACTAAGACTAGTTACTTCTATGCGAAGATCATGAACTCCACTAATAAATGAAAAAATATGTATTCTCAATTGTCAACAAGTTGTCCAACCCTGAAAGAGTCCTAATAAAACCAGTGCCATCTCATTCACTTTGAACGTCTTCTTTATTGATAAAATTGCTAAGATCAAATCCAGCATCACCGTAAGCCCTGCATATGAGGCCTTGCCCACTGGTTTCAAGGAACCCTAATTCTTTACACCAATTCCCACTGATCAGTAGTGAAGCCTTTTTGGAACTTTTGGGCAGGGTTAAATCCGGATCCCCCACTGACAGCTGCCCTCCACACATCCTTAAGGAAGTGTTCACTGCAAACCCTGCCCCCGCCCATCGTCTTCTGAATGAATCATTGAAGCAGGGCTGTCCCCCCAGAGCCTTTAAAAAGGCTGTTGTAGTCCCTCTTCTGAAAAGACCTCGGGCCGACCCCTTGGCCCTACTTAACTATCTCCCCATTTCTCTGCTTCCCTACTTGTCTAAAATACTGGAATCTCATGTAGCGAAATGTTTGTTCATTTATTGAACAATCCCAGTTCCTTGATCACCATCAAGCAGGATTTCGTCCATCTCACTCTACGTAGACAGTCATTCTGCCGGTATTAGACGAATTAAGAAAGGAAGCTGATAGAGGCACCCTAAAGCCCTGGTGCTGCTAGATCTCTCCTCGGCTTTTGACACGGTTGACCATGGAATCCTGGTGGACCGAGTCAGAGACGCAAGAATCCAGGGCCCTGCCCTGGATTGGGTTACATCCTTTTTGGAAGATCGGTCCCAATCTGTCCGTCTGTCTCACTTTGTCGCTCCTGAGGTTATGACTAATTGTGGAGTACCACAGGGATCGTCATTATCCCCGCATTTGTTTAACCTATATCTACTCCCTCTGATCCGTTCCTTAAGGGAGCGCAAGGTGATCACCTTTAACTATGCAGACAACTTACAGCTTATATTTAACATCAATAATACACCCAAGCCTATCTCTGACTTTCAGGCTACCTTGCTATACATCAGTAACTGGATGAAAAACAACCATCTGAAGTTAAATCAGGACAAAACCGAACTGATTTTGACTGGTGGCACTCAGAACCCTTGGAGCTCACATTTCTGGCCTACGAAGTTGGGATGCCCTCCAGCTCCATCCTCTTCAACGAAGAGTCTAGGGGTCACAATAAATAATGACTTATCTATGAAGTCCCAGATCGGAACAGGGGTCTCCACCGGTTTTTTCCAGTTAAGGAGGATTTGTAAAATCAGTAGATTCCTTACTAGGGAAGCATTGGTGCAGGCTGTCCTTGCCCTAGTTATCTCTCACCTAGATTATGCAAACTCTTTATATCTTGGGTTGCCTGCGTATCTAGTCAGGAAACTGCAGTTGGTGCAGAACCAGGCTGCCAGACTGATCTTCCGCCACCCCTCTTATGCGACCACTCCACTAGCTCCCAATACCACAACCCTGCGCCTTTAAAATTGGGTGCCTTATCTTCAAATCTCTACAGGATGTGGGTCCAAAATTCGTCTCCAATCTTATTAAGAGACATGTACCCACACACAATCTGAGATCTGCCCACTTGAACTTACTGGTCATTCCTCCTTCTAAACGGAAAAGACAAGGTGGCAGCAGGTACGCAGTATTGGCTCCACACTTCTGGAACACTCTTACCTATGAAATCAGATTCTGTACAGACCTATCTGTATTCAGGAAACTTCTTAAGACATGTCTGTTTGTCCAGGTTTATGAATAGACCTACCGGGGCTCAACTTCTCCTATACTAGCGCCAAGAAACCAGTCTGTGTACGTGCGCTCAAAAAATAATTTTAACATAACGTGCTGATTTGGGCAGCTCGAACTAGTGGAGATGCCCACCCCCCTGTCCAGGCCTTGTTGCAGGGATTCTGCCCAAAAACAGAACTATGCGTAGGATTATGGGACCTTAGTGCATAGGGACTGAGTCATTCTACCACCTTGGTACTCATGAGCCCAGGACCGACTAGCTGTATTGTCTCACTTGCTCTCCTACTCACTCACAGAGAAACAAGTGATTAGACACCCCAAAACACAACACTCCCGAATCTCTCAGGAATCGCGGTTGCAAGACACTCCCTTTCGCTCGCACTCTAGTGCTTGTCCACAATAAGATCTGACCGAGACACGAACCAGTTTAAAATATTTATTTTAACTAACGTGCTCTAACATGCAGTATATGTGCCACAACAAGCAGGGAAATGCATAATACAAATACAGTCCGCATAGCAGCTAGTCCATACATCATGAAAGGAGATGTCATCATGAAAAGACCATATAGCCTAACCTCCCTCCCTTGCTAAGAAGCAGTATTATTATATATTACAAGATCTCTAGGTTTGTCTGCAGACCCCATACCTTAGCCTATAGATGGTAGAACTACATCATAGGTGCTGTCTCACTCTTCTCCCTGGAAAGGTCCCTCTCCAAGTGTGTCCCCCTATGCATGTATCCCAATAAAACCAGAGTACGATTTTCCTAACAGCTGCATTGGTATGTTTTATCTAGGTGCTAGGGCCTGACCAGAACAGATTAACAAGGGGCATTGTTTATCGACCTTGCACACAATGTTCAGACTAAATCCCAGGAACCTGCAGAGAGTGAACACAGCAGTCGGTTCACATGTGAAAAGTACGAACAAAGTCATTGCAAAAATAGTCATGCAGTAACGTGCGCAAAGCTGCATACTGTCTTCAGCGTGCTCATGCTAATTAGGAAAGACCACAATGTCCCCATGGGCCATGTGACAGCCCCACTTTTGGTGGCAGGACAGGCAGGAAAATTAGTAAGCGGAGTAGGAGTGTCCACCTCAGCCTGGCACACCCCTAGGGTCACCAGGAGCTAAGGTGAACCCCTCGCTTAGAAATTCTCCATCTTTGAGAATTGGAGAATTAGGCCCAATAGGAACAGGGATGTGCCCCTCTCCCCAAAGAGAGGGGGCAACCAAATGGGGTGTAGTCACCCTAGGGGACAGTAGCCATTGGCTACTGCCACTCGACCTCAGTAGCGCCCTTAAATTTTGTATTTAAGGGCCCTCCTGAATCTTGTCTCTTGGTTTCGATGGACCAAAGAAAAAGACTGAAGCAGACCGCTGCCAGACTAGGAACTGAACCGCTGCAGACCGAACCCAACAAGAACCCTGCCACCTGTAACCGGTTTGACAACTGGACCTGCTGTCCTTCCAGAAACCCTCCCAGACCTCCAAGAAACCCTGGAGACCTTCCAGCTTTCACCCAATCTCTAAGAACCTCCCTTTGGGCTAGAGGCACTAGTCCCTGTTGTCCGCAGGTACAAGAACCGCAGTAAGTTAAGGACCGACACTTGTTTCGACGTGACTCACTACTTCAAAAAAAAAATCCTTTCCAGCCAGGGAAAATAGGATTGGGCACCGGGCTCTGCAGCTACATCGGCGACCTGTACTCCAAACCGCAGGCACGAACACTGGTCAATGAAGCGTTGTCTAACCCATTCCCTATCTGAAGAGGCACCAGCTAAGGATGCCCACTGTCACCGCTCCTTTTCGCCCTGGTGATTGAGCCTGTGGCCTTGGTGACACGTGGGGCTGGGCGGATGGATCAGAGGACTGGATCGCCATGGATACGGATGATTTCCTTCTCCTCTCACATCCTCTGACCTCCAGGTCCACGCTGTATGGAAATACTAGACCTGTATGAAAAAGCCTTGGGCCTCCGGGTCAACCAGAGGAAATCACTGCTGGTGCTGCTAAAAGAGGACGATAGGGACGCAGTATGGCTTACGCCTATACCAGTATGCAACACAAGCTTCAAATACCTGGGGATTCATATCTCCAGGGATCCTGAAAAGGCCTAGAATCTTAACCTCCACTCTTTGACCCAGAAAGTGAAGCTGAACCCTCCAGTGCTAGGCGTTGCTACCATTGTAGATTCTAAGGAGAATCACCCTATTCAAAATGATGATACTCCCCAGGTATCTCTGTCTTCCAAAATGTACCCCTTCCCATCCCGCATAGCTGGTTCCGCAATTTGGTGTCCACGATCCGGTCCTTTCTCTGGTTCAACTTCCTTTTTCGCATAGCCCAAGAAAAACTGAGGAAGTAGGTGTACGGCGGGAGTATGAGTATGACGGACCTTCAGCTCTACCACGAGGTCACACAATTACTGATTATCAATGACTAGCTGATGGAAAGGTGGGACGACGCAGCATATTGAACTGAACTCTCACTCCTAGGACTTGACTGACTGATGGGAATCCTCTGACGATCTAATTCCAAATGATCTTCCTGAGGTCACCAAGGTGGTCTTGTAGAGCTGGCTGGAGGCTTCATGGGCATAGGCTGGGGGAAAACCCTGACATTACAAAATCTGCAATGTCAAGGCTGCCGCCTTGCAACTGCAGGGATTTGCCAAATGCGACAAGATCGGCACCACTACCATGAGGACAATTGGTTCCTCTTAAGACCTACAAGCACACTTCTCCCTCTCAATAATGCAATTTCATAAATGCCTCCAGTTGCAGCATGCCCTGCAATTATATAAACCTCAGATCACCAATCTTCCTGAGCACAGCCCCCTGTAGTGTAGTTCCCATTTCCCTAATAGGCTCTGCGCATTGGAATAATATAACCTATAGGCTTGACATAGGACTAAGGTCGGTATGTCCCTATCGAGTATATTAAACTTAATTACTTGTGCCAGCTAGCTCAGAGGCCACTAGAAACTCCTTGAGAACAAGAAGGGAGTAGTTTCTGGCAACCGCATAAACATGACCACTTTGTTTCCCTTTAGAATCGGAACTCGTCTCAGAATCGTGGAAACAATAGATAAGTTTCACTCAGTCAATCGTGCATGCTTAGTTTCTACAGAGTCACACAGAAAGGAAAGACGGGCGTTTCAATAAAAGGGTTTTATTGAACAGTCTTGTTTCTCGTGTAAGAGATGTGCTGTTATGATCACAAGACAGTATGCAAGATAAATAATGTACAGCGTAAGCAGTAGAAATAAATAATACTGCGCTAGCATTATCTTTTAGCATACATTCACGTACATAAATAACATGAGCTAAGAATGCGAGTACTCATACGATGCGTCTCTAAGCTAGTTCTACCCCAATGTACCTAACCTGGTCTAGGTGTAGGGAAAGGTAAGAAGTAGGTGGAGTATTCTCTAGTATGGTATACTAAGAGTATGTTAAGTCTAGTATGCCAAGAGTCCCTCTAGGTTCTAGTCGGCTCCATACCTTGAGAATGAGAGAGGTGGGAATCTCTTGCCGGATCTGGAACTCTAACACCCCGCGAAGGGAGTCAGAACACGGGAAGCTGGATTCTTCTGCGTGCAGGAATGACAGCGTCTTCTTAGTGCGTCAGGCCGGGATACGGGCTCCTCTGAAGTCGAAGTCTCCTCTAACTTGCTTGGGCGAGGGAAGGTATATTTATACCTGATAGGTGCCTCGGAATGTTAGCATTGACGTGAAGTCGGACAGAGGAAGACGTCCGGAATGAACCCTTAAGGTATAACGGTTCATACATAATAGATGAGTTCTTGGAGAAATCAATAGTCCTGTGCTAGGGGAACTCCCGAAGCTTAAGGGTCTGGTTTCTAAGAACTCGTTGTGACGTTAAGGTGGACGGATGTCGGTGACCATGCCTGTATTTGGAGTGCACGATTAATGCCTAAATAAGGACTGGGATTCTATGCCTATATAAGGGCAATGCGAATTGTGCATATATAAGGACATGATTCAGGAAAACCTATATACGGACACCTAAAGCGGAATACAACACCCCCTCAAAGCAAACTACTGATGGGAAGACTGGGGAAGGGAGGGTGCCACAAATATACCGCACACTGGTGATAAATGCCTCTTGGGCATTGTTGACGAGGCTGGGATAACTGGTGAGATCGATCCCTCATTGGAATGTCGACTATGGTGGCAAAGCGGGATATCACTCGCAAATGATGAGCTACCACTCCTCCTACTCTCCAATGATAGGGGTATGGACTGGTGTGTGCAGCTGCCAGGGACTGCCCATGGAAAAAGGCCCAAATATGGGGCATATGGATGGATTACTATGGATTGGGCATTTAGCCCCCTCACGATAGACAACGTAAGGCTGAAGAGGGACACTTGGGTGCGATTGTACATTTTTAATATGGTGTATACATGTGAAAAAAACCAAAGCGGTTTATAAAAGAAAAAAATCAGACTGTCACCAGCATTACAAATAAGGATTCTTGAATTAAACATAGTCTTTAACAAGCTGTGGCGTAATTGGGGAAATTTTACAAAGTCATCATAGCTATTTTCCAAGTAGAGTTGTCGTTTCCTGCAGATATAGATTTACTACCAGATGACAGACCAATTTTCCTCGGTTTACTGTTGTCCCCGATGTATCCCTCTGTTTCTGTCAGCATCAAGCACGGTACCAGTGGGCGCAGCAGCTTGACTCCTAATGTGCTCTTTATGAAAAGTTGAATTTGTTTTCACATTTTCAGAAACTGAAAGCCTGGCGTCCTTAATCAAGTGAAGAGAATGTAAGTGTCTAAGCATACTTAAATTTACCTTCTGGTGAGTTATTTGCCATTTTGTTTCCCTGCTTGGTTCAGTGTTTCCAAAGGTTGCTGAAGCAAGCATGTTAAATCACACATTTTCTCATAAAAGAGTTGCCCTTTTTAAAATAAAAAATAAAAATGTTTCTTAACTGAGTCCGTGACTCTACAACCTCCACTAGTGAATCGGGCCTAATCATTCTGTCTCACTGCCCATCAACCGAGAAAGGAACCCTGTACAGGCATAGAGGAATCTCATCCTCTACAGGGGGAGCAGACATGCTCATGGTTTCATGGAAACTTAGGTTTCAAGGGTAGGTATGGAGAACTGTGGCCTTCCTCTCTCTAGAGCAAATGCTGGTTACCTCCATCAGTAGTCAGATGACTGCAGACCTAGATGGTAGAGACTTCAAAGAGGGGAGACGTAACACAAATAGTCTAATTGCCCACAGGCATCAGTGAGGAATCATTTGGACAGTAGAGACAGAAGTGGAAGGCCATGGTTATTATGAAGTATTGATCTGCTCCTCCCCCTCCGCCTCCCCCTTCACGACCATCCATCAACAAGGGAATTTGTTATGGACTTAGGAGGCTACTGGACCTTAAACAGCGAAATCCTGGGCCTTGGACATCAAAATCCTGGGCCTATTCGTGGAGCAGGCATGAGGCTTGGTCTGTTTGTTCAGAGGAGGGAGAGAAGGCCATTTTGACTTCCTTGTGAGCACCTTAGGTGAAGGAGGGCACTCTAGGGATGGCAGTCTTGCCTTCTCAGATATGTTGTAACTGCAGTAGGACAGACATTCTAGTCCAAAAGTGAGCTCACTCCAAACAATTTAATGGAACCCATCCACCATCAAAACATTTTTTCCGTTCTTGCCCTGCATCGGTGACTTAGCAAAAGTATCTGGAGTTTAAAGACTTACTCTGGTGTAAGAGACTGCTCATGACTTTGGTAGAATGCACAACAAACTAGACTCCATGGAGCAGAATATGGAGGCATACAAGGCTAGATTGGATAAGCAAGTCACTTCAAGGAAGTGGGAAAGATGATCTTCTGCAAAACGGATAATATGGAACAGGCAGTTAAGCAGCATGGAAGGAATTTATCAGAGTTGGATACATTTTAGGGCTGGGCCTGAATCTTCTATTTTTTTGGAGGACCATGTGGTAATAGTTTAAAATCGAGGATAATGCTCCAGAAAATGACAGCTATGTCGAAGAAGTAGGTGTCTCATGAGGGTTATTAAATATTGCTGTTGCCATACCTTAGCTCTGTTACCGTGGCAGGCAGGGAGGCAGCCGTTGTAGATCTTGCAGAAGGATGGCTTTGGTTCTGTTGATTTGGTTTGGTAACCCCTCCTTTCTTGTCATGTCCTCATCTTTCTGTTGTTTTTTGGGCCTGAGATGAACTACTGCATAACCCCTGGGGTACCCGTTTTTCTCTGCATACCTCTGTGTAATTTTTGCAAAGACAACTAGGTGTACCAAAACTTTTAGCATTTTACATGTTAATAATGTTTGAATGGGTTTCCATAGGTTGGTGGTATTGCCATGTTCACATTCCTGATTAAGATGTCCTTCATGTTCAGCATATTGGTATGACAGAATTAGATAGCATATCCAGTTTATTGAATGCCTTTGTTTTTGACTGTGTGTGTAATTCAAGTTGTTGATTCTTAACAATTAAATTTTTTAATGGTTGATGCCCATCATAATAGTTGGTTCTTCCAAAGAATCGGTTAAAATACCTCCAATTTGACACTAGTTGGGTCTCGCTTATCCTTTGCAAAACATTCTAAACTAAAAAGGACTTGTAGCCCAACCATTGCTTATTATTTGTTGGTTTCATTGTCACTCTTATTTGCTGGCTCCTGATTAGTCGCAGCACATCCAATTTCACTTTATTTTGGTCCTATTCTCTGTTTTGTGGAGCATGGATCCAGTACAAATTACCTCTTTTTGATTGGTTTCCTTCCACTGCTTGTGCTGGGGTTGAGGTTGTTTTTTTCTATCTTCTTCCTTGTCATCTTTGTAGTTGCAAGGAGATGCACACAAGGGCAAGCACCACACGGAGACGCGTGGGGGAGAAGCACTCAGACAAGAGCAACATGGTGCGTGGTAGAGTTGAATAGAAGTACACAAGGGAGACAGATGGAAAACAAATGCATTCTCATGGAGTGCTGAAACAAAAATAAAAACCAGCATTGGCATAGCCAATAGGTCTCGCCTTTGGGACCTTATAAGTGTTTAGCCATGCAACAATTGTGCTGCATAACTGACACCTGGTTAAACACATATACGGTCCCAAAGGCGAGACCTATTAGCCAATAGGTCTCGCCTTTGGGGCCTTATAAGTGTTTAGGCAGAGCTATTGGTTTTGCCAATGTTTTTAAGAGCATTGTGGCTGCTGTGCAGCATGTTGAAAAGTTATAATAAAAAGACATAAGCATTTTTGTTACTTTATATATAACTAAGACGACGTTATGTACAACTGAATGACCCAATTAAAAAAGAATAAACATAAGAAAGGTCTTGTCGTTTATTTTGTCGTTGCAATGTTGGCAACTTCTTCCTGCCTATTCTAATGTTGAGGTGGTGCTTAGTGATGCTGAGGTGGTGTTGAGTGATGTTGAGGTGGTGCTGAGTGGTGTTGAGGTGGTGCTGAGTGGTGTTGAGGTGGTGCTGAGTGGTGTTGAGGTGGTGCTGAGTGGTGTTGAGGTGGTGCTGAGTGGTGTTGAGGTGGTGCTTAGTGGTGTTGAGGTGGTGCTTAGTGGTGTTGAGGTGGTGCTTAGTGGTGTTGAGGTGGTGCTTAGTGGTGTTGAGGTGGTGCTTAGTGGTGTTGAGGTGGTGCTTAGTGGTGTTGAGGTGATGCTGTGGTGGTGCTGAGTGATGCTGTGGTGGTGCTGAGTGATGCTGTGGTGGTGCTGAGTGATGCTGTGGTGGTGCTGAGTGATGCTGTGGTGGTGCTGAGTGATGCTGTGGTGGTGCTGAGTGATGCTGTGGTGGTGCTGTGGTGGTGCTGAGTGATGCTGTGGTGGTGCTGAGTGATGCTGTGGTGGTGCTGAGTGATGCTGTGGTGGTGCTGAGTGATGCTGTGGTGGTGCTGAGTGATGCTGTGGTGGTGCTGAGTGATGCTGTGGTGGTGCTGAGTGATGCTGTGGTGGTGCTGAGTGGTGCTGTGGTGGTGCTGAGTGGTGCTGTGGTGGTGCTGAGTGATGCTGTGGTGGTGCTGAGTGGTGCTGTGGTGGTGCTGTGGTGGTGCTGTGGTGGTGCTGTGGTGGTGCTGTGGTGGTGCTGTGGTGGTGCTGTGGTGGTGCTGTGGTGGTGCTGTGGTGGTGCTGTGGTGGTGCTGTGTGGTGCTGAGGTGGTGCTGAGGTGGTGCTGAGGTGGTGCTGAGGTGGTGCTGTGGTGGTGCCGTGCTGGCTCTCATTGATGCTGTGGTTGCGCTGAGTGAGAGAGAGAGTGAAGATATAATGCCCAATTAGAGAGGGTGGTGAGAAAGAGAGAGAGAAAGGGTGTACATAGAATAAAGAGTGGAGCGGGATAGAGAGAGAGAGAAGAAGGGGAGAGAGAGTGAATGAAGGAGTTTGAAAGAGAAACAGATAAAGGGGTGAGAGAATGAAAGGCTAAAAAAGATAGAGGGGAGAGTTAATTAAGTAGAGAGAGAATTAGAGAGGGAGAGAGAGAGAAGGAGAGAGACAATAAGAGTGGGGGTGTGGAGTTTAAATAGAGTGAAGAAGTGACGTGGAAAAAGTAACCTTAAATATAGCTTTGTGCTTTGCGCGAATAAATATTTAAAAAAAAAAAAAACTGTGAGAGACAAAAATACTGGTAATTAGGCTGTGACTCCCAATATAAAACAAATAGCGATATAAGGTGAAATCAACCCACTGAAGCAATATTTCTAACTAGACAAAAAAAAGCTTGCATTTCAATGCTAATCGCTGTTGTTTTTCATGTGACTGTAGTCCAGGGCCCTCAGTTGGTAATGTGAGCTGCTGCTGCAATTGAAACATCAGAGTCCAGAGAGTTAATGAGCCATGACGAGGAAATGAGGAAGAGATAGGAAACAACAGATGGCAGCTGCGCGTGCACGCCATCGTGAACTCAAGCTGGTCGCCAGCCGAAAGCCAGTGTTTGCACTTCAAAACCCGCTTACTAAAACTCTCGGCCAGACCAGCGCAAGCGCTGGTGCAGGCCGAGACCTAAAAAAAGAGCATCTGAAAAGTAAGCAGTGGAAAGACACAAGTAATGACGCCATGCTTCAAGGGTAGCTTTCCTTTTTTGGCCACCGGGACACGTTGGAGAACATACTGGACTCATGCTAGGAATGTATTGAGTATTGCTGTCCTGTTCACAAAATAAGGAGGATATATCCAGCGACGTGAGTTGAGGTCTTCCTTGTAAGTACTTATAGAGAGCTAGAGTCTGCTGACACTCCACCTCAGAGTTTGTTTCTACAAATAAATTCTTCCATAAGTGTTGAAGACGCCTGATCTATGTGGTCTGAAAGCTTTGAGCAACAATATATAACTTCCACTACTGGTGAAATTTGGAGTCCAGTTATACAACGGTCCGCCCGGGCGTGCTGGGTGAAACGCATGCTGGAATGCAACTAGTTTAATATTTCAGGTTGACATCTGATGTTGTGATATGTTGTCTAATTGTAAGTAAGGCAATTATTTTTTGTTAGTCCTGAAGAAGGTAGATTTGACAATCTTCTCCACCAAAACACATCAGCAGAATACCTCTGATATTAACTACAGGCACTGGCCATTTCTGCACGGGAATTAAGTTTCATAAATGCTCAATGACGAATATTGTAGAAGTGTACATGTTAAAAGACACATTGATTGGTCTGATTCATTTCTTCCTTTTTGTGTTATATATTTTATGTGATGATGTGGTTGTATACATTAAGTTTTAATCTCTAGATTATGTAGTCTCTTTTTATCAGATTAATGACCTATATATTTTTCTAGTACTTTGGCATTCATATTTGCTAGTCTTCTGTATTGTGTGAGTTGTGTTGTTTGAGTGGATGTGTATTTGAGATTTTGGTTTCATCCTGCACTGAGGGGAGCAGACTGTGGTTAGCTTTCCTCTGAAGGCATGCTGCACAGCATCGCTTAAAACCATTGGCAAAGACAGCAGTTCTCACAGGCCAGATCTATTGGCTTTGCCAATGCTTGTTTTTTGATTATAGAAGAAAAACTGCTTTTAGTGGCTACACAACGCGTATTAGTCGCATCAAAAGTATGTTTTCATTTTTTTTTTTTTTTTAATAACCAATTTTTATTGATTTTAAGTTAACACATTTGCAACAAGTAACAATCCAGCTTTCCGCCCAATGATCAGTATCCAACAGTGATAGAAGTCAGAATGATAATCTCACACGCATGGGTCCAGCAAAAAATAGCAGGCAAGATTGTCCACAACCCTGTTCAAGGAGCAGCCTCAGGAAGTTCAGTTTTCCACCCACCTGACCCATTTACCCCACACCCTTCGAAACTTTCTGGGGCAGCCGCGAGTGACAAACATTGGCCGCTCCTGCGCCGCACACCAGTCCACCCCCCGTCGCCACCGTGCCACAGTGGGGGTCAGTGGGTCCAGCCAAAGGGCTGCGATATCTCGTTTAGCAACCATCAGTGCCGTGGTAAGGCAGAGCTTCTCGGCCCTGTTCCCATTTAATCCATCAGTAACCCCTAAAAGGATGTTGAGTGGATTCAGTGGGACCTCCCAACCCAAGACCTCCGTAAGTTCAGCTGTCACTGATTCCCAGTATCGTGTAACTGCGGGACAGAGCCATACCATGTGATAGAAATCTGCTTGGGAACATTGGCAACGGGGGCAAGACGCCCCAGGCCGGAGCCCAGAGCGATGCATGCGCAGTGGTGTGATGTAGGCCGCGTGCAGATAGTATATTTGAACTAAGCGGAGTCGCGCTGAAGCAGTAACAGTTTTAGGGGCCATCAGCGCGTCTCTCCAATCAGCATCTTCTAGGGAGCCTATCCAGCCCTCCCACTTATCCCGGAGAGAGGAGAGGGAGTTGGGGGTATTGTTCGTGAGGGATCGGTAGATACGAGAAATTCCCCCCTTTCCCAGGTTGCCAGTCATGACCTGTGCCTCCGGTGGGCTGTATGCAGGCAGGGAGGTCCCTTCTGAAATGTGGACATGAAGTGCGTGGCGCAGTTGAAGATAGCGATAGAACTGGGAGGCGTGGAGGGAGAACCGGGTCTGCATGTCTGAGAATTCGCGAATGTGGCTTCCGTGCCAGACATCTCCCAGCTGAGAAATGCCGATGAGATCCCAGACTCTGAATCCGGTGAGAGAAGCAACATCTTTGAGCCATGTTCCACTCCACAGAGGGGTACATTGGGTTAGTCTGCCCGACCAGCGGGTATGGCGCAGGGCCGCTCGCCAGGCCAAGAACACCCCACGGGTGATCCCTGGAATAGTGTGGGGGATAGTGGTTCCGTACAGCATCCCCTGGATATCGGAAAAACCCAAAGCATGTAATTCCAATCGGTAGGCCGGATCCGCCCATCCACCATTGAACCAATCGTGCACAGTGAGAAGCCTCGTCGCCAGGTAATATAGGTGCAAGTCTGTCATTCCCAGCCCCCCATCAAAGGGTGGAACTCTACAATGACCTAGAGCCAGTCTCGGCCGCCGCCCTCCCCAGAGGAATTTAGTGGCCAAACTGTCCATCTCTCTGAACCAGGACCGCGAGAAGGTGAGGGGTGTATTTTGGAGCATGTAGAGGAATCGTGGTAGGACCATCATTTTAAAAAGGGCGATCCTGCCCATGAGGTTCAACGGCAATGTTTGCCAGCGAAGGAGATCCGCGCGTACCCGTTTCACCAGTGGAGTGACATTGAGAGCCCAGGCGAGATCAGGAAGGAGCGTCACCCAGATCCCCAGGTACTTAAATGACTGGCGCCGGAGTGGGATCGAGGACTGCCAGTCGAAGCATTCTCTCGACAAATGAAGGGGGACCAGGACCGACTTGGCCGCGTTCAATCTGAGACCTGAGACACGTTCGAAGAGACGCAGGGCCCGGAGACATCGAGGCCCCGAGCGGGCTGGATCCGACAGGAAAAGCAGGACGTCGTCGGCGTAGAGGGCGATCTTGTCCTCCTCCAAACCGGGCCACTGCCATCCTGTAAGTATCGAGTCGGCGCGGACGAGCGAGGCAAATGGCTCCATCGCTAACGCGAACAGGAGGGGCGAAAGGGGGCAACCCTGCCTCGTGCCCCTCCCAATGGGGAAGGGGCTGGATAGACCTCCATTGACCATCACCTGGGCCTGCGGCTTGTAGTAGAGGGTCTTAATCAGGTTGCGAAAGGGAGTTCCAAATCCCGTCTCTGACAACACTGCATCCAGGTACCGCCAATCCACCGAATCAAACGCTTTCTCAAAATCCACGAGAAGCAAGGAGAGATAAGGAGTCAGTTGTTGACGGTGCGCCAGAGCCAGGTAGAGCCTTCTCAGGCAGTGCCTGGTGCCCCGGCCGGACATAAAACCGCACTGGTCCAGATGGACCAATTTGGCCAAATGAGGGCGTAGACGTTGCGCCAAAACTGAGGCAAAGATCTTGAGTTCTGAGTTAATAAGGGAAATGGGGCGGTAGTCCGAGCAGTGGACCGAGGGGGGTTGGGACTTAGGGATCACCACAATGGTGGCAAGATCCGTCTCAGGACGGAAGAAACCACGGTCCGCTGCCTCACGGTATACCTCCAGCAGATGGGGGATCAGCGTGGCCCGGTAGGACGCGTAAAATTCTTGCAGGAGGCCATCTGGACCCGGCGTCTTGCCCGCTGCCATACGGGAGATAGCGTCGCTAAGTTCTTCTGGAGTGATCGGGAGACCAGCGGGAGTGAGAATCCTTCATTCTGGAGAAGTTCCGATAGGGCGAGATCTGGGGGCCGAGCAGAGTATAAAGAGGCATAATAAGAGGCGAAGCACTGGGCCACCGCCGTGGGATTTTGGTGTGTCTGCCCCTTGGGGTCCACCACTTCGGGAATAATACGGTTAGCCATTAGATAGGTGGCCAGACGATGAAGAAGTTTCCCGTTTTTATCCCCCCATCCATACACTCTCGCCACGGAGGACCTCCATAGCAGCTTAGCGGACTCCATGGAGGCCTGTCTAAGCTCGTCTCTGAGGAAGGTAAGTCTCCGGTCCCGCGCCTCCGTATGTTCCTCGGGTGGACAGGCTTCCAGCCTGATTGCTTGGGCCTCTAGGAGTGAGAGCCGGGCCTCCTGCTTCGTGCGTTGGATTTTGAGTTGGCCTTTGGCGAAACCGCGAATGGTTGCCTTGGCGGCTTCCCACAAGGTACCAGGGGACGAGACCGATCCTTGATTATCCGCAAAGTAATGATGGAGCTCAAGCCCTACATGTTTCTTGAAGTCTTCATCCTGGAGAAACTAGGCATTGAGCCGCCAAATCGGTCGTGAAGAGGCCGGGAGGCTACCCAGGTGCATAGATACCGGGGAATGGCCCGAAAGGCCTCTGGGAAGGATAGTGATGGCTTGGATCGATCGACATTCTAGGGCCGGGAGAAACAGATAGTCTAGTCTGGCTTGTGTGTGGTGGGCGGCCGAAGTGTGAGTGAACATAGCAGTGTTCGGATGCCAGAGCCGCCATGCATCACTAAGTCCCAGATTCGCAGCCCAGTTCGAGAAGATTGTGGATTGGGAAACCCGAGAGATAGAAGGGGTCGCATCGGAGTCAAAAGCTGGGGCCATGACTGCGTTAAAGTCTCCCCCCACCACAGTGGTCCCCGGAGGCAGGGCGGCTATAAGTGGAGTGAGGCGCCGGAGCGTGGAGGACAGCAGAGAGGGGGAGCATACACCGTTATCAAATTCAGGGCCTGGGTCCCAATGCTCCCTTCCAGAATGAGAAAGCAACCGCCCGGATCGTGGATTGCTTTACGCTCAACAAAGGGCAGAGCGCGGCGCAGCAGGACTGCCACCCCTCGGGATCCCCGGGTAAAACCTGCGTGCCAAACCCCGCTATAGCCATAACGCGCAAGGAAGGGGCAGCGGTTGCCCACTAGGTGGGTCTCCTGAAGCAGCAATATGTCTACCCTATGGCGCTGTGCATAGCGCAGGGCCGCTGTGCGTTTAACTTTGTCAAGGAGACCGTTTACGTTCCATGACACAACGTGAAGTGCTGTTAGACCTGAGTGATCGTTAGACATGGAGAGGCAGGTTTAGTGATGGAGTGCCCCATATGAACAGGGAGCGTAGCAGTGGACGCGCGTGAAGTGTAGGACACTGAGGGAGAAGGTCTGTCATTGTATATCTGTGACAGGATGAGGCAGAAGTGCTGGTATGAGAAAAACAAAAGACAAAAACAACATAGAACCCGGGACAACTGTCCCCCCACCCGAACCCAACCCCCACCCTATACTTCAGGAACGGAAGCATCTGTCGCCCTAACATTGGAAAACAACAAAGACCAAACTAAAACGTTCGGGACTGGGAAACGTGGAGGACCCCTCCTCATTGCAGGATGTGCGTATTTAAGTCCGTCTGAGGTTGTAGCATTGACTAGTCGAGCTGCCGTCTCCGGCCGCGGAGCCAGTCCCGGCGGGCAGAGACGCGCTCATGTGGGGTCTCTGAGGAGCAGTGGGCTACGTGACAGTTCAGTGTCCGGAAGGTCCAGCGATGAAGGTCGGGGCAAGGAGCCTCCAGGGTCCAAGTGTCCCGAGGATCCTGACCGCCTCAGACCGGAAGGCCCTCCAGGTAGCGGAGTTGGTTGTCGGGAGGGGCCCGGTGGGGAATCAGAGCGGGCCCTTCTCTGACCTCGGCGTCTGCGTGAGCGAGTGCGCTGGGGCCGGGGGCCAGGAGCCTCTCGATTGCCGGATCCCCGGGTCAGCCCACCCGGCGCGGATGGATGGTCTGCGGCTCTCAGGGAGTGTTCCTCCGTGGCCCAGGTCCATGCCTCCTCCGGGGTGTCAAAGAAGAGGGTCTTGTTGGAGAAAACCACTCACAGACGTGCTGGGAAAAGGAGCCTGTACTGGACGTTAAGGGCACGCAACTTTTGCTTAACTTCCCCAAATGATCGGCGTTGACTCTGGACCTCTCGGGTGTAATCGGGGAAGACCATAATCGTGTGGTTGTCGTATCGAAGACCCTGCTGTTTGCGGGCCTCAGCCAAGATGGAATCGCGGTCTTTAAAATTAAGGATGCGCATGATGATAGGTCTGGGGGCTGCCCCCGGCGGCGGCCTGGGAGCAAGGGAGCGGTGCGCTCGTTCGATCGCGAACCATGGGGATAACAAGCCTTCGGTGACCCAGGAGCGAAGCCATTTTTCCACGAAGTCCGCTGGGCGACCCTGCTCCGCTCCCTCCGGGAATCCCACTAGGCGGAGGTTGTTACGGCGGGCTCTGTTTTCAGCGTCTTCCGCCCGCCGATGAAGCTCCTGGGTGTGAGATTGGAGACGGCTGACCTGTTCCTTGAGTTGGTGGACGTCATCCTCCACCATGGAGATGCGGGACTCCGTCTCCGTGATTCGGGTCACCGCATTTCGCATGTCTTGCCGGATGAGGGTAATGTCTACTCGGACCTCTGCAATTTTCCCCTCCACAGAGGACTGTGAGGCATGTATGGCCTGGAGTATGGTAGTCAGGTCAGCGGCCGGAGGGGCGTCTTTGTCGATGGGTCCTCCAACCGCCCCGGCGTCTGTAGTGGTAAAACGGTCCATTTTAGTCTGGGTGGCCGGGGTCTTGGCCACTTTGTCGCGACCCATGATCGGCACTCCGCGGGGCCGATTTCAGACAGCGCCGTAGAGCGTCTTCGTGGCCCCCGACCCGGGGCAAGAGGCACAGGCGCAGGTAGGACCCAGAGCCGTGGGTCCCCACACCAGTCGACCCGCGAGGCGGTGCGGCCACCCCCGGCGAGGCCCCAAGGCAGGTACTAAATCCTCCGGAGCGGGAGACCCCAGACCGCACCCGGCTCCTGCAGGTCAATTCAGAGTCAGAGGAATGTTGTGCCAGTCGTCACGCCCCACGGTAGTTGCCGCCACCTGGACCCTCCCGGGCCACGACCGTGGCGGGGGGTAGCACAACGGTGTCCCTCCCCGATCTGCCAGCGAGGCCTCTCCAGCAGAGGGGCCACAGTGTCAGTAAGTGCGGTAATGCCGATCAAGGGGAGACCAACCTTCTCTGTGCCACCGGTTCCCCAGGACGGAGCACTAATATGTAGGGTGTATGTCACGGGGAGGCTCCGATCCAGTAGGCCCACCGCAACAGATCGCAGGCTGGCAGGGAGGAGTCCAGAGCCCAGGAGACAGGGCCCGCCGCAGCGGGTTAAGGGGAGTAGCAGGCCCGCCGGTCCAGCACCGCACGGGGCCCAGGCTGCACAGCGTATCAGGCGCACAGGAGGCTCCCATAGCAGGTCCCGGTCTGGAGGCTGCCAAACGCCGGATCCCACCTCTCAGTGCAGCAGCGTCATCTCCAGGATTTGCCACCACAACAGGTCCGTCGCCCCCCACCGCCCGGTATGGCGGCCGATTTCACGGCAGCGTTGCAGAGGGCCGGAGTGTGGCTGCTGTCGTTACCCTCACAGGGGGACCCAGACACCTCTACTCGCCAATGGGGCGGCCCCGGTGGCAGCAGCGGCCCCTCCAGGCAAGGAGGAGGAGAGAAACAGTCCTCAGGAGCAGGGAGCCGCTGGAGCTTGATCGCGGGGTGGGCGCCGGGGCCACGAGGCCCGACGCACTGCAGGCGGGGCAGGGAGACGCAGCAGGCCAAGACAGCGGGCCGGACCACACAGAGCAGCACCCAATTCACCCAAGCAGGCCGGGCGCAGGCCGGGCGCACGGGGTCCCGGTCCTCAGCTTCTAGCCCTCCCCGGCGCCCGGACTCACCGCTCTGTAGTCAGCTGATCACTGGGTCTCCACCTCCAGAGGGGTACGCTGCAGCCAAGGGATCTCCCGCAGCCAGCTCCCGCTTCTCGCCGCACGATGCAACGGCCACCACCACCTCAATGTCGCCTGGAGCCGAATGCAGCCGCAGGATCGCCGCACCGGAGGGCGGCAGGGACAGCGCCTCTCTCGGGGCCAACCTCAGCAGGTACGGGAGGAGGAGGGGGAGGGTTTCAGGTCACCCCGCAGGCCGGTGCTCCGTGCCCAGGTCCCACACGCCGCCGGCCCCCAGTCCACTACCTCAGAGTCCTGCCGCCCGATGGCACGGCCGAAACCGCAGCAGCGCCACGGGGAAGCCAGACACAGATGCGGGTGTCCCCGCCGAGGCAGGGGGCCGGGAGCAATTTTCGCGCCAGCGGCGTTAATCACGATCACGGCGGGCCGGATTCGGCGGAGAGTTCAGCTTTGCCAGGGAGGGAGGAGGCCGGCGGTGCCGGGACCGCTCTCGTCCCCACAAGGTCTCTCGGTCTCTATGGCTCCCCCAGGCCAACAGCTCGACAGAGGCCTGGACAGCGCCGCTCAAGGCCGCAGGTACCAAATAGCCGCCATGTTGGAAGTGAGCACCGGCCGGACAGGTCGGATTGTGGTGTGCTCCTGGTGTCTCAGGTCCACCCAGCCAGGAGTCTCGTCAGGGCATGCCTCGGCGGTGGATATCGCCGGGTTTCAGCATTAGATGGGTTATAGGACGGGCAGATTACGGCCGGATAGCGGAGGGGTCCGGGAGCACACTCAAGGTGCGACCGCCATCTTAGCTCGCTAGGCCACGCCCCTCAATGTTTTTCATTTTTATGCACAATGCAAAACATTTCCAATCTTTACGATGTATTGGTAAATGAACAATTCTCGAATAAATCTAATAGAAAAGGAATTACTTTTTCTTAAAAGCCATAAAACATCACTTCAATGTATATATGCACACTTCTGTTTGGTGCAGTAGGAATGCATAATCCTATCATTAACGACAACCACCTACATGAAATCCAGTTCATTATTTTACTTTTACCCTAAAAGGCCATTATTTAGAAGTGTTTTTTCATTGACGTTCTTGTTGCATTTCTACTCTCTATATTGTCCTTGATATCAAGGTTTTGGCTTGTATGTAAATATGAAGCCTTACTTTGGTAGAAACAATTTTTGGTGCACTTAAACTCAATTTAATCACTTTTCTCTCACTAGATAATAGAATTTCTTCTTTCTCTGTGCAGATATAGATGATACAGATACATATGGAAAAGTATTAATTTTTTTTTTTTCCGCTAGGTTGTCCTGGTAGTAAAAAATAAATGTAGTTGACCACCCTCCCCTTTGTTGGATTTGTACCTGAATTTCCCAGAGTGTCTGAGTACTTTTGCTTCTTTCGAAGTATCCATTTTATTTTGTTTAACTAGGTCTCCTCAATGTGATTTTATTCTTTTTCTTTCCTCGTTGATTTCGAAGGGACCAGCAAGCAATAGAAAACAAAATAATCTCCACAGTTTTACTTTCCTTTCTAGTACTATGTTACACAAAATCTGTATTAATCTAACTTTTTAATCTGATAAGGAGCTTTAATCATAATTTTAATGTCCTGGCTTATGAAGTAGATATTACATTCGTCACATAGCATGAGCTATTCTCATTTGGATCGCATCGTACATCACTCTTCTTTTCATTTCATCTAAATAAATACAAAACTATACAAAAATCATATTATTTCCACTAATCTATGATGAATGAAACTCTTTTCATAATGTTTTTTTCTCCTCTACAATTGCTGTGAATTATGTTTTTTTGGTCCCATCTCTATCTGATATTCACATTTTCTTTTACTCAAGTATATGATGTTCACATTCTCCTTATTATTTTTTAATCCTTTTTTTATGTGGAAAATGTTTCCAGCCTCTTTTGAAGTGGCACCTCAGAAGTTACAATTCACCTCAGCATGCGCTAAGCCACAATCATATCTGTGCATGTTAAAATGGAGATCTCTGCTCATCCGGCTACTTTCATGATGAGCAGTATTTCCAAAAGTTATTTTTCTACTAAGTGTTTAAACAATATATATTTAATGTAGCTACATTTATCATAGGCCTATTCCTTTGGGTGTGCACATAATCAACAAAGACTGCCTATGTCTCCCTGTATGTGTTTGTGCTCCAACGTATAATTGTTATATGCCTCCTTCAGGCATGTGGGTGATCAAGTCATTATACTTGCTATTTGTTTGTGTGTTTATCATTATCAAACACTTTTGGACTACATCCTCATAGAAGAAGTATTCTTTTCTATGTTCTTTATACAAGACATATTATAGTTAACAGGCTTCATTAACTGTAGCACAGATATCTTTACTTCCATGTTATAGATATTCCATAAAAAGCTGTCTTCAGATGTTCGTTCTTTTCCTCAAATGAATGGTGGCTGGTTGGAAGAACCAAGAGCAAAAGGAACAAATGATGGACCGAATGCTGAACAGTGCCAACAGTCACCCCCAGTAACAAGGATCTGGGTTTAATCCATCGTTCTTATGCTCACCAAGCCGCCCCAGTTTGGACCCAGCCATATGCAAATCAGTCTTGACCCTGCCCCTCATGGGAACAGTCTAGCTCTAACTGCCAAGCCAGGTACTCCCTGGACCAAAAACAGCGCATCCTGGGACAGGTTTTGGGGCATCACCCCTCATCAGCCAGGGTAGCTTGAATCCAGAGGCTCAGTGAGTACGGGAGCCACGTCTGGGCATACCCTTCCCACTTAGGGTGACAAAAGGAACAAATGATGGACAGAATGCTGAATAATGCAAACATTCACCCCCAGTCACAAGGATCTGTGTTTAATCCATCGTTTTTTTGCTCACCACCCCAGTTTGAACCCAGCCAATTGAGGCATAGACTTTTGATTAAATATAAAGAGTGAGACAAACCTACCATTGCTGCTCGGATTTTGGAATAGAGGAGCAGTGTGGATTAGAGATCTTACTGTAGCATCTTGAGCAATGGGAATGTAACTTTTTTCATTTCCTTTTCATATCTCTTGTTTCAATCTTTCTCAAATTCTCTAGGCAATTATTCAGAGCAAATTTGTTTTGACCAGTACATTTTAAAGTAAGCGGTTTAGTCTGTGAGTTAGTTTACAACAGAGTATGCCATTCTGAGTACAGTAAAAGGATCAAGGCAAATAGAAAGGTAAAGAACAAACTTACAAAAAATGAATTCATATGCATCTCAAAGAAAGATATTTCGTCATCAATTCAATATCAAAACAGCAATTCATTTTTGTAGCTATTCCTCATTTGCTGTCAGGAAAAAAAACAAGTCACCTTTCCCTAGCTTTTTCCCTCAGTCTTCAAGTCACTCCCTTGATCTCCTTTGTAGCAGTGGTCCCTAACACTCCACATACTAAACAAGGGTCCAAGTTTGAAGGTTACAACATTTTTATGAGAATAGGAAAAAATAGCAAGATCAGCCTTATTAGAGTGTGTTTAAAGAGCTTTCTTACATTATGCCACTTGCTGCACTGATTGAGCGGTATTTTGTGAGAGTTCGGTTGGAAAATGTATCTAAGCATTTGACCCTGTTAGACTTTGCATCATTGGTGTGGTTTCACCTGACATTTTGCCTCTACCTCCTGCATTTTTGACTGTGTGATGGACTTCGTTTTTGCTGGCTTAGATGCTTTGGGCTTTTTGCCACTGCTGATCAGTGTCCAAAGACCAAGTGTTCACTGTGTAAATTGTGATCATGATTGGTTATCCATGTTTGGCATATTTGATTTACTGGTAGGTCCCTAGTAAAGTGCACTGAGTGTGCCGGGGCCTGTAAATCAAATGCTACTAGTGGGTTTGCAGCACTGGTTGTGCCACCTACATGAGTAGCCCTGTAAATGTGTCTCAGACCTACCACTGTAATGTCTGCGTTTGCAGTTTGTAACTGCCATGTTGACCTGGCCAGTGCATCAACTTGCCTGGCCCTAACCCTCCCTTTTCTTCTGTTATATTAAAATTATTTGTAGAGCGTGCGTTCACCAGGCAGTTTCTTAGCGCTAAATATAGGAGAAGCCTGGAGCCTGGTAGGTTATTCATATGCCTGGATAAACAGCCAGGTCTTAAGAAGTCTCCTGAAGATCTGGAAGTCTGAACAGGCTCTGATGTTAAGGAGAAGGGCGTTCCAAAAGTAAGGGGCTAAAACCGCAAATCAACAACCGCCTAGTCTCTTCAGTTTTTAGGTCGGTGTGACCAGGAGGTTCAGGTGGGTTGAGCGCTGATTGCGAGCAGGTCTATATCTCTGAATAAGGTTGGAAACAAATTTCGGACAGGAGCCATGCAGAGATTTGAAGATAAAACACCCGATTTTGAAAGCTCAACGTTGTGTTACAGGGAGCCAGTGTAGCTTCCTCATTGGATTGGAAGCGTGTTTCCATCTGGGCTGATGGAAGATCAGTCTGGCAGCCTGATTTTGCACCAGCTGCAATCTTTTGGTTGAATATGCCGGAAGGCGGAAATAAAGTGAGTTGGCATAATCAAGGTGGGAAATGACCAAAGATAAAACCTGAACCAAATATTCCCTAGTGAGAAGTCTGCTGATTTTCCCTATCTTCCGAAGCAGGAAAATGCAGATTGAAACTACAGTCCCAATCTGGGACTTCATGGAGAGGTCACAGTTGATTGTTACCCCAAAACTCTTGGCTGAAGAAGATGGTACCGGTGGTGAGCCCAGCTCGATTGGCCAGAAATTAGGGTTTCAAGGGTTACGGGCACCACCTATTAAGATCAGTTCAGTTTTATCCGGATTTAGCTTTGGGAGGTTACTATTCATCCAGTTGCGTATGTGTAGCATAGTGGTCTGGAAATTGAGAATAGAATCAGACGTGTTGTCGATGGTAAAGATCAGTTGCAGGTCATCTCCATAATTAAACTTGCACACATTTCTTTCTCTTAGGTACAGAATCAGAGGGAGTAAATACAGATTGAACAGGTGTGGGGATAATGAAGATCGCTGTGGCACCCCGCAGGTTAATTTAACATTAGGCGCAGTGAAATAGGAGAGGCGGACAGACTGGGATCGGCCCTCCAGGAAGGACGTAATCCATCTGAGAGCCGAGCCATGAATTCCTGTGTCCCTGACATGGTCCACCAGAATTCCGTGATCGACTGTGTCAAAGGCTGCGGATAGATCTAGGAGCACCAAGGCCTGAGTGGTACCCTTGTCGGCTTCCTTCCTTAGTTCATCTAACACGGTCAGTATTACTGCCTCAGTTGAATGAGAGGGACGAAAACCTGCTTGGTGGGAGTCAAGGAAATGAGACTGTTCAATGAATGAACAGAGGCAGTTTGCCACAGAGTTTCCAATACCTTGGCCAGGAAGGAGAGTAGAGATATGGGGCGATAGTTCAGTGGAATCAGGGGGTCTGCCCCAGTTTTTTTGATAAGGGGAACTATGACTGCTTTCTTAAAGGCTCTAGGAACACAACCCTGTATTAATGAATCGTTCTTAAGAGAGAGCAGGGTCAGGGTTTGCAGTAAAAGCTTCTCTTAAAATATGAGGGGGACAGCAGGGGATCCAAACTTGACTCTGATCAGTAATTTCAGGAAGGCTTCTCTGCTGATTACGGGGAATTGATGCAGGAAGTGGGGGTTCTCAAGGCCATTGGTAAAACATCACGGAAAGGGTTAGTAGGGATCCTGGCTTTAATAGTAATGATTTTATCAATAAAAGTATTCAAAGAATTACAGAGCGACTGGGAGGGAGCTAATTTTATTGCAACTCTGTCAGGGTCGGATAGCTCAGTGACGACAGCAAGTATTTCTTTGAATTTATTGGTGGATTTCAAGATCTTTTTGAGAGAAGTAAGTGGCTTTAGTATGTTGGATGGCTTTTTTGTATTCTTTAAGTTGGGCTAAGTAAATGTCTTTTTTTGTCAGGGGAGTAGTTCTGTCTCCAGTTCCGTTCTGTTCGGCGCAGGGCTAATTTTTGAAGTTTTAAGTCTTCTGAGAACCACTCTGGGCCTCTTGACGCCTAGCTGTTTTAATCTTCCTAAAGGTGGCATGCTTATTGCTAGCTGCTGTTAGCCAAACTGTTATGTTTTCCTCACTAAGGTTAACAGATGGCTGGTTGGTGGGTGCCGTATTCGCCAGCGAGTTACAGAAGGCATTGATATCAATGTGGTTCCATTTCCTGGCCATTAGCCCTTCCTTGGCTGGGGGTTTGGACGTTGTCATATTATTAATAACACACTTTATTAAAAAATGATCGGACCATGTGCAAGGAGACACTGTCAATATGGACACCGTAAGATTAGATGTCTAGATTTGACCGAGGGTGTGTCCTTTTATATGTGTGGGGGATGTCAGATGTTTGGTACAATTCAGCCCATTAAGTAAATCGGTCAGTTCTGTGGAGTGTGGGCCACCCGTCACATCATTGGCCCAATAGTTAAAATCACCGATCAGCAGTATTTTAGCATGGTTGATAATTAAGTGAGATATCTGTTCCCCCCAGTATTTGGGGGAAAAGGGGCATATTCTGAGGGGGCCTTTACAATGCAGATTAAGGGTGTCAAAGCAGAGTCGAGTTTAATAACTAGATTGTCCACAGAGGTGATGTCTAGCGTAGTGTGTGGTAAATTTCAAGTCTTGGTGGATTATGGCGGCCACCCCGCCCCTTATTTTCCCAGCCGGCCGATTAGCCTGGAGAATATAGTAGTTGTTGGGGAGGGCGGCCAAAATATCTGAAAGAGACACGTTAGTGATAGATTCCTTACCTTAGAATATCCCCAGGCGTCAGGCTGGATCCGGAAAGTTTTGCGTAGCAGTACCCTTGCGCGTCGGTAGGCGGCGTCGTGCGGCTCCGCGTCCGTCGTCGGCGTCGTGATCGCCGGGATGACGTCGCGGGCAGTACTTAGGCGCCGCCCCTGCGCGCTGACGTCAGTTCTTCTTTTCCGCGCCAGTAAGCGCAGATCCGGGAAGAGCAGTGCCCTGGTCAATTTTTGACCATACTTTTTGGTGATTTTTTCACTGTTTTTTCCATCTTTAAGGTGTCGTAGGGATGCCCGGCTTCAAGCGATGCGGCGCCTGTGCGCGGATGATGTCCGTCACCGACCCGCATTGGGAGTGTCTCTTCTGCCTCGGCCGAGGCCACGACACCGAGTCTTGTCCCGAATGCCAGGCCCTCAACCCGAAAGCTTTGCGAGAGCGGTCTCGAAAGCTCCTCGAGGCCCGGCATTCGGCTCCGCGGAAGCCCCGGTCGCGTGAGAGGTCCAGGGGTCGCTCGCGGAGTGCACACCGGTCGTCGGCGTCGAAGTCTTCTTCGTCCGGTAAGTCCAGGCACAAGAAGTCCAAGAAGCATCGTCGCTCTCGGACTTCGCCTCGCCGGTCTCGCGACTCGGCTGAGGCCCCTCCCGGCACCGTCCCCGCCCCGCGGCCCCGGACTTGCCTGTGGAGTCGCCCCCGTCATACCCGCCCTTCCCGGGTTCTGGGGCGGATCCGGCCAAGGTACAGGAGTTCCTGTCGGCCATGGCCCGCCTCTTCGGGCCTTCAGGCCCCTCCGGTGCGCCTTCGGGCCCCGCGGGCCCTGATGGGGTTGCTCCGGCGTCGCCGGCGGCTCCGGCCCCGGCGTCGCCCGGGCCTCCAGCCTCGATCCCGGCTCCGGCTTCGGCCCCGGCCTCGATCCCGGCTCCACAACCCCCATCGACGCCGGTCGACCTCACGACACCTCCGCCGGCGCCGATGTCTCCGGTGCCGTTCTCGACGCCGCCCTGGGCTCCGGGCGGCGTCGTCCCCAGTTCCTTCCGGCTCCGGACATGGACCCGGAGCGACGTCGCTCGGCCGCCGGCTCCGGCGCCGATGGGACCTTGGGTCCCAAATGTCCCTCCTCCTCCTTATTTTGAACCAGAGGAGGACCAGGAGGACTGGGAGGGTCTGATGACCCTCTGACACGCAACTGTCAGTATGATGAGGACTGGACAGAGAGTCTAGGGGAGGCCAGTGGTCTGGATACTTCTCCTGACACTGGCATGCTGTCTCCTCCCGTGGCTACGGAGGAGGGGCCAGATCTTGGTACGGTGTTGCGTAGGGCTGCTGGGGCCTTACGTCTCCAGCTCCCTACTTTGACGGTCAAGCCTAACATCTTGACAGAGGTGCTTCAGCCGGCAGCCTCCTCTGCGGAGACTGTGCTGCCGTTTAACGACGCCCTCACGGACGTTCTTTTGGGCGCCTGGTCCAAGCCCAACACAGGGGCTCCTGTGGATCGGAACGTGTCACGACGCCATCGCCCCGCTCCGGGCGACCCCCTGTTTCTTTCTGTCCACCCCACTCCTGAGAGCTTGGTTGTCCAAGCCTCCGCTTCCCAAACCGCCTTCCCTACCGCTCCTCCGGATAGGGAATCCAAACGCCTGGATCAGTTTGGGAAGAAAGGTTTTTCTTCCTCCAGTGCTGGCTTGCGGTCCGTTAACACCGCTTGTCTTTTGGGCCGATATACCCACTCCCTGTGGGATTCGGTGGCGGATGTTTTGCCCCAGTGCCCTGAGGAGGTCCAGGCACTGCTTTCCCGCGCCATTGCGGAAGGAAGGGATGCGGCCAAATACACTATCCGTTGTGGCCTTGACACCGCCGACTCGCTGGGCAGGTCGATTGCAACGACGGTGGCGCTCCGACGCCACGCCTGGCTGAGAACCACTGGTTTTTCAGGGGATGTCCAGAATACTCTCATGGACATGCCCTTTGATGGAGTCGGTCTTTTTGGGTCCAAAGCAGACCATGCGTTGGAGCGCTTTAAGGACTCACGGGCTACTGCCAAGTCCCTGGGCCTTTCTGCTACACGCCCTCCGCTGCCTTCTGCTTTTCGCCCCTATCGTGGCCACGGTAGGGGCGCCCCTTCACGTCAGCAGCCCAGCCACCGGCCCGCGCAGCAGGCGTCTTCGCGTGGCCGAGGACGTGGATTCCGCCGTGGCGGATCGGGCAACCAGCGTGCGGGTCAGGCCACCACCTCCAACCCGTCCGCGGCCTCCAAGCCCTCCTAGTCCCTCCTTTCAGGTGCACGGCACGCCAGTAGGGGGCAGGGTCCGCCATCACCTTCCCCACTGGCGCACCATCACCTCGGACAGGTGGGTCTTGGACATTGTCCGAAGGGGCTACTCCCTCCCCTTCGAGACCACCCCCCAGCCATGCCACCTCAATTCCGCCGCATGTCAGGGGATCACTTGGTGCTTCTACAGAAGGAAGTCACGGCCCTCTTGACCAAGAGGGCCATCGAGCATGTTCCGACCCCAGAAGTAGGGCGTGGTTGCTACTCCCACTACTTTCTGGTGCCCAAAAGGACAAGGAGGACATGCGTCCTATCTTGGACCTCCCGGAACGTCAATCGCTTCCTCCGGAAGGAGAAGTTCAAGATGCTCACCCTAGCTCAGGTCTTGACTGCCCTCGACCCAGGAGACTGGTTGGTAGCGTTGGACTTGCAGGACGCGTATTTCCACATCCCCGTCCTGCCGGCCCACCGGCGTTACCTTCGGTTCACGGTAGGCCCCGAGCATTTTCAGTTCACCGTGCTCCCCTTTGGCCTTACCAGTGCCCCTCGGGTGTTCACGAAAGTGATGGCGGTGGTCGCAGCTCATCTGCGCCGGGCAGGGGTTTCAGTCTTCCCCTACCTCGACGACTGGCTGCTGAAGGCGGGCTCGTCCCAGGCAGTCGTCTCCCACCTCCAGAGTACGGCCGAACTCCTGCACTCGCTGGGGTTCTCCATCAATGTGCCGAAGTCGCATCTGATTCCTTCTCCACAGCTCCTTTTCATCGGAGCAGTTCTGGACACGACGCAGTTTCGGGCCTATCCTCCCGAACGGCGAGTCCGGGATATTCAGGCTATGATTCCGATCTTTCGGCCTTTATCCTGGGTTTCGGTAAGGATGACCCTGAGGCTGCTGGGCCTCATGGCCTCCTGCATCCTGCTGGTCAATCATGCCAGATGGCATATGCGGGCTCTGCAGTGGGACCTGAAGTTCCAGTGGGCGCAGCACCAGGGCAACCTGTCCGATCACGTCCAGATCTCGGAGGGGACTGCAAAACAGTTGCAGTGGTGGCTCTCGAACCGGCAATGGGTCATGGGCAGATCCCTCTCCCTTCCCCAGCCAGAGCATACAGTTGTGACGGACGCGTCCCTTCTGGGATGGGGCGGTCACATGGGAGAGGCGGAGATCAGAGGCCTCTGGTCTCCGGCGGAGTCCCGGCTCCATATCAACCTTCTGGAGCTCCGGGCGATCCGGCTTGCACTCAAGGCATTCCTTCCCTCTGTCAAAGGGAAGGTAGTGCAGGTGTTCACAGACAACACCACCGCCATGTGGTACTGCAACAAACAGGGCGGGGTGGGGTCTTGGACCCTTTGTCAGGAGGCTCTGCGCCTCTGGACATGGCTGGAACATCAGGGCATGTTCCTGATGGTTCAACACCTGGCAGGTTCTCTGAACGCCAGAGGCGGACGAACTCAGCCGCAGGTGCATGATGGATCACGAATGGCGTCTTCACTCGGAAGTGGCGCAAGGACTCTTTCTACAGTGGGGAGAGCCTTGGTTAGATCTATTCGCCACCGAAGAGAACGCGCAATGTCATCAGTTCTGCGCGTTGGAATTTCCAAGGCGGCACTCGCTCGGCGGCGCTTTTCGTCGCGAGTGGAGTTGCGGTCTGTTGTACGCCTTTCCGCCTATACCACTTCTACCCAGAGTGTTGAAGAAGATTCGGCACGACCGGGCCCAAGTCATTCTTGTGGCTCCGGACTGGGCTCGAAGAGTTTGGTATCCCGAGCTACTCAATATGAGCATAGATCCCCCGATCCGTCTGCCTCTTCGGGAGGATCTTCTGTCGCAGCAGCAGGGGACGGTCCTCCACCCGAACCTGTCCAGTCTACACCTGCTTGCGTGGAGATTGAGCGGCGGCAGTTGATTCCTTTCGACTTGCCTCCCGAAGTTTGTGATGTGATTCTGGCAGCCAGGCGTCCCTCCACTAAGGTGGTATACGCCTGCAGGTGGAACAAATTTGTGGCATGGTGCACAGCAAAGGCTGTGGATCCCCTTTCTGCCCCTCTCTCTGAGGTCCTTCTGTTCCTTCTCTCTCTGGCCCAACAGGGTTCTGCCCTGGGTACCATCAAGGGTTATCTTTGTGCTATCTCGGCCTTCCTCAGGCTCCCTGATCAGCCCTCCCTTTTCAAGTCCCCTGTTGTTAACAGGTTCTTAAAAGGCATTACTCACCTCTTCCCTCCTGTTCCGTTTGTAATGCCTCAGTGGGACTTGAACTTGGTTCTTACCTTTTTAATGTGCGCTCCCTTTGAGCCTCTGCATAACTGTCCTCTTCGTCTTCTGACTCTAAAGGCAGCCTTTCTGGTGGCCATCACCTCCGCTCGGCGGGTGAGTGAGCTCCAGGCTCTTTCTTGCAAACCTCCCTTTCTGTCTGTTCATCCAGACAAGGTTGTTCTTCGGACGCGTCCGTCCTTCTTGCCAAAGGTGGTTACTGCTTTCCACATTGGGCAGACCATCACTTTGCCCACCTTCTTTCCGCCTCCGCATCCTTCCAGAGAGGAAGAGAGGCTCCACCGTCTGGACCCAAAACGTGCGCTCTCCTTCTATATCGACCGCACAAAACACTTCCGGGTGGATGACCAGCTCTTTGTTGGCTACGTGGGCGCCAAAAAGGTCGGGCGGTGCACAAGAGGACCATCTCCCGCTGGGTTACCTTGTGCATCAAGACCTGCTATTCTTTGGCTAAGAAGGAGCCTCCTGTTGGGCTGCGTGCCCATTCCACCAGGGCAACGGCTGCTACCACGGCCTTGGGCCGCGGTGTTCCGCTGCCGGTTATCTGTCAGGCAGCTACGTGGGCCTCGCTGCACACGTTTACTAAGCATTACTGCCTTGACAGTCAGGTCCGGAGGGACGGCTTCTTTGGCCGTTCTGTCCTCCAGGACTTCCTTGTCTGATCTTTGTTCGCAGACCCACCACCGGGGTTGGTATTGCTGGGGTATCTATTCTAAGGTAAGGAATCTATCACTAACGTGTCTCTTTCAGATGCACAAGTTACTAACTTGTGTAACGATATATCTGTAAGAGACAGTAGTTAGTGATAGATTCCTACCGCCCCACCATCCTCCCCGTTCTGCGAACTGATTTCTAGGGTTAAGGACATCCCTTTCAGGGCCCTAGTATTTTTCAGACACCTGTGTCAGCTTCTTGCATGGCTCTGCGTTCCTGGCGCGGAAAGTCGTGTACAGAACTGACGTCAGCGCGCAGGGCGGCGCCTAAGTACTGCCCGCGACGTCATCCCGGCGATCACGACGCCGACGACGGACGCGGAGCCGCACGACGCCGCCTACCGACGCGCAAGGGTACTGCTACGCAAAACTTTCCGGATCCAGCCTGACGCCTGGGGATATTCTAAGGTAAGGAATCTATCACTAACTACTGTCTCTTACAGATATATCGTTACACAAGTTAGTAACTTGTGCATCAGGAGCGGACTCCTGTGAAAGCCAAGTTTAGGTTAATAAAAGAATATCTGGTATGGCCGAGTCCAGCAGGTGAAATATATCCAATTTATGTTTTACCAGGGAGCGTGTGTTTAGATATATAATTGTAAGTTCAGGTATCCTATGACTATCCTGTCTCTGAATGTTATCTACAGGAGAAGGAAGGTTGATCGAGTTCAGGGAGGGAGTCCCTGGTTTCCTTAATCCCCGACTCAACTATTCTGGGGCAGATAGAGGGATTAAGTGGGTAGTCTTTAGAGTGCCAATGCTCTAATTCAGTCGATGTATAACTTAAAATATGGGCATAGCGACTGGACCCTGGCCGCAGACGGGCTTGCCTTTGGTGCGCCCGCTGTGCGTGTCCGCTGGGCTCCTGCGCTGCCACCGATATTAAATGGCCGGGTGCAGCCTTAGCTCCTACCCCCGCCCTCAGTGATTGGGTGCGCCTGCTGGGTTTAACCAGGAGGTGAGGCCGGCACTTGGCCGGTACAAGCAGGTAAGAGAGCAAAGCCTTTGCGATTAGATTAAAAGGTTTTTAAAAGCAGACAGCAATGTGAATCAGATTTAAACAATACAAAGTAAAATTAAAACAACCAACACAGGGCAGCGGCAATTCCTATAATGCTCGCTCCCGCGCTGCGACTGGCATTAAATGGCCGGATGCAGCCTTAGCTCCTTCCCCCGCCCTCTGTGATTGGGTACCCTTGCTGGGTTTAACCAGGAAGTGAGGCCGGTACAAGCAGGTAAGAGGGCAAAGCCTTTGCGATAGATTAAAAGGTTTTTAAAAGCAGGCAGCAATGCGAATCCGATTCAAACAATGCAAAGTAAAATTAGAACAACCAACACAGGGCAGCAGCAATTCCTATAATACTTACATGTAAGTCACCCCTAAGGTAGGCCCAGGGTACCCCCATGGGCAGGGTGCAGTGTACGTTAAAGGTATGACATGTGCTGGTGTGTTTTACATGTCCTGATAGTGAAAAACTGTATTTCGTTTTTCACTATTGAAAGGCTGTCTGTCATATAGAATAACATGGGTGCTACACTGTCACATCTTACAAGTGTAATTTTCCATTGGGAAAAGATAGAGAAATGGAATTTAGGCTCTCTGAACTCAGAATTTACTAACTCATCTATTAGTAAAGGTGGTTTTTAAATTGTGTGTTTGAAAATGGCACTTTTAGAAAGTGGGCATTTTCTTGTTCAATCATTCTGTGTGCCTCTGCCTGTTTGTGTATGCACTGTCTGTTTTTAAGGGTGATGGAGCTGGGGATGTGCATTCACCCTAGACAGTCCCAAGGGGGGTTTGAGGTGTATCCTGCCTTGCCTGGGTGTCTCATAGTTGGGCTGAATAGACCTGGTTTGCATTTAGAGCAGTGGGAGGGGTTTCACTGGCACCTGAATAGGCTGTGTCTCCTGCGCACAATACCGTCTCCACCTCCTGAAGTGAAGCTGGGCTAGAGAGGACAGAAGTGGTTTAGACTGGGCTCAGAGACCCTTGCCATAAAGAGAACAGAGAGAAAATGGGGTATAAGTATTGGACCTTAAACCCCAGAGAATTAGATCACTTCTGGTTTCAAAAGGAACCTCTACCAAGAAGAAGAGCTGGAGAACTGTAGGGAGGAGTACTGGCCCTTTGCTGTGTTGGCCTGCAGTTTCTGCTTCTGCCAAAGAGAGGACAAAGACTGGAACTTTGCTGAGAACCTGCTTGAGAAGAATCTCCAAGGGCTTTTGTGTGCTTGCCTCCTGTTCTGAAGTCTCAGGGACACAAAGACTTCACCTGGAACCCACTAACCTGCACTTGGACTCCTCTGTGGTCTCCTATATTCGAAAGTGCACCAATTCCAGTTCCTGGGCCCTGAGAATTGTGTGGTTGGTGCGGCAAAGCAAGAACAACAACTCCGATGCCGTCAGCAACGTTGCGACCTGCACCGAGGCCGGGGGCACTGCTTGTGGAGTGCCTTCTAACGCCTGCAGGTATCGGCCTTCCCGAAGCCAGCGCTCACACCGACGCGTCACCGCCAGCATCACGTTCTCGCAGAGCTGATAACTGACGAGGGTGACTTCGCGGACTTTTCAATGTCGCATCGCCTCACCGGACTCGATGCCTTGCCTCCCCCATGGCAGAAAGGAGCCTGCCTCGCCTCTTGACTTTGTTTCCAAGGTTCTGTTGTTTGGGGGTCCGTGTAACTTTGTACCCGGCCCGCGTACCCCGCGGTCGACACCATACTTTGGATTTGTGCCTGTCACGACCAGTATTAGCCCCAGGTGGAGCTATTTGTTTCTACAAGTTCTATTATTGAAGTAACAATTTTAAAAGTGATATCTTGATACATGTGTGTTGGATTTTTGTCGTTTTGGTCTTGTTTGGTTTAGATAAAGATGATTTATTTTTCTAAACTGGTGTGGGGTTCATTTGTGGCGTTTTCACTGTGTTACTGTGTGTTTGTGGTACAAATACTTTACACATTGACTTTTGGATAAGCCTGTCTGCTCGTGCCAGGCTACCAAGAGGGTGAGCAGAGGTTATCTAAGGTGTTTAACTCGTATCCTGACTAGAAGGAAGGGTCCCTACTTGGACAAAAGTGCATACCTCTGCCAACTAGATACCCTCATTTTTAATAGCCCCCCACACCAGCTTCCAAGAATAAGCCTTGAATGTTCACTGTTGGTACCACGTGAAATTCAAAGCATAAAAAGGAACTACTTGCCAAGTCATTGAGCTTGTAGTAGTACCTGCTTCCTCTGGTTATTTGTCCCAGATATTGTCTAATTGCCCTTGTGTCTCCCAGGCCTGTAAAACTGGCCTGATATCTGACACCATAACAGTCCAAGGTCCTAAAGCTCTCTATGCTTAAGGAATAAAAAGCTCAAAATGCAGATGTTGGTCCTATGAAAAAGAGCAGGAATGGTCTTATGTTAGGAGACACTAGTATCAAAGCTCACCCAAAAGAGGGATGGATGTAAAGGGAGAGATGTTCACAGGACAGAAAAGGGAAGATGAAATGTAAGTGTGGTAGAAATGCTTTTTTTGCAAGCTCAGCCCTTCATCCAATCAGTCCAGCTTTTGTACCTTAAATATAATAACCTAATGAAGAGAAAAAAGGTATGAACATATAAAACAATTCTGGTGATATTTTAAGGAAATGGTAGAACAAAAGTACAGGCCGATTTGCGTAGGGGTCCCTGACCTACAAATCCAAAATCACCAGCTAGGATTATAACGGCCATATAATTGCTACAGTCATAGTGTGACAAAGGTATTTGCCTCTTATTTTTCAACGGATTTTCATTAGTTTTCCGACTGTACAAGACAAAAGACTCGCTAATCACCACCCCTTTCCTCAGTCTGTGACATCTTATCTCCCTTCTTTTAGGGCTCCAGCCCTGAAAATCATTTATATATTAACAGTCTCCATAAAAGCATAGAAGACAACAAATATTAAGAATTTTTAGTGCGCACAGCTTCGTTGGACGAGCGATAGGTCGTTAGTCTTCTGTGAAGTAGTCCAGCAGCATATAGAGGAAAAGGCATGTTCCCTGCCATGAATGGAGTAGGTGAATTCCACCGCCTCCTTTGCTAGTATACACGGCAATCTAAAGTAACAGTCCTGGATTTAAGGTTTGTTTGGCTGACCGCAATAGTAAGTTGTCTAGAAAGGAGACCCATGCATGTTAGTATGATACTACAGCGATTCTAGGGATCCTTAGGCCTACCATTATTTTTCTATTGCTCTAAGAGACTCCTTCAAGTATTCCAAAATGTGGGGCCATTCCCATAAAATGTTACTGTACCTGTCTTTCGTCACTCTCACGACATATGACTGATCTATTCTGGTCTATCGCATGTAAGTGACATGGAGTAGAGTTCCAGAGATATAGAATCTTGCACCCTCTTCTAGTCGCTGTACCTGGATATTCCCCTTATGTGTATTGTGTTACAATTTCTCACTGTGTTCCGAGAGAATCTGTCCTACCTCTTTTGCCCATTTGCCCTGGAACGTCCTTTTACGACTATCACCCACTTAAGTGAGTAATTTATATTTTCTGGAGGCTAGTTGTAACTCATCAGTAACGTTTGTGATCAGTTTCTCAAATTAGATCACTCCGTGAGCCAGAGCTTGTCTGATGGGCGAGCATGTTACCACAGTGCCTAAATGAAAGTCTGACTTGAATTGATGTGCTTGCCTTTTTAAATATTGCTTTTAAATAACACTTAAAGCTATCTTGAGGGACCGAACCAGAGACTTCTCAATTGGAAGAGCAACATGATGGAAATAGAGATTCAAATCACAGACATAGAAAATCTGAAAATGGGAAAAACAGCTGGTTTAAATAGGTTTCTGCTTGAAACTTTGAAGCCATACCCATGGTTGCAGCTTCCAACCTTAAGACCCATATTGAACCCTTAACAACCATGTGTGAAATGCCAGATTCTTAGTGCAATACTTTGATGATACTATGTGATAATCTGTCGGAATACTTCGACAGTAAAATCACAACTATTCTGAAAGGGATCAATAAATCAACAACAGTCAAACACTCTAGTGCACATCCCCACAACCTCGCTCAACTGAAACTGTCTCCCGCCCCCTCCCTCAGATCTCTTCCCTGCCCGAGTTGCCATCTGTGACACTCACTAGACTGGATCCTATCTCCAGCGAAGCCTTTAAAACCATGTATAGGGCTATTAAATCAGGATCTCCGCTGGACCCCATGCCCCCAAAGCAGTGGCTAATATGGGAAGAGTTGGCAGGCCCCCTTCGACAACTCTGCAATCACTCTCTTGAAACCCAGAAGGTACCCGACTGTTGGAAGAAAGCCATAGTCAAGCCACTGTTAAAAAAAAAAAAAAAAAAAAAAAAAGCTCTTTCTGATCCCGCTGATCTGGCTAATTTTAGACCTATCTCCCTTCTCCCTTTCCCTATAAAAAGCCTGGAAAGTTATATAATTTCAGTACTGTCACAACACCTTGAGGACTCTGCATGGCTTGAGGAAGAGCAATTTGGCTTCCTTCCTGGTCATGGAACCGAGACCGCCCTTATCTGCGCTACCGATGAACTACGGAGGACTACTGACAACGGACAATCTGTCGTCCTTGTCCTCCTAGATTTATCGGCTGCGTTTGACACGGTGAATCATCATACCCTTATGTCCAGGCTTTCGGCAGTGTGAGTGGGGGGAACCAATGTTAAATTGGTTAAAGTCATACCTGTCCAACTGCTATCAAGCCGCATCTCTTCCCCCATTTCTCTCCAAATTCAGAAAAACAACACAGTGTCCCCCAGGGCTCTTCTCTTAGCCCTATCTTGTTTAATGTTTACATTAAACCGTTTATCTCACTCATAAAAATCTACAATACTAAACTAATCAACTACGCAGATGACACCCAATTGATCCTGTCATTGAACAATAACCAGGAGGAGACTATTGGAAACTTTCAAGCATGCATTCTTGACATCTTTGATTGGATGAACTCTAACTCATTGAAAATGAATAGAAATAAAACTGAACTCCTTTGCTGCTCCTCCAACAAAATCCCGGTGTCCTTACCACCGAACTTCTGGCTGCTACCCATGGAAAAGCCTTTGGGCAATCCTATGGCGGTGCGAAACCTGGGTGTGACCATCGACCAAGGGTTATCTCTGGAAAATCAAGTGAATAGACTTACCGGGACTTGTTTTGCTCCGATCTGGGCTCTTAGAAAGCTATACCCTCTGCTCGATCTACCAGCCAGGTCATTGATCTCCAGAGGGGTAATACTAAGTAGGCTGGACTACTGCAACGCACTGTTGCTAGGAGCCCCTAGTTGCCTTCTAAAAAAAAGTTAGAACGCATTCAGACCATCACCGCTAAACTGACATTGAACAAACCCCAATATTCATCTGCCACAGATGCCCTGAGGGAGCTTCATTGGCTACCTGTCAAGCAGAGAATACTTTTTAAATCTCTCTGTATTGTTCATAAGGCATTACAAAACAAAGGGCCAATACCTCTCCAAAACAAATTTAAAAAGTACACCTCCGCTCTACTACTGGTAACTATGTCCAGAAGCTCAGATACAAAAAAATCAGACAAGGAGAATGTACCTTTACGGTTAATGTGGCCCGGCTATGGAATAGACTTCCAGCCTCCCTACGGTCTCAATTCGATTTGCAAAGATTCAGGAAAGCACTGAAGACCTGGTTATTTCCCCACTAGCGGCTGCTTTTCAGCCTGTCATCTGCTGCATCTTACATAATGGTTCAGCTCCAGGATACCATTTTTGGTCACAGTGCGCTCTATAAATAACCCCTTACATTACATGACATCCCATTTTACAAAAAGAGGAGAGATGGACTATCGGAGAACCTGAAGGCCATTAGTCTAGTGCAATGAAACTCTTCATTACGATCATTCTTTGGAACCTGCAGGAATGACAGAATGAAAACCGGCATGTGGTGTTTTCAAACCTGGTCTGTCAAAAATACATAAAATAAAGGGTCAGCAATCATTGTATATGTTGCCCACTAAGATGATCATGCCCTCACACAAAATGATTCTAGATTTCAGCTCGCTGTTGACTGGTGTTCCTGTGGAAAAAGTTGCACATGTCAGGGCAGAAGACACTGAGCTAATATGTACAACAACACAACAGCTCTTGTATGATGCAGATCAAGTGTCAAATCACCGGAAAGTTTGCAACAAATGGAATAAAAGAACAAAATTCTTCAACACCCAAACTTGGACTGAAAGAAGATCCCACTTTGGCCTTAGAAAGACTAATGTTGTACTGGCCACAATACCTAAAGTCCTCCACCACTATTCCTAGACTCAGCAGTTGCATACTGCAAAACAAATACAATTTATATCAGAAAGTAAAAGTCAAATATCCTGTTTTGGGGTCCCCAAATGCCAGAGCTCAGAAGTTATAAGTTCTTTGTGAAAGGGTTGCTATTACAGACAATAAACTGCTTCAGATATGTTGGACTTACTTACGAAACCAATAACTTTTGCTGTACACACATAGCTAATATAGTAGTAAAAGCCGAAATGATTGCAAAGTGAATATTCTGCTTCAGGATTACAAGTGAAGATTACTGTGTTTCTCAATCAAATTTTCGATGTGAAGTTCTCTGCCAGGGGGTTATATGGAGCTGCACAATGGGGGATAATTCCTCAAATGGAGATCTTAGAAGTTTGTTCAACACCAGTCCTAAAATAAGGCACCGACTGCCTCCCTCGATCTATGAGAAGCTCAATTCTGACGGATGACTGGCTAAGCATCAGTCTTGGCCCAAATCAAACATACATTTGTGGTGTGTGGTAAAATCAACCTGCCCCCAAGAATCCAAGAAAAAGTTCCTCAAGAAAACTCCAAGGAAGTCTGTATTTGCACATTAGAAGAAATGGGCATTAGTTTTGATTGATCCATTCCCAGAGGTTACAAACAGTGTAGCCTTTTTCTGACAATGCCTTCAAGGTGAAAGAACTAATCATGAGAGATAGGGAGGCCTCTTGTGGCTTTTCGAAAGTGAATGTAACTGAGAAATGGGGTGAATAAGTTCTTAACCACGTTTGCAGTTCAACCTATAGGGTTGCACATCAGCGTCTGGCAACACAAAGGAAGGATTTACTGATTAGGACTCGCAACTAATACAAGAGTATAAAGAACTTTCTGTGGATGAAACTGTGTGCTGACCTGAAAAAACACAGCCAGGTATAATGACATGGAAGGGTCAAAATTGGCCTTGATCAGGTCTCAGTCCCGACTATTGATGTTTTTGCACAGGCTCTCCACAGGGAAAAGGTCATATTGAATGGAATTTAATAGAATTGAATTTAAATTTTTATATAGTGCTTACTACCCCTGACAAGGCGTTGGAGTGCTTTATGGTGAGTAGCATGCTACCAGGGAGCCCAGAGTTGTGGTCAGTTCATTGGTTATTAGAGTTAGACTTGCATGCTATAGGAAACCATTCCATGCATTAGTTTCATTGTGGAAATTAGTGACTTAGGTGTGATCATTACAGGGGTCTATATGCGAAGCAAATAGTTGCTGGAATAGATATTATTATGCTTAAAAAAAAAAGCTCAAGACAGACAGGCTTGAGATTTAGGAGCAGTTTATACATAGACAGACTTTCCTGTTTTCAGTTTCTATTTTTGGTAAATTCTGGTGGTTTTTTTCCCAGTGTTTTCAAGCGATTGCAAAACATTAAAAAAACGGGGGTTATCAGTGGTTACACATTGTTGCGCCATTAAAAACAACAGAAACTGTGTTTTTCCGGTGTTTATGGCACGTTTTGCCTTTATTACTTTTATGCACTGGTAGTGCATGTTATATAGACCGTGTTAGTACAGTGTATATGAGGTCTGTAAGAAACTGGCGGCAGAGGTTAAAGTTAGATAGAACCTTACTCTCTAATTCTGGTAGAGTGGTCGAGCAGTAAGGCAGTATCAGAGTACAGTGTTAAGCATTTGATGTACACACTCAGTCAGCAAATGAATTCACACACTCAAGAACTGAACTCTAGGCCAATTGTTTTTGTATAAAAATATACTGTTTTATTTTAGAACCAAGCAAGCCTTGCACAGGTAAGCATAAAATACTTTCCAGTAATAAGTTACTGAATGTCGAACAGTTTGAAAATACAATAGAAATGGTACTTTGTTTGATTTACAGGGGAGCAGTAGTATGCAACACTTAGCAAATATAGTACATTGAAATGAATAGGCTTTTGCAGTAAATTACAGGTAAGTTACTTTTTATGTTACTTTTCTAACTCAGTGCTGGATACCTAGATTCAGCACTGGGACATTTCCTGCAAACAGGTAAATACGTTTTGGTTATTCGTGCGATTTTTAAAGAATATTTTCAGATTTCAAAACTTCACACTTTGACACTTTTTCTCCAAAAGGTTTCTATGTTATCCTATGGAGGAAAAACAGGTTATCGGTTTGTAGGTAAGTAATCGACTGTGGGAGTTAAGGTTCTGGGGTTAGATTCAGGGGTCCCCCAGGGTCTGTGATGCACTTTTGTTTCACCCTCAGCGGCACTAGGGCGGCCGGATGCAGAGTGTTGAGGCCCAATGTCATCCTATGGAGGATAAGGGGGTCTCCGGTTGGTGGCTGCTGGCAAGCAGGCCACTGGGTTGTGGGAGCAAAGCTCCTAGGGTTTAGGTCAGGGCAAATTGGGAACCAAATTAGCACCAAAGGTGCACCCTCAGCGGCACTAGGGCGACCGGGTGCCCTGTTTTCAATGGAGCGCCTCCGGTTAGAAGAAACACTGCAGGCTCGGGGACGCGGATCTTCTGGGTGCGACCACCACTTTGAGGGGTAAGTTGGGATGTCTTGGGTTGGTTAGGCACCGTTGGTTTGGGTACACAAGGCCGTGGGGCATCGGGTGCAGGGGTTCCTTGGGACGTCGGAAAGTCTTACCCGCTCTGGTCGCGGTAGAGGGGATCCTCTGGATTGAGGCTGCAGGCGTTGATTGGAGGCTTGAGGCAGGTCATGAGTCGCCGGATCTCGGGTCAGGATCGCCGGGGTGACGACCTCGTGGTGTTTTTCCACTCGAGCTTGGGCCGTGTTCGGCGGGTGCAGAGTGGGCTGGATTTGCGGTATCCGGCCGGAGCCAGAAGCTGCAGTTTGAACAAGTCCGGTGTTCACGGGAGAAGCAGGCTTGGAAGTGAAGGCAGGCAGGTCCTCCGGGGTTTTTGAGGTTGCTGGCTGCCGGACACACCGGGATTTCGCAGGAGCAGGTTCGAGGGGAGACAGGCCTGTAGGGCTGGGGCCAAGTCAGTGGGCGTCGTCCTTGTTAGCTCTGCACGGCTCTTCGTCCTTCTTTTCTTCTTGTTTCTTGTCTGGATCTGAGGAAGCAAGGTTCAGGGTGCCCCCTAAATACTAGATTTAGAGGCGTTACAGGTAGGTCAGGGCAGGGACCAATGGGTCCCTTCCCAGGGGTGGGTACACCCCCTATCGTGCCACTCTCCAGTGGGAGGGGGGCAGGAGCCTGTCCCTGGTTGGTTGGGTCTCCCCATCCTCAAGATGGCAGGGACTCAAAGTTGTGCTTCACCTCGCCTCCCCCACCTGAGGGGTGGAGTTGGGCACACCTGTTTCCCTCACTTGTTTTTCCCGCCGGTTCTCCCACCCAAAGTGGGGGTAGAACCAGTAGGGACCAGTTGCTGAAAGCAGCAAATTGTCTGGGGAGGCTCTCAAAGGCGGCATGCCTTTGAAGCTTCTACTTCGTGAACCCTGCCCATCCTGGGGGAGGAGGCTTGGCACCTCGTCCCAGGATGTGCATTGTTTCAGGCCCCCGAGAGCAGCAGGCTCTCGACCCAGGGGTCCAGAAACGTGTCTGGTGGTGGCAGCTGAAGCAGCCACTCAGCCTGGACACTAGAGGTGGGTTAGGTTTCAGGGGCATCTTCTAAGATGTCCTCTGTGTGCATTTTCATTAAATCCCACACTGGCATCAGTGTGGGTTTAATGTGCTGAGAAGTTTGATACCAAACTTCCCAGTTTTCAGTGCAGCCATTATGGTGCTGTGGAGTTCGTAATGACAACCTCCCAGCACCATATACTCTTAATGGTAGCACAGCACTTACAATGTCTAAGAATGGACTTAGACACTGTAGGGGTACAGGGCTCATGCACCTGTACCCTCACCACTGGTATAGTGCACCCAGCTAGAGGGGTGACTGACCTATGCCAGGGCAGTAGGCATGGCACACACAGGTGTGTGCCATGTCGACTCTTCACTTTGTTCTGCACCAAAACACGCAGCCTGCAAAGGGAGGGGGGGAAGGGGTGGTGTGGTGGTGTGGTGGTGGTGGGTGTGGTGGTGGTGTGGTGGTGGTGGGTGTGGTGGTGGTGGGTGTGGTGGTGGTGGGTGTGGTGGTGGTGGTGGGTGTGGTGGTGGTGGTTGTGGTGGTGTGGTGGTGGTGGTGGTGGGTGGGTGGTGGTGGGTGTGGTGGTGGTGGGTGTGGTGGTGGTGGGTGTGGTGGTGGTGGGTGTGGGTGTGGTGGTGGTGGGTGTGGTGGTGGTGGGTGGGGTGTGGTGGTGGTGGGTGTGGTGGTGGTGGGGTGGTGGGTGGGTGTGGTGGTGGGTGTGGTGGTGGAGGGTGTGGTGGGGGTGGTGGTGGGTGTGGGTGGGTGTGGTGGGGGTGGGGGTGGTGGTGGTGGTGGCGGGTGTGGTGGTGGTGGGGTGTGGGTGTGTGGTGGGGGGTGGGTGTGTGGTGGGGGGTGGGGGTGGGTGGGGGGTGGTGGGGGTGGTGGGGGGTGGTGGGGGTGGGGGGTGGTGGGGGTGGTGGGGGTGGTGGGGGTGGGGGTGGTGGTGGGGGTGGGGGTGGGGGGTGGTGGTGGGGGTGGGTGGTGGTGGTGGTGGGGGGTGGTGGGGGTGGTTGGTGGGGGGTGGGTGTGGTTGGTGGGGGTGGGGGGTGGGTGTGGTGGTGGGGGTGTGGTGGGGGTGGGTGTGTTGGTGGGGGTGTGGTGGGGGGGTGGGTGGGGTGGGTGTGTTGGGTGGGTAAGGTGGGGGTGGTGGTGGTGTGGTGGTGGGGGTGGGGGTGTGGTGGTGGGGGTGGGGGTGTGGTGGTGGGGGTGGTGGTGGGTGTGGGGGTGGTGGGGGTGGTGGTGGGGGTTAGGGGTGGGTGTGGGGGTGGTGGGTGTGGCGGTGGGGGTGGGGGTATGGTGGTGTGTGGGTGGGGGTGGGTGGTGGTAGGAGGGTGGGGGTGGGTGGGGGTGGTGGGTGTGGCGGTGGGGGTGGGGGTATGGTGGTGTGTGGGTGGGGGTGGGTGGTGGTAGGAGGGTGGGGGTGGGTGGGGGTGGTGGTAGGTGTTGGGGGTGGTGGGGGTGGGGGTGGGTGGGTGTGGTGGTGGGTGTGGTGGTGGGTGTGGTGGTGGGTGTGGTGGTGGTGGTGTGTTGGGTGGGGGGGTGGGTGTGGTGGTGGTGGTGGTGGGTGTGGTGGTGGTGGTGTGGTGGGTGTGGTGGTGGTGTGGTGGGTGTGGGGGTGGTGGTGTGGGTGGTGGTGGGGGTGGTGGTGGTGGGTGTGGGTGGTGGTGGTGGGTGTGGGTGGTGGTGGTGGGTGTTGTGGTGTGGTTGGGGTGGGGGTGGGTGTGGTGGGGTGGGTGTGGTGGGGGTGGGTGGTGGGGGTGGGGGTGCATGGGGTGGTGGGGTGGGTGTGGTGGTGGGTGGGGGTGGTGGTGTGGTGGTGGTGGGGGGGTGGGTGTAGTGGGGGTGGGGGGGTGGGTGTAGTGGGGGTGGTGAGGGTGAGGGTGGGTGTAGTGGGGGTGGTGGGTGTGGTGGTGGGTGTGGGGGTGGGTGTGGTGGGGTGGGGGTGGTGGTGGGTGTGGTGGTGGTGTGGTGGGGTGGGTGTGGTGGTGGGGGTGGGTGGTGGTGGGGGTGGTGGTGGGGGTGGGGGTGGTAGGTGTGGTGGGTGTGGGGGTGGGTGGGGGTGTGGGGGTGGGTGTGTGGGGGTGGGTGGTGGTGGTGGGTGTGGTGGTGGGTGTGGTGGGGGTGGGGGGGTGGGTGTGGGGGTGGTGTGGGGGTGGTGGGGGTGGGTGTGGGGGTGGTGTGGGGGTGGTGGGGGTGGTGGTGGTGGGGGTGGGTGGTGGTGGGGGTGTGGTGGGGGTGTGGTGGTGGGGGTGGGTGGGTGTGGTGGGGGTGGGTGGTGGTTGTGGTGGTTGTGGTGGGTGTGGGGGTGGTGGTGGGTGTGAGTGTGGGGGTGGTTGTGGTTGTGGGTGTGAGTGGGGGTGGTTGTGGGGGTGGTTGTGGGTGTGGTGGGGGTGGTTGTGGGTGTGGTGGGGGTGGTGGTTGGTGGGGTGGTGGGGGTGGGGGGTGGTGGTGGGTGGGTGTGGTGGTGGGTGGGTGGGTGTGGTGGTGGGGGGGTGGGGTGGGTGTGTTGGGTGGGGGTGGTGGGGGTGGGTAAGGTGGGTGTGGTGGTGGTGGGTGTGGGGGTTAGGGGTGGGTGTGGGGGTGGTGGGGGTTAGGGGTGGGTGTGGGGGTGGTGGGTGTGGCGGTGCGGGTGGTCGGTGTGTGGGGGTGGTGGGGGTGGTCGGGGTGTGTTGGTCGGTGTGTTGGTCGGTGTGGTGGTGGGTGTGGTGGTGGGGGTGGTGGTGGGGGTGGGGGTGGGAGTGTGTGGGGTGTGTTGGGGGTGGGTGTGGTGGGGGTTGGTGTGGTGGGTGTGGTGTGGTGGGTGTGGGGTGGTGGTGGGTGTGGGTGGTGGTGGGTGTGGTGTGGTGGTGGGTGTGGTGTGGTGGTGGGGGTGGGGGTGGGTTTGGTGGTGGGGTGGTGTGGGTGGGGGTGGGTGGTGGTGGGGTGGTGGGGGTGGGTTTGGTGGTGGGGGTGGGTTTGGTGGTGGGGGTGGTGTGGGTGGGGGTGGGTGGTGGTGGGGGGGTGGGTGTGGTGGTGGGGGTGGTGGGGGTGGGTGTGGTGGTGGGTGTGGTGGTGGTGGGTGTGGTGGTGGGGGTGGGGGTGGTGGGGGTGGGTGTGGTGTGGGGTGTGGGGGTGGTGGGTGTGGTGGGTGTGGGTGGGTGTGGGTGTGGTGGTGGGGTGGGGTGGGTGTGGTGGTGGGTGTGGTGGGGGTGGTGGTGTGTGGTGGGGGTGTGGTGGGGGTGTGGTGGTGGTGGGGGTGGGGGTGGGGGTGGTGGGGGTGGTGGTGGTGGTGGGTGGGGGGTGTGGTGGTGGTGGGTGTGGGGGTGTGGTGGTGGTGGGGGTGGGGGTGGGTTGGTGGGTGTGGTGGTGGAGGTGTGGGTGTGGTGGTGGAGGTGTGGGTGTGGTGGTGGTGGGTGTGGTGGTGGGTGTGGGGGTGGGGGTGGTGGGGGTGTGTGGTGGTGGGTGTGGGGGTGGTGGTGGGGGTGGGTGTGGTGGGGTTGGGTGGGGTGGTGGTGGTGGGGGTGGGGTGGTGGTGGTGGTGGGGGTGGGGTGGTGGGGGTGTGGTGGGGGTGGTGTGGTGGTGGGGTGGGGGGTGGGTGTGGTGGGGGTGGGGATGGTGGGGATGGTGGGGGTGGGGGTGGTGGGTGGGGTGGTGTGGGTGTGGTGGTGGGGGGTGGTGGGGGTGGTGGTGGTGGGGGGTGGTGGTGGGGGGGGTGGTGGGTGTGGTTGGGTGGGGGTGGGGGTGTGGGTGTGGTGGTGGTGGTGGTGGTGGTGGTGGTGGTGGGTGTGGTGGTGGTGGGTGTGGTGCGCCTCGGCCTCTAAGGGTGGCACAATAAGTGCTGCAGCCCTTAGAGGTCTTCCCTGGTCACAGTGCTCTGGGTACCTGTGGTACCATTTACCAGGGGCTGACCTGTGGCCAGAGATGCCAATTGGGTACAGTTTTGGGGAAAGAACACAGGCCCTGGGAACCTGATTGGCAGGGACCCAGGGCACAACAAGTCAAAGTGCATCAGTCTGGCAAAAAGTGGGGGGGTTACTGCAACAGAAACCCACTTCCTTACAAGGTCCAAATACATTTTTACAAATCAAACTTATTGTAGTACACCATACAATACTTCAGTGAGTCTTTGGTCATGCATGCTCGCTCTTTCCTTCCCATGTAAACTTTTATCTGTGAAAATGTCCTCTCAACATTGGCACTTGAGACGGGCAACGCCAAAACAGCCAGTACACAATTTGCTAACTTTGGCCCCTAGGATAGCTTTCCATGCCAATACTGGTGCACCTAAAGATTGCGATTCTCTGGGACAGGTTCTGCAACCAATGTGTTGAACTGGGCGCATATGCCCTCAGAGTTATTAAAGCGGTCAAAAATGAAGCAGAACTTTTGAAAGTCCAGAGAAAATTCCCCTTTATGAAAGGGATCTAGAACTTGTGTACAGTACCACAGAGAGGCTACATTGACTACAAATGCCATGGTTGGTGAAGGGACATTTCTATGCATCATTGCAAGCCATTTCTCACTCATTGTAAAATTGCTCCTCAACATTTCTGCGCTTACCAAGTGGCAAGCACTCTAACATGGAACATGTTGCAGTGCCAAAGTCACTAAAAGTGTCGCCCAGCCTACTCTCAAGGAGATGTTTCACATCTACACCAATTATGCTGAACATTTGGTAGACTCTAGTTTTTATTATGTCCACTACAGCAGTCCTGTTTTCCTATAAACATTTAAGAATGCAGTAGTGTACTTTTTCACATTACTATCAATATGCGACCAAAGACCCTCACATTCTTGCCTTTGGCATCATCACTCAGCAACAATTCTGTACACGGTTCCACATGGATAGATAGTATAGCATTCATGGCCTCTAGGACTGAGAAGCACCAGCTAAATGACCCAGTTGGGATGACTTTCTTTGATGCCGCACAAAATGAGAAATATTTGCGTTTTAGTTCACACTCATAACAAAACAGTGCACCAGAATGGACTAAAAAGTCAATAGCATTCTTTCAGCATACAATCTAGCAAGTGGCAAGGATCTCTTACAGGGAAGCAGTTCAGCTCTGGTATCAATTTTGACAGGTCATCACACACCGTTTTCATATACGTAGCTGAATCACTGCAACTACAAACAATATTACTCCAATCTTTGTTGAAGTTGGTAAGAATTTTTTGCAGCAGTATTCCACGTGACACTGCGTTCCATGTTTTCCAAAAGTCTGGTGTCATGTTTTCACCACTATCCCAGATGCTTGATGACAGCACTCTCTTCACATACACCTGTCACTACACCTTGCATTGAATGTTTAAAGCCTGGGGTGTTTGTCAATTCACCTACAATCTGACTCGCTAGAAAATGGGGCTGATGTATCAAGGGGTTTTACCCATTCTCTGTGGGTAAATGTGATGGTACATATTGGAAAAGATTCTTATGAAACCAGCCATTTTACCTATCAGTTAAATATGATTTTGATATTTCCTGATTCTCCACAGTTTATTAAATAATTAAACAAGACCTAAAACATGCTTCTAAACCCTCCATCTTTAGACCAATGACCACAAAACTGAAAATAACAAAAGGAAGAAGAAACAATATTTTAGTGACATCCCTAAACAACAAAACTCGAGCAGAATAATGCTAGCCCAGTCTTTCTTGCTGCCTCCTTGTAAAACAAAGTTACATTTTTTTATTGGCCCCTTCAGGAAGAAATAAAAATGACTTGCACTCTTTTCTTTGAATGATATTTAGTTTGTGGTTGTGCAGGTGTTTTTTCAGTGTTTATATGTTTACACTGGTGAGGGCTATTTCCCTGTCTGTGGGGTTTTATCAGTTATTATAGGTTTAAACCTAAAACAGGATAGCCTATATATAGAAGAGGGATATAAGGAAGCCTGGGTGCTAGTAATACAGGGTCATGCAAGATTTTAGGAAATATAGCAGGTGGAGGTTTTTTGCGACCGCATGCAATATATTGTTGTAAACCTGTGGAAAGAAACAGTTTTAAACTCTGCTCTATGGGAAAGTGGCTTTTTAAAGACGTCACCATACTTACCTCACTACAAAAAGCAAACCCAGTGCTTGCTGAGACCTTTTTACCAGCGACCGTGAAGCAGTGCGACATTTTAGCACATCCCAGTACCCATAATTACAATTTGACAACACCATTACTGTATGCAATGCGAGCAATACTTTCAAACCTAGAAAGACCCCGATGTGTACCTGCTACAGCGGTATATTCACTACAGTTTATGCAAATCATTTTACACCATACATTAACCACAGATAAAAACTTGTTATGTAAATACCACCAACTTAAAATATAGCAAGACAGATGATAAACCCTGATAAATATGTTGCAGCAATCAAAATTTGAGTGCATGTTTGTGAACCATTAACCACCTGATTCAGAAGGTGCTGTCCCGCGTGTCCACTTGAAGAGCACCCCAACAGACACCATGTCCTGCAGATGAATGTCTGACCTCACCTTGACACTCTTGCATCCACCATGCCTCATCGCAATACTATTTTTTACTTTAATTTTTTGTCTGTCTAGCATACTAATAATTTCCATTATATTACACTTCACTCTGAAGTAAAAGTTTTCTCAATTTTCCTTAGTTTCTTCAATATACTTATTTATGTGTTTTGCACTCATTGCTAGCGTTAAGTTTATTTGTTCATATTTCACTTTTTTTTTTTACTGTAATCTTAAGCATTACAAGCATAATAAAATAGGTTGAACTTACAATGACACAAAGCGAAAATGTGTATTCTGCCAAAACCATTGCATACTTACAAATTTAAGGCTCAATTTACTTTAAATAGAGTACTATCTTAATCGTATTCAAACAGATTTTGAATAGTGCAAGTATATTTCACATGCCAATGATTTCTTCAAATTATACATTTCTTATAAGCTTTTGAAACAATTGTGCGCCCTGACCCTCACCAAAATGTCCTTATGGTCTCCGCTCCACGAACTTCCCCGTAATACCTCTTGCAAATCCTCTAGATCATGTACAGATTCTTTCCTTTTAAAAAGTGAAGAACAAAGTTTCCAAGGCAATCTGTTGAGCACTCTCATTGCGTTCCCTGGAAACTTAAAAACTGCAATATCCAGAGCCGTTAAACTCCCACTTTCTGTGCCAGCTACCGGTTATGTACAATGAAATTGTATCTTTATTTCTGCAGATCTAGGAGATACAAGGATAACAGACAAAAAGATCATTAAAAGCACCGAGGGGGTTAACGGATATACAGATGGGACGAATAGTCAACAGGTGAGGTGGCTAGACAGACGGTCTGGTGGTGTGAGCGGGTCCGGAACCGTTTGCAGCACGATGGAGGTGCACATAAAAGCCGCTCCAGTGATGGAGGCAGCAACGATCAGTTGAACTGAGAGGGAGGATCGGGCAGGAAGATGGCCTTCACAATATGGCCTCTTTTGGCTCCCCAAACCCATTTGCGACTGGATGAAGGTGAATTGTGATTCTCATCTCTCGGTGAGCAGAGGGAAGCAAACAAGATATGTTTTGGAGGGCATTTATGTATTTTCCGTGCCCCAACAAAGTGGACAATAGCTATCCCTCTGGACCTGCTGAGTGGTGGAGCTGACGTCATGTGCCCTCAATAAAATCAAGTCCTGACATTAATTTGAATATCTAGTTGATTTGGAGGTGTTCGGGAGACCTCATTTTCAAGCACCTGGCTCTTATCTAGCAAACCACAATCACTATTCCACTTTATGCTCTCTCTTGGCTGAAATACCCCACATGAAGTTAAAATACAATACAGTTTCTGTTCCTCTAATTTGGCAAAAGGAATGCTAATGTTTTATAAAAGGAGGAGTCCATGGCTAACTATTGTGTATTGGGGAGAATGGAGGGCAGTGGAGAATATGTTAGAATGTGGGATGGTTGCCTGGGAATGGGTATTCAATGGGAGACTGTTTGGACAGCGGAGGCAAGGAGTTGAGAGAAGGGAAGATGCAGTGTGCTGAGGCTGCGAATAAAATTGAAGGAAGCTTTACCGATTGCTGTGTGCTCTGCCCCTTATCACAAATTGGCGACGAGGATGGGATCAGCGCACCGGTCCGGCTGCCTAGAAGTTTCTACTGCATGCGTATTATATTGAAGAGGATTTAACTTTGTCGAAGGAAGTCAACCTCTAGTGGCTGATCTTTTGTTCTGGGGTAAGGTGCAAGAGAGGCAAAGACGTCAAGTGAGATTAACTTTCAGTGGATGGTTAAGCGTCAGCGTAATTAAAGCCTGTTGATGGGGCTATTCAGTGAGAGATTTGCTCATTAATTTACGGCCTTTAAGCAGCGTTTCAACAATAAACGCCACCCCAGAATCGTGGCATAGACTTTGGGCATTCAAGCAGCATTATTATATTGTTATTTATAAATTGCCTATGGATCAGACTTGCGGGCACGTCTTGCACAAACCTTTGTGCCACGAGTGTCTTTTAGCGTATTCTCTGTGGAGGCATGGCGTGTGCTGCATGTGGCTGATTTTCTCTGATTGAGACCATTTAATAAAATTTGTGCCTTACCTTGAACTCCAATTGTAGCCGGAACCAGGTGTACCCAGACTTAAGTTGAAGCAATGGTTCAACATATTTGAAAGGTATTTATTGGCCATTGATGGGGTTATTTTTCCAACTTTCTGGAGAGAAACAAATTGTACCATTGCCTAAGATCAGAGGGTCCAAGGATTTTTGATCACCAGCCCCAAGTGAGATCACCAACTTCCATTGAATGGGATGTGTACACCGAAGCAGTAAAAAGACTAGAGAAACATTTTAAGGATGATTTGAGTATCATCTTAGAAAGACACAACTTTTTTTTTTTTTTTTTTTTTTTTTTACTAGGAAACCCCACCAGCAAGAGTCAAAAAATTTATTTCTAGCAGAATTAAGAATACTGGCTTCTACATGCGAATTTGAAGGGCTGTTGGATATATATTTGAGAGATCAGCTAGTGGTAAATTGTTTTGACAGTCGTATACAGGAGAGGATTCTGTGCTGCAGGAATGCGTGTGTGGAAGAAACTCTAGAAAACGCTAGAGGAATTTAGTGTTCTGTGATGATAAACAGACATGCAACAATCACCTGAGAAAGTGGGGGTGAAAAATCCAACTTCTAGGTCCTCACCAACATTGAAAGAAAGAAACAGGAGAAAAATGTCAACACTATGTTGAATTCATCTTTTCGGTGTAGCTGTAAAAGTCGCATGGCCTATTTTAAAAATTGCCCGGCAGTGGGAAAAACGTGTCTAAAAAAACAAGTGCATTTGGAAGAGTAATTCCCAGAAGGTGGTATTTGTGGGGGAGCATTCCAGCTCTCTGTCTTTAGGTGCTCAGGACAGCACCGGTTCAGATGGTAGAGTGGTTTTATCTGTACAAATGGTAGGTACTATTGAAGACCAAGAGTTGAAGGGGGATCCTAAGTGTGAAGTGCACATAGGTCAAGTACCTTTAGTAGTAACAGTGGACTCTGGCTCTCCCATCACAATCATATCACAAAAATTGTTCGAGCCAGGAGTGGCTGCAGGTAAAATTAGACAACCCAGACATTCGCACAGTTGCGTTTGGTGTTCAAGAAATTGAAATGATTGGGTTTTTCAGGGAAAGAATCAGATTTGAAAATAGGGAGATACATGCTAAAGTATACGTGACCAGGATAGAGTATAATATCTTAGGATCGGTAGATCAAGGATTGTTTGGTATGGTACCCAGAACCAGGTGCCCAATATCACTGGAGAGACATGTTTGCATGGTGGGTTAGATTTCATCAGAGCGAGCTATTTTTAGGTGCCTACTGGCCTGTTCTGGCGAGTTGATTAAGAACAGGTGTTCTCCTCACTCAAAGTGAATCAGCAATAAAGTCGCCTTTAAATCTTGTTTTTATCTTGTTAAATTTGCTGTGGTTCAAAGACAGAGGTCAAATATCAGCTTATGTCTTGTACAGTTTGCCTATTTTATCCTAGACGCTGGTTTTTATTTTTATTTCTCCGACTGTAGTTAGAAATTTTGAAAGGGAACTGACTGACAATCATGCTGTACGAGTGTGAAAGGAAAGGCTGAAGGATGTCGGAGTTTTTTTCCTTACACAACATTTACATAGCTTGTAAATGAACTGTATAGATATATCCGTAGTTATGAAAGCAATTTATTTTTTATTCTGTGTGATGGAAACAAAGATTTTAATAGGATCAAAACAAATCAGAACACTTAGTGATGTGAAAATGATAAAAAAAATCACTGTTTTTATGCTATATAGTTTTATCAGTATAACTGCATGATAGTGGGAGTGGTTGTGGCCATTTCAATGGAAAGTGTGCTACCACATCATGCCTTAGTAATATATTTATTTAAAGTGAGAGTTTTTAAACATGACCTGAAAACATTCCTGCCCTTGTCCTGATGACAATGCTATTAGTAAAGTAAGAGGCAAATCAGGGAGCATATGTACTCCAAATGTGGGCTACATTGTTATTATCCATGAAGCAAAAGTTTAGGTATTTACATCAAACAAAATAGTATTTTTTTGTACAGCAGAAATGCCGAGCTCACACATTTGAAGGTGCTTTCATAAGTGATGATGAAGAAAAAGGTGACACTCTAAAATAAAATATCTGCCTAGGATCACATAACGTGAGAACAGTTTACAGGTCAAACGCATTAGACCTGCAGGTCTGGTAATATTTTTATGATTTTTCGAGACCTGAGACGCTCTAAGCTTGTCCTTAAATGAGATTTTGAGTAAATATTATAGGTTGTTTTAGGATAAATTGGGGTTGGTTAGATGGTTTGAACATTGCATCACATTAAAACCTGATGCCGTTCCGGTTGCACACAGAGTGAGGAGTGTCCCTTAAAGAAGCTTTGTGCAGAAAGTCATTGAGCCGATAGATTTGGCACAATGGATATCGCAGATCGTCATGAGCAAGAAATAAATCGGGGGAGTTAAGGATGTGTGTGGATCTGAGGTCCTTGAATAAGAAAATCTTGATTGATTGTTTCCCCCATCCCGCCGTTGCTGCTTGCTGCCAGGGGCTGTTGTGCTGGGGGAGGAGGAGGACTACACTTCCCAGCAACCCTCTGCCTCTGACGTCGTCCTCAAGTGCAGGGGCACCATAAAGTTGCTGGAGGCGTCCGACCGGGCCAAGAGCAGGCCCGTCTGTGCCTGTCCTCTGCCAAACTAGGCTGGGCCATCCCTCTTGGTTTTTCGATGTGGATCTTTGGCTCTTTCTGCAAATTCCCCACATCCTCCTAAATACAAGGTAGGACCCATGGTGAAGAGGAAGTGTGTTATGCCTGCTATTAAGGATCACCCATTGACTGCAACCATTACCAGCGTTCTCACCACGGCAATGGGGGCAATTAATGAAATTGAATCTGTGGAAGAAAGGTTGGGGGAATACAAAAAAGGCCCTGTTACTTAGTCCCCCATCGGGGGTAGCTAGTACTCCAAAGTTTTATGTCCTGCAGGGGTTAACAAGCCCTCAGCGACGGTCTCAAACCCTTGTGTATATCAGGGTGATCTAGAGATTGCCACTAACTAAGTAGTGGGTGGTCACTCTGATGGCGTTTTTTGACGGGGGCAGAAATAACTTAAGGGATGTAATAAACTGAACAGTAGCCAAAAGCCACCTGTAGATCGTAAAATAATTATTCCTGGCAAGGAGAATAAGGGAAAAGCCCTAGCAAAGGAACCAGTGAAGCAAGCTATGGGCGAGCCCTTAACACATGCTCAGTTCGCAAGTACCATGGATAAAACTTTGAAAACCTATTTGAATCCACTTACGAATATTTATAATAGTATGGACACCTCATTGAAGACCTTGATTGCCTCAAGTCCTACTAGTATAACCAGTGGTATCAAAAAGACGATTGCTCTGGAGCCTACATCAGTCTGGCAAAATCGTCCAGCCTCTCAGTGCGGTTAAAAGTTACAATCTCCGCAAGGGATTACTCAACAACAAGATAATATTCTGGCCCCTGATTCTCTGGCCCATCCCACTCAAAAGGGAGAAAATAGGGCCCAGAGCCTGGATCACAGGCAGGGGTGAGCACAAACTGACCTTGGATCTAATACTCCAGAGAAAGACGCTTTTCCTATCATCAGGCAACCAATAATGAGAACAAGCACTAACCGAGTCCTCCATCTTCCGCCAGAAGCTACCCCGCTGGTTATAGTGTTTAAAAATGTCCCTGCACTACGGTCTGAGAGGGACACATCACAGTTAAAAAAATAAATAAAGTTATTCACCGACTATCAAGATTGACAAACTAGCTTAATTGTGAGGACTTATTTAGGAACATAATGTGCAGAGTCTCATGGGTGGACTCAGAAGTAGAGGATGACATTGGTGATTGTGTCGTTATTAATTTTAAAAACATGCATTTGGTCAGTTCTCTCGTGGAAAAACTCTCTAGGCTTAGCACCTCAAGGGGGAATATCATGGTAGTACCCTTGGGCTATTTTTTTAAGCAGAGTGTGCAAGTATCTCAAGGGCCCAGTACTTTGACCACTGTGTATCTCAGCCTTTTGCTGTTTCAACTTTTTATCATTTTTCTCCCCTTGACCAAGTCGATTGACTGTATCCACGAGTATTGACGGTTTTTCTGTCAACGTTACCTGGGAGTATGGTGAGAGTTAACAATGAAAGTATGTATACACCTGTGGTTCACTTTAACATGGTTCCAGAAAACATATCCTTACAGGGGCCAGAAATGGTGGCAAATATCTCTCCCTTAAATACATCTCTGGGAACCGCCGGTATCCTTAGACACACGGATTGCACAAGTAATGAAAGTGTGTATACAACTGTGGTTAATGTCAATGTGGTTCCAGAAAATATATCTTCATTAGGTCTAGAAATGGCGGTAAATATATTTCCCTTAAATACAGCCCTGGGATCCGCCAGTAACCTTAAACAGTGATTCTACAAGCAGAAATGGTGCATCTCTTAAAAATGTTATTGTTTCTGGTTGTCTGTTTTGGAATGTGGCAGGTCTATCGAAAAAAGTGCAGAATGGCGATTGGCTTGAGCTATTGAAGGGTTACACCATTAATTGTCTCCAAGAAACCTGGGCCAGGGAAGTTGTTTATGGGTGTCTCTATCCATACTCCAATCGGTCTGGCACTAGGGGGTCATTACAAGGAGGGGAGCTGCTTACCCTAATAGCGACGACTCTAAGAAATAAGGTCTGTGAGACACAGCTCGACTGTCCACATTTCCAAATTATTAATATTATGTTGGAGCACAGTCACATTAGTTATAGTAAATTTTTATCACAGAAAGTTTGTTCACACAAACATTGAAATAGCTGACAAGCTGGAACATTCCCTCAGTGAACATCTAAGAGGCCTTGATACTGATTTTATCATCCTCTTGGGAGGAGATTTTAATTGTAGATTATGCCCTTTATCCAAGTTGTCTCCTAGTATCCTGGGAGCGGGGGTAAGGAAGAAAAGTGCCACTTTGAACACAATCTCTGTGGTGAAAGTTTTAACTCCATTCTTTCCAAATGTTCCTTTTCTTGACAATTGACTTTCCATTGCACTCGTAACCAGACCAGATTACATACACGGGTAGAGGCCAAGGAAGTCTCATTGATTTTATTGCTCTCTCTGAATATTATAAACCACTATCAGTGAGTTTTTCTATCCTTAAAGAATGTTTTAGCTATCATTTTCCGTTATCCATTTTTTTTTAAGTGGGAAATTAAAACTACACCCTATATCTCATCACAATAATAAGGGTATACTACGGAAATGGTCTACTGTAAACCCGGATATTATATTGGAACAGTTAATGAACACTAACCGGGCTCAAATTCAGGAGTGCTTGCCCTATTAATCCAAAATGTATGCTTGCAGCTATTTCTGCTCGGACAATAAATGAAGCATTGCAGGGGGGCAGTATACTAACACCTCGAAGACCTTTTAAATGGTTTAACAGTAACTGCTCTCAGACCCAAAATAATCTTATAATGGCTCTGAAACAAAAGCCCAGAGATAACATATTGGTGAGATCTCGTCAATATCAATGCAAACAGACACTCATGACAAGTAAGATGACTATTAGACAGGATGCCTGGGAGAAACTCCATGAAGCTAGCGTTAACAAGGAACTCAGTCTTTTCTCAAAGACTGTTAATGCCCCTTTCTTCCAAGAGAGCCATAATATCGACATTGTCGTAATTACTCCTGAGAAATGGGTCAAGCATTTCTCCTTGGTATGTAGGAGTGAGGGGGGAGTCTTCTTGTTCCCGAGAGTTTGTTGGTGATTATTTAGATGTAGCTATGGTGAAGCTGGCACCTCCTACCTATGAGGAAGTCACAAAAAGCGTTGAATCAAACCATCACAAACAAAGCATCTGGACCAGGTGGTGTTCCCTTCAATCTCTTCCTGGCCAATCCTGATCTTTGGATTCCAGTATTAACTAATAATTTAAGCTGTGTAGCACATTTGGGCCCTCTGAAATCCTTATCCATCGTGATAATAGTACCTATTTTAAAAAAAGAAGATAGAGCAGACTCCAAATGCTACCGCCCAATTTCGTTGATTGACTGCACATGCAAGTTAATCGACAGGGTTATATTGGATCACTTAGAAACTTGGGTAGCCGAAAGAGGGAAACTCTGACATCCAATGCGACTTTAGAAGAGTTTTGGGCACTGCCGAACAGTGCCTTAATCCTCACTTGCTTATAAGCAAGTATACGTTGGCCAAGAATGGATCCCTCTACTTGGGATTTATGGGTTTAACATCCGCTTTTGATTGGGTGGATAGAGGGAAACTGTGGAGGAAAATGTTAGACATGGGTATAGATGCATCCCTAGTCCACTTTTTTTTAAATGTTTTTATTGATTTAGCCGTGCAAACATAGTACAATACACTGGGTAAGCAGTACATTTCGTGTACAAGTATACATAAGAGGTATCTTCTCACTGATAGAATTCCATCCTGAAAGGGAAAAGAATAAAAAAGAGCAATGTGTTTCCACAACAGTCGTATCAATCCTTATAGTATTCTACTAAGACGTATCCTGGTCAATCTTATCAAGCAAAACATAACATCATAACTCTAACTATCTCCCCCCCCCCCACCCCGAGTCACATACGTAATAACTCTGTCTTACAGGTGCAGTACAAGCCAGATACTGAGTATGTGTAAAGATGTCTTACACTAAGCCCAGGGTATGTGAGGCCTGTGGGTTTGCTACCGCCTCGGAGTTATCTGCAGTACCTTCTATCTCTACTACTCTACTACTTGTGAGGGAAGGCCCTTCCCCCCCCCCCCCGTGGACATCTGTGATCATGACGCACCAAGCCATCGCATCTTCTATTTTTTTCATCTTTTCGGATTCGCCTCATCCGAATCCGCTCTGCCGTCACCCATTCCCGCAGATCCCCAGTCCACTGCTTCACCGTGGGGGGCCTCGGACTCATCCAACTAATTGCAATCTGTCTTTTAGCCAAAACCAATCCCAGCTGGATGAATTTACGTGCAAGCTTTTTCCCTTTAGGTCTAGGGAGCAGTCCCAACAAAATCTCTTTAATAGATTGAGGTAATGTCCACCCCGTCACTCTGCGTAAAGTCTCCAATATTGACCCCCAGAAGAGCCCCAGCTCTGGGCTATCCCATATCATATGTAGGAACTGGACGTCGCCATGTCCGCACCTGGGACACCCAGCAGGGCGATCCGGGTATATTCTATGTAGTACACTCGGTGTCAGGTAGGTTTGGTGTACTACGTTGAATTGTGTAAGCTTAAATCTGGTATTGGAGCTTATACTTTTAACCCCTTTGTGCACCTTTTGCCATTCTGGCTCCGTCAAGGGCTCCCCCAGGACCACATCCCGCTTAGCCTGAATAGGGAGTGGGTGCATCCTCAGATCCCCTCTCAATGTCTTATAGATGTGTGATACCAATCTACGGCCCCCCAATAATGTCACGAGAGCCTGAAGCGTAGCAGTAGTAGGTGGCTCCTCCGGAAACCTCGGCCACACCTCCCGTGCGACCGCAGAGATCTTGGCATACTGAAGATATTGCCCCCTACCTAGCTCAAACATGGCTTTCGCCTCCTCCCTGGTAATGAACTTTTTGTCCCGAATACAGATCCCCCATCGTGGAGCCACCCCCCTCCGTCCACCTAAGAATGGACAGTTTTGATTGCGAATTCCCAAATCCCGGCCACATGTCTTATAATATATGGGAGGCTCTCTGGCACTCGGGATCCTATCATAAGGAGGTCCGGGAGAGGGGTCCCTCCATGAGTACCCTCCAATAGCCGCTTCTCCCAGTTGTCATCCTCATCCAGCCACTGGACGGCGTGTTGCAGCTGCGTCGCCATGTAGTAAAAGCCCAGCCTAGGAACCTCTAGTCCCCCCTTTCCTTATGTCCTCTGTAGAGTATCTAATTTCACCCTTTTCCTTTTGGACCCCACAGAAGATCCACCAATAGGTGATCCAGCTTACGAAAGTATGTCCATGGAAGACGGTAGAGGGAATTCTGCATAGTGTATAGACAACGTGGGAGAATCACCATTTTAATCAATGCTACTCGTCCGATCAGGGACAGGGTTAAATCCTTCCAGAATTCAATCGATTTGCGAATGCTCTCTACACAGCTCCCCATATTGCGCTCCAGGTAGGTCTCCCGTGTGTGCGAAAGCGTTACCCCAAGATAGCGTATCGAGTCTCTAATCCAGGTCATCCCTACCCTAGGTAACTCACTCTCCTCTCTGTCCACCAGGCTCCCCATTGGGAAGAGCTTAGACTTCCCCGGGTTGAGGCAAAGCCCTGACAGTGCACCAAAGTCATTTAGCTCCCGTAGGAGCTCGGGAACCGCTTCATCCGGGCGCCTGAGGAATACCAAGGTATCATCAGCGTACATGGAGACCACGTGCAGTGTCGCTCCCAGCCGTATCCCCCGATGTGCCATCTTATACCTAAGGGAGACCACCAAAGGCTCCATCGCAAGAGCGAAAAGGAGCGGTGACGGGGCAGCCCTGTCGAGTACCTCTCTGGAGCTCCAAACTTTCCGACACCTGGTTGCGAAGGCGGATCCGAGCCGTAGGCTTATATAACAGCTTTAGCCATCTCCAATATCTTTCTCCCAGCCCCCACCGTCCAAGCACCGTCCACATATAGTCCCATTCAACAGAGTCGAAGGCCTGTCGGATGTCTAGGAGACACAAAGCCCACTCCTCCCCCTGCAGATGTGGTGCGTGCCAGACGTGCGCAATGCCTGCGCAGGTTATGCGTTGTGTTACGACCGGGGATAAACCCAGCCTGGTCTGGATGGACCAGTCGGGACATATATGGCAAGAGGCGCTCAGAATTTTTTCATCGATATTTAACAGGGAGATGGGCCTGTAAGAGCCCGGGGAAAGGGGATCCCTATCTGGCTTTAGAACCATGGTCACGAGCGCTTCCATCATGGTGGCCGGAAGGGTCCCCGTATCCAGAGCCTCGTTATATACCATCAGCAAATGATCTACCAGTTGGGGGGCAAACTTTTTATAAAATTCGGCTGGAAGACTGTCGCTCCCTGGACACTTTTCTGGTTTCAATTTTTTAATCGCGGTTAATCTTTCTCCCTTAGTGAGTGGCGCCCCTAGAGCTTCAGCATCGTCATCCTCAAGGATAGGGAATGTTATGTTCCCCAAAAAATCCTGTAATGTCTGCAGGCGAGTCTGTGTCACAGTCAAACATGTCTGATGTAGATGAGTAGCGAATGCCTGAATAATCACATCTTGGGTATATACCACGTTCCCTATGGAAGTACGAAGCTTCAGCACCGGGGTCTGTACCTTCTCTGTGTGGATGAGTCGTGCTAAGAGCACTCCCGATCTGTCCCCCCTCCATGTACAGTCGCTGTCTATAAGTGGTATAGTTATGTTTCTCCAGTCTCGACCAGGCCTCAAGAAGGTCCCCACGGAGTCGCGTCCACTCCGTCATGTCAGCGGGAGTCTTATATAGTGTACGCTCTAGAGACTGTAGTCGTTTCTCTAAAGTGTCATTGTCAGCACTGAGCTGCTGTCGGACCCCATAAGTAGTTCTCATGCAAACCCCTCTAATAACGACTTTCATTGCCTCCCACTCTGTGGATCAAAAGGCCGTGGATCCCCAGTTTTCCCCAAAGTAATGGCCAAGTGCCTCAGTCACTGTTTGCACATATGGAGGGTCCGTGAGGGCCTCGGCCCAAAGCCGCCGCAACGGAATAGGTGGACGTCCCGGTCTGCTAGTGAGGATCAACAGTAACTGCGCGTGGTCGGAGAGATATCGCGGTAAGTATGAAATGGTCTGTGTGGCAGCAGACAGGCCCGCGGAAAGACAACAATGGTCTATGCGGGAAAAGGTCTGGGCTGCGGGGGTGTAACATGAGAACTCCTGTTTTTTGGGGTTGCATGCTCTCCATTAGTCCCGGAGTTGCATGCCGTGCAGGATACCTGTAAGGGATCTGAGCATGCGAGTCTTGGTGGGATCTCTGGGTGGTTCCCTATCCAGATCCCCGTCAAATATGCAAATAAAGTCCCCAAAAAGAACCTCAGCCCCCAAATATGGAGAAGCCGCCTTTAGGACAAGCGGGAAGAAATCTGGGCAATCCAGATTGGGGGCATATACATTGATCATACATATTTCTCTCCCTTCCCACCTCCCAAACAGGATAACAGATCGCCCTTCCGGGTCCAGGACATGATGAATGTGTTGGAACGGGACCCCTGGCGCCACCCATATAAATGCCCCTCGTGCAAAACCCGAATATGATGTGGCGTAGATCTGTCCCCTCCATCTCTTCCGTACGCTCTGTATTGAGTTCCCCCATATGTGTTTCCTGCAGTCCCGCTACCGCTATCCTATATCTTTTCAGCAAGGCGTGTATCCTTCGACGCTTATCTAGGCCTACCATCCCTCAGACGTTCCAATTAAGGACCTTCAACGTTTGTGCTGTCCTAACAATAGAACAATAAGCACCCACATCTTACGCCCCAAAAATCAGTGTGCCCACCCTGACAGTTCCCCAGCCTTTGCAACCAAGTGTAATCCTGTGTGACTCTATTGGTTCCCTCGTAACAACAACTTGTAAGAAATGAACAAACCTTTTATCTCACCCCCTCCCCCCCATGGGCAGTAGCATAGATTGGTATTTTCGCACCTCCCGTGTCCAACACCAAGCAATACATACCGCCCCAAACCCCCCTCCACCCCCCCCCCCCACACTTGGACGTTCCAAGGTCAATATGCGTTGGTTAAGGCATTGACCTAAGCCGTCGTCATCCAATATGTCAGAAATTGCATCTGCTAAACGCTGTGCAAGAGAGTTGGTGACGCAAGGCGCGAGATTCCTCTCAAGGTTCCCCGGCGACCCTGGTCTCTAGTGGGGGCGTCGCTGCTCCTGTAGCCGCCCGCGATCCCATCAGATAAACCACGCCATCTGACCCCCAACCTATATGTATTAGATAGCAAGAGTAGGCCACAAAGGAAACACTCAACAAGGTAGACAGGGATAGCAGCCCCCAGACTAGAGATGGCGATCCCCCATGTACCCTCAATATAACAGTCTCATTTCAAATACCAACTTGCCATCGCAACTGTAATACAAACATGACTTCTCTACATTACAGCAGGTAATGTTCAGTGCGTGAAGTTCATTCGTGTCCACTACCGGGCTCATCAGCCCTCCGCTCAGTGACCGGAGACGTGTCCGCCGAATCTGGGACCACCTCCGAGTCAGAGGCCTGCAACGTGCCATCACGCCTGACTGTGATCTGACTCAGGCTCATCGTCCTTTGTTGTGGTTTCTGCCGCGTGGATTGTCTCCGGCCTCTCGAGGAGGATAGCGAAGATGGCGTCCCGATGGAACTCATAGAGGGGGCCAGGCGTCTCCCGTCCGGGGCGCTGGTGTCCAGCCAGTCGCTCGCTTCTCCAGCGGAAAAGAAAAACAATCCTCGCCCCCTCACTCTCCACCCTGAGCTTCGCCGGGAACATGAGGCTGTATTTCAAGTTTAAGTCTCTCAGTCTCCGTTTTACTACAATGAAGGTTTTCCGCTATTCCTGAACTCTTTGGGTGTAATCCAGGAATATTGCAATGGAATGGCCCTCAAAGAAATATCTTTTGCCACTACGTGAAAGCTGAAGTAAAAGGTCCCTGTCCCGAAAGTGAACAGTTTTGCAATTATGGCTCGGGGAGGTGCTCCAGGTCTAGGAGGGGCAGCCAGCGCCCTGTGCGCCCGTTCCACACTAAGGAACTTCGACAAGTGTTTGGATCACTCACGAAATGGCTCCCAATCTTCCAAGAACAGGCCCACGTCCGGCCCTTCCGCTTTCTCTGGAAACCCCACAAATCGCAGATTCCCTCTTCTGGAGCGACCTTCTGCGTCCTCTGCCCTATCATCAAGCTTGATCACCTGACGCTTCAACTCCACCACTGTTTCACTAAGGTTTTTTACCTCTTTCTTGAGGGCCTCTGTGTCTTTCTCAGTGGTCGTCACTCTGTCAGACACTTTTCTGAGGTTGCACCCTAATAAATTAATCAATAGCCACAGCATCAATCTTAATCATATCATCTCTAGTGGATTGGATGGCCCTAATAACATCCATCAGTGTTGGAGCATCCCCGGAAGCTTCCTCCATCGTTTCTTTTTCCATTATAGGGTCTTCACACCTGTTCTCCGGACCATGGGATATGGGTTGAGCGTAATTGGAGATCTTGTTGGATTGTGATTTCGCTGTTTTATCTTTCCTCATACTGCCCTGCGGGCTGTAACAAGGTTGTCCGTACGGTTCCTCTCCGCAAGAGGTGTGGCCAATCCGTGCCTCACCTTACTACTATGTATTCCAGGAAAGGTTGTGCGCTTCACCACGCAGAGTACCGCTCTCCTCTACCCGCATTGGCAGGACACCGGGCAGAAGCGAATACTTCTACTATCCGTACTTCCGGGGCAGAGACCTCTCAGCCACCGCACCTCGCCGTTGTCCTGCAAGGTGGCGAGCCCAACTAGGACATCCGGTACCACCTACGTGTGGTCCCCCAGGGGACCTGTCAAGAATCCTCCAACTCGCTTCTAGGCCACTGGGATGGGACCTTGGATCGTCTCCTCCGCTGTCCTAACCTTCTCCCTCCAGGCACCACACGAATCAGACTGCTCCTCCCACAATCGTCATAGCATCCCAGCTGGTGGCTGCTGTGGGAACACACTGTTCAAAGGTGCTTCAGACTTCAAATCTACACCACCCAATTCTCATCACCTGCAACCTCCGTATGTATGTTCCCCTGGGCAAGCTGTTAGTATCCCTTATTAAGCCATGCAGGTCACATTCAGGGGCTGCGCCTTATGTCAGGTGCCACTTGCCTCTCCGTCTGGATTTAGTGTGCTCCCGTGGTTCCTGGGAAAATATAGAGATGCAGAGTACACGTAGCCTCCAAGCACAGCCGGGCAAAGTCCTCTGCAATTTGAGGCCGCGGGAGTCTGATTATGACTCGGCGCGTCTCACCGACACCCAATGCTGCACTCAGTATATTGCAGCTGGAGGACCCGACGGATTCAGGCTCCTGCCTCCAACTCTCGATCGCCCCGGCCTCCTCCCAAGGGGCCCACATTCCAGCTAGTCGCTTCCGAGGCCCAGGTATCGTTTCCTCCGCTCCGGGATCTGACGGGGCGCGCCACCATCCGGCCCAAACGGGAAAGGCTCCCACCGTCCGCGTGCACCGGGTCCGGGCCGCCCTGCAGCAGGCGTTAATCAGCTGAGACTGAGCCGCTCCGGACGGCTCCGCATGAGGGCAGGATCAGGAGGACCGCACCGCCTCTCGGCGTGGGGCCGCACCTCCGGGCTGCAACAGCTCCACGCCCCCTACAGCTCCAGGATCGGGATCACCGCCGCAGAGCCCCGGACTCGATCTCCTCACCTCAGCGGCTCCAGGGTCGGTTCACGGGACACCTCGGCACCCAACACTTCCCCTCAGGTTCGCGGTCCAAGGCTCTCCAGGACAAGATGGCGTCGCCGCACAGTCCGGGCTGCTCTGTCTCTCAGGGGGCTGCTGCGATATTCACCTCTCCGCAACAGTCACCAGCAGAAGCGCGGGGGTCTGCTTGAAATCAGGATACGATCTGGGATCATGTTCAAGGAAGGATTATGCAGGATTCCAGGTTACAACGGGCCGCCACACGGAGCTCTCCTAAAACACGTCTAGGCGGCCATGCTGTCAGGCCACGCCCCATCCCTAGTCCACTTCTTAGCGCAGATGCATCAAGATGTGAGTGGAAGAGTCCGATATGGAGCAGATGGTGAACTGTCCCCACCAATTTAAATGAATTCTGGAGTTCGTCAAGGGTGTGTGCTAGCCCCTTTTTTTGTTTGTTTATATATTAATGATCTGGAGAGATCTTAATCTGGGGCAGGCTGACGTCCCGAGAGTAGGTACTAGAAATCTCCCAGCCTTGGTCTATGCTGATGGTTGTGTTTTGATGTCTAGAACTGGTGTGGGTCTGGACATGCTTCTAAGTAGATTTAATGATTTTATGTGTGACCTTGGATTGAAGACCAATCCTATGCTCTGGTGGTTGGGAACACCCCGCCCCCCTAAAGTCCTGTTTCATCAATAGTGATAAGCAGCTTTATGTCCCAACCTTTTCCTATTTAGTCATTCCTTTTGATCAGAGAGGAACATGGCCACATCTTGTTGATATTAGGAAAAGTTGTTTTGATCGAAATTTGGGGGCACTATTTAGGTTTGCGAAGAAACTGGATTCTAGACCAATTGAATAGTTGATGAATATCTATAAGGCACGCTCTTGCTCTGTTATCTTATACGGGGCGGGAGTATGGAGCTTTTGCAATCCGCCATGCCTACAGGCTGCAGAAAATTATTTTCTCAGACGTCTTTTGGCAGTCCCCACTAGCTTGCCAATCGCACTATGCCACATGGAATTAGGCTTGACTCCTTTAATTCATTGCATAAAAACTGCACCAATAATGTTGTGGCACTCATTGTGGGTAAAAGAAGAGCCTGTGCTTAATCGTGGAATAATACTAGACTGTATGAGCTTAAACTATATGCAGTAAATACAGTGGCTCAAATACATCAAAAAGCAGCTTGAACAAGTTGGGAGAGTGGATTGTTTAAGTAACCCGCAATTAATTGCAAAAATCCCGAAACTACATCTGAAGAGGGAATTATTTTGATTTTAAAGATGAGTAATGAATGCATGGAGATGGGAAAGAAGAGAGTAGAGTAATATCTGCCGCTGGTTTGCATTGAAGGTCTAGAGCCTTATTTATTGTTTCCATTTAGCCATTCTGAAAGGTTTTATCTTGTTAGATTTATGTTCTGTATAGCACATCAGTTGGTTTCTCATCCTCGTAAAGCATATTGTGAGACTGAGCTTCATTTGTGTCCTTGTGACTGTCACATCAGAACATGGTTCATTTCCTTTTCTTTTGTCAATTATACTCCAAACCGCGGAGAGATTTTATTATCCCATTATTAAGGGCTCTGAACATCAGGAAATGTCGACCAGCCCTGCATTACCTTCAGCTCCTGAAAACAGAATATATATGCCAAATGATTTATAAATGTATTTCCTCTGCAGTTCGATTACGAAATCTAGTAGGGAAATTATTAAATTCTCACTGTCTGGTGATGTAGTTTTTATTTTCTTAGTCTGCACAATGCACTTTATCCCTAACTTTGTGGTTTAGGTGCGTCTTCACTGAACCAATGTGATGTATATCTACTATTGGTAATGCCTGGTGGGTCTAATGAAATTTAGATATATTGTATACTGCTCCTTTTTTATGGAATTTGAGACGGAATGTACTTATCTGAACTTGAATTCACAGAGGATGATACACAATCTCACTTGAAGTTAATTGACCAAGTACTTGGGGGTTCTACATAAACATGGTCTTACAGTAAAACGAGAAGAGTGCAGCTTCATGGTTGACAACGTGCAATACTTGGATCACAATGTGTCAGCTGCCGATATTCCTCCGAAAGTAGATCTGTTGAAAGCCATTTGAGACGGGCCTTCACCTGCTGATAAAGACCAAGTGAGGCCTTTTTTAGGAGTATGCGAGTATTTCATATTTGTTCTAAATTTTGCTCTGCAGACAGAAACGTTAAAGAAATTGTAGAGATCAGGACAAACATTTGTGTGGGAACAAGAGCAGTCAGAAGCTTTTGATAATTTGAAAGAGGCAATCATTAAGGCGTAATTTGAAAGAGGCAATCATTAAGGCGCCGGTTCTTCAGTTTTATAGAGACCGTATTCCCTCAGTTGTTACGGTCGATGCTAGTGCATTTGGTTTAGGGGCCATGTTGAGTCAGCTAGTGGAAGGAAAGGAGAACACAATAGCTTTTGCCTCTAGGAGACTTTCGGAAGCAGAGCGCAACTATAGCACGATAGAGAGGGAAGCATTAGCATGTCTTTGGGCTGCTCGAAATTTTGCCACATACTTGTAGGGCAAAGAATTCATTTTAGTCACGGACCACAAATCTTTGGTTTCACTTTTGAATGAGAAAGGGCAGGGTAATGCTAGCCCTAGCTTGATCTAGCTACTGTCCAAAATGTATGACTACATTTTTAAATCCGGCACAAACCTGGAGGGAAGAATTGCAGGGCAGATTATTTAGCTAGATGTGCGGCCGATTGTGATGTTATGAATAATTCCAACTTGGAGGAAGAATTGGTGGTGGGGTTGGTTGATGGTGTGTCAGTTACTGAGAAGGTGATTACATTGCAGGATTGCAAGTCAGGTGTGGAGAAGGATGTATGTATGAAGACACTTCTGGCAGCAGTCACTCGGGGATGGCCCATGGAAGGTGCAGTTCCCAATGAACTAAAAGTCTTCAGCAAAGAAAAGGGATGAATTGAGCGTAGAAGGTATGATTTTGCAGGGGAGGCTGCTGATTCCACCTGGTATGTTGAGATCTAAATTAGTTAGTTTGGCTCATCAGGGCCACACTGGTGTGACGGGAACTAGGAAGAGGTTAATACTTTACTATTAGTGGCCAGGAATGGATACGGATGTGGATGTTGTTCTCAGCTGGTGTACAGAATGTACTAGGGTAGATAAATCGTTATGCACAAGCAATAACCTATTATGTTCGATTGAGTTCCCTGAATTACCCGGGGAGACATTGAGAATGGACTTCATTGACCCCATGAACAGCTTGGGTGAGAATTTGCGGTTTGCTGTGGTGGTAGTGGATTATTACTCCAAATGGGTTGCATACAAATATTTTAGGGAACCAAACACAAGTAATGTCATCCACTTTTTGAGAGGTTTGTTTTATTGTGAAGAGGTACCCTCAGTCTTGATCAGACAATGGAGTGCAGTTCAAGTACAGTCAAATGCAGAATTTTATGGAAGATCAAGGAATTAACTATCTCACCACAGCCTTGTACAGCACACAGGAACGGCATGGTGGAAAGGATTAACCGTATGATTAAGGAGACTATACAGTTTGCAGTTTCCTCTGGCTTAATGTTGAAGAAACAGTAACGGAAAGGATTTACAGCTACTACAATAGCCCACATGCTACTACTGGTATTCCTCCTTTTGTGGCTATTGAGGGGAAGGGGTTCTTTCAACAGTTTGTCTCGGCAGTGGGTGGTTGAAATAACAGTGGTGAGTGGGGATTCTTGGTCTTGGCCAACACTGAAGAAGTCCAAATCAAGGTGAAAGTAGAATAAATGAGGAATAGGGAAAGATATGATCATTTAAAAAATGTCAAGGAGGTGGATTTTTAGGTCGAGCCTAGAGTAGCGTGCAAGCGCTGCTCTGCAAGACTTTGTAAGGGGCTTTAAAAAGCTGACCACACGCTCGTGCACAATGGCCTTTTCCGTGCGGTTACCCGCACGGCCGCCATCTGTTTCCAATTATCGTGCCCAGACGCGGGCGCGATAATTGGAAACACATGGCGGCCGTGCGGGTAACCGCAAGCAAAAGGCCATTGTGCACGAGCGTGTGGTCAGCTCAGCAGGCTGCCGCACTCGCCCGCCCCCGCTCCTCTCTGGCGCTGCCGAAAGCAGAGCCTGCCGTCTGTCACTAATGACGTGCCCCACACACGCGCCCATCTATTTTTAGGTCGAGCCTAGAGTAGTGATCTTGGGCAAATCATTTAATCTCCCGGTTTATACAAAAAGAATGTGTCCTTTGCATAAAGTAACTGGCACTCAAGTAAAGCATTCTTTCGGTATTGGAGCAACATCCTGTGATCTTGGGCAACTCAGCAAGTTCCTTAATCTCCCTTCTCCTACAAAAAAGAACATGGTCTTGTGCAGAGTAACTGCTCCTCCACCCCCGCGCGCGCGCGCGCCTCGGTCTGCCTCTGTCTTGCTCGCCCCTTCCCCTCCCCCACCACAGACCGTCTCGTGGCCGCGCGTCTTTTTCTCTTTCCCTTTCGTGTGTCTCTTCAAAGCTCGTTTCCCCACGTGTATTCTCTCCTTTCCCCGCCCCTATTACTCTCAGCCCTCCCCATGTGTCTCTCCAGTGTCCCCTTATCGATCACTTTGCCTTCTCTCCCACGCGTGGCCTGTCCTTGTCCTTCTAAATGTCTGCATCCCCAGCTTCCTAGGGTTTCTTCCTCTCGCCTCACCTCCATCCGTATATTTGTGTCTTCCGTGCCCACCTCCAGCCTCTCCAGTTTTACCGTTTCCCCATAGTTTTCACTCTGTTTTCTTAAGTCTTCTGCGTATCCATCTTCTTCCCCTCCCATGTCTGTCTCTCCAGTTTCATTCTGCCCCCAGATCCAGTCTCCCCCACCCCTATCCACGTGTCTCCTGCTCCTCCGCATGCCTCGTCTATCCAGTGTTCTCTTCTCACCCAATCCATCCTGTCTGTTTCTCCCTCCTCGCCATCCCATGTGTACATCTCTCATTTCCTCTCGCTCTTCAACGTCACCCCGTCTTGTTTTCCAATGCTACTAGTAGCGCACATCTCAGTCACAACTTGATATTTACAGTTGCGGGAGAGAGTGCATCATTTACAGCTTTCATTCAGCCACCTCTTGCTTAAGGGAGCGCTCTTTCTCACCTTGCAGTGCACCCAGCAGCCATTTATTAAGCCATCGAAGTCTCTCGTTATGCTGGAGAAAATGTTTGGTTTGTAGCATGTGTGGTATTGCTGAGTAAAAGAGGGTCGCATCACTTGGGATGTGGAAGCATGGACCACAAATCCGTGAGCCTTTCGGCTGACGGAAGTACAGAACTGAAGCCACAAGGTGTGGCAGCCTCACAGTCTGCACGATGTAGTCGCACACACACACGAGGTGGAGCTTTAAAACTCGTTGCTGGGATGCAATGGGGGACAGACGATTTTTAATTTGCAAGCCTGGGAGCCTTATTTCTCAGACAACAGATGGCACCAGAGGATGCTCTGTGGCTTGCACGCGCAGATCTGGCGACTACAGAGCTAGAAAACCAGTTCAAGTCTTGACGTCGGCACAACATCCTGTGATCTTGGGCAAATCATTTAATCTCCCTGTTTATACAAAAAGAATGTGTCCTTTGCATAAAGTAACTGGCACTCACATAAAGCATTCTTTCGGCGTTGGAGCAACATCCTGTGATCTTGGGCAACTCAGCAAGTTACTTAATAATCTCCCTTCTCCTACAAAAAAGAACATGGTCTTGTGCAGAGTAACTGGCGCTCATATAAAGTGCTTTAATAATACATTTCGGTGGGGTTCACGCTATATAAAACTGCATTAAAAAAAAGAGAGGGAGAACAGAGCGAGTGAACTGAAACCACGAGCACTGTATGGAGTGTTACGAGGCAAAGAAAACAAGCATTGGCATAGCCAATAGGTCTCGCCTTTGGGACCTTATAAGTGTTTAACCATGCAACAGTTGATGTTGTTGCACCAAGGATATTGTGCTGCATAACTAAATACTTATAAGGTCCCAAAAGCGAGACCTATTGGCTATGCCAATGCTTGTTGAGTTGGGGATCAAGTAAGAGTGAGGAAACCGTGGTGTCGAGAGACTTCTCAAAATATTTTCCTACGACCACGGTGAAACAAGTTTCCAAACACTCTGTCAAGGCTGGGGAAAGTAAATGGTGAAACAAAAGAGATATGGCCAATGTAAGGGGCAAAGGGGTAGCAGCACTGCAAGTACATATGGTTGGAGTTATGTTTCTAACACACCTGAGAAGGTAAGGATGTCTATTGGCGATGTAGGAATGGAAGCACTTTTTGGTTCATCTATTCCCAGAGATCTGGGGTTCAATCCAATAAGGTTGCGGCACACAAACCTAGAAGAGAAGTTGTCAAACCTAAGCATTTCAAGGACTGTGCTTTGGGCTGATATTAATGAATTATGTTATGTCTTTCTTTTTCTTACTTTCTATTTGCATTAACCCCCTTAACCTTACTCTGTTGCAGGTAATGTCAGCCATATAAATTCCTTTTGTAATAATTACGTTGGCTATGTATTTTTACACATGGTTATTTAATTACCCCTTAACCCTATTCTTCTGTTGCAGGTAAAGTTAGCCATATTATTTCTCTTGTTTTTAATTGTTAGTCATGCATTTGTACACGTTGTTATGCATAGTTTTGTTTCTTCTTGTTGGTTTGTTGAGGAGGGAGGGCTATGTATTGAGAAGGGCGGCGGAGAACGAGAGTTAGAATGTGGGATAGTTGCCTGGGCATGGGGATTCAATGGAAGGTGGTTGGGACAGCGGAGGAGAGTAGCTGGGAGAAGGGCGGACGCGGTGGGCTGTGGCTACGAATAAAATTAAAGGAAACTTTACAGTTTGCTGTGTGCTTTGTTCCCTCATCACTCTAAAGTACTGGAGCTAAACGTTTTGTGTGAAATTTCATATTTTCTTTAGGATTTCTTTTGATGGAGCATTCACCCATTAACGTACTATTTCATCTATTTGGTGCCACTACGTTGTGCCTACAGTATTCAACACCAAGCCAATCAAATGTCATGCGATGACAATATCTAGAAGACAGTTAGTTAAGCATTCATCTGCAGCCAATAACAGCTGTTATTTACCTTCCCAGTAGTTTAGTGCGTCAGCCCCAGTTGAGGGTACATAACTGGCCGGGGGCGAGGAGGGTGTGTTTCGGCGCTTTGTGGTTTGGGGGGATAATGGGTAGTTAACAGCTGTTATTGCTGTAAAAGTATGGGCAATAAGGCTATTGGCATTCACCCCACCACCCCCAAAAATAGGGTGTGGTGCGGTAACCAGAGCAAAAATACCTGAATGATTTAGAAAAACAAATTTCTCCCTTCTCCCACCCTGCCCCTGCACCACCTTCTGAACCATCTGATTCATGCGTGGATGTTTGGGCTCTTTCCCCTCATTTGGTGAGAGGGAGCCCAAACACCCACAGGAAAAATAGAAAAATGTAAATCTTTTTCAAAATTTCTTTGGCTGATAAGGCGTTTCTCTCAGCAAAAGTAAGGGGAGGGGCCCGTATAGCTGTGCGGGACAGTCTGCCTCAGAAGAGGTGGAGGGAGCACTGCAGGAGAATAGAACTGTTTTGTTCTTCATTTTAGTAATTTAGGTGAGAGGCAGGTTATACAGGAATGTATGACAATACAACGCATGCCCTTTCCACGCATGCCCTTACTACGCATGGTAAGTATATTTAAGGTAAGTAAATCAACCCATCCTTAATTTAATATTCATTTTTTTTTTCTTTTTTGGGGGAAACCCAGCCAAACCCCCTTTTATTTTTCATTCACTCCTATCCTTTAACCACCCCTGAACCCTAAAATGTCCTCCTTTTACAAATTATTTGATATATATGTATGTGTATACAAGGCCGAGTGAACGGTCGAAACACGTGCTGCTGTAGCACAATAAACTAATCATTGAAATACAGATCCCTTGTTGTGTCGGAGCCTTTCTTCAGATTGCAAATTGGCATTGAAGTACACACTCACTCAGTCTCTCTCTCTCTCACACACACACTCTCACTCACTCGCACTCTTACTTACCATGCATGGTAAAAGCATGCATGGGAAAGGATGTTTCCCCTTCTGCAGTGCTCTCTATTTCGATCAGCTTTTCCCACAGCACGCCAGAGGAACTTTGGAAGCTGGCAGCCTCAAAGTTTCTCCTTTGTGGGCCGGTAGCTTCAAATATTGCCTTCAAAGGGAGCATTCTGAATGGCTGGTGAGCTCTGCACTTTCAACTACTGGTGCTTTTATTACAATTTTTGACTTTATAACACTTTTAAACAGTTGTGAATGTGATTATCAACCTGCCAGTGTTGCCTTGGTTAAATGCATGTTGTTTGATTTATTTTTATTTTTTCCCTAGTCCGCTGCTGCCTTGTGTGTCGGAGTCGGAAGCTTCAGCGATCCCGATGATTTACCTGGATTGGCGCATTTTTTAGAGCATAGTGAGTAGCTGCCTCATACTTTGCAAGATTATTCCATTTGTGTTTTATCAAATCGCTCCGTACAAGAGTAATAGTGATGAATGTTACCATCGGTAAAGGCAAAAACTAAAACCAGGTTCTTTTCAAAATCAAAGTAGGCATCCATGTAGTCAAAAAGAGGTGAATCTTTGTAGACTCTTGTAAGGTTCTCTTGATAAGGCTGGAACATTAAGGCTTGAATTACGGCTCCTGAGAACTGGAGAAAGGATTCAATTTTTTCTCATTTTAATTTTTAATTTTCTGACTTGAACAGCGTAAAAACATATTCCATAGCATCCATAACCATGTACACGTATCAAACACTTTTTCCATATGGTGTGTATCGTCTGCACGCCCTCCTTTTGTGTTCATAAATACATGTTCATCTGTCACCACCCATTGCAGTCTGAGCAGTGTCAAGATGTTGCTTTGTCAGTTATCCTTGTCCCATTAATTCTGGTATGCTACAAGACCTTGCCTTGTCATATTTCCAAGAATGAGTTCCAATCCCATCACATCTGTGTGCCCACTTGAGCACACATTACCCCTTTGTTTTACCTTTATAGTTTTTTCTGCTGTAGGTTCTATTACTGTGCTTGTGATTTCTACCCTGTACGTTAGATCCTGTTCTGCTTTCTCATTCCTCTTAACCTCGCTCATTTGTAGCTCTTCTGCTAGGGACCATTCCAACATGTCTTTTTCCCCATATGTTTAGTGGGGCTTCGGATGGGTTTAACACTTAGTAGGCAATGTCTGACTGCTACCTCCATATTCATGCCAGTCGGAGCCTTGCCACCACTTCTGCCCAGTATTCAGATACTTTTCTGCAAGTCCAACTCATATGCAGGAATGTAGCCTCTCTGTCTCTGCACTTAGGTCAGGCTGGGGATCTGTCTGGATATATCTTATGTAGTGGAATGATATGTGCACGGTGCAGATAATTAAAATGTGTCTGTTTGAATCTAATGTTGCTAGCAACTGTTTATGCCTGCATACAGATTTTTTTCCCATTCCGTATTTGTCAATCGCTCTTGTAGGTCATTATCCCATGACTGTCTGCCTTTTAGCTGGAGTTGTTTCCTTTTGGCGTTCAAAACCGTGTATAAGAGCAACACCAGCATATGTCCTTATCCCATTTCTAGCAGTATCTTCAGAGTTACTGAGGTAATCAGAGTTGCCGAAAATTTTGTACAGATCTCCTTCGCTGTTCTAGTTAGCTCAGCAAATTGGAAACTGCCCGGGTTTAAATCCATACACCTCCTGTGCCTCCACGAAAGTGATGAATCTGTTCCTAGTGTACATGCCCCCCAGTATTTAACATCCTCCCTCCCTATCGCCATAGTTGGGGCCTGGCTTATTTGTCAAAATCGTTGTAGTCACCAGATCTGTAATGATCTGCGGAACGGGGGACTTCATAAGACTTGAACTGCTGTTTCCTATGCATGTAATGTCTACGCTCCCACTGATTGCCTAAGCAGTCTTTTGTTGCCATTTTCCCATTAAATGACCCATCGTGCTGTGTGTTGTAGTTGTTCAGCTATATAATATAGCTTAAGATTTGGGAGACTAAGCCCCCCCCCCCCCCTCCCTGTTTTCTATCCAGCTTCAGAGTCTAGTAGTACTTCACTTTTTCTAATCTGGCCCCATCCAGTGAGGTCAAAAGTCTATCAAACTCCAAGAAAGTGGATTTTTAGATTGAGCACATTTGTTTTCCAGGTTATGCAAACATCTGGGAAGAAATACCGTTTTTGTAGTTGTTACCCTCCCCTTTATGTAGAGAAGCAGTGTGTTCCGAAATCGAACTGAGACTCTCAAACTGTGGCGCACCCTCCCCTATTGTATCATATTGGTGCTTTGCTGAGTTGGCCACGTGCATGCCCAAATAATAGAATGTATCCGTTTCCCTTTGTAGTTTGTAACAGGAAACGATACTAAGGGTTTCCCGCCAAGCTTGCCAGGGAAGTACAGGACCGTCTTATTTCTGTTAACATACAAATCGGAAGCTCCTGCAGAGTTGTCTAGTTCTTGTAGCAGCCAGGGGACCGAGGTCTTTGCCTTTTGAAATAAATCCATGCATCTTCAACATTGTGTGTATATTGCGTCTCATGTTCCTGACTCTGAAGGTCTGTATCACTTCTCTTACTCTGACAAAGTGCAACCTTGCCTGGTGTCTTTGTTCCATCTGTCTGATATCAGACTTCCAGATCTGACCTGTGCTGTAGGCTTTCAGTAGAGTAACCTTACTCAACTCATGTTGTTTGTTTCAAAGGCCATCCCAGTGACCACTTCAAGCATGTATTCCCAATCTTGGGTATCAAGTTCTTTTTCAAAAGTGAGCTCACCTAGGGCTCCCTCTACTCCGGTTTTCTCTGTTGCATGCAAGATGCAATTAAGCCTTTCTTAGGTTTATGGGCGTGCTTTAGCCTGGGATAAGTTACTCTTCATAATCTATGTGCTAGAACTTTAGATAGCAGTTTAGTTTCCACATTTAGTATAGGTACCGGCCTCTATGAACTGTGCACTACTGGGTCTTTATCTGGGGTCGGCGCCATGATTATTATGGCCTCATGTTTTCCGAGAGACTTCCTCTGTGCTTAGCTTCCCCATAAACTTCCACAAGTCTCTGGGCAAGCAGAGCCATAAATCTACGAAGAGAAGCCAACCGCTTCTGTGGTGTTTTTTTGTAGGTAGCTTACGTATGGCTGTAATGAAGTCCTCCTTTTTAGGTCAAGCCTAGGCAGCGCATGCGCTGTCTCTCGGCATGCTGTATTCAGTCTATGGGCTTACAGCCCGCCTCCAGCTTCTGATTGGCTTTTGTCTGTGACCTTTAAAATAATGATGCTTCTGTAGGAAAGTGCCCCTTTTTGCATAGTTGCTCCCCACTTTTTGCCTAAGGTTGATGCACTTTGACTGAATGTGCCCTGGGTTCCTGCCAACCAGGTACCCAGGGCCTATGTTCTTTCCCTAAACTGTACTGTTGCAAAACCCAATTGGCAAAACTCTGGCCACATGTAAGCTCCCTGTAAATGGTACTATAGGTACCAAGGGCACTGTGACCAGGGAAGGCCTCTAAGGGCTGCAGCACTTATTGTGCCACCCTTAGAGGCCCTGTACCCTTACACACACACACACACACTGCCATTGCAGGCTGCATGTTTTGGTGCAGAACAAAGTGAAGAGTCGACATGGCACACATCCCTGTGTGCCATGCCTACAATCCACTGCCATGGCATAGGTAGGCCACCCCTCTAGCTGGGTGCACTATACCAGTGGTGAGGGTACAGGTGCATGAGCCCTGTACTCCTACGGTGTGGTGTCGAAGTCAATTCTCAGATATTGTAAGTGCAGTAATGCCATAAAGAGTGTATGGTCAATATGAACTCCACAGCACCATAATGGCTTTATTGAAAACTGGGAAGCTTTGTATCAAACTTCTCAGCACATTAAGCCCACACTGATGCCAGTGTGGGACTTAATGAAAAATGCACTCAGAAGGCATCTTAGAGATGCCCCCTGAAAAACAACCTAACTCTAGTGTCCTGGCTGAGTGGCTGCTCGCCAGCTGCCACCACCAGACATGTTTCTGAACCCCTGGGTCTGCCGCCGCTCTCGAGGTCCTGAAACAAACCACAGCCTGGGGCGAGGTGCCAAGCCTCCTCCCCCAGGATGGGCTGGGTCCACGAAGGGGAAGCTTCAAAGGCTTGCCGCTTTTGTGCGCTTCCTCCAGCCATTTGCTGCTCCCAGCAACTGGCCCCCACTGGTTCTGACCCCCACTTTGGGCGGTAGAATCGGCAGGAAAACCAAGTTAGGAAGAGAGGTGTGCCCACCTTTGCCAACCCCACCCCTCAGGTGGGGGAGGCGAGAGGAAGCACGACTCTCAGTCCCCGGCATCTTGAAGATGGGGGGGACTCAGCCAACCAGAGTGAGGCTTATGCCCCCTCCTGCTGGAGGGTGGCATAATAGGGGGTGTACCCACCCCAAGGAAGGGACTCATTGGTCCCAACCAGTACCTACCTGTAACGCCCCTATATTTAGTATTTAGGGGCAACCCTGAACCTTGCCTCCTCAGACAAGAAGAAACAAGAAGAAGAAGAAAGACGGAAGAGCCGTGCTGAAGACGAAGAGGAGGGCACCAACTGACTTGGCCCCAGCCCTACCAGCCTGTCTCGACCTCGACCGACTACAGCGAAATCCTCGTGTGTTCTGCAGCCCCCAGGAACCCGGAGGACCTGCCCTCCCAAACCAGACCTTGTCTCCTGTGAGCACCGGATTTGCTCACCCACAGACTCTGGCTCCGGCCAAATCTGCGAGCTTGCATCACTCGGCACTCGACGTCTACGGCCAGAGTTCGAGTGGCCCAACACCACGAGGAGGTCTCCCTGGCGATCCTGACCTAGTATCTGGTGATCCCAGACCTGCCTAAAGTCTCTAACCGACGCCTGCAGCCCCTTTCTGGAGGATCCCCCCGACCGGAGCCGGTAAGAAAAACCCGACGCCAAAAGACACCCCTTTACCTGACGTCCCACGGCCTTGGGTGGCCCAACCGACGGTATCCCGGCATCCCAAGACATCCCAACTTACCTCTCCAACTGGTGGTCGCCTCCAGAAGATCTTCGTCCCCGAGCCTGCAGTGTTTGTTGCAACCAGAGAATACGCAATGAAACCAACAGGGCACCTGATGCCAAAACCGTACCCTGCAACCGGCCGCCCCTGTGCCGTTGTGGGTGCACCTCTTGTGCTAAATCGGATCCCCCTTTGCCCTGAGCCTAACACTAGGCGCTTTGCTCCCACAACCTGTGGCCTGCACGTGAGCAGCCACCAACCGGAGACCGCCTATCCCCCATTGGATAACATTGGGCCTCAGCACTTAGCACCCGGCCGCCCTAGTGCCGCAGAGGGTGCTTTGAGAGTGCATGCTCGACCCTGGGGGGACCCTGGTTCTACCAACTCCAAAACCTAAGTACTTGCCGTTACACCGATAACACTGTTTTCTCCCGTAGGACTGCATTGACTGTTTTTCTGTGAAAAATCTTCTAAGTGTGGGTTTTTATGAAAACCCTAAAAAACTGCATATGTGTAAAAACTGAATTACTTACCTTTTGTCTTGGAAATGTCCCAGTGTGATATCTAGGCATATCACACTGATAAGCTAAAGTAACTGAAAAAGTAATCCAACAAGTAACGTACACAGTAATCTACAAAGTAACTGAAAAGTAATTTTGACTGTTGACTTACCTGTAAATCAACCAACTGCATTTTATCCTGCATTCAACTGTGATTCACTGCATACATTTTGCAAAATATTATTCACTTACCTGTTCCAGGCCTGGCTTGGTTCTAAAAATAAAAATACAACTAAATAATATTTTTATGCTAACAAAATTGGTCTGAGATCAGTCTTTGAGTATGTGACATCATTTCTTGCTTAACACTACCCCCTGATAAAGCCTTACTGCTCGCCCACACTACTTCCGCTCCTTCCTTTTTCAGCAAGGAGACTCATGGTCCAGGCCTTAATCCTTTCTTGCCTCGACTATGGAAATGCTTTGTACCTAGAAGCTCCTAGGGTGACCACAAACAAACTGCAAGTCATCCAGAATTGTGCAGCATTGATGCTTTTTATGATTCCCAACAGCCACCCTGCAAGACCTGCTCTGCAAACCCTGCATGGCTTCCGGTTGCGGATAGAATAAAATTTAAGTCTCTATGTATTGCTCACAAATCCTTCTGGAAGAAAGCCCTCCCCCCCCCCCCCCCCAATTCTCCAAGCCATCATTTCGCCTTACCACCCAAATAGATGCCTCCGATCATCCAGTCTCTACCTAGCTTTGGTCCCCAAAATCAACAGGATTAGAAGTGGTGGTCGTTCTTTCTGAAAACTTGGTTTTTTCAAAACCCCACCGATTAAGCTGTCGTGACCTGCCTTTCTCTCGGCTAGCGCTGGGACGCCTTCGGGTAGCCATGAGCTCTACAAATATCCATAACCTAACACATGTGGAAAGAGTGTGGGGTGCAGTACAAGTTTACTACACCCTATCACCCACAAACCAATGGTCTTGTTGAAAGGTTCAACAAGACATTAAAGGGCATGATCATGGGGCTCCCTGAAAAACTCAAAAGGAGATGGGATGCTTGCTTTTCGCCTACAGAGATGTGCCTCAGAAGGGAGTAGGGTTTTCCCCCTTTGAACTTCTGTTTGGCCATCCTGTTGGGGGACCACTCTATCTTGTTAAAGAGGGTTGGGAGAAGCCTCTCCAAGAACCCAGCAGGATATTGTGGACTATGTACTAGGCCTAAGGTCCAGAATGGCAGAGTACATGGAAAAAGCTTCCAAAAATCTTGGTCAGCCAGGAGCTCCAGAAGCACCGGTATGACCAAAAAGCTGCACTGGTGGAATTCCAACCAGGGCAAAAGGTGTGGGTTTTGGAGCCTGTGGCACCAAGGGCCCTCCAAGACAAATGGAGTGGCCCTTACCCCATCTTAGAAAAGAAAAGTGAGGTCACCTACTTGGTAGACCTGGGCACAAGCAGGACCCCCCCCAATGGGTGATCCATCTAAAACATTTCCATGATAGGGCTGACATAACCATGCTGATGGTTACTGATAGGATCAGGAGATAGAGAGTGAACCTCTCCCTGTCCTCCTCTCTTACAGCCCTAAAGATGGGTCAGTGGATGGAGTGGTCTATTCAGGCACCCTCACTGCCCAGCAGAAGGCTGACTGCAAGCAAGTCTTACAGCAGTATGCTAAGCTCTTTTCCTTAACTCCTGGTCAGACAGACTGGTGTACCCTTAATGTGGACACTGGGGACAGTGTACCTGTCAAAAATAAAATCTATCGACAGTCTGATCAAGTTAAGGAGAGCATCAGAGCTGAAGTCAGCAAGATGCTGGAATTAGGGATTATTAAACCCTCTAAGAGCCCCTCGGCCAGTCCAGTGGTTCTAGTACCCAAATCTCACCCACAGGGTGGAAACAGGGGAAATTAGGTTCTGTGTGGACTATATAGGACTCCACTCTGTCACCAAGACAGATGCTCACCTTATACCCAGAGCAAATGAGTTGATAGACAAATTGGGTGCAGCCAAATTTCTAATTACCTTTGACTTATCTGCAGGGTACTGGCAGATTGGCATGGCACCAGGAGCCAAAGAAAAAACAGCATTCGCCACACCTGATGGGCATTATCCGTTTACTGTTATGCCTTTTGGATTAAAGAATGCCCCTGCCACCTTCCAAAGGTTGGTGAACCAAGTCCTTGCTGTATTGGAGGCCTTTAGTTCAGCATATCTTGATAATATTGCTGTCTTTAGCTCCACCTGGCAGGATAACCTGATCCACCTGGGGAAGTTTTTGAAAGCCCTGCAAACTGCAGGCCTAACAATCAAGGCATCCAAATGCCACATAGGGCAGGAAACAGTTATATACTTAGGCTACCTTGTTGGTGAAACCTTTACAACCCAAGATCCAGGCCATACTGGACTGGAAAGCTCCAACAACCCAAACTCAAGTCTGGGCATTCCTTGGCTTGACTGGGTACTATAGGAAGTTTGTGAAAGGGTATGGATCCATTGTGACACCCCTCACAGAACTCACCTCAAAAAAGATGCCCAAAAAGGTAAACTGGACAGTTAGCTGTCAAAAGGCTTTTGACACCCTGAAAGAGGCAATGTGCTCAGCACAAATTCTGAAAGCTCCAGACTATACCAAGCAGTTCATTGTGCAGACTGATGCCTCTGAGCTAGGGATAGGAGCGGTCCTATCCCAGACCAATGAGGAAGGCCAAGACCAGTGCCGCTGAGGGTGCTTTGAGTGTGCATCCTCGACCCTGGGGGAACCCTGGTTCTAACTCCAGAATACCAACTCCAAAAGCTAAGTACTTACTGATAACACTGTTATCCAGTATTGGGGTATCGTTCATAGATTCACATGCCTGAATCATTCCCCGTCGTCGAGAGTCCCACGGTAAATTACAAAAGTAGTGCCATAAGTAAACAATAGTAGTAGGCTAAAAGAAAAGCCTAAGGCCTAAATCTTAGTAGGCTATCTACATCATCATAATAAAAAGAACCAAAAGTCAGCTCCAACCAATCAGCTACCAGCACCCTCTAGAACACTCTCAGCAGAGGCAGTTCTCCTCAGATTTTCACCGCACGTCGTGTGGAAGGGAGTCTTCCCTGAGTGCCACTCAGTTCTTCTCTACAACTCTTCAGAATGTCTGACAGAAAAGCTCTGTTCAAACCCTGCAGGACCTGTGATAAGAAGAGGGTCCATGTTGATGACCAGCAGAAGGACTGCATTTATTGCCTTTATCCTAAGCATGAGGCTAAGGATTGCAAAATCTGCCGTACTTTCCCTACCAAGACTCTTAGGGATAGAGAGGCAAGACTGCTTTTGTGGCTCAAATCCTCTTCGGCTGAGGAGGATGACTGAGCCTCAACTTGTAGCAAAAGAGCTAGATCCCATGACAGCTCTTCAAGTGAGGGAAGAAAACACCATAAATCTTCCCATGATGTTTCTGACCCTTCACAGATCACTTAAGCTTTCCTCTGGGCCAACGCTGTCTCCACCCTCTACATCGGTCAAGGAGTCTAAGAAGATATCTACTTCAAAAACTGTGAGTAAAAGCCATGTCAAATCTCTCACTTTGACTCCATCGTCGACGATTTCTGTGACTTCTTCTGCCCCATCGTTGACAGCTACTGTCTCGACGAGGGCCATTACATCGCCTATTCTATCTACTAGAATCTCAATGACGACCAAAAAGCCTGTTTTTGAAGAATCGTCGACGAGGAAATCATCGACTAAGTCCCCGTCGACGACCACGTCGACGAAGCCTCCACCGTCGACGGTACCGTCGACGAAGCCTCCACCGTTGACGAAGATATCATCATCGACGAAGTTTACGTCTGCCCCGTCGACGATGTCACCGTCGACGACCGTTCCATCGACGGCGGCACAGTCGACGAGGAGCCCGTCGACGAAGAGCCCGTCGATGACGGATTTACCAATTCAATCTCATGTATCAGCGGTAGTAGTTTTACCTACGCAGTCAACGCCCATATCGTCTGGACCTTATCAACTCAAGACATTTCAAAGGCATCAGGATTACAGTAAGATTTCTCCGCTTCTGTCTTCACACCTTTTAGAAACTTACGTTGAAGATGAGGCCTATGAGGACGAAGACGATGAGGGACCATTTGGCATAGCTCACCATCCTTCTGAGCTTAACATCGTGTCAGGATGACGACGACGATTACCAGGAACAATATTACCAGGAAGAACTTATGGTTCCACACCATAGATTTCATCGAAGGGAGTCACGCCAGAGGGAAATGAGTCACCTCCCTCCAAAGCTCATACAGGATCTCCAGGCCATGCTGGCGGATTACCGTCAAAGGTTTCCCCCACAACAGGCTGTCCCAGAAAATCCACCCCCACTACCGGTGGTTCCTGATCCGTTACCTCAGTCTGAGGTTCCTGTTACACCGGCTCATCTTTCAGGTCCTTCTGAACAGGTGCAGCATGACACTACCTCCTCTGAAGATGAGGTTGAAGAGGGAGAATTACCTGAAAATACTCCTATTACGGATCCCTGGGATGAATATATAATACCGATGCCGTCTCAACCCCTTCCTCTACCTTCTGATTCTCCCCCTGAGGACATCGGGGGCTTTCATAATTTAATGCAGCGGGCGGCAGCTATATTCCAGCTGTCTGTTACGGTCGAACAGACAGACTGTTTTTTGCATGATTTCAAGGAAGAGTTCAGGAAGATCACGCGAGCTGTACCAATCATAGACTATATCTGGAATGAAGGAGTTAAGATCATGAAGACGCCTGCATCTAGTCCGGCAGTGCTTCCTCGCATAGAGAAAAAGTACCGTGCCCCAGCTAACAGCCCATCTTGTCTGATTGGTCATCCACGACCAGATTCGGTAATTTCCCAAGCCGCCCAACAGCGATCTAAAAATCCTGCACCACACCGCCTGACAAGGAAGGACGTCGGCTGGACCTCATAGGTAAAAAATTCTCTACCATGGCAGCGGCCTCTATTAGAGCTGCTAACTCTCTAGCGATAATCGGCCGTTATGACCGTCTCATGTGGTCAGATATGGCGGGTTTCATTGACCTAATTCCTGAAGACCGTAGACAGGAAGCAAGGAAAATTCTGTTGGAGGGAGAACGAGCCGCTTCTGAGACTATAGATTGCGCACTGGACATTGTAAACACCAACTTTCGTCAGCTCGCCGGGGCTGCAGTGCTTAGACGCCAGGGATGGCTTAAAGCCGCAACTTTCAGACCTGAGGTACCAAAGATTCTAGACATGGCCTATGACGGAGAGTCTTTGTTTGGTAAACACATTGATGAGGCCCTCCTTGCTATAAAAACTGACACGGATACCCCTAGATCGTTAGGCGCCCTTCAATACAGGCGCGGATCTTTCAGAGGCGCAAAAGGACGTGGTTTTACATCAAGAGGAGGATACCAAAACCAACAAAACAGGCAGTATCAATCGCAATATAGACAGCCTTACAACCAGTCATCATACCGCCAATACTCTACGGCTAGTTTCTCCCGTCAGGGTGGTCGCAAACGATCACAGAATTAAAGTCGAGACACCAACAGGAAACAATGATCTCCACAGGGCGCCAACCAAATTACCCTCCATACCCGTGGGCGTGAAGATTTCAGCTTTTGTTCACAAGTGGCAGGAAATTACTTCAGACCGATGGGTTCTAGACCTAGTAACCAACGGCCACACTCTGGAATTTATCAAACAGCCACCTACTACTCCGCCCAGGGGTCCCCCTCGTCTTCCCTTATTATTCAAAGAAGCCTTAACGATGCTCCTCAAGAATGCGATAGAGGAAGGTTCCATCATCTCAAAAAGGAACAGGTTTCTATTCTCGTTTCTTCCTGATCAAGAAGAAGTCAGGGGAATGGCGACCGATTCTGGACCTTCGCAAGCTCAACAAATTCCTCAAAAAGCAAAGTTTCCGAATGGTCACGCTTTCCGAGATTTTAAGTTGTTTAAATGAAGGAGATTTTATGGCTTCTCTGGATATGGAAGACTCGTATTTCCACATTCCTATCCACCCCAAACATCGCAAATATCTTCGCTTCACAGTGGCTGGCGCCCACTATCAGTTCAAAGTGCTCCCGTTTGGGCTGAAATCGGCACCAAGAATCTTCACGAAGTGCTTGGCACCAGTGGCAGCAGCATTGAGATCTCGAGGAATCCAGGTGTTCACTTATCTCGACGATTGGCTGCTCAAAGGTCCTTCGGAACACGAAGCCAAGGTTGCCACAACAGCATGTCTCCATCTCTTCACTTCTCTGGGGCTGACTATCAACGAGAGCAAATCAGTTGCGTCCACTCCAAGTCATTCCTTTTCTCGGAGAAATGCTAGACACGGTCCAGTGCAAAGCATTCTTGTCAGACGACCGCCAAATACGTCTCCCAAAATTAGCAACTTTAATTTCAAGAAGGTCAGTTTCTGTCCGGATGTTTGCTTCACTCCTGGGGATGTGCTCTTCTGCAATAAATCTCATACCCTTGGCACGGCTCAAAATGAGACCTCTTCAGGAGGAACTACACCTTCAATGGCAACAAGCCGTGGGTTCGTTCGACGATTCCATCAAGGTCACGCCGCGCATGATAAATTTTCTGCATTGGTGGTCACAAGCAGCGAATCTAGCCCAAGGTCTCGCATTTCTGCAAACCATTCCAGACTTCGTTTTAACGACCAATGCCTTCATGGAGGGATGGGGAGGTCATCTGCAAGATTTGAAGATTCAAGGAAAATGGTCTCAAATACACAAACAACAGCATATCAACAGATTGGAGCTCTGCGCCATCTTTCTGTCTCTGCAAGTGTTCCTCCCAAGGATTGCGGGTTCCTCAGTGCTGGTCCGTACCGACAATACGACCAGCATGTATTACATCAACAAGCAAGGAGGAACAAAATCAGCGATGCTCTCGCAGGAGGCTCAGGAATTGTGGTAGTGGGTCACATTCCACAAGATAACCCTGAGAGCCGAGCACGTCAGGGGTCTCCACAATACTCTGGCGGACACGCTGAGCAGGTCTCAATTGGACTGTCACGAGTGGGAACTGGAGCAGGAGCAGGCGAACAGTGTGTTCCAGGCTTGGGGCAAACCAGCACTGGATTTATTCGCAACGAAGGAGAACAAGAAATGCCGATACTATGCCAGCAGGTTCCCTCAACAGGGCTCAAGGGGGAATGCCCTGTCCATGTGATGGTCAGGGATTTGTGCATACGCTTTTCCCCCAATACCATTGATCCCGAAAGTGCTCCGCAAAATGAAGCTGGAGGGTTGCCGTCTAATTCTGATTGCATCCCGTTGGCCAAGGCAGTATTGGTTCCAGGAACTGCTGCTATTGTCTAACGACAAGCCTATTCGCCTTCGTCCAACTCCTACGATGTTGTCGAGGGACAGCGGCCAAGTGGTTCATTCGGACCCACAGTCCCTACACTTGCACGCATGGCTCCTGATTTCTTAGAGTTCAAGGACCTCAACATTTCACAAGACTGTCGTGAAATTTTGGCCAAAGCTCGTGCCCAGAGCACAATTAAGACTTATTGCCTAAAATGGAAGCGATTTTGCTGTTGGTGCGAAGCGAATAATATTCACCCAGTTCAAGCTCCTGCAGAACAAGTTCTCCCTTATTTGCTTTCCCTAGCCAAGTCTGGACTTACCTTTTCATCGGTCAAAGTCCATCTTGCTGCTCTGTCCAGATTCAGAAAATGCGCTGAACTTCCTTCTCTCTGTTCGTCTTCACTTGTCAAACAATTCATAAAAGGGCTTTTCAGAGCCTTCCCTCCAGTGCGAGCACCCCCTCCAGAGTGGGAACTCAACACCGTGCTAGCGCAATTAATGAAACGTCCATTTGAACCAATCCACAAAGCAGACCTCAAATTCCTCACTTGGAAGGTCGCCCTTTTACTGGCGCTGACTTCTGCAAGAAGGGTTAGTGAAATCCAAGCTTTCACTATCACGGAACCCTTTTTACATTTTACTCAGGACTACGTAACCCTTCGAACAAATCCTAAATTCATCCCTAAAGTACCGTCACAATTTCATTTGAATGAACTGGTAAGATTAAGAACTTTCTTTCCGGATCCATCCACTCCAGCTGAAACAGCATTACACTCTCTGGATGTTAAGCGCTGTTTAAAATTCTACCTACAGAAAACTAAGGACCTCCGACGTTACAACCAACTGTTCGTGGCCTATGGTCAAGCAACACTTGGAGCGGCAGTGACAAAGACAACAATCGCCAGATGGCTGGCATCTACGATTAATTTCTGCCATGACAAAGCCAACAAACCTTTACAGAGGAAAGCCAAAGCTCATTCTACAAGAACTATGGCGGCTTCTACAGCATTGTTTGCTGGAGTGACTCTGGAAAATATCTGTTGTGTTGCGACATGGAAAAATGTCCACACGTTCACGAAGCATTACTGTCTTCAATCTGCTCAACAAGAAGATGCAGCGGTTGGACAGGCTGTCCTACACCATCTCTTTCATTAGGTCAGATTCAGGTACTTTTCTCTTTTATATGCTGTTCTCTTGCTTTCAATATTCATGCAACATATATATTTATATGTCTATATAGAGGTGTATATATACATATATATCCATATATTAATATTTATGTATTCTTATTTTATTTCGTTAATGTATTTTAACATAGCTTTGATTTCTTAAAGGCTTGGTTATTTAAAAAAATAAAATAATTCTCAACCATTGTGGATGCAGTTTGGGAGTTTATGAACACTTGTCTCCCACCATCCGCAAACGACAGTACATTTGGTATACTGCTTGCTACTCTGATTCAGGCATGTGAATCTATGAAAGATACCCCAATACTGGATAAGAAAACAAGTTACTTACCTGTAATTACAGTTATCCAGTATTGGTATCTTTCATAGATTCACATGCACCCACCCTCCTCCCCGGCGAGTCAGTTCTCTATGATTTGGGATACTTACTTCCCACTTGTGCTAAGAAAATCTGAGGAGAACTGCCTCTGCTGAGTGTTCTAGAGGGTGCTGGGAGCTGATTGGTTGGAGCTGACTTTTGGTTCTTTTTATTATAATGATGTAGATAGGCTACTAAGATTTAGGCCTTAACTATTGTTTACTTATGGCACTACTTTTGTAATTTACCGTGGGACTCCCGCCTCGACGACGGGGAATGATTCAGGCATGTGAATCTATGAAAGATACCAATACTGGATAACTGTAGTTACAGGTAAGTAACTTGTTTTCTTTTCTCCCATAGAACTGCATTGACTGCTTTTCTGTGAAAAATCTTCTCTAAGTGTGGAGTTGGTTTGTATGAAAACCCTAAGAAACTGCATTTGTGTAAAAACTGAATTACTTACCTTTTGTGTAGGAAATGTCCCAGTGTGATATCTAGGCATATCACACTGATTAGCTAAAGTAACTTGAAAAGTAATCCAAGAAGTAACGTACACGGTAATCTACAAAGTAACTGAAAAGTAATTTTGACTGTTGACTTACCTGTAAATCAACCAACTGCATTTTATCCTGCATTCAACTGCGATTCACTGCATAAATCTTGCTAAGTATTATTCACTTACCTGCACCAGGCCTGGCCTGCTTCTAAAAATAAAAATACAACTAAATAATATTTTTATGCAAACAAAATTGGCCTGAGTTCAGTCTTTGAGTGTGTGACATAATTTCTTGCCTGAGTGTGTACAATAAATGCTTAACACTACCCTCTGATAAAGCCTTACTGCTCGCCCATACTACCACAAATAGAGAGTTAGGTATTATCTACTTTTACCTCTGCCTACCTTTGGGGTTCCACTGCACACTATACCGTACTTTGGTATAGTATATACAGAGCCAGCTTCCTACAGCCTCTATTTGGATAGTGGTTCCTGCTTGTCCCACCTTTTTTCTCAATTGGTGAATCTCATGGCTCACCCCATGACTTGTCCTCTATCACTTCTGGTAATGTATGTCCTGTCTTTGGAACTTTTTTTAATTGATACCGACCACTTCCAGCACAGCACGCTGCGAAGCTGCACTTTATCTTTTTATTAATTGTAAAGAGATTTTCCCACTCAGCGCGGCTCCCGTTTCATGACCGCCGCACTTTATCTACTTGTTTTATAATTTATCGGCATTGTTTCCGTGCCATTTTTTAGTGACGATCATTCGTCATGGATCAATTTATGTTTTTTGGAAGGCATATTTTTAGCAACACCGAGATTGGAACCTGGTTCTCCAGGTCCGAATTCAGCAGCTCTAGAGGTTACGCCACAGCCTCTCTCCTGCTGCCCTCGAGGCGCTGGCCTCATGGCTAGGGGTGTGGCAGTGGGACAGGGAGCGGTGTTGCCTAAATTAAAACCCCCACACTTCACACCGAAACTTCGCAGCTGTGTCTGTGAAACAAGTCATCTGTGGCCACCTGTCATAGACTAACAGCAAAACAAAACTGCCACTGCAAACAACTTTGGAACATGGATTAATGAAGTTAAAGGCCTGGTATCCAGATTCACTGCTGGCAGAGACGACAAAGCAGCTCGATCAGTTCTCTCCAAGCCAAAAGGTAGAATCTCTCTCCTTCTCTCTCTGGGGACCTTGTAATTCATAATTTTCATATTGCACAGAAATTTTTTTTGTGCTTAAGTTGAAAGATATGGAAGGGACTGTTCGGGATCTTCACTTTCATGGTGTGAGATGGTTTGCCACACCTGCCCTCATAGGTGGACCTACCTTACCTCGTATTTTCTGGACCAGCATTTGCCACCCTCACTTTTGTAGGGTTATTGGCCGCTGCAGGCTCTTTCTGTCATAGCTGCTGTACTGAATCTGGTACAGTAGGGACACTTCTCAGCAGGACTGTAGTACTGAACCCGGTTCTGTGACATAGCACCAGTGCTGCCCTCTCAACTGATATTATTTTAATGAATGTACGCACCTCAGCGCTGCAGATTGGTGCCTACATTTTTCTGCTATTTTAGGTGTATTTAAAGGTTGGCACGCACTCAACAGAGCTGATTTCATAAGTTGATAACTTTGAGCACTTCTGCAGATTTTAAGGCTGTTATTTCTATTGCCCAATTTACTGGTACTCAAGCCACTGACCTTGAAAGGAGGAAGGACTGTGTTGCCCGTTTCGGGAGTTGAGCTCTTATCCTGTGATCACCTCATGTCTCTGCATGGAGGGTTACATTGCCAAGCCACCCTGCAAACACAAGGGCACAGTATTAGCATTTCTCAGCAGGGCTTTTTACTTGAAGCTATTGACAGTACTACAGTCCTCCACAGCGCTGTGACACCCTCAGTGAGCAGAAAGTGTCTGCATCTCTTACCAGGGCTGCAACACCTGAGGCTGCCAGCCCCTATACAGAACAGTACCAGCACTTCTCACCAGGGCTGCCACCCCTCATACAGGACAGTACTGGCACTTCTCACCAGGTCTGCCGCACTTTATAAAGAACTCTACTGGCGCTTCTCTTCAATGCCGCCACACCTCATACACCTAACATTTAGCCTTATCAAGGCCAGGAGCAATTTTGTTTTTTAGGTGGAAATGGGACGGGTACACTGTCAAAATTACTTGTGGTGTCAGAGAGTGGATTTCTTTTTCCCCAACCCAGGAACTTATATAAGACCCATAACCTGCCAACCAAAGACAAAACTCAGTCTAATGACCCCAATACACCAAATAACTGAGTCAGCCAGAGGGGGCAGGAATGTGCTGGCTTGAGAGGAAAGCTCCACCTATGGCGACAACAGAAAGGTTGTGGAGCATTGGGCAGAGACATCTGTTTTTATTTTGTGTTGAGTGGACTTAGTGAATGCTGTGTGTTCTGAGCCTTGTCCAGTCATAGTATGTTTACTTGCCTCACTCTGCCCCAAGGCATGCCTCAGCATTACTCCGCACCACACATCACTCAACACCACCGCAGCATCACTTGGCACCAATTCAGGATCACTCAGCATCACCTCCGCACCAACACACCACCACCTCAGCATCACTCAGCACCACCTGAGTATCATCCGGCATCAGCTCCGCACCAGCACACCACCGCTTCAGCACCACCTCCGCATTACTCAGCCTCACCTCACTGGCATCTGTTGATTCGCCGTGTGTGTCTGCTGCTCGTGTCCCAACCTCCACCCTCCCGTTGTTTATGTCCTCTACCCCATCCCATTAACAAAAAAAGCTATAACAAACAAAATCATTAAAACAGCACGGAAGGAGTTGCCAGCATTGCAAAAATAATAATATATATGACATTATTTATGTTCATTCTTTTTTTAATGGGGTCGTTCAGTTGTGCATAATGTCTTCTTGGTTATATAGAAGGTAACAAAAATGCTTAACACTTTATTATAACTTTTCATCTTGCTACACAGCAGCCACAATGCTCTACAAAATAGCTTAAATACATTGGCAAAGCCAATGGCTCTGGCAAAACACTTATGTCTGTATGAGGATGGCTTAGTATATGGTGCACACTTATTCAAGTGCTGCATCTTGCACTAATCCAGGCAACACTTATGGTGATTTTAGTGGTCTTTGATACCCATAGAAAGCTCTCATAGTGGTAGCTGTGGAGAGCAGCCTTCAGGCTTAACTTGAAGGACTGAAAAGCAGCTTGTTTTACGACATTTAATCAACAGTGTAGATCAGATGAAAAAGAACCACCCAGTGTTTTATGAAAATAAGCCTATGTATTACACAACACAATTACTAAGACATTGGTATATCTCCTACCTTGAGATATCAACAATACACACAAGAATATTTCAAAATAATCAGGTATACCACCCCCTGGACCCAAAGGAGATTTTAGTCTTCAGCTTACTGAACTCATTGCCACTCATGTTTTAACATCCAAACACTTTCTCCTATTGGGTTATTTTAAGGTCCACCGGGAAGATCCCTTAAATACAGAAACAATGCAACTCCTTTCTGACCTTTCCATGCTTGGCCTCAAGCAGATAGTCGAAGGACCTACGCTTATTGAGCGGCAAACCCTTGATCTAATTCTTACTTATTCCCCATTCTCGTCTAGTGAGCCCCCTTGTCATCCACTAATCAGTTTTTAGGTCACCATAACACGTGCCAGAACACCCCAAAAAATCTAAGCAAAACCTTATGGGACACTGGCGCAAAGTCATTCCGGACTCCTTCGCTAAGGAATTACATTTTATGGCTACGATGGAGGATGGAGATGTGGACAGAGCACTATCAGATTATCACTCTGCTTTAAATACGGCGTTCAACAAACTGGCCCCTTTGAAAATCCACCCTTTAGCTAAACATGGTACAAATGCTCCATGGTACACACCAGAATTGTGCAGTAGTAAAGCCCTGTGTAAAAAAAGCTGGAGAGATGTTGGCGTCCGCCCTATAACCCCAGTGATCAAGAGGCTTACAAAGTAACCTTAGCGCTGTATCATCGTAACATTAAAAAAGCGCAGAAGTCACACATTGCACTTCAACTCAGCCAGGCGGGTAACTCCTCTAAAGAATTATACAAAGTTCTCAAACTTTTTAAAACCCTCATGCCTGCTCATCTGACACCCAACCATCTCAAGGTTTGTGTGATTCTATTGCAAATAACTTTGAAGAGCAAGTTAATGTGATTTATATCAACCTCCCCAGAACTATGGATCAAATGTGCCTAGAGTCCTACGTCAGCCTGCCTACTGCCAATTGTACTTGCACCCTAGGCAACTTCAAGCCTCTTAGGCCAGACTCCATTTGTAAAGCACTGAAAGCTGCCAAATCAGCGTCTCCCTTGGACATCGCCCCTGCCAGGGTCTCAGCAGCTCTGTCCAGGCAGCTTGCCCCGGCCATCTGCTCCTTACTTGACTTTTTGATCAGCTCTGGGAAAATTCCGCTCCGGTCATACCTACCCACAAGAAGGCTAATCTTCCAGCTACAGACCTGTCCAATTATCGTCCAATCTCGCTGCTTCCCTTATTGAGTAAGCTGCTGGAAGGGCAAATCAACAGCCAACTTATGGAGTTTCTAGAATCTAATAGGATTCTGGACCATTCCCAATCCGGGTTCAGACCCCTGCACAGCACTGAGACTGCACTTTTTGCAGTTACGGACCACATTAGATGCTCTCTGGATGAAAATAAGTCATCTTTGCTTGTGTTACTTGACTTGTCAGCAGCCTTTGACACTGTCTCACCATAGATTGCTTCTGAGGCTGCAGATGATTGGAATTCATGGCATGGCTATTCAGTGGTTTACAAATGTTCTACCTCCCAGAACCCAGACCATCAACCGGAGTCCTTTTAAATCATGCACCATAGAACTTGACAGGGGTGTGCCCCAGGGCTCCTGTGTTAACCCCACTCTCATATTCTGATGATACTCCGCTCCTAATCTCTTTTGACAAAGACCTGAATAATACGCAAGCATGTTTTGCAACTGGGATGAAAGCCATCTCTTCCTGGTGACCGATAACTGTCTCCAGCTGAACACCAGCAAAACAGAGATCGTGCTTTTTGGCAGAGCCCAACTGCTTTGGTCCCCTGACTGGTGGCCTTCTGAATTCGGCGCAGCACCAACTCCTAAAGTGGTAGTAAAAAACTTGGGCATTAGCTTTGATCAGGCACTGACCATGAAAAAACGGGTAGTGGCTTCCAGTGGCACCTGCTTTCACGTGATGCGTCTGCTGCGAAGTCTTTCCTTTACCTCCACTTTTTTTTGCATAAAACTTTGGTCCAAGTGTTGGTTATCAGCCGCCTGGACTATTGTAACACCCTACTGGCCGCTACCAATGACACACTTCTTACTAAACTTTAAGTGGTCCAAAATACAGCGGCTTCCTTTCAGGGCTGCCTCTTCGCCCCTTTTGCGCTCACTTCAGTGGCTCCCTGTGCGAAAAAGAATAATCTTCAAGATCTGCTGCATAAATAACAAATCTCTGAACTGCAAAGGACATAGTTATCTTGCGGCGAAGCTTACACCTTACCAACCAGGCAGAACCTTAGGATCCACGGACAAATCCTTTCTTACTATTCTTCAAATCGGAAAATACCATTCGGTGGTAGATCATTTTCCTACTTGGCCCCCCCTGTTCCTGGAACAAACTACCCATAAACATATGGAAATGCACAGATCACCTAAAATTCAGAAAACTTCTTAAGACTGAGCTGTTTCTGATCTAGTGTGCCCTTCTTGCCTGAGTACTGTTTCGCAAAGATACCCCTCCCGGGGTGATTTGTGCGTGTTACAAGTTAAACTAACATAACATAACAATATAACAAATATACAATTGTCTCCAGGGGAAGACCAAACCATGTACTAAGAAAGTGGAATGTGAACTGCAGAGGAGAACAGGGCTTGGACCAGAAGACTGAGAGGAGCTGGGGAAGCATGGAACCACCCGAGGTAAGTACCCAGAGTGCAGAGTGGAAACACAGCTGCGTGGCCAATAGAAGTCAATGGAAAAGTTGCGGTTGCAGTCTTAAGGAAGAACCCTTCCCACAGGACCCGGAAGAAACCCTTTGAAGGACGGAAGGATGGAGAGCCACCCCACCCGTGGATGCCCCAGGAACTAGGTTACCTGCACCAGGGAAGCCGGGTGCATAGGGTGAAGTGACGTTAGAACCTACCGTAGACGACAATGGAAGACTTGGAAGAAGATGCCTCTGGAGAAGCCTGTGAAAGAGTCCGGTGGAATCCAAGAGTGGATTCAGGAAGTGAGGAACCTACAAGCAGAGAGGACAGAGTCTATGCCACTTGAAGGTGACCAGGAAGCAAGGAAGCACAATGCCTACCAATGTTGGGAGGTTCAGAAGCGAAGACAATGACCTTTTCGCTGCAGCTGTGAGGACCAGACGACGCTGAGGAAGACCAGGAGCCGTGTACAAGCTGTCGGATGTCGGTGTCTTCAAGTGGTCGTGTCCGGCGGGAGCACCAACAAGCCTTGGTAGCAGCAAATGACAAGGAAAGCGAAAAGATGCAAACGTTGGGACCAGCAAGATCCAAGGGACTCACCAAGTTCAGGAGAGTTAGAGCAGGCCCCAAGCAAGCCGGGGAGCCCACTGAAGCAAAGTAAGACCCTCAAGAGGACCCACAGGCCAGAGGCACAGGAGTCACTAGAGAACCTCAGGCAGTTCGCCCAAGATAGAGGCCCGCGGTGCAGCGGATGCAGCGAGTACGCTGATCTTTGAGGGATGAGGTGCTAAAGGCTGGAACTTCTTGTAGACCCAAAATCTCTAGAGTGCAGAGCTAACAAGTCTTGGCAAGTCGACGCGGTGCACAGGGGTTTGGTCCCAGCGGCTCCGCCGAGGGACACTGTCCTTAAAATGGCTGAGAAGACATTTCCGGTCTCTAGGGAGCTGCAGAACCACCACCTGTGTTGCTGGGCATTGGGAAGTCCATAGGACGACAGGAGCAGCATACCAGTTAGCTTTGTTGCGGTGCCTGCAGATGCAGGGGAGTGACTCCTTCACTCCAAGGGAGATTACTTCAGATGTCCTTAATGCCCACAGGCCTTCTGGAGAACCTGGATGAAGCACGGACAACTCGGAAGATTTGAAGAACAGCAAGCCCAGGAGCGGTAGGAGTTTTCCTTGATACTGTCTCTGTTCCAGTCGAAGTCCAAGTTTCCAGACAGTCGAAGAGTGTCTTGGGTTCAGAGGTGAGTCTTGTTCCACGACGTATAAGGACCCCCTACAGGAGAGCCCTTAAGTACCCTATGGAAAGGGTTGGAACGAGGGTGGGAGGGTGTCCCTCCCAGAGGAGACGCTGGACAGAAGGTAAGATACTCCCCTGTTCTTTGTTCAGTTTCGCGCCAGAGCAGAAACCAAGGGTTCCTGAACTGGCTCTAACCGGAGCATGCATGGAGGGCACCAAATGTGCCCTTCAAAACAGTCTGGTGGCACTGGAAAGTACCCCCAAACCAGCCCAATACATTAAGTCCTGTCTGGAAGGTAGTCACTCCTCCCTGTGACAGGAAATCTATTGTTCTACCTTCCTCTGCTCGAGGAATTCTCGAGCAGAGGAATTCTGCCCTCCGCTCAGCAGCAGGAGGGCAGAATTGTGTCTGTGGTCAGCAGCAGCACTAGCTTGCAGGTAGACCCTGAAAGGCTGGTACTGGGTGTACGGGGGGGGTCCCCTGAGGAGCACCCAGTACATCTGATCATACTACCAGCACTGGAGTCGGCATTGGGGTATGATTCCCACCCATGTTCGGTGCAGCCACTATATAGTTGGATATCTTGTAATGATTGATGTCCACTATATACCTTAAAATGGCCAACCACACTTACAAAGCCTGGAGAATAGTCACTGGGGTTTGTAGGGGTGTTCTGCTCATGTAGGGGCACCCTCACACTTGTAACAAACACACTTACCTCTGGACTGAAGAGCCTGCCATAGGGGTAACTTATAGGTGTTAAATTCAGTGACCTCAGATATGAGGAAATTTATATCTATCGTGAGAAGTGCAAGCACCAGCTCACACAGGCTGCAATGGCAGGCCTATAGTCATAGTTTAAGTGAACTCCCATGGGGGCACAATCCATGCTGCAGCCCATGGGAGACCTGTGGTGTACCTATGCCCTGGGTACCCCAGTACTATATAGTAGGGACTTATAAGGATACACTAGTAGCGAATTGCGGAGGTACCAAATTACTTACAAGAGCCAAATTAGGGGAGAAAGCACAGATGCTGGGGTCCTGATTAGCAGGAACCCAGCAAACTAAGTCAAAAACATATTCACACCAGGCACAAAGTAGAGGTAACCATGAAAGCAGATCCTACTTTCCTACACAACCCAACACCCACCTCCCCAAATGTAAGGACATGAGACTAACCGTGCCCATTTGAGTCTTCATTTTCTAAGTGGAAATATCTGGAAAGCCTATCTGCGCTGGCATGGTTACTCCCAGGTCTATGTTCCACTGAAAAGTCCATACCCTGTGGGGAAATGGACTACCTCAAAAGTTTGGGGTTTTCACCCTTCATCTGTTTAAGCCATAAGAGGGGCTTAGGGTCTGTCGGAACAATGAAGTGAGTGCCAAACAGGCCTCAACTTCTTCAAGGCCCAGACCACAGTAAAGGCCTTCCTCTCAGTAGCTGCCAACGCTTCTCCCTGGGTGTCAACCTTCTGCTGATAAAAGGTACTGGTTGATTCTGGCTCTCTGCATTAAGTTGTGACAAAACTGTACCTATTCCTATCTCAGAAGCATCTGTCTAGATAATGAATGGTTTAGATTAGTCAGGACTTTGCAGAATTGGATCAGAGCACATAACTTGCTTTAGGTCATCAAATGCCTTCTGACAGCTACCTGTCCACTGAACTTTCTTAGCCATTCTTTTGGAGGTGAGATCATTAAGGGGTGTTGCTATGGATCCATATCCCTTGATAAATCTTCTGTAGTACCCAGTCCGGTCCAAGAAAGCTCTGACTTGAGTCTGGGCAGTGGGAGCAATCCAGCCCTTGATGGTCTGAATTTTACTCTCAAGTTGTTGAATTTGACCTCCACCTACAAGGTGGCCCAAGTACACAACCTTGGTTGGCCCTATCTGCAACTTTGTGGCCTTGATAGTGAGGCAGGGCTTCAAGTACATTTCTGAGGTGGGCCAGGTGATCTTCCCCGGTGGAGCTAAAAACAGCGACATCATATAGATATGCTGCTCTATAGGTTTCCAGATATGTTAAGACTTGATTCATGAGCCTCTGAAATGTGGCGTGTGCATTTTTCAAACCAAAAGGCATCACAATAAATTGATAATGCCCCCTGGGGGTTAAAAATGCTGTTTTTGGTTTGGCATCCTCAGAGAGTCTGATTTTGCCAATAACCAGCAGTCCGGTCAAATGTACTGAAATACTTGGCTGGGGCCAGAGTATCAATTCGCTCATCCACCATTGGAATTGGATGGGCATGAGTCCTAGTGACTGCATTGAGGCCTCTATAGTCAACACAAAACCTAATCTCTCTTTTACCATCCTGGGTGTGAGGTTTTGGTACAAGGACTACAGGACTAGTCCAAGGGCTATCTGAAGGCTCAATGACCCCCCTGACTCCAGCATCCTTTGGACCTCTGTCCTGATGCAATCCCTGACATTGTCAGGCTGTCTGTAAATTTTGCTCTTCACAGGCAGGCTGTCACCTGTGTCCACTTCATGGGTACACCGGGTGGTTTGACTAGGTGTCAGGGAAAAGAGACCAGAAAACTGATTGAGAACCTGTCTGCAATCAGCTTGCTCTTGACCAGTGAGGCTGTCTGCCAAGTCTACTCCTTCCACTGATCAATCAACAGGATCCTGAGAGCTGAGATCAGGGAGAGGGTCACTCTCTTCCTCCTGTCCCTCCGTGGTCATGAGCAAGCTCATTTCAGCCCTGTCAACAAAAGGCTTTTGTTGGTTCACATGAAGTATCCTGTGGGGACTTCTGGGAGTAACTAGGTCATCTAAATAGGCGATCTCACCTTTCTTCTCAAGTATGGTATGGGGGACACTTCACTTGTCCTGGTGAGCTGCTGTTGTGCAAGGTGTAATGAATATCAAACATTTCACTTGCCTCCTCTCCCATGTCCTGGAGAGCTGCTGGAGCCACAGGCTCCAACACCCACACTTTCTGTCCTGGCTGGTAAACAGTACAGCATTTTGTTCATGCCAAGCATTCTGAATCTCCTGGCTGGCCTCAAGGTTTTTACTGGCCTTCATGTACTCAGCCATGCGAGAATGCAGGCCCAGTACATAATCAACTATGTCCTGTTTAGGAGGCTTGAGACGTTGCGCCCTTCCTTCTTTAACTAGACATAATGGACGCCTAACTGGATGCCCAAACAGAAGTTACAATGGGCTGAAGCCCACCCACTTCTGAGGAACCTCGCTGTAGGCAAAGAGAATGCAAGGTAGTAAGACATGCCATTTTCACCTCCGCTTTTCTGGGAGTCCCATGATCACACCTTTGAGGGTCTTGTTGAACCTTTCAACAAGCCCAATGCCCAGTGGATGGTTGGGTGTGGTAAACTTATAGTTAACACCACACTTTTTCCCCATAGTAGTGATGTAGCTAGACATGAAGTTAGTACCTCTGTCTTACAAGACCTCCTTGGGGAACCCAACTCTGAACAACAGGAGCAGTTGTGTTCCTAAGGGGAATAGCCTGTGGATATTTAGTGGCATGGTCCATCACCACTAGGATGTAACTGTGTCCAGATGCTGTTGGAGGGTTTAAGGGGCTTACAATGTCTTTCGAGTTGATTTACCTTCCTTGCATGCAGTGTTAGTATTGCATGCCCCACGTGTGTGACTGGGTGTGAATTTACTTTTACACCCAGTCACGTAGTGATGAAACCAGTCACGTAATGATGAAAGCCATGGACCTGAGAGGCCATAGATTAAGGGCTAAAGCATGTTGGCAGCATAGCTAACGGTCATAGGACCATCATATCCTAGGGACTCCCTTTAAGGTGATTTTAATCTATACCCACGCAGAACTGTAATAAAGGGATACCTTGGTCAGTTTGAAGTATTTTTATGTTTATAGTCTACCCAGTAGCAACAATATCAAAGTAGCTCACTAGAATATGTTTGAGCCCATCTTGGCTTTCAGGGACCAGGGTGGACCCGATGATGGAGCATAGCACTGCTAAAGTGGGCGAGGGTCACAAAATAAAAAGAAAGCGATTTTTTTTTTTTTTTTTTTTTTTTATCTCCCCCCCCCCCCCCTTTGAAAATACACCAGGTATCCACGTGGGATAGGAGTTACTTCAGACTGGCAGGGGATACCCCAATTTGTGTGTGTATCTTCTAGTTTAATCTCCAAATGGAGTCAGTTAAGCTGTCTGTCTTCATTATACTCTAGCATGAGTATTCTGAAAGAAATTGATTTAGATATTGGGCAACCTGAATTGGTGTACTTGGGTCTTATGAGATTAGGGATCTCTGGCTTACTGTTTGTACGGTGAGTAGCTGAATAAAGTGACTATTCTCTTTGGGCTGGGTGTAGTGTTCTCTAGAATGCAATACAATCTGCCTTGTCCATGACTTCAGTCGATGCTCAAGCCATTGCTGGTTTTGTTTAGGAGAGTGTTGGTCTAGGTTCCCATTGGGTATACAAGTCTCCTGCACAGACTATGGGTATATCAAAAGTAGGAAGGACCGAGTCGAACTAAGTCCAGAAATAGGCTTTGTCATCTGTGTTTGGTGCATACGATTTTAAGGCACCTGTTTCCACACGTTTGGTGCATACAAGTTTAAGGCGCCTATTTCCACCAGTCCAGAAGATCATGCACCAATATGTGCCTACTCTCTTGTCGGGTTGCAAGCACCTTTGTTTAAAGGTCACCATGGTGCCACCCATATTGACAATCCTCTTGCATATGTGAAATATGTTGAGTAGTATAACTGGCCTTACTATTTTGTCAGAAATTTAGCCTCATTTGTGTCTGCCAGGTGTGTCTCTTGGAGGAAAGTGATTCCCATAGTCTGTCCTCTAAGATAGTTTTACACATAGCCATTAAGTCCCCTTACAGTCCATGTCGCCAGTTCTATTTTTCTATCCATGGGTCCGCCATCCAGTCTTCATTATGTGGGTGTGTCATGGTATTTCAGATGTGATCTGTATAGTAAGTGTCTCACCGATTTGAACCTTAACCATTCTCCTTGTGAACTGTCAGGGTGTGTGTTATGCAGTGGCCTACAGACCTGTGTAACACCTGTCTATCATGCTATGCGTAATGAATATCCAACCTTTCCCCTGCTCCCTCTCCCAAGTAAGCACTCTGAAAACTGAACAGTTGGTGTCTTCCTACTTAGTCCCTTAAACTTGAACAAACAACCTCTAAGATCCTAGGTTAACCTACCTGCACTTCCCAACTTCCCCTCTTCATAGCCCTATACATTAAAGCATAGACAATACTTAAAAATGCTATCTTCCAAATTGGGGATTTTTGTGGAAACTCAAAGGAGTAAAAAGAATGCACACCCATTACCCTGAAACGACTCAAAATCCTCTTAGCTGTTACAACCCAACTTGACACCTTATTTCCAGTTTAACACCCCAAAAGGGGGCGGAGGGTGGAAGGTTACTTTTTGAGTGGTGTATAACATTTTAACATTTTTAAAACACGATTTTTAATACAAAATTCAATTCTATTTATTACCAATATCAAATCGAGTACATGTGAATTTAATCAGAATTTTTTTAAAACCATGACACGAAGGAATTTATCACATTGTTTACTTTACATTGATAGTTTATAATATAGAAAATAATTACTCGCACTTCTAACCTGCGCTGTATTGGAATATGTGCAAAGCTACAACATGCAGACAATAACTTGGACCCCAGTCTTAGTTCTACTTCATTGATAGATTTTAGGTTGCTTCTCTTATACATTGGCACTATCAATGTAAAGAGTATTGCTCACCTCAGTCCTGCTTGTGCAACTCTCTGCAGCTGGAGGTCCAGATCTGCTCTCCCACCATCTTAGGAGGAGCATATGGATGGGTTAAATCCTCTGTGCTTCAGTCAGGACTTCTGGGCGCAGTCTTTCTATGATTTGATTATTAGGACTGTCATAGAAACCTCTTTAGCTGTCTCGCCAATCTCATGTAATAAAAAAACACATACATATATAGAGGGGGTTTTGGTCAGCCCTATTCATCAATTGATCTGTTCATCAGTCATTCACTTTTCGCTTCTGGCTAACACACCATACAGCGTGGAGCAGTGGGTTAGTCTAGTTCTACAGTATTGGATCTTTTAATGATTCACATGCTTGAATCATTCCCAGTCGTCGAAGTGGGAGTCCCATGGTACCATAATAAAGCAGTATATATCATCATAGACCATAATGTCAATGAGAAATCACTTTAATAGTCTGTCCATTTACAAAAAGACACTTTAGCCAATCAGGCGATAGCACCCTCTAGAATACTCCCAAGAGAGGCTGAATCACTCAGATTTTCTACTACACGTTGTGTGAAAGGGAGTCTCCCTGAGCTGTGCTCAGTTTCTTTAGCTATTACTTGTTTTGGATCACCCAAGATTATTTTTCCGGTTTCATTTCTCTGACCCTGGCACTAATACGTCAGAACAGCAGAAAAAAGGAGAGGTTACACCCTGAAGACACTAGGAGTGTATCTACTAGCTTTATCCTGCATACAAGTTAAAGGACTGCAAAATATGTCCAACGTTTTCCTCTCAAACTCTCACGGATAGGGAGGGGAGGCTATTATTGTGGCTACAGAATCTTAAATATGTCAGTTCTGATGGCAGTCAGGATTCCATCACCTCACAGGAGAGGTCAAAGGGAGAGGTTATGCCAAAAATCTCCAGAGGTGCACAGAAAAGCCATAAAAAAGAGACACCATGAGTCTTCAAAAGACACTTCTCGTAGAGAAAAAGGAAAAATCCTCCTCGGAGGCAATATCAGAGCCTACAACTTCCTCTTCAGCCCTGACATTACATCAGGGAAATCCTGTTCAGAACCAGTCCTGGTTAAACATAACCTGACAATGAGGCGTCGACGGCAAAACCGCCATCAAAATAGTCACTGACAATGACTGTCGACAACCACATTGACTATTACTACGGGCTCCTCTACGATTTCCTCACCTACGACGGCCTCGTCTACGATGGCCAACCTCGTTCACAATGCCTGCCTCGTCGACCACATCTGCCTCGTCTACGACGACCTAATCCACGACGGCCTCGTCTGCGACGACACCCTCATCTGCGACACCTGCCTCATTGACTATGACCTCATAGACTGCGTTCACCCCTTCAACGACGACCTTGTTGATAATACAAACGATGGCAAACACTAGTTGCCAACAAAAACCAAAACCACCACATAGTCTATGAAAATGTAATGTCAAGGATGAAGGGGACTATTATGAGCATATCTACGAAAGGCAGCAATATATGGAGAGACCTAGATACTGTTCGGGGCAATTTCACCACTTCGCTCTGCCTCCAACTCCAGAGGGCATGGTTCAGGTCCCTGTGGCTCTAGTACAAGACCTACAGGGCATGTTACAGGTTAACTACAAACCCTTTCCTGAGCCTGCAAAGTCAACATAATCTCTGCATCCTCCGATGCTCCTGCCACACCAAAAATGATCTCAGTGTCAAATATTGCCATGCTTCCTCGGAACGACCCGTCCGCCTCGGGCGATGATGGAGAGACGGTAACATTCACAATACTCAATCTGTACCCGATAAATGGGCCTATTATTTAATACCGACACCTTCACCTCCGGCACCACAACCAGTGGATTCTCCACCAGATGATATTGGTGGTTTCCATACCCTTATGGAACGAGCAGCCAAACGCTTTCAACTTCCAGTAACAAACAAGCAATTGGTTTGTTTTCTTTAAGTTTAAAGAGAGGCTGGGAGTGCTATTACAGTTGTTGATTATATCTGGGAGGAGTTACAATCATGGAAAGCCCTGCCACGGTCACAGCAGTCCTACCAGAGATCGATAAGAAGTACGAGGTGCCTAAAGACTCTCCACCATCTCTGGTGAACACCTGAAACCAGACTCGGTCATCAAACAGGCGGCTCACCATTGTTCTAAGAACCCTTCCACACCAATCACGAACCCGCCTGACGAGCAAAGCAGATGCCTAGATAACATTCGGGAGAGGTTCCAAACTATGTCCGGTACTACGGTACGGGCGGCCAATTCACTGGCAGTACTGGGCAGGTATGACCGCTAGATGTGGTCAGACATCGCTACATAAATGGAATTTCTGCCGGAAGACAAAATGGCAGAAGTGAAAAAAAAAAGCTTCTGCAGGAGGGCAAAGGTCCTCATCAGAAATCATAGATTGCGCTGTAGTTATAGCTTCAATAGCATGCTGACAACTGGCAGGATCAGCGGTCCTTGGACGACAAGTTTGGTTGGAGACCACAACATTTAGACCTGAGGTGCAAACAAAAATATTAGAGATGCCTTGGCAAACACGTCGACGATGCCTTGCAAGCAATCGAGGCGGACACTGACACCGCAGTATCTTTGGGCACATTACAGTTTTGGAAAACACCCTTTACAGGGCCCGTGGAACAGGCATTTATTCGTATCGAGGAGGATACCAGAGGTATTAAACTTATCAGCTCTGTCAGCAGCCCTTTAGGCCAGCTTACCAGCAACACCAGCCATATAGGACAGCAGCCTACTCCAAGCAACCACCAAGGAGAAGGCAAGCAGCTCCGGCAAGAGACACTAGCAGAAAACAGTGACAACGTTGTAGTGCCGGTTATGCCATCTACAACACTTCATCCTGTGAGAACAAAATTTCAAAATGTTCTCATCTGTGGTGGAAAATAACATAGGACAAATGGGTCCAGGATCTCCTCACATATGGTCACAAGTTGGGGTTCACCCAGATTCTGCTCACCACTCCACGAAAACGAAGGCACCCTCCTTATTTCCATCTACTTAGGAAGGAAGTGCTAGCTATGCTAAGCAAAGGTGCCATAGAGAAAGTCCCACATACTCGTCAAGAAATGGGCTTCCATTCTCGTTTCATAAAGAAGAAACCAGATGAATAGCGACCTGTGCTAGACCTCCAGAAATTAAACCAGTATTTACGGAAACTGTCCTTTCGCTTGGCTGCCCTCTTCAACATCCTGCATCTTCTAAACCAAGGAGACCACATGACAACTCCGGATGCACAGAATGCATACTTCCCATTCATCTCAAACATCACAAATGCCTACGCTTCACTGTTGCTGGCACCCATTACTAATTCAGAGTCCTCTCATTTGGCCTTAAACCAGTTCCCCGCATTTGTTCTAAATGCGTAGGCCCTATGGCAGCTTCTCTCTGGAAGAACGGTTATCTGGTATTCTCCTACCGCAATGTCTGGTTGATAAAGTACTGATAGCATCTCAAGCGTCCAAGGCCACAAGGGCTTGCCTAAAGTGTTCCACAAACTAGGCCTCACTGTAAATAATCAACTACCCTTTCCAGAAGATAATGTTCCTGGGCACAAAACTAGATACTGTCCAACACAAAGCCTTTTTATTCCAGGACAAGCAACGGAGGCTAAAGGAACTGGCTCTCAAACTATCCAGAAAAAGGCAGTTTCAGTGCGTCTGTTCAACTCGCTTCTGGGCACCGTCCTCGGCCATCAATCTGATCCCTCTTGCACGCCTGAAAATGAGACCCTCATAGGAACAGCTACATAACAATGAATTCAAACAAAAGGATCATTCGAGGACCTGGTGAAGATCATACCAGGTATAATGGAAGCACTAACCTGGTGGTGCCGGACCTCCCACCTGTCGGAGAGCCCCACGTTCTTACCTCAAATAAACAAACTTCGTAAGAACTATGGATGCCTCCCTACAGGGCTGGGGTGGTCCTCTGCAGGACCTGCAAGTTCAAGGAAAGTGGTCTCCGCTCCAGAAGAGCATACATATCAATCGCCTGGAGCTCAAAGCCATCTATCTCAGTCTCCAAGCTTGCCTACCAAGAATAGCAGTCTCTTCAGTGTTAGTTCCAATGGACAATACCACCAGCATGCACTAAGTGAGCAAACAAGGGGCCACAAGATCACTGGCCCTGTCCAAGGAAGCTTTGGAAATCTAGATCTGGCTAACACACAGGATAACTATTCGGGCCGAACATGTTCCTTAGACAAGCAATATCTTAGCAGACATGCTAAGCAGAACCAGGAACAGCTGCCGCGAATGGGAGCTTGATCAGTCAGCGCTAAACAGGATCTTCTCTCTCTGGGACAAACTGGCACTAGATCTTCAAGCAAACGAGAACCGCAAATGCTCTTTCTATGCAAATTGGCATCCACATCCAGGATCGTGTGGGAATGCCTTTTCGATCAGGTGGTCCAAAATCTATGCCTACGTTTTTCCCCTGATACCTCTAATACCAAAGGTTGTCAGCAAGATGAAAATGGAGCGGTGTCGCCTCATCCCGATAGTCCCCAGGTGGCCCAGGCAGCATTAGCTCATGGATCTTCTCGTACTATTGGAATTCAACCACATTCACCTACAAACATACCAAACACTTTTGACGAGGAACCAAGGCCAGGTCCTTCATCCAGACCCGTCTTCCCTTTACTTATGTGCATGGCTCCTGAATTAAAAAATCTGAATATTCCGCAGGACTGCAGGGATATTCTCTCAAAGGCAAGGGCGGAAGCCACGATAAAGACATACAAGCTGAAATGGAAAAGTTTCTGCCTATGGTGCCAGAAATCAAACCTGCATCCTCTACAAGCATCACCTGAGCAGATCCTACCCGATCTCCTCTCACTAGCTCAGTCAGGGTTGGTGCATGTGTCTGTTAAGGTGCCTCTTCCGGCAGTATCAAGAGATAGACGCTCATCACATTCCATCTCTTTGTGATCAAACAGTATCATCAAACAGTTCATGAAAGGATTGTTTAGGCTCCTTCCCTGGACTGGCACCTGTACATAGTTCTATCTCAACTCATAAAGAGTCCATTCGAACCCATATATAGAGCAGACTTCAAATTTCTCACATGGAAGGTCACATTGTTACTAGCGCTCACTTCAACCAGGAGAGTAAGTGAGATGCAGGCTTTCACAGCTCAAGGACCGTTCTTGTGCTTCACAGACAATTCGGTAATTCTCTGAATTAATCCAAAATTAATTCCCAAGGTCCCTTCGGATTTTCACTTCTATGAACCTATAATATTGTAGACTTTCTTTCCGAATCCAACATCACCAGTTGAAAGGTGTTAGAAATGGGATCTCTAGTTGGCAAGGGCTTGCACCTTTGTCCAAGTAGGGACCCTTCTTCCTAGTCAGGGTAAGGGTGTTACACTCGTGAAGTAACCCCTGCTCACCCTCGTGGTAGCTTGGCACGAGCAGTCGGGCTTAATTCAGAGGCAGTGTGTAAAGCATTTGCACATAACCAACAGTAATACAGTGTAAGTACTACAAACGGACACCACACCAGTTTAGAAAAATAACCAATATTTTATATACTTAAGACAAGACCAATTACGACAAAAATCCACAATACTATACTTTAAAAATGAATGCTTGATACGGTAACTTCTTCTTTGCAGGAATAGCACAAAAGCAAAGTTCGTACGAGTCGGTAGCTCCGTCCGAGCCTACCGCGATGCTGAAAACCACAGAGTCTAACAGTTCCAGCCGACCGCGTCGATACGGGCCAGCAGAGTCGTGAACAGACTCGGTTACAGTACCTTTCTCGTTGTGGCTGGTACGGAGTGTACGAGCCGGTCGGCGTCTCGTCGCGGTTGCGGTGCAAGACGGAGCGATGCAAGGTGCGGTGTCCCTCGATGCGGTGCAGGCAGCGGCTCGATGAGCGTCGTGCAGACGGAGTCGGTGAGTCCAAGGCGTGCGATGCAGGGTGAGACGATGCTCGATGCGGTGCTGACAGGTTGCAATGCAGGCGACCTAGCCGAAGTGCGGGAGCTGGCGTCGGACAGCGGTGCGAGTCGGAGCGGTGCGTCGCAGACGTGCGAGCGTGCCCCAAATGCGGTGCGGTCTCGACTCTTGAGCCAGTTGCAGCGACAGTGTCGGTCTGGTCCGGCTGGCCCAGTGAAGCGATGCGATGCGAACTGCGGTGCCCACAGGTCACGGTGCAAGCAGCGGCTCGATGTTGGCGGCGTCGGACGCCGCCACGGTGAGACCAGGGTTGCGATGAGAAGCGGGGCGATGCGGTCTGCGGTGCAAACAGGTCACCGGCCAGGGATGGATTCGGTTGACGGAGTCGGTTACGGTTCCCTTCCTCTGTGGCAACTGAAACAGCGTTCCAGAAGCGGTACCCAGAGGCTTGTGAAGTCTTTGTAGTCCCTGAGACTTCTTAACAGGAGGCCAGCTCGGTTCCTGGCCCTTGGAGATACTCAGCACAAGTTTGTAGAAAGTTCAGTCCAGTCCTTTCACTGCCCAAGGCAGAAGCAGCAGCTGCAGGCCAGCCCAACAAAGCAACAACACAGCAAAGGGGCAGTACTCCTCCTGGCAGCTCTTCCAGCTCTTCGTCTTGGCAGGTTCCTTGATTCCAGCGAGATCTAAATTCATGGGGTCAGGGCCCCAATATTTATATCCCAAATTCCTTTGTTCTCTGAAGGCAGAGAGGCCTTTGCCTAGTCCAAACCAGTTCTGGAGCACTTTGTTGACAAGTCTCCGTCCCTTCTTTCGGTGAGTAGGCCAGGGACATCAGACGCACCACAGGAGGTAGAGCCAGCATTGTGGAGGGAAGGCACTGTCCTATTCAGGGCCCAGGTGCGACCCCTCCCACCCATCTACATGTAGATCTTGCTATTCAGCCCTGCGCTGACTCACCCTGTCTCCTGGCATCCCCCAGCCCCTGTCACTCACATTCCAGACAAGGAATACACAACCTCGCAGAGGCAGGCTTGGATGGTTAGGCAAGAAAATACCCACTTTCTAAAAGTGGTATTTTCAAACGCAGAATGTTAAAACCAACTTCACTAAAAGATGCATTTTATCATTCTGAGTCCAGGCATACTAAACTCGAATTTCTACCATGTTCCCGGGGTCAGTTAGGATTATAAGCTGTAATAATCAAAACTGCCCGTTCTGGCCTAGGGGAACAGGTAGCCTTGCAATAGTGAAAAACGAACTAGGCTGTAATTCACTATCAGGACATGCCGCACACACCCGGGCATGTCCTACCTTTCGCGTACAATGCACCCCTGCCCACAGGGGTACCTTGGGCCTACCTTAGGGGTGACTAACATGTAGCAAAGGGAAGGTTTAGGGACTTGCAAGTGTGTGCACTTGCCAAGTCGACATGGCAGCCCCAGGCTGCGCACAGGCTCTGCGATGGCAGGCCCGAGTTACACTTTACGGGCTGTTTGCGTGGGTGGCACAATCCAGTGCTGCAGCCCACCAACAGCATTTGGTCTATAGGCCCTGGCACTCGCAGTGCACTTTACAAGGGACTGACACATAAACCAAATAGGCCAATCATGGAAACACCAATCCATAACACATTTTATACAGGAGCACGTGCACTTTCCCACTGGACCGCAGTGAGGAAAGTGCGCAGAATCATCACACCAGCAAAAACAGAGTCAAAACCGGGAGGTCAGAAAGCAAAAAGTCAGGGGAAACACGCCAAAAGATGCCAAGTCTAACAAAAGGTCTATTCATACGCTAGATAACAAAAGATGTCTAAGCATCTACTTACAGCACACTAAACAATTCAGGAGAACTGACCAACTGTTGGTCTCATATGGACACTCTCGTGAGGGTGCAGCAACCATCGCTTGATGGATCTCAGCCGCAGTCCAGTTTTGCCACTCAAAGGCTGACAAGCCACTCACAGCGAAAACCAGGGCGCACTCAAGTAGGGCTGTTTCCACCTCAACTGCTTTGCCTGCGGAAGTGCCTCTGGAGAAAATGTCGTGCTGCGACTTGGAAGAGTGTGCATACATTCACGCAGCATTATTGCCTGGAATCGGGGCAGCACAGTGATGCAGCGGTTGGACAGGCTATACTATGCTACTTATTTCAATAAGGGGAGCCTCTTTTGGTTCCATGTGTTTGCTTACGTATTTATGCAAATGTTAATATGTGACTATATATATTATATATATATATATATATATATATATATATATATATATATATATATATATATATATATATATATATATATATATATATATATATATATATATATATATATATATATATATATATATTCACTGAAAAAACCATAGGTTTCAGGGACGTTATAGTTAGTTGGACATTTCACTCGTACAAAACCAGAGAAATTCCGCCATTATAGTTAGTTCAGCTAACTAACTCGCGCCCCCGCAATGCACTGCTGATGACGTTGCATATTACATCGTTCATGACATGGTCAGTGACATCACTGACATCACTGATATCACTGATATCACTGATATCACTGATATCACTGATATCACTGATGACATCACTGATGACATCACTGATGACATCACTGATGACATCAGCCAGTGACGGTGTGTTTCTTTAAAGTTTAAATATGTTTTATGTATATGCCAAGGTGTATTGAAGAATGAGTGGGTGTATAAGTGTCTGGATGGAGGATTTAGTAGGTACGTGACTGACTGTTTAAGTGAGTGATTAAATGTCTTACTGAATGCATGGGTTAGTGACTAAACTGTGTGAATGTCTGCCTCTGTCTGTTGTTGTATAAGCTGCTGCATGGGTTGGTCAGTAGCTACATGAGTGTCTATAGGGGTTTTCGATTGGTTGCCTGAGTATTTGTATGGGTGCCTCAGTGTGTGTGGGGGTGGGTGAGAGGTGTGTGACTCTGCATAGATGTTTTAGTGGTTGATTCACTGGGTGTATGGGTTCAAGAGTGCATGTGGAAACAGCTGTATGGGTGGGTGAGTGTGTGTATGGGTGTGTTGGTGAGTGAATGGATGTCTCAGTGGTACATGTCCAAGTAACTACATATGTAAAAGGCAGTGTATGTGAGAGTTGGAGTATATAAATGACTATACGTGAGTCAGTGATTGTGAGAGTGGCTATATGGATGTGTATCAGTGATTGTATAAGAGAGTAAGTATGCGTTTGTTTCTGTATGAATAAGTGATGTGGTGTGTGTATAACTGTATAGGTGAGTAAATGGAAGTGTGATTGATTCTTTGCATGACTGACTAGGTGTGTGATTAACTCTGGATGAGTGGTGGTGTGTGAGTGTTTGTATAGGTGTATAAGTTCATATGATAGTGTTGTATTGATGAGTGACTGCATGTGTGAGTGATTTTATGGGTGAATGAGTGGATGTGTGTAGACCTAGGAATCAGTGAGTGCGTATGTAGCAACTGGTATTGGTGTGTCGATGGTTTCGAAAATGGTAGTCTGTATTTTACAGTGGGTGTATCAAAGGTTATATTAGGGTGTGAGGAGATGCATCAGATTTTCAGGTGGATGATGTCATCAGTGATGTCATCAGTGATGTCACTGACCATGTCATGAATGATGTAATATGTGACGTCATCAGCAGTGAATTGCGGGGGCGCGAGTTAGTTAGCCGAACTAACTATAATGGCGGAATTTCTCTGGTTTTGTACGAGTGAAATGTCCAACTAACTAGAACGTCCCTGAAACCTATGGTTTTTTCAGTGAATTTCTATGGTTTTTTAAATGCGAATTTCTAACTATAACGTCCCTGAAACCTATGGTTTTTTCAGTGAATTTCAAAGGTTTTTTAAATGCTAATTTATAACTATAACATAGCAGTCTCGTTTTCAGAGTGGTGGAGAAAGGTGAGCGTGGCCTCCAGACACCTTTTAGCAATCCCACTGTGTGGGATTTACTGGAGGTAACATGAGGGGTAGTTAGCCCCTAACGTCAACCTTGGGGGCCAACTACCCCTTTTATTACCTCCAGTAAGTCCCACACAGCAAGATTGCTAACTTGTTATATCAGGCCCCGCCCCCTCCCTGCACCACTGTGCAAACGTGCCCCCTGGCGCGTTGTAAATTGGGGGATTAATTCCCCTTGAGTCCTGAGGGTCCCTGGGGGCCAACTAGCCCACCAGGTACCTCCAGTAAGCGCCACAGAGCTGCGTTGCAGAGAGGTGTAAAAGGGGCGTGGCCTCGGAACACCTCTCTGCAACGCAACTCTGTGGCGCATACTGGAGGTACCTGGTGGGCTAGTTGGCCCCAGGGACCCTCCGTATTCAAGGGGAATTAATTCCCCAACTTACAACGCACCAGGGGGGGCGCGTTTGCTGAGTGCTGCTGGGAGGGGGCGTGGCCTCCGGCGTGATGCCGGCTTTTTTTTAAATTTATTTTTTTTAGAAGGGGGGCTGTGTGGCCCCCCTTCTTATACAATATGAGGCCCTGGGGACCCCACCCCTAGGGCCTGACCTGTTTTTTGCAGTTAAAAAAAAATAAAAATACGGGAAGTGGGCCGCGCGGCCTCCCTCCCGAGGCCAATTTCGGCCCCGGGGACCCCATCCCCCGGGGCATGGCCACATATTTAATTTTCTTTTTTTTAAATAATTTTTTTAAGGAGGGTGGCTGCGTGGCCTCTATTTTTTTAAAAATATTTTAATGACGAAGGGGGGCCGCGTGGCCCCCCTCCCGGGCCACTTCTGGCCCCGGGGACCCCATCCCCCGGGGCCGACCCTTTCCGTTGGGGACCGTGGGGGGAGCCCCAATGCCCCCACGGTCCCGCCGGCTCCCCGCCTCCTGCAGGAGCCGGCATAGCTTGTGAGCAAGGGGAGCTGCTGACATGCAGCTCCCCTTGCTCAAGCAGACTCTGCTTGCTTCCTTGAAGCCAGAGCCGGTTTCCCTGCTCTCGCTTCAAGGAAGCAAAGCAGCGTTTGCTATGGCAGGGCGGGAGTCGCACGGCTCCCGCCCTGCCATAGCAAACAGCAGTGTCCCGGTGGTGGGCACCCCGGGATACTGCAGGAGCCGGCCCTGGGGGGTGGCGGTCCCCAGGGCCATCGAGGGCTCCTGCCCCCCTCCCTCCATTTCAAAGCCCCGGGGAGGTGGTGGTCCCCGGGGGTCCGCAACGGACCCCCGTATTTAAATATTAAGTGCCCCGGGGAGGTGGTGGTCCCCGGGGCAGTGTAGGGGGGCTTGAGACCCCCCCACACTAATTATTCTGTATAGCCTCGGGGAGGTGGCGGTCCCCGGGGCTCGGGGGGGGCGCGAGGCCCCCCCGCCCACTTTCATCCATGCCCCGGGGAGGTGGCGGTCCCCGGGGCTGCGGGGGCCCCCGCGAGCCCCCGCAAATTAAATACACATTGCCCCCGGGACCTGGCCCACTCCGGGGCCTCAGCGCTTCATTTTTTAAAACATTTTCAGCGGGATTTGCGACCCCAACGTGAATTCCGCCGAAATTATAAAAACAAAAATGCTTTTTTTGGCCCTGAGCAGGCCTAGGGGGGTCAGGGTGTTTCTACAATGCCCCCTTCTTTTTTACCCTCTTTTTCACTGTTTTCTTGTGACTCGGTTCTACCGAGTCACAAGATGGCTGCCAACACTTCCTGGTTTGGAGTGTTGGCAGCCAATCAGAGTGAAGCTCGTGCCCGGGAGTGTTCGCGAACCCTCCTCGGTGCTCAGATATATACATTTTTCTTTCTTTAATTTCTCAGCAGCTACTGAACGGATTTACACCATTTAACAAAAGGGGCTCTTTCTGAACCAAGGGCTACCTTTTTGCCAAATTTTGTGTAATTCCATTCAGCAGTTCGGGCTGTAGCTTTGTCTAAAGTTTCCTATGGAAATTAACATGGGGAAAACGCGAAGAATCATCAAACGACGCCAAAGTTATTGGGAAAACAAAACACGCTTTTTGAATAGAAACGAGGTCCTAACTATAACTACCTACTGGCGACCGTCAGTAGGTAATATATATATATATATATATATATATATATATATATATATTTGCGTATAAATAGGTTATGTCATGTATATATTTTTTACCCACCATCCGCTATTTGTGCTAATACTATAAGGTATACAAATACAGGAACTGCTCGCTATTATGATTCAAGCATGTGAATCTATGAAAGATCCAATACTGGAGAAGTTAATGAGTTACCTGTAACTGTAGTTCTCCAGTATTGGTATCTTTCATAGATTCACATGTGCCCCACTCTCCTCCCCTGAGAGGCTCCCCTTATAACTTGGAATTTATTTCCCACTTGTGCTATGAAAATCTGAGGGATTCAACCTCTCTTGGGAGTATTCTAGAGAGTGGCTGAAGTTTGGTTCTTTTTTAAAAGGACATGGATAGGCCATTTAAGTGTTTGTTCATTGGCATTATAGCCTATGATGATGATACATACTGCTTTATTATGGTAGGGTGGGTCTCCCAATTCGGCGACGGGGAATGATTCAAGCATGTGAATCGATGAAAGATACCAATACTGTAAAACTACAGTTACAGGTAAGTAACTCATTTTCTTTTGCAATTGGCTCTCTTGTACTGTGAGTGACAGCATTTTGCCTGATCAGATGTGCACATTGATCTACAAAGAAGTGCACTTTAGTGCCAGGCTAGTGGGACAATAAATACTTTAATTTGCCAGTACTTTTTTCTTTCCATTCTTTATCGTTCTAATGACTTTAAACTGTGTCTTCAGCTTACAGTACCTTCTCTGTGCCAATAGCCATCATATTCTCCTATGATGTGCATTAAAACTAAAAAGGTTAATATACCGGTTTTAAGTATATCTCCCTGCTAGAAAGTACCTGTAGTGTTCCGTTAAAATGATAGTCTATAATAATTTTTTGCACCAGCTTGCATGGAGTTAATCTTTTGGGATAGAACAATTCTCTATTATTGGAGATAACTAGTCCTAATTAAAATTGATAGTAAAATCACTTGAGCAATTTCTTTGAAGTGCATGTGTTTTTTGTAAACTCATAGGCTCAAGTCACTGTTCTGTACTGGGGAAAGACAGAATAATAGCTGCTGCCCCTTGAGTACCTAGGTATCAAAAGCAGCCTGCGTAAACATAGTTCAAGTGTATTGGGCAGACCTAGCATTGATAAAATAAGAGGTGCACATCATATTGTGGCCTTTTTCACATTTTTGACCATCTGCGGGATGGTATTCAAAAAGGTTAATATGGGAATTACACTGTGCCAGATGCCCCTTAAACCTCTATAGAAGTGTGTTGCCCCTCCTTGATCCTACACAGCAGTATTGATACAATTATCCATTTGAAAGTTGTTTCACAAAGTGGTGTTGAGGCTCCTTTAAATGCCCTAAGTTGGATCTGATGTCTTCATCACAGAGCAGAGGTTTCTGTGGTGTATGTTGTAACGGCCTCATATATGACGCTTGAAGGCTACCTTGCTCTTTTTAGAAGTAACAAAACAAAAGAAATAACTAGGTAATACTTCTGAATGGATAGGAACACTTTCTTTAGTTCCCTCTAAAGCTTTTTGGCAGCTGGACATTTAATATGTATCGCAGTGGGTGTGATGGTGGAATGTTACTTTAGATTTGTAATATACAGATTTGTAGCTTTCAAGATCATTATGCATTTTATCTTACATTTTCTACATAGCCGATTCTTGGGTCATGCAGCCAGACACTGAATTTTACCAGATATAAAGAAATGTTTATAATTGTCATTCTTTGAATGCCCACTTGCTGTTTAATAGAGGTGGTTTTGATTTTCTCAAATATTAACACATGTATCTTGGTATATTAGTGATTGAAATGTTAGCATTTTTAACTCTCTCTTTCTGTAGTGGTTTTCATGGGAAGTGAGAAATACCCAGATGAGAATGGATTTGATGCTTTTCTGAAGAAACATGGAGGCAGTGACAATGCTTCGACAGATTGCGAACGGACAATATTTCAATTTGATGTCCAAAGAAAATACTTTAAAGAGGCTCTTGATAGGTAGGATCAGTTTTATGTATTTTCGTTATGTCTGTCATGTTGTTTCCACTATTTTGTAAAGCACAACATAGTTATAAATTGAACCAAACATGCAAGGTTAAACCAGAGATGAGGAAAATAGTTTGTTCAGCACATTGGCAAGATTAATGCAAGCCCTGTGCCTGTTAAGCCCTCTTTCTTTATAATCACTCTTAACTTTTACAGATGAGGAAAAAGAGGCCCATGAAGAATAAGCGGTTTGTAGAGAACTGTATATTTTGGTCAGGTAGGGGAAGGTTTTGGCTCTCATTTCCTAAATTTTTATCAAAATGCATTTTTATAGAGCCTGATATGAGACTTTGAGGTTTCTGTAAACTTCCCGCCAGACGGCCTGCAGTAGCCCCTTTACATCACTGAAACCGCTGGGAAATCAATCTGAGAAAAATGCTGCATAGACCCTCTTTGCGAAAGAGTATAAACTGCACCAGCTGCATCCTTTTCTGTGTTAGCGATTGGCTGGCACTTTGTTTGGCTCTGACTTCCTGGAAGTGTCCGCAAGCTAGTACTTGCCTTGTAAGCCAAGGGCTTTGTACTTCATCAGAATTTGAAGGGGCTCTACTGACCAGTGTTACGAAGATCTTTTCCAGAGACAGGGCCCTAGCCGGTCACTGCTTTCCCTAATGTCTGGTAACCAGCTCTGGACTCAGAAGCCACTTTTGGAGGATCAGGAAGTTGTAATCTGCCAGGAGGGCAGCAGTCCCCCTGACTGAAAGGAAGACCACTGCAAGAGACAGTAGACAGAAATGGACAGAGTAACTCTGCCTTGGCGGATACCTTGAGGGAATCGATTACCAAGGAATTATGAAATCCTTGCTTCCGAGCTGTCCAGAATAGCTGGAACGCGATAAAGCATTCCTATAGTTTGAGGAGCTGCAGAGATGGTTCCAAGGAAAACATTGATGGTGAGATTCACTATCCTCCCTAGTACCAACGGTGTCTGTATATGCCACAATTAAGCCCCAAAAGGAAACATAGGTTGTTTGTACCATGTGTGGCTGTAGATGCACATGCACTGGATTTAGTGTTGGACTTGGATGTTTAATACTTTTATTTTGAGTCCCAAGGTATAGTGGCTCCTCCCTTAATTGACAATGTGCATGTGCATGGGCACCAGCTCCATTAAGTTGTTGTTTCCCGTCTTTGGGTTTGGACATGTACCGATCGAGCTCCATGTTTGGTGCCTAACAGCCATTTATACCCGGTTCTACTTGATGACTTGACTCCCGTAGTTATAGGAGAACTGACACGCATGGTATCTTCAGTCCTGTTTTTCTTCTCTACTCCACGTACACCGAAGACCGAGCTTCTCTCAATTCCTCACAACCGGGGCCTCTCGCCCCTCTTGGGAAACTGCCCCTCATCTCGAGAACTCCGTCGATGAGGATGCGATGCCCTCCAAATACTGCCCCCTCTGCCATTGCAACTTCCCCTGGACCGACCATCATCAAGCCTGCATCTTTGCCCCTACCCGAGCACAACACCGTGTGCTAGGCCTGCCTCGCCTTCCAGACAAAGAAGATCTTCGGAACCAATGCAAGCGTAGGTGGGCCCATCGGAGAATGCAGAGGCAGGAGTCTGACAACACACCCAGCATCTTAGTGGAGCACATTGTGGAAGTGGAGGATGAAGCTGGTCCCTCAGAGGCCCATCTGGTCCAGTCCAGCTCTCCAAGTCTTAAGGAGAACAGCAGCAAGATGCAGTGTCTCGTAACCATGGAAGAAGATTTAGACCGTTAGTACAGTCTGCTCCTACACACAACCCACGCCCACATAGCGGCGACGTCTAGAGTCGGAGCACAGCCCTAGATGGGGGGGTTAGGGGTCGGGCATTGAGCCCTCAACCTAAAGAACAGGCTGCAAAGGCCACCATTGCCTTTGAGCCATGGTTGACACTGACCAAAGCCTTCGGCACTGATAACACTACCTCCTCTGGCCATAAAGATCCTGCACAAGCCTCGGGCCCCTCCAAATCTAGCAAGGTCCTCGACACTGGCACCAAAGCAGACAGCTGCACCAAAGCCCACATAGGTGTAAATACCAGTCTCGATGTTGATGACTCACTTTACACCAAAGGTGCATTTGGCGCTGAAAACGCCGTCAACGACCAGCTTCAAGGATTTGGAGCAACCTATCATCCAACGGCTGCAGGTGGAGTTAGATGCTCGTCAGAGGTTCATGTTTATGCACCCACAGACTGGCAAGATCTCCACAAAGCTGCCACAGGAGACTCTTCCAAGGAGGAGGAAATTGACTTTTGAGCAGCATATTGCTTTGGAGCCTCCTCCACCTCAGAAGCATAAGAGACACAAGGACAGGACCAATAGCCCCTTCCCTGCTCATCCTCCTCCTCCACTACCTCATGCTTCACCTCCTCCGTTTACTCGAGGGGTCCCCACACTCGTCTTGCAGGATGGGTGGCCCACTCCACCCTGCTGATCCCTATGATGCACCCTGTGACCATGAGCCTTGGGATAACCCATGGGAAGACTATGACTTTGTTTTCCGGGGTGATACAGACCTGGATCTGGACCCAGCTAGGCTCCCCCGATGACACTGCAATGTATCACAAAGTCATAAAGAGGGCAACCACATATCACAAAGTTGATATGCACATTATCCAGAAAGACGATGACTTCCTGGTGGAAACATTATCCAAGACCCAGCTCAGGAATACCTCTGAGACCTTTAAAGATCTCGTCAAGGCAAGGGTGGTCACACCTAGGGTGGATTAAAAGAAAAAGTACAATCCCTCACCCAATGACTGGCCCTACATCCATGGCCACGTACCTCCGGACTCGCTAGTAGTCCACACAAAGCGTAAATGCCCGGGCTATAGGAGATGCTCCCCCTTCTCATAAGGAGAGTGAAAAGTTCAATACAGCGAGCAAGAGTGTAGCAGTGCAAGTAGTCAAGTTTTGGCAGATTGCAACTCTGTTTGCCTGCTCTTCTGATTTGACAGGCAGTATTGGGATGAGATGCTCCCCTCCTTAAGCACCTCCCTGAGAAGTATAGGCAGCGAGGGCAAGAGCTGGTAAAGGAGGGAAAAACTATACGTAATGCCACTTTCCGCTGTGCCCTAGATGCGGCAGACACTGGCCAGAGGGGCAACACCAGTATCCTGGTCAGATGTCAGTCACGCCTATCTCAGTGTCTCTGGCTTTAAACCAGTGGTAGAACAGCATGTCCTAAACCTGCTGTTAGATGGTGAACATCTCTTAAGACTGCAGATAGCTCAGATGCTTACTGGGTAAGTAACATATTTCTATCCTCCTAACCCCAAGTTTTGGGGGTGTACCCTGCTGGCTGCAGCGAATCATACACAATCTGCAACAGTTAAAAATCTCTTTAACTATGAAAGTTTCAGAGATGGCAGTGCTTGAAGGTGCAGTTGGATCCTAACCCTAAAATCAATTTCCTTCCTGGAAGTATCAAGCCTATGGGTCCAGCGTGTGCCTCCAGAAGGTGCTGATCCCTTTGGTTTATACCATGCCAATTTACACACTGACCCTATTTTGCCAAACGTTTCTTCTTAGACGTTATTGAACTGACTGGATATGAGGCTGGTGTGTCATACTTTATCTGAGTGTCTTATGTTCTACTACCTGTTAGAGGAAGGCTTGCCTGTTTGACTTTGCTATCCCTGTAGAGTCAAGTGCCCAAGGGATTAGCTAATTTATCCAACTGGATTGCAATATTACGAACATCCTAGAATACACATCATAATTGACAACAACCGCTGCTCTTGGATCCTAAGAAAAGAACTCGCATTAGTATGGATCATTAAATTCTAGACTTCAGAAGAGTAACTATTACTCAGTAAAGTTCAGTATGTTTACAGTAGGACGCCAGTTAAGATTGCTATTAATCCGGTGTGAGAGAAGTCTGTTTTGAGGAACATAAAGGTAGCAACTCTACATTTAAAAAAGTAATTTATTTCTTACTGTTTTGCTGGCCAAAGTGTGTAATTGAAATCTGTGAATGAGGATGTGGCAGGTTGCTCTGGAAAATTTGAAAGCAAGTGGGATGAAGATTATTTTTCCCCCAAACTTGAGTACACTAGTGGATGAATCAAAATTTGTTTAGCACTTGCACCCTTCCTGTCTTTGTATATTTCATTTGGTCCCTGGTATGGCAATCTTCCTGCTGCCTCAGTGCAATTGTGCGTGTAGAACTCTGGTGTTATGATAAACCTTATATGTGTACTTTCATCTTTTTAACATATTTGTATTAGGTTTTTAAGTAATCAAACATTATGGTCATGTACAAAAGTGTGGAGCCCCTTACATATGCATATATATGTACTTTCATCTTGGGGTGATATTTTTGTAGTCTCAGGGTGTGAAAACTCTGAGTATTCAACACTGGATATAAATTCTGGAGTCAAAACCTCCTAATCTTGTGATGAACATTCAGAGACCCCAGATTGCCAGGCAGCATTTCTGAGGGATTAATATTTTGAATTAACTACCATAACATCTTGTTGGGAATAAGCCCATTTTTATCATAGGCCCCTCGTTGCATTTGCTTGATGGACAGGGTCTTGCATTAGTGTTCCTTAACCATTCCCAGTACTATGGGAACCTTCAAACATCTTCATTCATAGTCCCTAGTTGGTCCCTTCCAACTTTCTTGAGCTGCAGAAGTTAGGGAACCTAAAAAAGAGAGAGTTTAACGGGAGGCTCAAATCCTAACAACTGAATGAGATGTTATGGGACAAGAGGGAGAGAGCTGACTAGGTGGGCAACTGGTTTATCCTCTTTTCCTCTGATGTGCAGTCTGTTACCTGGCAACAGCACTGTGACCCAAAGATTTAATCTCAAATCCAAAAATTACTTTGAAAGTTCTGACTAACCTGACCACCTCAATGTGCCAGGAAAAGTTCAAGAAGCACTGAACAGTACAAAGACATTAAACTGGCTCTTGACTTGCTGATGTCCTAAAGAAGAATAAATACTGGCTGTCTCAGTCAAGGACTTTGCAGTCTTCAAGGAGATGACACATCAGGGCTGAAAAGATGTGTTCTAGATTTTGGGCTCTTAAAGTGGATGCAGAGAAGCTGAGGAATAGAGAACACAATTGCTACCATAATTTGAAAAGAGAAAGATGACACTACTGCCCATTAAGAACAGCAGAAGGCTCTATGACCAGGCCTCTTCAATATCAGGCCACCGGACAAAAGCTCCAGGACAGAGGTTTAGGAGCTGCAGAGAGGTTTCCTAGGTAAATATTGGTGGTGAGACTTCACTGTTCCCACTTTCCTCTGTATGTTTTGGAGCGTCTATAAGTCCAAGTCCTACCCCAAATAACACATATATTTCTATTTCATCCTAGGGCTTGGTGCTTTGCTGTGTTGAATGAGACTAGCTGCCTTTATTACGGAACGTTTTAATTTATCTCTGTAATAATTACGGTTGCAGAGATAGCGTCATTTGAAGGTGCAGTGTGTCCTCCAACCCCATGTTCCATTTCCCAGTTGGAGTGGTTTAGCCTGTGGGTCTAACAGACACCTGGCCATTCCAGCTTTTGTCCCCCATTGAGAGACTGTAAGCCCAGCTAGATCTTAAACTAGCCTCATCCTGAACTGACTCTCGTTGGACAATAACAACTAAATTCCTGAGATGTCGTAAACACTAGAGTAAAATCAGTCTAACTAGATTTCAAGCCATATAACAAAGCAGTTTGCGTGTTAACTTGTAGGTTAATATTGGCGATAGAGCTCCATGTTATTTGTTCTTTTTGAAGTTTAATATTTTTTATTGGCATTTATACAAAGTAATAAGGAATCATGGATCTACACATTAAACATAACAGTAAAGATGAGTAATGGTTAGATCTGAGGGATTAGAGTCAGTTTGAGAGAAAAGTGAGGTAGAAGATGGAGGACTGCTATAGTAGATAGGGAGGAACATTGTCTGCTAGAATGTATTGCAGAGTGAGAAAGAAGGTATACAGCTTTTAGATAGTGGGAGGAAGTGTTAAACAAGTTTGATGGTTTTTCAGATGTGTACTGAGGTTTTGGGCTTTCCACAAAATCTCTGTTTTGTGATGGAGGAAAGACAGTGGTGGGCATTAATTTTGGTACTCAATGAGAATTCAAGTGTTTGCTCACTTCGGTATACTGTGAGTGTGCTATATTATGTACAGCAAATCGATTTCCACTCTAGTTGTGTTTTGATGGGCAGGGATGGTTATGGAGATTTCAGGTTGGCTAAAATCATTTGTATAGTGAGTGCTACTAAATTGTCTAATAGAATATTGTTTCATTTGTTTATGAAAGATATAAAGAAGTTAGATGTGTGGGGAATGTAGGAAAGTGCCCTTTTTTGCATGGGTACCCCCCACTTTCTGCCTGGTGTCTGATGCACTTTGACGGAGTGCACTGGGTCCCTGCTAATCTGGTTCCCAGAGCCTGTGTTCTTTCCCAAAACTGTACCTTTGTTTCCACAATTGGCACACCTCTGGCCCACATAGAAGTCCCTTGTAAAAGGTACCACTGGTACCAAGAGCCTTGAGATCATAGAAGGCATCTGAGGGCTGCAGCATGTATTGTGCCGCCCTCGGAGACCCCTCACCTAACACATACACACTGCCTTTGCAGACTGTGTATTTTGGTGTAGATAAAACTTAAAAGTCGACATTTCACACATCCCTGTGTGCATTGCCCACCAACACTGCCTGTGGCATAGGTAAGTCACCCCTCTAGTTGGCCTCACAGCCCTAAGGCAAGGTGCATTATACCACAGGTGAGGGCATAGCTGCATGAGCAATATGCCCCTACAGTGTTTAAGCACATTCTTAGACATTGTAAGTGCAGTGAAGCTGTATTGAGTTTGTGGGCTGGGAGTTTGTCATTACGAACTACACAGCTCCATGATGTCTTTACTGAATGCTAAGAAGTTTGGTCTCAAACTTCTCCGCACAGCAGGCCCACACTGATGCCAGTGTTTGGATTTATTGTAAAAAGAACTCGGGGAGGGGCCCATCTTAGAAATGCCTCCTGAAAAACTAATAACTCCCTCGTGTCCAGCTGACTGGTCTGCACCAGCCTGCCACACACAGACAAGTTTCTGACCCCCTAAGGTGGGAGCCCTTGTGCTCTCGAGGGTCAGGCTTAAAGCCTGCCTGGGGTGGAGGTGCCTCTCACCTACCCCCAAGCAGGAACAGCATTCAGGGCGGTGACCTCAAAAGCTTCCTGCCCTTTGGTATTCTAGCCAGGGCCTCTTCAGCTAGTGGAGATGCCTGCTCCCTTGACCAAGCCCCACTTTTGGTGGCAAGGTCGGTAGGAAGATTAGTAGTCATGAGAGGTATGCCTCCTCTCTGCCAGGACCACCCCCTAAGGTGACCTGCACCGAGGTGACCCCCTCCTTAGGAAATCTTCCACCTTGAATGGAAGGATTCTACCCAATCAGGTTAGGGGACATACAAAGCATGTCGTCACCCTAAAAGGCAAGTAGCCCATTGGCTACCATCTGCCAGTACCTGTAACGCCCCTAAATTCAGTACTTAAGGGCACCCCTGAATCTTTATCTTCTGATTCCTGCAACCTAAGAAGGAAAGGACGAAGAAGACCCTGTGCAGCCAAGGCTGAAGAAGACTACTGATTTGGCCCCAGCCCTTCCGGCCTGTCTCCTGCTCAAAGACCATGCCTGTCCTGTTGCCAGCAACTTCCAGAACCCGAGGATGACTGCCCACTCTTCAACAAAGACCAGATCTCCTGAGGACAGCGGCCCTGTCCTGGATCCAGCTAGAACTGCGATCCCTGACCACTCTGCACCCACAGCCCGAGTCTGAGTGGCTCACCTGTCCAGTGAACTCCCCAGCGGTTCTGACCTCGAACCCAGCGTTGGCTGACCTCTCCTCCACGAAGACACCTGCAGTCTCATCTTGAAGGGTCCCCCTAACCGCGCCCAGCTCCAATAAAGGAAATCCGACACCAAAGGGCACCCCTGCATCCTCAGACCCTGACTTTGGGGAGCCCAGCCAAAGGTGCCCAGCCCCCCCCCCCACGTCTGAACTTCCCTGCTCAGCCGGTGGTCACATTCGTCCAGCCTCCTGGTCCGAGCCTGCAGCCTCTTTGTGCGAACGAGATAACCCCAATAAAAAGCATTGGGCGCCCAACACTGATTTGCACCCTGCACCCGGCAGTCCATGTGCCATTGGAGGTCTAGCTTTGGTGCTGATTTGTGGCCCTCCTGTGCTTGCTTTAACCTCTGTGGCCTGTGCCCTAAAACCGGTGGTACTTATCTGCAACCAGCACCTCTTGTGGGTGCCCCCAGTCTCCATTGACTAACATTGGGCCCAGTGGCCTCTGCACCCTGCCGCCCCAGTGCGACTGGTCCTGCAATACCTACCTTGAACTGACCCTTGCCCAGTGTTGGTCTAAACCCCAAAGACTAGATGTGTAAGTAGAGTATTTGACCTGTAATTGCATATAACTGTTTTCCTTCCATAGGATTGCATTTCATTTCAGCCTATTGCACTAAATGTCTATCTCTTACAAATGCTAAGTTTGCTACTGTTTGAAATTGCCAAAGTATTTTCAATACCTGTGAGAGGCTGGCTTAGTATATGGTGCTCACTTATGTAAGTGTAGCACCCTGCACTAATCCAGACAACCCTTATGGTGATTTTAGTGGTCTTAGACAATCTTAGAAAGCTCTCTAAATAGTAGCTGTGGAGAGCAGCCTTCAGGCTTAGTCCAGAAGGAGTGTAAAGTAGCTTGTCTTACCAGTACTTAATCTTATGGTATAGGTTAAGTGAAAAAGAACCACACAGTGTAGTTATAAAAAGATGTATTTATTATTAACACTAACACAATGAATTAACTCCTACCCGGAGACACAACACAATACTTTGTCAATAGAATCTGTAAATAGCACAGAATACACAGTGGTCCCCAGGGGGAGACCAAACCATATACTAAAATAGTGGAATGCGAATCACGACCTAAGCCGAGAATGGACCCAGAAGACGTAGAAGAGCTGTGCACCCAAGGTGAGTATCTAGGAGGGGACAGAGTCTATGCCACTCTGGAGTTACCAGGAGGCATGGTCTAGGTCCACTCTTTCGAGGCTGCTGCCCGCTCCTGCGCCTGCTGCCCGCTACAACTGGGACCAGACTGCCTGCAACCACCGTAACCTTTCTCAGCCGTTTTTTTCCCCTAATTTTTCCCTGTTGTGCCACTGTTATTGTGCCCATCTGTGTCTTGCTCTAATTCGACCACTGTTTTTATTTTCTCGTGCCTGCCTGTTCCTTTTGCCTTTTGCCGCTGCTGCCCCTGTGGCCCCTCCCCCCCGAATTCCCCCCGGAATTCCCCCGCTCCCGCCTGCCAGCCTCTCCTCCCTCCCACCTCCCCTACTTAATGGCGGGCGCTGCGTGGTCGCGCAGCCAAAGGCAAGCCCGTCTGCGCCCGTCCGTGAACCGACCGCGGCCAGCGCTACGACCCCACCACCCTCCTCGCACTCAACCCTGGAAGACTTCGAGAATGCCAACAGGCCTCGCCGAACACGACCCACGGCCAGTTCTCCTGCCTCCACTGCCGCCAGACCCTCACTGCCACCCCGGCCTCCAACACCGCCGACGCCAGCACCGGCAACACCCTAAAATGCATCCTCCTCAACGTACGCTCCGTACACAAACGCCATGGAAATCTGGAACCTACTCGACTCTCTCTCGCCCGACATCGCCTTCTTCACAGAGACCTGGACCAACGCATCCTCCGCCCCCGACATCAGCACCGCCATCCCAGACGGATACAAGATCCAGAGGAAAGACCGCCCCAACCACCCAGGAGGGGGCCGCGCCATCGCCCACAAGAGACCCTCCACCTCACCACCTCCAGCAAAATCTTCCCCTCCGCAGAACACCTGCACTTCCAGAATCAGACCACCCCAAAGTCACACTCCGAGGAACCCTCATCTACAGAGGCCCCGGCCCCCGAACACCCTTCGCCACCACCATCACCGACTTCATCGCACCCCACGCCATCGCCTCAACAAACTACATACTCATTGGAGACCTGAACTTCCACCTCGACCACCCCAGCGACCCCAACTCCACTATCCTTTGTGACAACCTCGCCAGCATCGGACTTAAACAACTAGTCAACACACCGACCCACAGAGCAGGACACACCCTCGACCCCATTTTCGCGGCAGGAAACAGCGTCCAATTCAGCCACACAACGCAGCCGCCATGGACCGACCACCACTGCGTACACTTTGCCATCAACAAACCCAAGGCACCCAAACCAGCCCCACGCCCACCTTGAACAAACTGGAGCAAGGTTACCGACGAGCAACTTAACTTCACCCTCACCCGAGACAACCACACCTGGGCACCCGACGCAAACGACGCAGCAGAGAACTCCAAACCTGGATCTCCACCTGCGCAGACTAGCTCGCCCCGCTACGCAACCCCGACAGACAACGCCCCAGGAAAGCCGCCTGGTTCACCACCGCTCTCCAAGAAGACAGACGCACCTGCAGACGCCTGGAGAAGAACTGGAGAAACACCAAGACAACCGAAAACCACACCACCTACAAGGACGCCATGACGGACTACCACAACCAGATCAGAGCCACCAAGAGGAACTTCATCCACAACAAAATCCTGGCCAACTCCAAGGAACTTTTCAGTGTCATTCAAGAATTCACCAACCCACGCAGCGAAGCCACAGACATCACCCCATCCCAAGACCTCTGCGACAAGCTTGGAACCTATTTCCACCTCAAGATCAAAAACCTCTACGACAACTTCATCGACCATCCACCAGGCGCCACAGACGGCCCCCCGCCCCCCAGAAACACCAGCCAGCCCACCATCTCCAACTGGACACCGATCACGGCCGAAGACACCGCCTCGACCATGAAAAGCATCCACTCGGGTGGGGGGGGGGCCCCACCGACCCCTGCCCCCCTCACCGACCCCTGCCCCCTCACATCTACCACAGAGCCGCGGCCACCATCGCACCCGAACTACAACGCACCATCAACACCACCTTCAAAACAGGCACCTTCCCAGGCGACTGGAAGCGCGCAGAAGTCAGACCCCTGCTCAAGAAGCCCACAGCTGACCCCACCGACCTCAAGAACTATCGGCCCATCTCGCTCCTCCCCTTCGCAGCCAAAATTGCAGAGAGAACAGTCAACCGGGAACTGACACGATTCATTGAAGAGAACGCCGTCCTCGACCCATCCCAATCTGGATTCCGAAGCAACCACAGCACAGAGACCGCCCTACTCGCCGCCACAGACGACATCCGCACCCTCCTGGACCAAGGCCACACAGCAGCCCTCATCCTACTCGACCTATCAGCGGCCTTCGACACTGTCTCCCACCGCACACTAGTCGCCAGACTACACGACGCAGGCATACAAGGAACAGCCCTGTACTGGATCCGATCATTCCTCACCGGAAGAAACCAAAGGATCAGACTCCCACCCTTCCTCTCCGACCCCACGAAAATCAACTGCGGAGTCCCACAGGGTTCATCACTGAGCCCCACCCTCTTCAACATCTACATGGCCCCTGTGAGAAGTTGGCCTGGTATATGCTGTCCACTAATTAAAGTGGGCACCTTGCACCAGTCCAAACGACCCTTATTGATGATTAGGTTAAAGACAACCTTTATTGAAAGCTATCCTAGTGGTAGCTATGGAGAGCAGCCTTGAGGCTAAGTCTCGAAGGAATGTAAAGCAGCTTGTTTTACCAGTATATAACCTCCTGAATGACCAAATGAAAGGAGAACCACACCAGGTGTATATAAAATATATGTATTTATTACTAAACACTCTCTACTAACCTCTTTATGAGATTAGAGAACATGACGCACAATATTAAATCACTAGAACGACAGTAAATAGCACAATACACAGCGGGCTCCAGGGGGAGACCGAATCATATACTAAGTAAGTGGTATAAGAACCACGACTTGACTAGACACAGTGCCTAGAGCACGTAGAATAGCTGGGACCCCAAGAAACCACCCAAGGTAGTGACACAGGGGACCCATGGAGGACGGGTGCAGTGTGGGAACACAGACGCAAGCTCTGTACAACTCTATGGGAAAGTCGCGGTTGGAAATTTAAAGAATAAGGACACTTAGGAGAGGACTTTAAGCAAACCCAGCTAAACATAGAAGGTTCTAAGGCCAGCACCCTTGAGAGTACCGAGGTACCCGTGTTGCCTATCCCAGAGGAGCCGGGTGCATAGGGGTCAAGTGGTGTCGGAAACCCTCGTCGTTTTCAATGGCGTGATGCGAAAAAGTACTGCTGCCGTGGAGAAGAAAAGTGTCCGGTGTGATCCAAGCCTGGATCGGAGATGTGAAGAACCTGAAAGCAGAGGGGACAAAGTCTGGGTCACTTCACGTGACCAGGAGCGGAGCAATCGAATGCCCACCGATGTCGGGTGCTTCAGGTGAGAAGAGGTGAAGCTTGACTCTGCAGCCACGGGGACCAGGAGACGTCTACAACGACCACAGTCCGGATTCGAGCTGTCCCACGAAGGATGTCGAGTGCTGGGGGCGGGGGGGTCAGTGTCCGGATTGAACACCAACAAGCTTTGGCAACTGCAACCCACGCGGTCAGAGGAAAGATGCTTCTGTGAGGACCAGCAAGGTCCTGGGGACTCCCCCAAGTAGTGATGGAGAGTCGGGGCACGTCTGGAGCAACCAGGGAAGCCCACTGAAAGTTAAAGTTGCCTTCTCAGGGACCCACAGGCCAACGGACCAGGGATTGCGAAGGGACCTCGAGCTGAATCACTAAATACCAGCCCACGGAACACTCGTGGAGTGTAGGCTGGAAATCTTCGGTGGAATTGCTGCTCGGGGTCAGGACTACAAGTAGCCCAAAGCACAGCTTCAGGGATCGCCGAAAAGCATATGCTGCTGCAAATGTACACGGTGCCCAGGGGTTCGGGTTGCACGGTCCCCACGAGGGATACGGGCCTCAGAATTGCTGAGCGCAGATCAACCTCAAAGACCACGGGAACCCACCTCCTGTATTGCAGAATTCTTCGGAGTCCTTCAGGAGCTTCGTAGATGCAAACCGGTCAGATGCGTTTTAGGTGCCTGCTCAGCAGGGGAGTAACTCCTTTACTCCAAGGGAGATTCTTCAGTCATCCAGCGTTGTGCAGATCGTTGAAGTACTTGGTTTCTGTAGCAGAGTTTAGTCCAGGTAATATCTAAAGTCCTGTAGTCGGGGGTTCCTACTTTATACCCAAGGAAGGGGTGGGACAAACTCTGGGGACCCACCTATGGGAGGGTCAGGACAGAGGGGTGGCTACACCCATGTCCTTTGTCCAGTTTCGCGCTAGAGCAGGAGCAAATGGCTCCTGCAACCGGTTTGAGCTGGACTATGCACAGGGACATAGCATACCATATACTAGGGACTTATAAGGGTCCCCCAGAATCCAATCTGGAGTGTACCTAAAGTACATGAACAACCAATTTAGGGAGAATGTAGATAGGCTGGGGTCCTGAATAGCAGGATCCCAGTCAGACTAAGTCGAAAACCAGCAAAACACCAGGAAAAAAGTGGGGGTAACCATGCAGTCAGATTCCACCTTCCTACATAACCCACCCCCAAACGAAAGGAGATAAGGCTAACCTTGTCCAGTTGAGCCTTTATTGACTAAGTGGCCATATAAGGAAGATCCTGCACTAGCATGGATACCCCCTGTCTTATGGTCCACTAAGCAGTCCCTACCCCTAAGGGTATGGGATGGTCTCCAAAAGTTGGGATTTCTACCTGTAGGGTGTTTTGGCAAAGTAAAAGGCTGGTGGGGTGTCTGAGTAGAGAAGTGAGGCCCTAATAAAGTTGGTCTCATCTTCCTCAGAGCACTGGTCACCATGGAGGCCTTTCTTTCCATGACTGAGTTGTATCTGGCCTAAGGGTCAACCTCTGGCTGCCGACAGCTGGGGGTTGGGTCCCTTTGGTTGGAACACTAGAGGGAGAGGGTAGGTTTGGAACCATCTGGTCCCAGGTTTGCCCTTGCCCAATAGAGTCCATCTGTGGGTGGTCCCTATTCAATGGTAAGAGGGATCCCTCAGTGGGTTGAGGAATTTTCACCTGGCTAGGGCTACTAGACTGGGTGCCCCTAATCTGTTGATTGGGGGGGGTGGGGGTTCCTCTGGGCAGTGGGCCTTTAGGGGTTCCTCTGGGCAGTGGGCCTTTAGGGGTCCACTGACTTCCCTGACTTCTGCAGCCCTAGGCTGGTTGAGGTAGGGTAGAGAGGGGCAGGATACCTGCTCCAGACTGGGTACCACCTTGGAAGGGTCCCCTGCCATCAGGGGTGTTGCCAAGCCAGGCCTGACCACCTCTGGGGCAGTTCCTTCACTAGGGGTAGGATCCGTTCCCTGAGGAAGCTGACACTTAACAATAGTCTGGGGGGAAGAAGACTTTTCTTCAACCCTTCTGCTCTCTTGTGGAGTAGAGTGGGCCATTCTTTCAGGCTCCCCCTCTCCAAAATTTCCCTGGGATGGGGCTGAGGCCCTAAGAGCCCCACCGACTTTCTCAGGGAGGCCTAACATTCTTAAATGGGCCTGGTATTCAACTTCAGCCCAGGCTGAAATTTCCAGATCATTGCCCAACAGGCAATCTACAGGCAAGATTGGGGACACTGCCACTCTCTCTTTGGGCCAGTGACCCCTCCCCAGCTGAGATTGACTCTGGCCATGGGATGATCTGTTCTAATACCATCGATGTTGGTCACCTGGTACTTGAACTCAGGTAAAAGCTGTTGAGGGGGGACTAGTTTCCCTGTCACCATGGTGACACTAGCCCCTGTGTCTCTCAATGCCAAAGCTTTCTGACCATTTATCAGTGGCTCCTGTCTGTACTTGCCCAAAGAATTAGGACTGACAGTAAAAGTGGCAAATCCCATGCCACCATCACAGACTAAGGAGGCCTGTGAGGAGGACCTTGATAAGCTGGGGTCCACCTCAGTTCCCCATACCAACCCACCTAACTTTTTGGGTGCATTACTACCACCTTGGGGATTACTACTTGTAGTACCAGGAGGAGTGGTAGTATTGCTGGGAGGAACATTTTCCTTATTGCTGGCCTTAGGGCAACTGGGGTCATTTTCCAGTGGCCAGGCTTCTTACATATATGGCAATAAGGTTTCTTTTCAGGGGAACATATATGGCAATAAGGTTTCTTTTCAGGGGAGGAAGGAGTTTGGGACCCACCCCCAGAAGAGGACTTTTGGGGCCCTGTAGTGGATTTATCTTTTGATTTATCCCCACTTTTCTCTTGGTTTTTGGAAGAATCTTTCTTCTGGTCACCACCCTGGTTCTTTGGCTTTACTCTGGTTCTGACCCATTTGTCTGCCTTCTTTCCCAATTCTTGGGGAGAGGTCAGATCAGAGTCCACCAGGTACTGGTGTAAAAGCTGGTTTTGACAATTATTAAGGATCTGCTCCCTCATAATCAAATTGGACAATCCTAAAAAGTCATGCACCTTGCTGCCATGTATCCAACCTTCCAGAGCCTTAGTAGCACAATCTACAAAGTCAACCCAGTCCCGAGTCTGTGCCTTTTGGGTGTCTCTGAACTTTATCCTGTATTGTTCAGTGGTTAGGCCAGACCCATCAATCAGAGCACTCTTCAGGACTTTATAATTATCAGCATCCTCTTCTCTTACAGTGAGGAGCTTGTCGCTACCTTTGTCTGCAAAGGAGAGCCACAAGATTGCTGCCCACTGCTCCTGAGGGACCCTCTGTACTTTACAGGCCCTCTCCAGTGCAGTTATCCATTTGTGGATGTCGTCCCCACTCTGGTAGGGAGGGACAATCTTGTTCAGGTTCCTATGGTCATGAGTATGGTCTCTACCTCTAGGGACACTGTTGCTGCCACCATGGGGCTCTAGCCCCAACTTCTGAGAAGCTTTCTGAAGCTCCAGGGATTCCCTATCTAAGGCCAATTGCTCTCTCTTGATTCTGAGCTTAGCTCTTTCAAACTCAAGCAGTTGGCACTTCTTCTCATAAGAGGACTCCCTCTTATGAGAAGCAGAGGTCCTATGAGAAGCCGAGCTCCCTACAGAAGTACCAGAATGATTAGATTCCTTAGAAGGAGATCTTGATCTTCTTGGTAAACTGTTAACCCTTCCAGGTGGGGTAAAGAGAGGGCCACTGAGGCCTCCTTCCTCACCTTCAGGAAGAATTGGATTGTCCAGGGTAGAATCATTTTGATCCTTCTGGCCAGCATCAGAGTCCAGGTCATTGAAGTTTTCACTTCCTGGCCTTTCCTCTTCTGCTGCCCCACCCCCTTTGCCTGCCTCATCAGACCCTGGGGTCTTTCTGAGGTCATCTAAAAGCAAAGTCTCTTTGAGACGTTGAGTGTTTGGGTTTTCCCCTGTCTTCAGTTTCCTAGATGTACACATGGCTCTCAATTCTTGGAATGAGAGATGGTCGTACTTGGCAAGGAGCCACTGGCTTCAGGCCTAGAAGACATGCTAGTGTGGTGTGGTGTATGCACCTACCTACCCTAGTGGGAACTGAACTCTCTTGAGTTGGATAAAGGGTGTGCTAAGCCCTTGTCTTACCCAACTCTAAGTTCAGTAGAACTTACTTTATTCTAGTCTTGATTTATATGTACCTTTGTACCTTTAGTGGTTTTCAGTTAGTCACTCAATGAGTTTATCTGGTAAAACAATAGCAAGCTTGAATCCCAACCGCTGCACACCAGTGTGAGAAGTTGGCCTGGTATATGCTGTCCACTAATTAAAGTGGGCACCTTGCACCAGTCCAAACGACCCTTATTGATGATTAGGTTAAAGACAACCTTTATTGAAAGCTATCCTAGTGGTAGCTATGGAGAGCAGCCTTCAGGCTAAGTCTCGAAGGAATGTAAAGCAGCTTGTTTTACCAGTATATAACCTCCTGAATGACCAAAAGAAAGGAGAACCACACCAGGTGTATATAAAATATATGTATTTATTACTAAACACTCTCTACTAACCTCTTTATGAGATTAGAGAACAAGACGCACAATATTAAATCACTAGAACGACAGTAAATAGCACAATACACAGCGGGCTCCAGGGGGAGACCGAACCATATACTAAGAAAGTGGTATAAGAACCACGACTTGACAAGACAGTGCCTAGAGCACGTAGAATCGCTGGGACCCCAAGGAACCACCCAAGGTAGTGACGCAGGGGACCCACGGAGGACGGGTGCAGTGTGGGAACACAGACGCGAGCTCCGTACAACTCTATGGGAAAGTCGCGGTTGGAAATTTAAAGATTAAGGACACTTATGAGAGGACTTTAAGCAAACCCAGCTAAACATAGAAGGTTCTAAGGCCAGCACCCTTGAGAGTACCGAGGTACCCGTGTTACCTATCCCAGAGGAGCCGGGTGCATAGGGGTCAAGTGGTGTCGGAAACCCTCGTCGTTTTCAATGGCGTGATGCGAAAAAGTACTGCTGCCGTGGAGAAGAAATGTGTCCGGTGTGATCCAAGCCTGGATCGGAGATGTGAAGAACCTGAAAGTAGAGGGGACAAAGTCTGGGTCACTTCACGTGACCAGGAGCGGAGCAATTGAATGCCCACCGATGGGTGCTTCAGGTGAGAAGAGGAGAAGCTTGACTCTGCAGCCACGGGGACCAGGAGACGTCTGCGATGACCACAGTCCGGATTCGAGCTGTCCCACGAAGGATGTCGAGTGCTGGGGGGGATCAGTGTCCGTATTGAACACCAACAAGCCTTGGCAACTGCAAACCACGCATTCAGAGGAAAGCTGCTTCTGTGAGGACCAGCAAGGTCCTGGGGACTCCCCAAGCGATGGAGAGTCAGGGCACGTCTGGAGCAACCAGGGAAGCCCACTGAAAGTTAAAGTTGCCTTCTCAGGGACCCACAGGCCAACGGACCAGGGATCGCGAAGGGACCTCGAGCTGAATCACTAAATACCAGCCCACGGAACACTTGTGGAGTGTAGGCCGGAAATCTTCGGTGGAATTGCTGCTCGGGGTCAGGACTACAAGTAGCCCAAAGCACAGCTTCAGGGATCGCTGAAAAGCATATGCTGCTGCAAATGTACACGGTGCCCAAGGGTTTGGGTTGCACGGTCCCCACGAGGGATACGAGCCTCAGAATTGCTGAGAGCGCAGATCGACCTCGGGAACCCACCTCCTGTGTTGCAGAATTCTTCGGAGTCCTTCAGGAGCTTCGTAGATGCAAACCGGTCAGATGCGTTTTAGGTGCCTGCTCAGCAGGGGAGTAACTCCTTTACTCCAAGGGAGATTCTTCAGTCATCCAGCGTTGTGCAGATCGTCAAAGTACTTGGTTTCTGTAGCAGAGTTTAGTCCAGGTAATATCTGAAGTCCTGTAGTCGGGGGTTCCTACTTTATACCCAAGGAAGGGGTGGGACAAACTCTGGGGACCCACCTACGGGAGGGTCAGGACAGAGGGGTGGCTAAACCCATGTCCTTTGTCCAGTTTCGCACCAGAGCAGGAGCAAATCGCTCCTGCAACCGGTTTGAGCTGGACTATGCACAGAGACACCAAATGTGCCTCCAGTGCAGACATCAACGCACTCTGAGTGCACCCACCCAGCCCCAATACACTAAAGCCTGTCTGGGAGGTGGTCACACCTCCCTGTGACAGGAAACCTATTGTCAAGCCTTCCCCTGCCGGAGTTTTGTCCAGCAGCAGGAGGGCAGACTTGTGTCTGTGGCTGGCAGCATCCATTTTGTGATGCCAGGGTTCTGTGAAGCTGGTACCGGGTGTACCGGTGTTGTCATATTTCTCCCTCTAAGAGGGTGGAATCATACCTCCCACACCAGTTACTGTTGTGGAGGTATGATTCCAAGGTATTTGACACCAAACACGACATGTTTCCATGCAGCCGTTTTAAAGTTAGCATTTACCGCGAGGTTATAATGCACTTAAGTATATATGGTTGGCTGCATCACAAACAACCCCGGAGAATAGGTTCCGAAGGCTGCAGAGGGGCTCTGCTCATGCATGGGCACCCTCTCACATAAAACCCAGCACCCTGCCTTCAGGATTGATAAGGCCTGCCATAGGGGAGACTGATAGGTTTATATGTGCAGTGATTAGGATAGATATAGTGAACCTATATCTAAGTAAGGGGTGCATGCACCACCTTACACAGGCTGCTGTAGCAAACCTGTGGTGTCAGTTTAAATGGTCTCTCAGGGGTGGCATAATACATGCTGCAGCCCCTGAGAGGCCTCTAGGGTACCTATGCCCTGGGTACATAGCATACCATATACTAGGGACTTATAAGGGTACCCCAGAATCCAATCTGGAGTGTACCTAAAGTACATGAACAACCAATTTAGGGAGAAAGCAGATAGACCGGGGTCCTGAATAGCAGGATCCCAGTCAGACTAAGTCGAAAACCAGCAAAACACCAGGAAAAAAGTGGGGGTAACCATGCAGTCAGATTCCACCTTCCTACAGCCCCCCCCTCGCAGCCATCGTCCGACAACACGGCCTCAACATCGTATCCTACGCCGACGACACCCAGCTCATCCTCTCCCTCACCAAAGACCCCACCACTGCCAAACTCAACTTCCAGAAAGGAATGCAAGACGTCGCAGTCTGGATGACCAACAGCTGCCTGAAGCTCAACGCCGAGAAGACAGAAGTCCTCGTCCTCGGTACTACCCCTTCTGCATGGGACAGCACCTGGTGGCCGACCGCCCTCGGAAGCCCACCTACCCCCTCAGACCACGCCAAGAACCTCGGCCTCTACTCATCACTCACCATGAACCCACAGGTCAGCGATGTCACCTCCAGCTGCTTCAACACCCTCTGCAAGACCTTCAAGTGGATCCCCCCCTGAGTCAAGGAAGACAGTCACCCACGCACTCATCACCAGCAGACTGGAGTATGGAAACGCACTCTATGCCAGCATCAACAAGTCCCTACTCCTCAAACTCCAGACAATACAGAACACCGCCGCCAGACTCGTCCTCGGCATCCCCTGACACGAACACATCAGCCAACACCTACGAAGTCTCCACTGGCTCCCCTTGGAGAAAAGAGTCACTTTCAAAATCCTCACTCACGCCTACAAATGCTTACACAACAACTGACCCAAATACCTCAACGACCGAATCAACTTCCACGTCCCCCAAAGAAGCCTCCGATCTTCCAACCTCGCACTGGCCGAAACCCCGCGCATCCACAGAGCCAGAGCAGGCGGAAGATCCTTCTCTCACATTGCAGCCAAGACCTGGAACGAGCTACCGGCAGACATCAGACGCGCCCCCTCCCTGAACACCTTCAGGAAGACCCTCAAGACCTAGCTCTTCGGCTAAACAGACCTGCGAATTACCCCCCCGCGCCTTGAGACCCTCACGGGTGAGTAGCGCGCTTACAGTTCCCTGATTGATTGATAGGAACCCCACAGAGGTGGTGTGCGGAGTGGGTACACGACCGCGTGCTCAATGTTAGTCAATAGGTAAGTCGCGGTTGCAATTTTTAAGAAGGACCCTTCCCATTGGCCCCGAAGACACCCCGTGTAAGATGTAAGGTTGGAGAGTCACCCCACCCGTGGATACCCCAGGAACCCTACTCCAGGGAAGCTGGGTGCATAGATGTGCAGTGAAGTCGGAAACTACCATAGACCACAATGGAGGACTTTGGAAAAGATGCCGCTGGTGAAGAAGGTGAAAGTGTCCGGTGGAACCTGAAGGTGGATTCAAGGTGAGAGGTACCTGCAAGCAGAGGGGACCGAGTCTATGCCACTCTGGAGTTACCAGGGGGCATGGAACACGAATGCCCACCGATGTCGGAGATGCAGGAGAGTTGACGGTGACCCTTGAAGTTGTAGCTGTACGGACCAGGCGATGCAGAGGAGGACCAGGAGCCGTGCACGAGCTGTCCCACGTCGGATGTCAAGAGCCAAGGGTTCAGTGTCTGGCAGGGGCATGAACAAGCCTTGGCAATGGCAACCAACATAGTTGAAGAAAAAGTTGAGTGTCGGGACCAGCAAAGTCCAAGTGACTTACCATGAGCAGGTAAATCAGAGTAGGCCCGAGCAAGCAGGGAAGCCCACTGGAGCCAAAGACCCTCGAGAGGACCCACGGGCCAAAGGCACAGGAGTCGCAGCTCACCAAAAGATGAAGGCCCACGTGCAGAGGATGTGATGCAGGCGAAGATCTTGGCTGTAGGAGATGCTTGAGGTAGGAGCTTCTAGGAGCCCGAAGATCTCTGGAGGTGAGAGTTAAGAAGCCTCGGCAACGGCAAGTCAAATCGGTGCTCAGGGGTTGTGTTTCAGCGGTTCTGACGAGGGAAACTGGCCTCAAACCCGATTAGAAGACAGTGCAGGCTTCGAGGGAGTTGCAGAACCTCCACCTGTGTTGCTGAGCCTTTCGGAGTCCGTGGGAGCCCAGGATCAGCAGACCAGTCAGCTGCGTTGCGGTGCCTGCAGATGCAGGGGAGTGACTCCTTCACTCCAAGGGAAATTCCTTTGGGTGTCTTGGATGTCCACAGGCCCTGTGAAGAACCTGAATGGAGCACAGGCACAGACGTTGCAGCAGACTTGCAGGACAATGAGACCATGAGCAGCAGAAGTCTTCCTAGTTGCAGTCTCAGGTTGGAATGATTCAGGGGTCCCTCCCAGAAGAGGTGCTGGACAGTGGGGAGGATACTCCCATGTCCTTTGTCCAGTTTCAAGCCAGAGCGGGAGCCAACGGCTCCCTGAACTGAACTGGAGTATGCAAGGAGGGCACCAAATGTGCCCTTCAAGCAGTCTGAGTGGCGCTGGCAAGCACCCCCACCCTATCCCAATACACTAAGTCCTGTCTGGGAGGTGTCCTGCCTTCCTCCCCTCGGGCTTGGGTCAGCAGCAGGAGGGCAGAATCGTGTCTCTCGTTGGTTTGATGTCCGGGTCTAGAAGACTGGTACCGGGAGCACTGAGGGCTTCCCTGAGGAGCTTTACAGTGCATGGAATGCTACCTCCCACACCATTTACGGTGTGGGGGTATGATTCCAACATGTTTGATACCAAACACGACTGGGTTCATTACAGCCAGTTTAGAGATGGTCATCGCATAATGATGCATAGCCACTCTATGTATCTTAATGGCTGATGGACTTACAACCCGGGAGAATGGACTCCGAAGGTTGTAGGGGTGTCCTGCTCATGCAGGGGCATCCTCACACTTCGAACCGAGCACCCTGCCGTCAGGATTGAAAGGCCTGCCTTAGGGGTGACTTATAGGTTTTAAGTGCAGTGACCTCAGATATAAGGAACTTATATCTGTAAGTGGTGCTAGGACCAGCTTACACAGGCTGCAATGGCAGGCCTGAAGTCACAATTTGAGTGGTCTCTCATGGGTGGCATATAACATGCTTCAGCCCATGGGAGACCCTGCTGTACCTATGCCCTGGGTACCTTAGTACCATATACTAGGGACTTAGCAGTGTACACCAGTTCGCCAATCTGGAGTGTACCCAAGTTCTCACCATGTCCAATTTAGGGAAGAAGCACAGAGACTGAGGTCCTAATTAGCAAGATCCCAGTCAGACTAGTCAGAAGAACATAATGACACCATTAAAAAGTGGGGGTGACCATGAAAACAGATCCTACAATACCACTCTAAAGTATTTTTCTGCTTTTACATACACAATTTACTGTACCTGAAAAGTGTTGCTGTTTTCAAACTGGTACTTACCTTCAAATGAGTTTCTCTTAGTACTAGCGATAAAAGTAATGAGGAATATTTTTGATACAAAACAATTGGTCTGGCGTTCGGTCTTTGAGTGTGTGTAACCATTTCTTGCCTGAGTGTGTACAACAAATGCTTAACACAGCCCTCTTATAAGCCTAACTGCTCGACCACACTACCACAAATAGAGCTTTTAGTATTATCTACTTAAGCCCCTGTAAGCCTCTGAGGGATTCACTGGACTCTGTGCACAGTAGACCTTACTTTGGTATACTATATACAGAGCCAGATTCCTACAGGGAATTCATAGAATCTCATCATATCTGTCTTAAAAAAAAGTCCTCCCCTCACAGAAATATTCTACCATTTGACCCCAATGTACCTATGTTGAAAAATATTCCATTAACTTAACACAATAAACATGAGACCTATGTGACTAGTTTTACTGAAGAGCTCTTGATGTAATGATAAACATATCATTTTTAAAACATTTGTGTTTTAACTTTAAACATTTGTTATAATTCACCAATTGTAAAAAAAATATAATTTTTCTTCACAGATGGGCCCAGTTCTTCATTTCTCCTTTAATGATACAAGATGCAATTGAAAGAGAAGTTGAAGCTGTTGATAGCGGTGAGGCCTGATTTTAATATACATATGTTTAAGAGAATTATTTATAGCAGTGAAAACAGTGGCATTATCAGAATAATTGTATTAATCTATTACATTTGTCAAGTAGTCATATGTTCAGTCCTCTTTTGTAAGAGACTTTTTAAAATAAATTGTTTTTGTTATGGTTATCATATGTCCACCATTGCAACCGTGTACAACAGAATAGAATCAATATCATGTCTTTGGAACATGTACGTCAATTAGAATAATTGTCATTGCCTAGGTATTACACATTTTTCAATCCAGACCACCTGTAATAAACAGAACTCTACCGGCAATTAGGAAAAGCTGATTGTAAGTGGAGGATAAAACCAGGTTGGCTCAATTCGCTTTGTAGCATATAAAGGTGTAGGGTAGGCAGGTACCCAGGCTGGTTGACAAAGAACATCAACTGATAAAAACTAGGTAGGCTAGAGAAGTGCTCAGAATTTTTTAAAAAAAGAGTGGCAACCTGCGATTTAACAAAAGCTAATGTTCACATTTCTTGGGAGCTGCCAGGTGGGAAACTTACAACTCTTCTCCGCTGGTGGCAAGTAAACTGCAAGGGTATGTATGAGCAGTTGGAGTGGCCAGAGTGTAACGGGGCAGAGGAGTGTTAGGAAGACTCATTATGGTTGGGAGGGGATGGAAGCCCATTAGGTTAGTGTTTTCTTCATTCTGAGGGAGTCAAGAGTGGCAGCCACAGTTTGTCCCATTCGCTTGCTATAGGGTGCTTGCGAATACCACTAGCCTCCTCTAATTATAGCTGTGCCTTCCACCTCTGCCCAGTGTAGTAACTTTCTACCCATTTATCTAATTAAGGGTCTTGGACAATCGCCATTTACTGGTGATGGTGCACTTCAGCAGCAGGAGTGCCAAGTCGAGAAACTATAGTGCTGCCTCTCTGCCCAGCCTCACCAGCCACACCAATTCCATTGTTCCATTTGCGGCTCTCGCTGAGGCATTCCTTACTGCCAGCCTGTCCCGCCCCAGCAGGGTACCCAGCAGTTTCACGGGAGAAGCTGATGTGCCCACCACCTCCGCGGCCAAGGTCAGCGTGCCGCTCTGTCCACTTCTACCTCCCCCCCCCAGCCCCACCTCCCTCACCTCTTTAGTATACCCTTACCATGTTGCGTAAACTGAGTCTCTGTCTCAGTTCAACAAGGTTTGTTTTTACACCCACGGGTGACACAAGTCCAATGTAGCAGCACTGAATGTGGAAGACAGGTTATTGTAGCCCTGCAGAATCCCACCCAATATATAAATGATGTGGTGGCAGTGCTTTTGGGTTACTAACAGGGAGCAGTGGCAATCCAGACAATCGTCCATTAATGCTTTACACACTCAAGATCACTAGAAATGGAATATGTATTTCAACATATTTATTTTAAAATAGTTATTTTGAAATGCTTGGACTTAATGCACGTAATATTGGTATCATCACAGAAGATAATAAAAAGCAGCTAAGCTTTTCAGTAACCGTGAATACGGGGACAAATTGTAGCATCACAGTTTATAGCCCTTCCACCCTCACTGTGCTATCTCTAAGCGCTATGGTAGTTCTAGCAGATGAATAAATAAGCCTGAATTTCGTAAGGGGTGCGCATACCTGGAAAACAAAGGTTTGTTGCCTGTTTGGAATAGATTGTCCGCTATCTCGAGCACAAGGGCAAGAGCCAGGAGATTTTGTCTACGAGAGAACACAGTTCTGGCACTGGTTCGTGAAGGCAGAATGAAATGCTTTGCAGAGCTTCGGGGAGTCTTGCTTGGGGCTCATTAAGTCGGAATAGAATCTGGTGCCGTGCTCATCTGCGATCTGCATGTGTAACCTGAATGTAGTCTTTCTCCTGACAAGTGGTGGTCCTTATATACTAAATCGTATCATGATTTTTGTGCATCAAGTTATGCGTTCTAGACGCTTACTTATGAACATTTATGGTAGAAGGACGTCAGTTCAGACAGCACTATCTTGGTTATATGTTGATTTGTGTTTTTAATCAACCTTGACATGGTGGAAAATAGACATTTGATACAGACAAATGTCACCTTGTTGGTTGCATCTGTGTCATTGATTGAAGGTATGGATGGGCAGTTGGGGCGGCAAGGGTCTAAGGTTGTAGAGAGGGGTTAGTCAGACTCATTACAGTAGGGAGGGAATGGAAGCCCATTATCTTTAGAGGGTTTCCTTCATTTTTAACGCTTTCACAGTTCTTGGAAAGATACGGTCAGACATCTGCATCTAATGGCAGTCATTGACAATGATTCTGCATATATCTGGAAAGATGGAGTCGAGAACAAATTCATAAGTCCACCCAGCGACCAACAGAGGACCATCTCTCCATTTTGTGGCAAAAAGTGCAAGCCCTTCTAGCCAAAGGGGCCATCTAGAGGATGCCAGTGCCTAGAAATAGTGTGGTTGTTATTCCTGCTACTTTCTGGCGCCCAAGAAGAACTGCACCCTCTCAATGCTTTCCTCCGGACGGAGAAATTCAAAATGCCCACCCTGTCAGGTCATGTCTGCTCTCCAACATGAATGGTGGCGTTGGACCTGCAGGACGCCTATTTCCATATTCCCGTCCTGCTGGCCCATCGGCCCTACCTGTGGTTTGTGGTGGGAGAGGAAGCCTTTTCAGGTTTTTATGCTCTCCTTTGGTCTTAGTAGCATGCTCCCCTTTGGTCTCACTAGCACCCCTCAGCTGTTCACAAAAGTTATTGCAGTGGTGGCAGCAGCACACCTTAGGAGGTCAGGGGTGCCAATCTTCCTCAACCTCGACTGCTGGCTACTGAATGCAGGCTTTCCTCAGACAGTCGTCAACCACCTCCATTCTATAACGAACCACCTGTATTCTGTGGGGTTCCCTATCAATGTGCCAAAGTCTCACCTGACTCCTCAGATGCTGCGCTTCATCGGAGCTATTCAGGACAGTGTTCGGATTTGTGCCTTTCCCCTGGGAAAGAGACCAGGACATTCAGTCTATGGTCTTGATCTTGCAGGCTCAGTCCTGGATTTCAGAGAGGTCGACTCGGAGTGTGCTGGAACTGATGGCCTCCTGCATCCTGCTGGTCGAGCACATCAGGTGGCATGTGTGGGCTCGGCAGTAGGATCTAAAGTCCCAGTGGGCTCAACATCAAGGTGACCTCTCTGACCATGTTCAGATTTTGGAGGAGACAGTGAAAGATCTGCAGTGGTAGCTACTGGATTGCGATTGGATCAGCGGCAGACCCTTTTCCCTTCCCCACCCATAGATGACAGTAGTGACCGATGCATTAGTTCTGGACTAGGGTGGTAAACTGGGAGAGGTGGAGATCAGAGCTCTCTGGTCTCTGGCTGGGTCCTAGCTCCATATCAACCTTCTGAAGCTGAGGGCCTTCCTCGTGCTTTTGAGAGCCTTCCAGCCATCCATCAAGGGGAGGTTGGTACAGGTGATTACAGACAACACCACCCCCATGTGGTACTGCAAGAAACAGGACTGGGTGGGGTCATGGACCTTGTGCCAAGAGGCCTTGCGCTTCTGGATATGACTGGGCCCCTAAGGGATCTTCCTGGTGGTGAACCACCTGGCGGTCTCATTCAATGCCAGGGTGGACGAAATCTGTTGTCAGCACCTAGCGGATCACAAGTGGCAGTTACACACAGATGTGGTGCAAAGTCTCTTCTGCGAATGGGAAGAACATAGGCTCTATCTTTTACCACCACCAAAAATGTGCAATGTCACTTCTTCTGTGCGTTGGAGTTTACAAAGCGTCTCTTGCTCGGCTATGTTTTCTGCCTCCAGTGGAACTTGGGACTTCTGTATGCCTTTCCGCCAGTACCAACACATGCCCTGACTTCTCAAGAAGATCAGGACCGACCGGGCCCGGGTAATCTTAGTGGCTCTGGACTGGGCACGGAGAGTATAGTATCCAGCACTCCTGGGCTTAAGCATCTGCCTTTCGATCAGGCTGCCCCTCTGGGAGGATCTGTTTTCACAGCAGAAAGGTTGAATTCTCCGCCCTGGCCTTCACAATCTCCACCTTCATTCATGGAGATTGAGCAGCACCTGCTGAATGCCTTCGATCTCCCTCCGGAGATAGTGGATGTCATCTTGGCAGCCAGGTGTTCCTCGACAAAGACTGTATATGACCGTCTCTGGGACAAGTTTGTTGTTTGGTGTAGCACTCGACAGATTGTCCCCTTCCAGGCTCAATTGTCTGATTTCCTGTTTTTGTTCTATCTCTTTTCTGATGAGGCATTGCTTTGGGCACTGCTAAAGGTTATCTTTTGACCCTTTCTGCCTTCCTGCATTTTCCTGATCGGCTTTCCTTGTTTAAATCACCGGTTGTGATGACGTTTTTGAAATGGCAGCAGCATGTTTCCCCCCTTCTCCTTTTGTGATAACCCTATGGGACCTCAATCTCGTCCTTACTTATTTAATGTGTACTCCATTTGAGCTGCTCCACAGCTGTCCCATACCGCTCCTAGCCAATAAAACTATGCTTCTCGTTGCCATCACCTTCTTTCCTTATAAGCTGGTTCTGAAAACTAGGGCATCCCTCCTATAGAAAGGTCTGGAGCCATTCCACGTCAGTCAAGCCATCACCCTGCTGGCACTCTATGCTCTGCCTCACTTCTCTAAGGAGGAGGAGATACTCCATTGGTTGGACCCCAAAAGAGTGCTTAGCTTGTACATCAGTCTTATCAAAGGCCACAGGGTGGACGATCAGCTCTTCGTAGGGTTTTCCAGAGCGAAAAAAGGCAAGGCTGTGCATAAGAGTACCATTTCACGCTGGATCGCGCTCTGCATTAAGATGTGCTATGCATTGGCAAAGATGCAACCTCCCGAAGACCTGCGAGCCCATTCCACAAGGCCCAAAGCTGCTACCAATATGTTGGCACACGTAGTCCCTGTACTAAACATCTGCCAGGCAGCTAGATAGGCATCTCTTCATACGTTAACAAAGCATTATTGCCAAGTCGCTGAGGCGGCCACTTTGCCCACTGCAAGACTTTCTGGTTTGAGTCTATTCATAGCCCACCTCCACTCAAGTCTAGAGATCTGCACACTGGTCTATCAGTTTTGCATTTGGGGCTCTGCTTCTGGGGGTGCAGACAGTCTTGAAAGCAATTGGCGTCCAAACGCTGGAGTGGCACCTATATAGGCCCCGCACTTCCGGAGCGGAAAGGCGTCCATGCAGAGAGATACTATGGAAAAGTTTCCGGATCCAGTCTGACGCCTGATGAATATGCAGAAGGTGAGGAATCCGCAGCTAGATAGTCTCTACCAGAAAGAGTATTACCAATGGTTAACTTATTAGTTCATCGGTTAATGCAATTTCTAGGTCTGCATGCCACGGCCACATGGCCAAGTGGCTCTACATTGTTTTATTCACAATCACTGCATTTTATATATACATGAGATAATCTTTTTAGGATTGGCAGACTATCCTAGTTGCATGAGAGCCATGTGACTAACTAGGCTTCTGTGGAAATGACTGAAATCTTTCACGATGGGTGTTCCAAAGTTGAAATTAAAAAACAATAACCAGTGCATTAGTGATACTCAGCTGTACAAATTGAAAAATTAAGAAGGAACCTTCTAAATATGTGCTGACTAAAGGAATGTAGCCCTTCTCTTTCTGCCTCAATGTGTGGGAGCAGTACCCTAGAGTGGCACAATGCATATGCAAATTTCTTCTGCTCCACATTAGTATACCACCAGATCCGGTAACCTAAAGTCCCCTATGCAGTAAAGGAGAGTCAATGTAGCCCAACTCTGCTGATGTTGTTTATCACCCATACTAGTTAAGTCTAAAGTATACTAAAGAAGGCTTGGTTCTCTAGCAATAGGAATGTTGACAAACGGAGTTGTCTGGGCAGCACAACCATTTTTAAAACTGCAATATGTCCAGCTATTTTTAGGGAAGTAATATCCAGCATTGTATTGCTTTTTGCAGATTTTCCAACACGGGTGATAGTACTCCTTCAATATTATTTCTGTCTCTAGTCACATGTATCCCCAGGTTTTTGACAGTCCCACTTTACCATGTTTTTTGATGTTGCCTCTTCCAATTGACAATATACCTCACCAGTTTGTGAAATAATCTTGTATGAGCCTCAACACACAGGCATGCTTAGATATGCAGTTAGCCAGCGCTGTCCACTGACCCAACACTAACATAAATAACATTTTGAAATTGATTGGCGTATTTCACTTCTGAACACCATGTCGCACAGCGTCGCCGCTTGGAATCGCTAGGGTTTATAAATAGTTGGCAGCCTGAGTAAGTAGTACAGTCAGGGTGATCGGTGAGCGGTTCCTCTGGTATAAGACTTCACCTAGACTGCACCTAGACAAGCAGTGCTGGTGCCTTGCTCACTAGGGACCCCTAGGAACAGCTTGCAGTACTGCACCTTTTTTTTTATGTTTTAAAACCCAAAACATAAATAAAAGGCATTGTCATTTACAATGCCAATAGCTCAAACTCGCTTGAATGCGAGACCTATTGCATTGCAAATGCTTGTTATTGAATTGTTCTTGACCATAAAAGGCATTTAATCAATATGAAACAACATTGCAGCATCTGACAAGAGGCAACCCTGAGTCAGCGCCTGGATACCCTCACAGGTGACAAGTAGTGCTCTTCAAATCTACTGATTTATTGATGAAGTTTAACTGTAAAAAAACAAAATCCTAATGAGCACATATAGAGGAAGAAAGATTAAGTAAAAAGGACACATCATTTAACAGATTGGAGATTGAGAACCACTGACAAAAGGGTCCTAACAGTTATCCAAAATGGTTACACCTTCCAGTTCTAACATCCTACACCTTCAATACCTCCAAAACCAGTACCAAAACATCAAATGCTGCAATTAAAAAAGGAGGGACATTCTCTACTCCAAAAACAAGCAATAAAACTAGTTCCTTTATCTCAAAAAGTAAAAGGTGTCTATTCCAGGTATTATTTGGTACTCAAGAAAATCAAACAAATGGAGTTCAGGCCTATGCTCGACCCAAGACAGGCAAACAAAAATGTCAAGAGACAAAAATTCAGAATGGAAGCCCTGCATCGGATCTACCCACAATTGATGAAAGAAGAGACTAGATGTGTTCAGTGGCTCTCCAAGACTCGTATTTCCACATACCCATAGTAAAGAAAACACATAAAATTCTTATAATTTACAGTGGGGAAAGCCCATTATCAAAAGACAGTTCTTCAATTTGGTCTGTCTGCACCCAGAATGTTCTCCAAATGCATGGCGGTGGTTGCAGCTCAACTTCGGAGAAAGAAGATTTACATTTACCCATACCTGGACGATTGCCTGCTAAAGGCACACTCTTATCATCAACCACAGTTGGATTTCAACATAACGACCAAACTCTTGACAAGGCTGGGCTTGCATATCAATCACGAGAAGCCGGTCTCTCCACCTTGCCAACTTCTCGATTACCTAGGAGCCACTCTGGATACTATAAAAGGAGAAGTGCATCCTTTAGAGGAGAGCGTGTATACTATTTTTAGAAAGTGTCACCTACTGCTTCAAAAATCACGTCCCACAGCTCAACAGTGCTCATCTCTACTAGGGTCCGTGGCATCTTGCATTTATCTAGTTCCGAATGCACGTCTCTAAATGAGATCCTTACAGCAGAGCTTCGAAGACTAATGGACTCAATGTAAGGACAACTGGGAAGAGACACTTTTTCTCACTACTGAAGTCAAACAATCTCTGATATGGTGGTGCAAGAGTTGCAATTTACTGAAGGGAATTCCTTTTTTCCAGGATCTTACCATCAGACAATTATCACAGATATTTCCCTGACAAGATGTGGAGCACATTTACAAAATATTACAATACAAGGTCAATGGTAGCAAAAAGAGCAGCTGTACCACATAAATGGTCTGTACCTGAAGGCGGTCCATCTAGCCTCGAAGGCTTTTGCATGGTCTCCAATGACCAGCAGGATAATTATTCAAATAGACAATGGCACAACAATGCACTAACTAAACAAGCAAGGGTGTGCCAGATCAAGGATTCTCTCTCTAGAGGGTCAACCAATCTGGCATTGATTATTGGCAAGGAATCTATTGATTCAAGCAATTAATTTACCAGGCATCCAAAATTGTCAAGCAGATCTACTAAGCAGATACTTCATTGACAACCACAAATGTGAATTAGACAATGCAGTTTAAGTATTTTCCAAGACTGGGAGTTTCTTGACATAGACTTATTCGCCACAAAAAAAAGCGCTAAATGCCCAAGCTTTGCATCGAGGATGTGGGAGCCAAAGTCGTTGGGCAGTGCCCTTTTGATCGATTGGCCGAAATGTTTTCTCTGTGCCTTTCCTCCAATCCCATTTATCCCAGCAGCACTAATCAAGCTCAAAGCATAGGATGCCTTAATGATTCTAATAGCAAGCGATTGGCCCAGACAATGGTGGTATCCAGAGCTACTTCACATCTCCATCAGACAAGAGGTTGCAGTACAAACACAACCTCCTGTCGAGGATGCAAGGGAAGATTTTTCACCCCAATGTTCACTTCTTGAATTTTGGGGGCATGGCTCCTAAAATCAATCAATAAGGATACTTAAATCTTCCTCTAGATTGTATGGCCATTCTCAAGAAAGCTAAACATCTAAACACAAGAGTGTCTTATACTATTAAGTGGAAAACAAATTGTCATCTGGCGTCTCCAAAACAACAAAGATCCAATTAGATGCCAAAAAGATGTCATTTTACCTTATCTACAAATGGCACAATCAAAATTACAATTCAACTCGATCAAAGTACATTTTGCTGCCATAACTGCATACAGAAAAGGACCGAATCAAAGATCCTTCTTTACTATTCCAATTCATTAAGAATTTTTGGAAGGATTGAAAAAGACCTTTCCTCCTATTAGACAGTCTGCTCCTCCTTGGGAGGTAAATCTAGTTTTATCTAGATTAATTGTTTCTCCCTTGTAGCCCATACATAAGACCTCAACACAGCACTTCACCTGGAAGGTAGCCTTTTTAGTAGCTATTATGTCAGGAAGAAGAGTTACCGAGTTGTAGGCTCTATCTTTTGTAGAACCATTTACAATTTTTCACAGCAATGGAGTAGCATTAAGAACACATCCTTCTTTTTTTGCCAAAAGTTGTGTAAGATTTTCACATTAATCAAACTATTTCATTTTCGGTATTTTTCAATAATCCTTCTTCACCACCAGAAAGGACCCATCACTCTTTTGATGTTCGGCGGGTTCTTATGTTCTGTTTAGATAGAGCTAAAGAAATCCACATACATTATGAACTTTTAAGAACTGGTATGGCTAAACGAACTATAGCTAGATGGATAGTGTCCTGTATTACTCTTTGCTATCAATTAGGTAACAAACCTCTGTTAGGTAAACCTAGAGTCCATTCTACATGTAGTAAGGCTACATCTGTCGCCTGGATTAAAAATGGTCCAATTACAAAAATTTGTAAAGCAGCTACATGGAAATCGATTAATTCTTTCGCTAAACATTACTGTTTGGATGGAGATTCAAGAGCTGATTCTTTGTTAGACCAGGCAACTCTAAAAAAAAAAAAAAATCTATTTAATTAGAGTAATTCTTAGTTGTCACACGCCTGTTTAGTCTATGGCGTAAAAGGTTTTATCGTTTGTAGCTGTATATTGACACCAGCGAGTTAGGTATATGCTTGCTACTCTACTCTATGTTCGACTATCAGTGAGGATCCTACTGGTCAGATGGAAAAGTTACTTACTTGTATTTCTAGTTCTGCATCATCGGTATCCTCAATGAAGTCATAAACAGCCCTCCCTCCTCTCCTGTTGTCAATACATTTGCTATATTTTTTCCCTCGTAAATCATTTCCACTATTCAAAAAGAACTGAGGCTGTGAGGCGAAATGCCAGTACACTGCATGCTGGGATAGGAAGCTGCTGACTCCTTAAAGTAACAGAGTATTTTCCTTGCACTCCTTGATCTCTTGACCGGACTGGCTCCTTTTTTGCTTCACTTTTCTTCCTCTGTGTGCGCTCAATAGGTGTTTTTTACAATTAAACTCTGGGTCGCCTCTTGTCAGATGCTGCAATGTGGTCACAATTATATTGATAAGATGCCTTTTATGATCCCGAAAACGAAATCTGTAAAAAATAGGCCTGTCCCATTCTTTAATGGACGTAACTCTAATTCTATGGACATTGAGGTGGTTACCTCCAACTAATAATGACTTAGTATTTGGAGAAAAAGTATTTCGGGATCCCCGCAAATGCACTGGAATATTCTCTGTTTGACACTTCAGTGAGGATACCTACATGGCAGAACTAGGAATACAACTTTTCCTTCTTCAGTCGTCCTATATCCATTAGGTTGTGTTGCTGTACTATGTGGTACTGTGTTTTAGCCGCTATTGACCTGAATCTGTTCCGAGGAGACCTGCCCAGAGTAGGGTCTAGTGCTTTTTTAATGCTGCACCCCCAATCATTACTTTAGGGTCTGTTGCGTCATAGATTGCACACCTCGTAAAAGGCTGTCTTTAGTATTAGGACTGTATACATTATCTGTTATCAGACAAGTGTCATAAATGAATCTGTGTGCACCCTGTTTCGCAAAAATATGTGTATTTCTTGTATTAATGCAATAGTTGTCATGTCTGTTCATGTGGGCTAAGAGGTTACCCCTGCCCCATTTTTTAGGCATCATTCAGGCCCTGCACATTCCATGAGGACAGTTAAATTCTAAGTAGTTGGCCATTGTCAGTTATAAGTGTCCATGAGGTGCTGATTGTATTATACTAAGGTTTAGGCAATACATAGCAACGTCTTAAGTGTCCCTTCTACCCACACCCACTCTGACATCCCAATGGTTACTGCACCAATCCACCTCTACTGCACCTCATAGGCCAAGCATTTAGCTTCTATGAAGGGGTGAAATACGTCCTGTCTAGCTAATAAAGTTAAAGCCAACAGGGCCCAGAAATTAATTGATGTGTAGAAAAAATTAGGATATATATCCGGGAAGCAAGAGAACCGCCACCATCTGAACTCTCCATAGGTCGCAGTGGACGCATTCATACATAATTTGTGCTACCCTGCCTGAAGAACATCTAATACCTCACATACGTATAGTGGGGCAGCAGACCATTCTGTACTGTCAGCAGCTCTACCTCAATATGTACAGCACTACATTTTACATAACCAGGTTGCCCGTTTAAATCCCAGTAGCAGAATATTTCAAGTGTGAAATGTAGGGCCCAAGATGTTTACCCATTTAGTATATCCCTTGCCATTGGTGTTGTTACTGAAGCCTCTTACACCTTACGCCGAGAGACCCCAGTTGAAGGGGATCCCTTCCTTCTGCAGTGCTTTTTAATGAGAGGCGACAGCCCACAGGCCCCAAAAATATGTGCTCTATCCATATGAAGTATTTGAAATGTGCTGGATACATCATTGTATATTGAAAATATGGTCTTATTTATCTCCTTACTTTAGTGAAGGCTCTCTTGGCTTCCTGAATCAGTACAGTAAACTCTGGGGAAAATAGGGAGTGTCATGCTGTTGTGCTTGAGATCCTCAAGGCTCTTCCTGAATGCTTGCAGTGTGGGGGTTCGTCTGATGCTGAGGGGGAGTTCGTTCCAGGTCTTGGCTGCGGTGTAGGAGAAGGCTCTTCCTCCCACTCTGGCTCTCCGGATGGGAGGGATTTCGGCCAGGGCGAGGTTGGCGGAGCAGAGCTTTCTCTTGGGGGCGTAGAAGGAGATTCTTTTGTTGAGGTATTTGGGTCCCGTGTTGTGGAGGGATTTGTAGGCATGAGTGAGCAGCTTGAAGGTCACTCTCTTTTTGACGGGGAGCCAGTGGAGGTCTTGTAGGTGCTGGGTGATGTGGTCTTGTCGTGGGATGCCGAGGACGAGTCTGGTTGCGGCGTTCTGGACGGTCTGGAGTTTGTGGAGTAGAGATTTGTTGATTCCGGCGTAGAGGGCGTTCCTGTAGTCCAGTCTGCTGGTTATGAATGCGCGGGTGACGGTCTTCCTGGATTCAAGGGGGGATCCACTTGAAGGTCTTGCGGAGTATGGGGAGGTTGTTGAAGCACGTGGAAGATACAGCGTTGACCTGTCGGTTCTTGGTGAGGGAGGAGTCGAGTATGATGCCGAGGTTGCTGGCGTGGTCCGTGGGTGTGGGAGGGTTGCCGAAAGCGGGGGGGCCACCAGGTGTTGTCCCACGCGGAGGGGGTGGATCCGAGGACGAGGACTTCTGTCTTCTCTGAGTTGAGCTTCAGGCAGCTGCTGCTCATCCAGGATGCAACGTCCTTCATTACTTCCTGGAAGCTGCATCTGGTGATGTCGGGTTCCTTAGTTTGGGCGTACCTTGACCAAGCTCTTGCTGCCATTCAATGAAGCCCTTACTGACACACTCATGGGTACTTGGCCTAAATTTTGTTCCTGCCCACCTTGAGCAGAGAGGTAGCACAATACCACAGACCTGGTCCGTGTGATCCTGCTTCCTGACGCAGCATGCTACTTCTGAGAGGTTGGTAGTTCAAGCATCTATTAGTAGAGTTATTCTTCCCTGCGGTCCTCTGAGTCGAAGTGATTTGAGACATTCAGGAAACAGATGTTCTCTTCAGCTAGCCTTGCCCTTCGGTCAGTCTGCACCAGCTACTTGCTCGGTAGCTTTCCCCACACATTATAGGACATGGTTGCTGGGATCATGCCTGTGGTTCTGGAGAAATTCCGTAGAAACCAGACAAAGCTATTCAGGATGGCCAAGACGCGGGCAAATACATTATCGTATCAGGACTGTACTCTGCTGAATGCTTAGGTAGAGTAGCCGGGACTAGCGTGATGCTCTGATGCCACACATGGATGAGATCCGCAGGAATCTTTGGTGACGTTCCGACGTCACTCATGGATATGCTTTTTGACGGGTCTTGCCTATTTAATGAGAAATCAGATTATTCACTAGAGCGCTTCAAAGAAAGTCAAGTCATGGCATGCTCCCTCAGTCTCTCCACACCCGGCCGGTAGGTTCCCCAACAGTTTTACCCCTTTCGTGGCAGTTCATGGTGGGTCAGGAGAATTTTTAGTTTGCTGTTTTCCCCTTCAGCCTCTCCAGTGCCCCATGGGTGTTCACGAAGGTGATGGTGAGGGTTGCAGCATACCTTCAGAGGTCATGTATACCCTCCTTTTTCCACCTTGATACCTGGATTGAAAGGGAGGCTTGCTGCAGTTAGTTGTGGACCACCTCCAGCGTATGGCGGACTTCTTGTCATCTTTGGGGTTCACCATCAACATGCCGAAGTCGCACCTGACTCCTATGCAAGGGCACCCTTTTCTTCTGAACTGACTCCGATCAGGGCGTAATCAGGCCTTCCCACCGTTCCAGCAAGTCCAGGACATTCAGACTATGATTCCAGTGTTTCGGTCTCGGTGATGGTGGCACTGAGATTTCTTGCCCTATTGGCCTCTTGCATCCTGCTTGTCGACCATGACAGATGGTATATGCGGATTCTGAAGTGGGATCTAAAGTGGCAATGGGCCCAGCACTAAGGGAATCCTCCAGGTTTCGGAGCAGATTGGAGAGATCTGCGGTGTAGGCTGCTTGACTGCCAATGGAACAGCGGCAGATTCCCTCCCTACCCCACCTAGAGGTGACGGGGTGATGGACGCATCGATGTGGGTTGATGTGGTCGCTTGGGAGGGATAGAGATCAGAGGGCTCTCGTTTCCACTGCACAGGACTTTGGTCTCCACATGAGTCTGTTGGAGTTGCGAGCAGTTCACTTTGCGTTTAAAGCCTTCCTGCCTTCCATCAAGACTAGACCAATACTGTGTGGTATGGCAACAAAGTGAAGAGGGTTCCTGGGCCCTGTGCCAGGTGACCTCTGGAACTGACTGAATAGTCGGGACATTTTCCTTACCGTGCACCCCCTGTCAGGATCTTTAAATGCCAGGGTGGACAAACTCAGCCTTTGATGCCTAGTGGATCACTACTAGCCATTACACCCAGAGGTGGCACAGGGCTTCTTCTAACAATGGCGAGAACCCTGGCTTGAGGGCTTTGCTACTGATGACAAAATACAATGTCGGCACTTTTGTGCACTGGTGTTCCCAGACTACTCTCACACATTCTTCCTAGTGTGGAGCACAAGACTCCTGTTTACCTTCCAATCGCTACCTCTCCTACCCTGAGTTCTGAAGAAGATTAGCAAAGACTGGGCCCAAGTAATCAGAAGTCCAAAGTGGGCCAGGAGAGTGTGGTTCATGGAACTTGTGGGCATGAGCATCTGTCCTACGATTAGCTGCTGCTTCAAAGTATCTTCTGTTGAAGGATCTGGGCAGGGTCTTGCTCCCAGGCCAGTACAATCTACACTTCCATGTGTGGAGATTAAGAGCAACAGCTGATTGCTTAGTTCCCCCTTCCAAAGTAGTGGATGTTATCCTTGCAGGCAAGCATCCTTTGACAATATCTGTTTGTTGGACACTGTGACAAGTTTCTGGGTTTGTGTGGCACCTGTAATACTGTTTCAGGTCCAACGGTCGGATGTATTGTTCGGTTTGTCTTTGGGCCAGCAAGTACTTGCAGTGGGCGCTGTTAAAGGTTATTTGACGGCCCTTTCGAACTTTTCGCGTTTACAGGTCCAGCCGTTGTGTTCAAATCACCTGTTGTGATGTGATTTCTTAAACGCCACCTTTCCATTTCCACCTAAAGTCTTCATGATGCTACAGCATGACCTTAATTTGGGGGTTTATTTTCTTATGTACACCCCTTTTCAGCTGAATCACAGCTGGCCTATTAGCCTCCTAACTCTGAAGACAGTCTTTCTCAGCGCAATAACTTCAGCTCGTCGCGTGAGAGCGGTTCATGCCTCTCTACACCACCTTCTTTCATGACAAACTGTGCTGAGGACTAGAGTGGCTATTCTGCCGAACTTATCCCCTGAAGAAGCCCAAAACTGCACTGTGTTTTTGCATCTGTTGCACCAAAGACTACCGAGTAGACAATCTGCTCTTTGCGCCCTGGGCTGGAGAAGGGCAAGGCAGTACATAGGGCACTGTGTTAAGATGAATAGTTCATCTGCATTGGGATCGGTTACGCACTTGTCAAGAATCAGTCTCCAATAGGACTGAGGGCTTATTCCACCAGGGTCAAGGCTGCCAGCGCTACGCTGACATATGGAATGCCCGTCCTTGACATCTTATTCCACCAAGGTCAAGGCTTCTAGCATTATGCTGACATGTGGAGGCTGCAACGTGGGCATCAGTGTCCATGTTATCAAAGCACTACTGCTTTGACAGCCAGGTTTAATGGGAGAAGCATTTTGACTGTTCGGTCCTGCAGGACGTTTTAGTCTGAGCCATTCCACAGACCCACCACCTTGGGAGGTACTGGTTTGGTATCTGTTCTAAAGGTTGGATAGAGTATAAATCATAACGAGTAGTACTGAAGGTAAATAACTTGTTCATCTAATCCTACAGCTTCTGTTGCTCCAAATGATGTATTTTCAATCCAGCTTGTCTGTATATGTCACCTACTTTGGTAAGGCGCAATGGGAAAAGAAATTCCAGACTCAAAGCTGGTGGGTGTGTTGAGGGGAATAGGGGAGTAGGCTTATCATGGGCAATTCCGCACACATCAAGGACTTTTGATGTTTTTGGCTAGAACATATCTACCATCCTCGTGAATCTGGAGTAAATGGTGCTGTAGGGCTGTGAGAAAAAGTAGTATGAAAGAAACAATGAGAGTAGTGTGGTCTGGTACTATGCACACATTATTTTAATTTTGTGATAGTCTTCTAGCTGCAGATTCCTCACCTGAATATTCCCCTGGCGTCAGAACTCCCTTTCATAGGAGCAAGGGGAAAGATGGGTTACTGGGCCCAACCGTGGGGGGGTTGACCACTTTTACTCATGTTGTCCCAGGTGCCAACTTACAATGGATGCTGAGTAACTAGGCCAAATACCCCCTCTACACTGGACTCTCAGGATAGCATTCGGCCGAGCAGTCCAAGGCTCCCTTGGGAGAACAGAGGGAAGTGGATACAGAGTAGAGAATTTGGGCAGCAATAATTCATTGTCCTGCCATATACTCACTTTTGTGAAAAAAGACAAGTATTTTATTTCTGCCGCCTAACACACACAGGAAAAATATGACCTACGCAAACAATTATAACAGTCTTCCCATGAGGTTGAGGCTGTAGTGTTTCTTTGGTGATCCCCTGTCCTGCTCACTCCTCACATTGGCGATTGTGGTTATTTCCCATTCACTATTGGTAACATCGTGGGTATGCCTCACTTGTAGTCAAAGTGTCAAGAGTCCACTACGACTCGAAGTTAAAACTAAGTGTTTCAGCGCTATCACTCTAAATGAGCAGCAAGTTCCCCTAGGGCCGACAGGCCCCAAACCAGTCTTACCCACACCGGCAGGTGTGTAGCGTTTGGTGTTCCTGAGTGTACCTCGTCTGCAGGTGCACGCAGCGGTTTCAGCCAAGTTCATATAAGTTGGATGCACATGGCCGGGCGGCTGCACTCAGCAGTTGTAGCCTATCCCACTCGCGGTTGCACGCCCGAAGCGGCCCGAGTAGTTCTGCAGCTCCTGCAGGGTAAGTGTTCATTTGGCTCCCAATGGAGGTTGGCTACGACGATCATGTCTTAGGTCCCTCTCCTGGGTGAAGGTACATGGGAGCTCTGACAGCGTCCTCACTTTGGTGGGAGGGAGTGACAATTTGCAGTCCTTGGTACTACCGGTGACCCCCTCCGACATACGGGGTCACTGCAACTTACTATCCATAGGCTCCAGCCCCATCAGCATGGTGAAGTTCTCCAGAGCAGTCCATCCTGGAATACAGGGTCTCATCACGCTATCTCAGAAGGCTCCGACCCTTACCGAGCGGCAGTCTTTCCCACTGCAGCCGCTCCTGGCATATGGAGTCGCCGCCATGCTAAAGCACAAGGCTTTGGCCCTCACTCCATGGCAGTCTCTTCCACAGTAGCCACTTCTGGCATACGGGATTGTCGTTACAATGCACTGATCCGGTCCCAATCGGCGCAGCACAACGCATGGATGTTTTCATGGCAGCCCTCACGTGGCATACAGGGGTCGCTGACTCTGTTCTGCACATGGGCAGTGACCTGTTTGGTGCAGCAGACATTTCCTTACACCTTGCACTATGAGTCCACTCAATAGGGCTTCTGACGGGACCTCACTCTCTCCTCTTCCCTGGATGATGTCCCCTGTAGGAAAGTAGGATCTGCTTTCATGGTTAATGTAGGAGGCTGGCTTAGTATATGGCGCACACTTATTTAAGTGAAGCACCCTGCACTAATCCAGACAACCCTTATGGTCATTTTAGTGGTCGTAGACCACCATAGAAAGCTCTCGCTAAGTGGTAGCTGTGGAGAGCAGCCTTGAGGCTTATTCCAGAAGGAGTGTTAAGCAGCTTGTTTTACCAGATCTAATCATGTAGTGTAGGTTAAGTGAAAAAAAAAAACTGTGTATTTATTTAAATGTCTATTTATTATACAACACTCACTAACACATTGGTATATCTCCTACCCGGAGATATCAACACAATACATACAATACATACAATACTTCAAATATAAACCGGAAAGTAAGCACAAATACACAGTGGTCTCCAGGGGGAGAAGTGGAATGCGAACTGCAACCAAAGTCGGGACTTGGACCAGAAGACTCGGAAAACTGGGGACACCAGGAACCACCCAAGCTAAGTACCCAGGAAACCCACGGAGGCTGTGTGCAGAGTGAAAACACAGGCGCGTACTCAATACATCTTCAACAGGAAAGTCGCTGTTGCAGTTTTAAAGAAGGACCCTTCCCAGTGGACCATGAAGAAACCCCATGGAAGACAAAAATTTGGAGTCACCCCACCCGTGGATACCCCAGGAACCAGGATACCTACACCAGGGAAGCCGGGTGCAAAGGTGCGAAGTGACGTCGGAAACCGCTGTAGACCACAATGGTGGACTTCAGAAAAGATGCCTCTGGTGAAGGCTGTGCAAGAGTCCCGTGGAATTCAAGGGTGGATTCCTAAAGAGAAGAACCTGCAAGCAGAGGTGTAACAGAGTCTATGCCACTCAGAGGTGACCAGGAGGCACGGAAGAGTAATGACCACCGATGATGGAAGATGCAGAAGTGATGATGGTGACCTTGTCGTTATAGCTGTAGGGACCAGGCGATGCTGTGGAAGACCAGGAGCCGTTCATGAGCTGTCCCACGTCTGAAGTTGAGAACCAGGGGTTGGTGTCCGGTGGGAGCACCAGCAAGCCTTGGCAGCAGCAACAGACGTGAAAAACGAAGGAGCAACGTTGGGACCAGCAAGGTCCAAGGGACTCGCCAACTGCAGGAGAGTCATAGCAGGCCCAGAGCAAGCAGGGGAGCCCACTGAAGCAAGTGAAAACGCTCAAGAGGACCCACAGGCCAAAGGCACAGGAGTCGCAAGAGGACCTCGAGCAGCTCACCAAAGATGAAGGCCTATGGTGCAGAGGATTTGGTGAGGACGTAGATCTTGGCAGGAAGAGATTCTGGAGGCTGGAGCTTCTTATAACCAGAAGATCTCGGGAGTGCAGAGTCAACAAGCCTTGGCAACGGCAAGTCCATGCTCTGCACAGGGGTTCGGTCCCAGCGGTTCCGACGAGGGATACTGGAATCAAAATTGGAGAGAGGACAAGTCAGGCCTCGAGGGATTTGCAGAACCACCACCTGTGTTGCTGGGCCTTTCGAAGTCCAAGGGACGTCAGGAGCAACAGTCCGGTCAGCTTCGTTACGGTGCCTGCAGATGCAGGGCAGTGACTCCTTCACTCCAAGGGAGATTACTTTGATGCCCACAGGTCTGTTGAAGATCCTGGATGAAGCACAGACACAGACGACGAAGAAAACTAACAGAACTGTGAGACCAGGGGCAGCAGGATTCTTCCCTGATGCAGTCTCGGTTCCAGGCGAAGTCCAAGTGTCCAGCCAGTCGAAGAGTGAGTCGAAGAGTGAAGTGATTTCAGGCTTGAGTCTTGTTCCACGACGAATCTGAGGACCCACCCACAGGTAAGCCCTTTTATATTCTAGGAAAGGGGTTAGGATGAATCCGGGGTCCCTCCCAGAGGAGGGGCAGGACAGAGGGGAGGTACTTCCATGTCCCTGGTCCAATTTCGCGCCAGAGCGGGGGCCAAGGGCTTCCAGAACTTGTTCTAACTAGAGTATGCAAGGAGGGCACCAAACGTGTCCTTCAAAGCTGTCTGGTGCTGGCAAGCGCCCCCACCCCCGCCCAATACACGAAGTGCTGTCTGGGAGGTGGTCACACCTCCCTATGACAGGAAACCTATTGTTCTACCTTCCCCTGCTCGAGCTCAGCTCAGCTACAGGAGGGCAGAATCGTGTATGAGGTTGGCAGCAGCACTACCTTGCTGGCAGACCCTGGAAGTCTGTTACCGGGAGTACTGGGGGCTTCCCGGAAGAGTCCTCCAGTGCATGGAATCATATCTCCAACACTGGTAACGGTGTTTAGGTATGATTCCAACATGTTTGATACCTAACATGCCCAGTTTCGGCACACCCCCTATATAGTTAGCCATCGCATAATGACTCATGGCCACTGTATATATCAAAATGGCTGACCGCACTTACAAAGCCTGGAGAATTGACTCCGGGGTTTGTAGGAGGTGTCCTGCTCATGCTGGGGCACCATCACACTTATAACCCAGCACCCTTCCTTCAGTATTGAAAGGGCTGCCTTAGGCGTGACTTATAGGTTTTAAGTGTAGTGACCTCCGATAAAAGGAAACTTATCTGTCGTAAGTGGTGCTAGCACCAGCTTACACAAGCTACAATGGCAGGCCTGTAGTCACAATTTGAGTGGTCTCTCATGGATGGCACAATACATGCTGCAGCCCATGGGAGACCCCTGGTGTACCTAAGCCTTGGGTACCTTAGTACCATATACTATGGACTTACAAGGATACACCAGTAGTCGATTGTGGAGGTACCAAAGTACGTACCATGTCAAATTTAGGGAGGAAGCACAGTGGCTGGGGTCCAGATTAGCAGGATCCCAGCCAGACTAGTCAAAAAAACATGCTGACACCAGCAAAAAGTGGGGGTTAAACCATGTTAGAAGGATCCTGTCTTCCTACAGTTACCCCCACGTTTTGCCTGGTGTCAGTATGTTTAGACCGTAGTTTGCTGGGATCTTGCTAATCAGAACCCCAGCATCTGTGCTCTCTCTTCCTAAATGGCTTTGGTAAGTACTTTTGTACCTCCACAGTTGGCTACTGGTGTTCCCTTATAAGTCATTACGAGATGTCTAACTATATAATGGCTGTGCCGAACCTAGTCATGTTTGGTATCAAACATGTTGGAATCATACCACAACACCAATTCTGGTGTTGGAGGTATGATCCCATGTACTGGGGGGGGGCCTTAGAGGGAGGCCCCTGTACTCCTGGTTTTAGCCTTTTAGGGTCTGCCAGCAAGCTAGTGCTGCTGCTGACCCCAGACACAATTCTGCACTCCTGCTGCTGAGCAGAGCTCGAGCAGGGGAAGGTAGAACAATAGGTTTCCTGTCGTAGAGAGGTGTGACAACCTCCCAGACAGGATTTAGTGTTTTGGGCTGGGGTGGGGGCGCTTTGCAGCACAACCAAACTGCATTGAAGAACACCTTTCGTACACCGGTTACAGCTAGGTCAGGAACCCTAGGTTCCTGCTCTGGCGCAAAACTGGATAAAGGACAGGGTAGTATCCTCCCCTCTGTCCAGGCCCTCCTCTGGGAGGGACCCCAGAGTCGTTCCAATCCTTTTCCTGGAGTATTTAAGGGCTCCCCTGTGGGTGGGTCCTTGGATTCGTAGTGGAACAAGACTCACCTTTGAAACCAAGACACTCTTCAACCGTCTATGTACTCTGACTTCGTTGGACTTAGAATGGAACTGAGACTGCATCAAGGAAGACTCCTGCTGCTCCTGGTCTTGCTGTTCTTCAAGTCTTCTGTCTTGTCTGTGTCTGTGCTTCGTTCAGGTTCTCCAGAAGACCTGTGGGCATCAAGGACATCCGAAGAAATTTCCCTTGGAGTCACTCCCCCTGAATCTGCAGGCACCGCAACAAAGCTGACCGGTATTCTGCTCCTGTCGCCCTTTGGACTTCCCTAGGACCAGCAACACAGGTGGTTGTTCTGCGGTTCTCCAGAGGCCTGACCTGTCTTTCCTGCAATTTAGAGGACAGTGTCCCTTATCGGAGCCGCTGGGATCAATACCCTGTGCACTGCCGACTTGCAGTTGCCAAAGCTTGTTGGCTCTGCACTCCAGAAATCTTCAGGGTACAAGAAGCTCCAGCCTCTAGCTCCTCATCCCTCGAAGATCAGTGTCCTCACTGCATCCCTTGCACCGTGGGCCTCCATATTTGGTGAGCTGCCTGAGGTCCTCTTGCGACTCCTGTGCCTTTGCCCTGTGGGTCCTCTCGAGGGTCTTCTGCTTTGGTGGGCTCCCCTGCTTGCTCGGGGTCTGCTCTGACTCTCCTGCACTTGGTGAGTCCCTTGGACCTTGCTGGTCCCAACGATTGCACCTAGTCGTCTTCCACACCAGTTGCGGCTACCAAGGCTTGTTGGTGCTCCTGCCGGACACCGACCACCTAGACACAGACTTCCAACGTGGGACAGCTTGTGAATGGCTCCTAGTCTTCCTCGGCGTCACTTGGTCAACACAGCTGCAGCGACAAGGTCCTTGTCAACTCTCCTGAGCTTCCTGCCAAGGGTGGGCATTGTGTTTCCGTGCCTCCTGGTCACCTCTGAGTGGCATAGACTATGTCCCCTCTGCTGGCAGGTTCTCCTCTTCAAGAATCCACCCTTGGATTCCACCGGACATCTTCACGAACTTCTACAGAGGCCTTTTCTCTAAAGTCTTCCATTTTCGTCTTGGAGAGTTTCTGACGTCACTTCACCCCTATGCACCCCGCTTTCTTGGTGCAGGTAACCTGGTTCCTGGAGCATCCACGGGTAGGGTGGCTCTCCAACGTTCCGTCCTCTAATTGGTTTCTCGGAGTCCTCTAGAATGGATATTTCTTCTTTAAAACTGCAACTGCGACTTCTTCATAGACTTCCATTGGTCACGTGGCTGTTTCCACTCTGCACACCCTCTTCTGGTCCAAGTCCCGTTCTTCCTTGCAGTTCACCTTTCACTTTCTTAGTATATAGTTTGGTCTCCCCCTGGAGACCAGTGCATATTTGTGCTACTTACGTGATTTCTTTTACGTATTTTCATGTGGATTGTTGATGTATCCGGGTAGGATGTATACCAATGTGTTAGTGATAGTGTGTAATAAATAGACTTATTTTTATAAACAGTATGTGGTTATTTTTCCATTTAATCTACACTGTTGATTTAAATGTGGTAAAACAAGCTGCTTTGCACACCTTTAAGAGAAGCCTGAAGGCTGCTCTCCACAGCTACCACTTTGAGAGCTTTCTATGGCTATCAAAGACCCCTAAAATCACTATAAGGGTTGCCTGTATCAGTGCAAGGTGTATCACTCCTGTGAGTGTGCACCATATACTTACCCAGCCTCCTACATCCGCTCACCCAGAAGGGAGACTAGCAGGCCTTGGCCCCCAGTCCTGGTCATAGGTAGAAGTTTTGCAGAGCTTCCCCTTCTCACATAGCTCACCTGGCTGCTTGGTAGATGACAATTTTTGGGGACTGAAATCTCACTACACTAAATGTGGTTTAGGGTCTGAGTCCTTGAAGTTTTATATTGGTGCTCTGCTTCTTTTGAAGTGCCTACTCCTCTGCTCTCTCTTACTCTTGAAAAGCAGTCTGTCGGCGCAGGAGTGTTTCCAAAGCGGATAGTCCCACAACACAGGCCATGGGAGTGACCAGCGTTCCCACTTATATGTCAGCCACAGTGATATGTGCCTCAAAAGCATAGGCAAGGGTCCCCAGCCCTCCTCTTTATGGTTTTCTTATCAGCCCCATCTCTTTCTTGGAATGTATCCATGTCCCTTCCTTGTGACCTCTCCCTGAGTCAGAGAGAACCCTTTGAAGTGTATAGATGAGGTCTGGTCCGTCCCCTCCCCAGTGTGTGTCCCACCCAGCTTACAGGAATGCAGCAATCTGTCAGGGGCGATCTCTCTACCTCCTCTCCATGTTTCACCATGTAGGCCTGGTTCTTCCAAAATGGAACCCAGGGCCCTCCATGTATTGTACCATTCACAGGCACCCATACAGGTATGCAACATACACGCACTGCACAGAACTGTATCCTCCATGTACTGTACCACTCCGAGGCACAGATGCATCCAGTACTTGCAATACAATGCGATGGCTGGGAGGTTGGCGCACTCTACCAAATATATATAAATAAGATGTCACAATCAAATTAAAGCCAATGTCCAATAGTTATCTGGTGCTCCGGAGGGGGAAGAGCCATCCATTCTTCCTGAATCAGAACGGTTCCGGAATTATGAGTACTGTTCTCCAGGCACACAGAAATGAGTTGAGATCGTGGTTTCAATATTTCTTTTTATTCCTTGATAAGTTATACGAGCCCCTTCCAACAAGCGTTTCGTCTCAAGCTGTTGATGTCACAGCAGACTTCTTCAGGGCAAGATTTCGGCCTCCTCAGACAATCTATATCGTTTTGGTCAAGTTCTACCAATGGTTGTCACGTCAGACTCCAGCCGTCCTATCGCTGTGCATAAGGTTGATATTGAAATGATTGAAGTATTTGTCACAATGCGTGTATGATCCCTCAGTTAACTGGTCCGCCGCGAGTACCAGCGAAGAGTGTATTTAACATGCACACGCTGTTCAGCAGTGTATCACTCCTGTACTGTGCTACTCATAGGCACACAAACATCCAGCATATGTACTTATCATGCGTGCACTGCATCCTTCATGTATTGTACCACTCACAGGTACACATACACCCAGCACATGCACTTATTATGCACTCACTGCGCAGCACTGCATCCTTCAGGCACTGTACCACTCATAGACGCATACACTTCCTGCACATGCATTCACCATGCACGCACTGCTCAGTACTGCAGTATCCATGTATTGTACTCTTCCTAGGCACACATGCATCTTGTGCAGATACACCACCTCTGCACTGCGCAGCAATTCACACCAAACTAATGTAGGCCAAAGGTGAGTTAAGCACACAGCAGCAGCATTTTAAAAGTGAGTGAGCCTGTATGACTTACGCCAGTGACACAGGTTAAAGAGGACTTGTTCAGTCCTACTGCTTACTATACGGTATGCTGCCACCACCGATCTCTTGCTGCTTAACTACTGGAGAAGGTGTTAGCCTTCCAACACTATATGAGTTGTGCTTTGAGGTCTCCTCCCGGTCCAACAAGACCGCAGTCCGTGAGACAGGCCTATGTCATGGTGAACGCTTGTGATCCATGTCTGCCTATGACAACAGAAATCAGCGTTCAAGATCCAGACTCAGTACAGTTGGGCATTCAGGGCAGGGAGCACGTCTGTGACCATGAAGAGGACTTATCTGATAGAGACTTCTAGCCACAGATATCTTAGCTTGGAATTATTCCCAGGTGTCAGACTGGATCTGGAAATTTTTCTTGAGCAGTACCCCTCAGTGCCAGTAGGTGGGGCTGTCCGTATGGGAAGTGTCGCTTGCGGTGCCTATATAGGCGCTACCCAGGCGCGCAGACGTCACCTTTTTTTTTTTTTTTTTTCTGCGCCAGCCAGCCCAGATCCGGGATAAGTTTCTCCTTAGTCACTTTTTCACTAGGTTTTTTTGACGTTTTGCCGAAGACTTTTTTTTGAGGTTTACCTCCTGGTGTGGCTGAAAAATTATTGAAGAAAGTCGGGTTCAAGTCCTAAGGCACCTATCGCCAGCAGTGGCCTGTTCCCTCCAGCGTGCCTTTGGGCCACACTGGTTAGTGAGGGGCTCCTACTGCATCGATGCCGGCAGTTTTGACGCCAGTCAGGCCCCAAGGATCCACAGATAGAGCCAGATCTGCGCATGTCGTACCACCTCGACCTTCCCCGACACCGAGCCGGAGGTTGATGCTCTCTGCCCTGCCGGCGCCATTCCCAACATCCCAGGCAGGGAGCTGGAGGGGTGTCGTCAGCGTTGGGGCTGACTGGAGCCATGCCTTCCAGGCCAGAACAATAGACCTATTCTTATTGGATAGGACTCGGGGAGGACTGGGAGAGGTTGCTGGACCCTGAGGAATACCAGCTTTATGAGCAACAAATGGACTAGTGTGAGGATCTGGGTGACGCCAGTGGACTGGATATTTCTCCAGGTGCTGGCATGCTTTCTCCCCCTACCATGGCTACGGAGGAGGAAGCATCCTTCGCAATGGTGGTGTGGAGGGCAGCTGAGGTGCTGGATCTTAGCTTGCCCTCGGTGGCAGTCAAGACTAATGTCTTGAAGTAAGTGCTTCAGTGGGGAGTGTCCCTATCAGAACTGCTTCTCCCTTTCAATTAGGAACTTACTGCCATCCTGCTTGGGCTTTGGTCCAAGCCCACTAAAGGGACTCCTGTGAACAGGACGATTGCCCACCGCCACCACCCCAGCATTCTACACTTGAGAGCTTTGTGTTCCAAGCCTTGAAGTCCCATATGAATCTTGGTGCATTCCCTACTGTGCCCTCAGACGGAATCAAAGAGGCTGAATAATTTTGAGAAGATGATTTCTTCTGCCAGTCTGGCACTGCGGTCTACCTCATGCCTTTTTGGCCGCTATTCCCAGGCCCTGTGGGATACGGTTGCGCAGGTGCTGCAAGCAGTCCCGGAGTAGGCCCGGGCCGTACTCTCCTAGGCAGTTGCAGATGGGAGGGATGCAGCCAAGTTCACCATCCGCTGTGGACTAGACACCACTGACTCACTAGGCAGAGCGGTTTCGTCGAAAGTGGCCCTGCGATGCCACGCCTGGTTGAGGACTATTGGTTTTTCTGGGGATGTCCAGTCCTCCCTCATGGACATGCCCTTGTCTGGCTTCCGTCTCTTCGGAGACTAGGTGGATTCCGTGCTGGAGCATTTTAAGGATAGCCTTTTTTATGGCTTTTCGTCACCCTTGATCCCCCTTTCTTTCCTTTCGTCACCATGGAAGGGGCATGCAACCGTGTCTTTACCTGCCCAGCCACCGCAGTGCGCAAGCTTTCCAGCCCATCCATGGCCACGTACGCGGTTCCTACCGACCCCGTGAGTCGGGTGGCCAGCGGTTGCGTCTGTCCATCAACCCCCCTCCCCCACCCCCCTAGCAGCCGCAGGTTCCAAACCCTCCTAGTCTGCCCCTTTACCATCATGGGAACCCAGTGGGCAGCAGGATTTACCTTCACCTGCCCCGCTGACAGTCCATAACATCGGACAGGTGGGTTTTGCAGATTGTCCAGAGAGGTTACTCCCTCCCCCTTCAAGACTATGCCTTCCTCCATTTCACCTACTTACGAAAGGCTGACCGTGGACCACCTATCTCTTCTCTTCCAGGAAGTGGCAGCTCTTTTGACCAAAGGAGCCACAGAGCGAGTGCAGACTCCAGAAGTAGGTTTTAGTTGCTATTCCCACTACTTTCTGGTGCCCAAGAAGGACAGAGGCTTTCCTTATATCCGCGTCCTGTGTGCTGAATTTTTTCCTCAAGAAGGAGAAATTCAAGATGCTCACTGTCTGCCCTGGAGACTGGATGGTGGCATTGGACTTGCAGAATGCATACTTCCACATTCCCGTCCTGCCTGTCCACAGGCGTTACCTGCGGTTCACGGTGGGCTAAAAGCATTTTCAGTTTATTGTGCTCCTTTTGGCATCACCAGTTCCCCTTGAATGTTTACCAAGGTGATGATGGTGGTTGCAGATCATCTGCAGAGATCTGGCGTGCCAATCTTCCTCCATCTCGGCAACTGGCTGTTGGAAGGCAGGCTCGCCCCAGAGTGTCTTCTCCCACCTCCAGACTATGGCGGACCTCTCTCATCTGCTGAGGTTCACTGTCAATGTGCCGGAGTCACAGTTGACTCCCTCTCAGATGCTCCCTTTCATCTGAGCTGTTCTGGACATGGTGCAGTTTCGGGCATATCCTCCTCAACGGTGAGTCCAGGATATTCAGGGTATGATATCTATGTTTTAGCCTCTACCCTGGATTTCTGTGAGACTGACTCTGAGGCTGCTGGGCCTCATGGCCTCCTGCATTCTGCTTGTGACACATGCCCGTTGGCATATGCAGGCAATGCAGTGGGACATGAAGTTCCAGTGGGTGCAGCATCAAGGGAATCGCTCCGGTTTGGTCCAGATCTCGGAAGGAACTGCAATAGACCGGCATTGGTGGCTTACAAACCGCAATTGGGTCAACGGGCGACCCCTCTCTCTTCCCCAACTAGATCTGGCAGTAGGGACAGGTGCATCACTCCTGGGATGGGGCGGCCATCTGAGAGAGGTAGAGATTAGAGGACTCCGGTCTCCACTGGAATCTGGACTCCACATCAACCTGTTGGAGCTCCTAGTGATCCGACTAGCATTGAAAGCCTTTCTACCCTCCATCCAGGGAAGCCTAGTGCATGTGTTTAGACAACACTAACGCCATGTGTTACTGCAACCAGCAGGGCGGGGTGGGTTTGTGGACCCTTTATCAAGAGGTGCTGCTTCTCTCGACATGGCTGAAACAGTAAGGCATATCTCTGGTGGTTCATCATGTGGTGGGTTCTCAGAACGCCAAGCGGACGAACTCGGCCGAAGATGCCTAGCGGATCACGAATGGCGTCTCCATCCGGAGGTGGTGAAGGGTTTCTTTCAGCAGTGGGGAGAGCCTTAGTTAGATGTGTTCGCCACTGATGAGAATGCGCACTGTCAGCAGTTCTGCATGCTAGTTTCCAAGGCGGCTCTCGCTCGTAGACTCTTCGTCTCGAGTGGAGCACAGGCCTCCTTCATACCTTTCCACCCATACTACTCCTGCCCAGAGTTCTCAAGAAGATCAGGCATGACTGGGCCAAAGTTATCCTTGTGGCTCCGGATCGGGCACTGAGAGTCTGGTATCTTGAGCTGTCGAGCATGGCCATTGGTCGTCTGATGAGGCTGCCCCTTCTGGAGAATCTTCTATCGCAGCAGTGGGGAGTTCTCCACCCAAACCTGTCAATGCTCCGCCTTCTTGCGTGTAGATTGAGCAGCAACATTTGAAAGCTTTCAAGCTTATGCCTGAAGTCTGTAACGTTACCTTGGCAGCCAGGAGTCCCTCTACCAAGAAGGTTTACGCCTGCCGCTAGGCAAAATTTGTTGCATGGTGTACAGAAAGATGCATTGATCCCCTTTCTGCCCCTCTTTCTCAGGTTCTCTTGTTCTTTCTTTCCCTTGCCCAGCAGGGCTCTGCTCTGGGCACTGATAAGGGATACCTTTCTGCAATCTTTTTGAAAGGTTTGCAATATGTTTCCTCCCACTCCTTTCGTTATGCCTTTATGGGTCCATAATCTTGTCCTGCCGTTCCTGATGTGCACTCCGTTTTAGCCCATGCATACCTGCTCTCAGGCTCCTTACCAAGAAGACGGCCTTCCTGATGGCAATGACATCTACCCGGAGGGTCTGTGAGCTTCACTCATTATCTTAACATCTACCCCGACAAACTGTTGCTCCGCACAAGAGCCTCCTTTCTTCCAAAAGTGGTCACTCCATTTCACACAGGCCAAACCATCACTCTGCCTACTTTTTACGCTCTGCCTCATCTATTCAAGGAAGAGGAACGACTTCGCCGTCTGGTCCCAAACAGAGCATTGTCGTTCTAAATTGACCTTACGGAAGAGTTCTGGGTGGACGACCAACTCTTTGTGGGGGATGTCAGAGCGAAGAAAGGACGGGCGGTGCAGAAGAGGACCATCTCACGATGGATCGTACTCTGCATCAAAATCTGCTACGCATTGGCTAAGAAGCAACCCCCTGAAGGTTTGCGTGCCCATTCCACCTGTTCTAAAGCTACAACTACTGCGTTCGCTCATGGAGTTCCGGTCCTGGACATCTGCCAGGTAGTAACATGGGTTTCCCTGCACACATTTATGAATCACTGCTGTCTGGACAGTCCTGTTCGTAGAGATGGGCACTTTGACCATTCGATCCTGCAGGACTTCCTCGTGTGAAATTGGTCTTCAGACCCCCCCCCCCTTAGGGGGGGGGGGAGGGAGAGGTAGTGATTGGGTATCTATTCTAAGGTGAGGAATCTGCAGCTAGAGGTCTCTATCAGATTAACAAGTTACCTTCCTTCAGTAACCCCTTATCTGGTAGAGACTCTCTAGCAGTAGATTCCCCATGACCCACTCATACTCCCCGCTCTGCGTACGGATTTCTAGGAACATGTTTTTTTTTCCCTTCAGGGCACTAGTTTCCACACCAGTGTACTTCGTAGCTCTACGCTTCTGGCTTGGAAAGTCACAAAAAGTAGCTGATGTCAGCACACCTGGGTGGCGCCTATAAAGACACAGTGAACGTCACTTCCGGCACGGATGATGCTAACGATGCCACATAGGGCTGAACGACGTCACCTACCAGCGCGCAGGGGTACTTCTCACAAAACATTTCCGGATCCAGTCTGATGCCTGTTCATAGAGATGGGCACTTCGACCATTCGATCCTGAAGGACTTCCTCGTGTGAAATTGGTCTTCAGACCCCCACCCCCCCCCCTTGTGGGGTAGGTAGTGATTGGGTATCTATTCTAAGGTGAGGAATCTGCAGCTAGAGGTCTCTATCAGATTAACAAGTTACTTTCCTTCAGTAACACCTTATATGGTAGAGACTCTATAGCAGCAGATTCCTTATGACCCACTCATACTCCCCGCTCTGTGTACGGATTTCTAGGAACATGGCTTTTTTCCCTTCAGGGCACTAGTTTTCCACACCAGTGTACTTGTAGCTCTACGCTTCATGCTTGGAAAGTCACAAAAAGTAGCTGATATCAGCACACCTGGGTGACGCCTATAAAGACACTGTGAACGTCCCTTCCGGCACAGATGATGCTAACGATGCCACATGGAGCTGAACGACGCCACCTACCAGCGCGCAATAATATACTTCTCACAAAACATTTCCGGATCCAGTCTGAGGCCTGGGGATAAGTATAAGGTAAGGAATCTTTGGCTAAATAGTCTCTACCAGATTAATATGAGACAACAGCAACAGGCAGTGGACCAAACTTAGATGCCGCACTCACAACTGATATCTCCCAACAATAGAATTATTGAATCAAGCAATTTGAATATAACAATGTGTGCACTCACTGTAGGCCCCCTCTACCCAACGAGTGCCAACCTAGGTTAGGTGAAAACAGGTAAACAAAGCAAACAGAGGTGCACCACTTCTACAATCCTAATTCTAGTTTCAAATATATCCACAATGTTCCCAAAGTAGTTGAAATTCTTCTCTTTATCGGTGTATTGTCAATATGTATCAAACAAGTTAGCCAATGCGTTTCATCAACAAACATGTGGACTTCTTCAGGGCTGTAATACGATAAAAGTATACATATATAAAAAAACTAACGAGACAGGGAACTGAACAACATTAACAATATAAGACAAATAAATACATATAGTTCCTGTATCAACAGGAATACACAACATATGCTAAAAAATGACCCACATATATAGGTTAAGTGCCATTATGTCGGTACAGGATAAATGTGACACTTCTGGAGGAAAAATAATAAGTAGGGTAAGCCCAAACGCCATATCATCTACTGTCGTCGTTATATGTTACTCTTTCTGTACATTTTGGATAAAAGAGACCAAATTGCAATAGGTGGTTTCCTCAAAGTTCAACACACAGCAAATGATGTGTAATAACATAGTAGTTTAAAAACTTCATTGTTAAACGAGGTTCTGTTGAGCAACTTTAAACAACACCTAGTGAGAATAGCCCATTTTACTCAGTGTTACTACTTCTGTGTCTGTATCCCAGAAATGCCAGTTAATGATGATGCGCAAAAGGTAGAGTAGATACCAGTCCAGCAAAGTGAATAGAAAGAACCAAGATTGAGGGAGAGTGTGCAATTATCCTAAAAATTGGCAGGATTCAAGGCACTAATAGTGGATACGTACCACCAGAAAAATAAGAGCTATCCGTCCTTATTTGCAAAAGAGAATTTTGTAGGTCTATTCATATGCAGTCGTTGAGAGTATAATGTGAATCTGTAACAAGGTCCATCTGATTGAACTAAGGCGGGAAGATAAGTAAGTTTCATAAAGGGATATGTACTGGAAGAGACTGGGTGTGTACGGTCATAAAATACTGGTAGTACATACCCAATGAGCCAAAGGCTTGAGGAGACAATCGTGAGAGTTCCAAAATCCACTGTTTGGTAAAGTTCGTCTTGTAAACACTATGTATCATTGAGCAACATATTTGTGCTTATTCCATGTCAATATATAGAAGAGGGGAAAGGATCCGCTCCTCGTCCAACACCTGTGGATAAAGGGAGGGAGAACTATCACTGAAGTTCTGAAGGAGTTTTTGGTAGGTCTTGGCCAGTTTGCCCTTTCTAGTGCAATCCGCAATATATAAACCGCATGTGGGCATGCTCGCCCCTATAGAGTGACCATCGGGGATCCAACCTTCATCCTACACTTGTGTGGAGAGAACAAGCACTATATTGATGTTACAAAAGGATTTTAAGACAATTTGGCTAGTCAGCCCATTTCCTAAGCACGATCAACAATGTCCAAGTAAAACACATGTAGGTATACTACCGACTGCAGCGTGACCATGCACTAAATGTTGTGTCCTCCTATATACTGCAAAGTTATCCCTTTGTGAGTATGTCGAAGGGTATATTTAGCACAAACTAGGGCGGGGGTGAGTAATCCAAGTCTGTAAACCGTGGGACCCTAGTTAGCCGACAGGGGACGGTATTTAATACGAACATTAAAAAAAACCTGGTTTGCAGAATGTGGAGCGCCAGCAGTGTTGCATACTAAAAATCGAGTTGGAACACATGTCAAAGCAAATACTGATAAATGCAAACCCATAGTATGTTTAGAGGAAGGTGGACAAAGAAAAGTAGCGCAATTATTTAAAAAACACATTTCACGATATTGCTGGGATAATTAAACTAGAGTAATCCTATGTCCATAGATTATATTGAGTTTGATAGCCTCAACCCGTATGCCCAATTAGAGGTAATCAGGAGGGTGATATAGCCGCGTACTTACTGCGATTGTTGTGGACCCCTCTTAAGTATAGCACTCCTAATGGCTTCCAAAAAGGTAATGGACCGCAGTGAGCCTGTCACTGATTTTCCGGGTTCTTAAAATTCCGTACGGCGCTTGCTATGACGTAATCCAAAAGTGGAAAGTGCGCGACTTAGAGCAAGTGAATGCCATGTACCGTAGGTTGCAGTAGGCCATCTTGGAGCATGTATCACAAGTATTGAACGTTATTGACGTTCCACTCCAAGCATTGTGCGTATATATGTGAATCTGTTTGTCGCCCCTTCCGAAACAAAGCGCTCCAAAAGGTCCAAAAGTAGTAAAAGAGAGTCTATAATAGCCATGTTTATATTTGCTCGGCATGGAGATGAAAAGATAAAAATGGAAATTAAGTAATATCTATTGTGCAGAGGGAGAGATGCAATCGTCTTCACAGGCATGGAATGGTGAATACTTTCATAGTGACCTAAAATAGGCACAATAGTATCAGCAATGTGAAATCGACATTGCGAATATGCAAACCACGAAATATGGAAATGGTGGGGAGACATAGGCCATAAGGTCCTCCAGTTAAAATACATAGGAGATAGAAATCATAAAATAGTCTACGCATTTTCAGTTAGAAAGTCAAAATCGTGAACAGGTGAATGAGATATAGGGAAAAAGTAGGGAAAAATGTACAATTTGAAAGTGGGGGGAAAAAAAACGTCCCATGGTGACAATTAAATTACTTTTTGTTGACTAAAAAAGAATTATTTGTAAAAGTTGTAAATCTCAAACCCCAAGGTGCCTAATCTTGGTCACATACTAGTATGCCAAGATATGGCGTCTGGTGGCTGCTCATAGAAAATAATGTAACTCATCAGTGTTATGGCCCCTCTCTATACTCCGTAAGTGGCATAACAGATTGTGGTGTCGGTATCCTCTCAGGTTGAAAATGATGCCAACAATTTCCGCAGCTGTATGACCGCAGTGGCAGGTTGGATGAAGGAGAACTGTCTTAAATTAAACTCTGGGAAAACGGAGGTACTGCTTTTTGGGAATGAAACCTCCTTCTGGAACGCATCTTGGTGGCCCCAGGAGTTGGGGGAACTACCTAAGCCAGTTCTGAAGGCCAAAAATCTGGGAGTCATCTTTGACACCAAGCTATGCTTCAATGCTCAAATTAATGCAGTGACCTCTGGGGGCTACTTTTTGTTATGGATTCTAAAAAAAAAAATCCTCCCTTTTATTCCAACAGATCTCCAGAAGACCGTAATGTTGGCCCTCATTGGGTCGAAGTTAGACTACTGCAATGCACTTCATCACGGTACCTCGAAATACCTGATAAAAAAATTGCAATCTCTTCAAAATGCGGTGGCCAGAACACTCTTGAACATCCCCAAGTTTAAACCGGTGTCGCGTCTACTACATGGCCTTCACTGGCTACCACTAGAGAGGAGAATTGCTTTTAAAACATTGTGCTTAATGCACAAGGCGCTTCACGGTACTGGCCCCCTCTATTTCCAGGAGCTATTTACATGGTATATACCCAGTAGAACGCTTAGATCTAGCTCGGAGCACAAGGTTCTGATTCCCAGAATTAATCGAGTAAAATGGGGCGGTAGGACACTGACTTTCCAAGGGGGAAAGTTATGGAACTCCCTCCCTCTGGTCCTCCGATCCCAACACAGCCTGCAGCTGTTCAGAAAGCAGCTAAAGACCTGGCTGTTTCTGCCGGCTTAGAGCTAGTGTTCGCTGACTTTGTTGGCCTGCGTCCCTGTTCCGTCCTTGATCCGCCTAGCGCTAAGATGCCTTCACGTATTGCGCGCTTTACAAAAGTATTTCATTCATTCATCCATTCAGCCTCCTTGCGTCTTAAAGCCAATTCTCGGTTTCCACCCCTCGGGTCAGGTGGAATGTGATCAATCCCAAGGAACCATATTTTACTGTTGTCATTATGTTGTTCTCCCATGTGGCAAGTTATTGGGTACCTCATGTCATTATTTCTTATAGCACGTGTGTGTTCCTGTATGGGCAGTTTTAGGGGTCTAACCGTGCTTCCTACATAGATCATATTACATCCACATGCAATAATATAGACAACAAACTTGGTTTTGCAATTGATATGGTGTCTAATATCATATTCCTGACTCGTATTGTAGCTGAAGCTTTTGGTTTTGTTCTTGCCAAGCTGGCACATATTGCATTCATTACACGTATAGAACCCATGTACTGTAGGGGGTAACAATGTTATCTTTTTGGTGGTCGTAACATAGCTTGGACAAAGCCAGTTTCGTAAGGTTTTACCTCTCCAGTAAGTAACCCTAGGCATTTTGGTTATGTTAAGTCCAGGAATCTGTCAGTAATCCCCAATGTTTCCTTAAGATGGTATACAATTTGTCACTTTGTGTAGTGAACTGTGACAAAGGAGAGATGGTTATGCGTCTCCTTTTTCCTTTTCCCACTGGGTCCAATGGTAAGTGTGTCCTGTCTGGCAATCCGTCCTATTATTTTCTCTGCCTTAGTCAAAGTACCCTCATTGTTACTTTTATTTCTAAATCTCTGCTTCATGTTCGAGATGTTAGTAAGAAAAGTATCATCTGAGCTACAATTGTTGATAAATACCATCTCACCAAATGGGATATTCTTAATAACTGACACCGGATGTGCACTAGTTGCATGTAAGACACTATTGCATGCAGTGGGTTTTCTGTACATGGTGCTCTGTATGGTGGTGTTCTCCACATAAAAAAGGTCAAGAAATTCAATCTGCTCCCTGCTATGCTTGATTGTCAATCTGACGTTATGGGGGTTGTCATTTAGGAAAGAGTGGAACTCAGTAAGTTGGTCCACATTGCCTTTCCAGATTATGATCATATTGTCTATATATCTTCCCCAAAAAACTATGGAATCTGTCCAGGGCAAGGCATATCGGCCCCAGGCGTGCTCACTCTCCCAGCACCCCATAAAGAGACCGGCATACGAGGGAGCAAACCTGGAACCCATAGCCGTGCCCTGTTTTTCGGGTGGTACCAGTTGCCAACATGGAGAAAAAAGTTTTTTGAGAGAATAATTTCAATCATTTTAATCAACATCTCGGTGTGGTAAAGATGATCTGCAGTCCAGGTGCTAAGGAAGGATTCAATGGCCAAAAGCCCAAAGGATATTTGGACGCAGGTATATAGGCCTGTCACATCCATAGTCACAAGCATCAGGTCTTCTGACCATGCCACGTCTTCAAATGGAATATATCTCCTTTCATCGCATGCCTTTTCTCCGCATGCAATCACAACGCGGTCGTTACAACGACCGCGTTGTAACAACGCATACCATTACCCCGCAAGTCGTAACAACGACTTGCTCTAGGGGGGGCGCTGGATGTTGGAATAGTATAATTTACTATTCAAACTCCAGTATGTGCAACAGTAGGGAAGGTGTTGGATTTTAAATCCAACAACTTCTGCCCCCTCCGCTAGTCGTTGTTACGACTTGTGGGGTAATGGTATGCGTTGTTACAACGCGGTCGTTGTAACGACCGCGTTGTAATTACATGCGTTGAAAAGGATTCGTGGTAAGCGCCGTTTACCCTTCAAATGTGTGCAATATGTCCTTGCTATCCTGTATGTAAGCGGGTAGGTTGTGGACATATGTTTGTAAAAAGATGTCAACATACTTAGAAATCCGTTCAGTGGGGGAGGCAATGCCAGAAATTATGGGTCGCCCTGGGGGGAAAGTACCCCCCTTATGGATTTTAGGTAAAACATAGATGCATGGGTGGCGAGGATCCTTAACTGATAGGCATGTATATTCTTCCTCTAAAATAAGAGGACTATCACGCCATTCAATAGGTTTCATATTTATATGACTAGTAAGTGCTTTCCTGGGGTTTTCCATGAGACGCTCATAGCAGCTGGTATCTGATAGTTGCCTATCTATCTCCCCCATGTAAACTTTTTTATCCATGATCACGACATTTGCCCCCTTATCAGCCTCCCTAATGACAATCGTGTCATCCATACTCAGATTATGGAGTGCTGTTCTCTCTATCTGTGTGAGATTATTACTCTTGGGTGTCTGTGGTGCGGTGTTTCCCATCATTTCATATGTCTTTGGTCACCCTTTTCCTAAAGAGGTCAATGTTCTTGTGTGTACCTGTGGGTGTGAATTTTGAGCGGGATTTGCGACCACTGTCTGTGTACATTCTCACTGATTTTAAGTTAATCCCTAAGTGTGTTAATTTTTACCATCACATCCTCTGGTAATGACATCAATAATTGCAGATCATGGAGGTCAGATATTGTATGTGTTGATGGATAGTTCGGTTGAGGAACAGGCAGTGGCGTCAGTGTTTTCATTAAAGAAATCCTTTAATTTCAGTAACCATGTAAACGTATACAAATCCACAAACAAATTTTCAGGGTCCCCCATCTGTGTGGGGCTAAAATCTAGACCCTTGCTCAGCACCTCATTTTCGGGTGCAGTTAAAGTGGGACTAGATAAATTCACAATCACAATTTCATTTGTGTGACCCATTTCAAGCGCCCTTGTTTCAGTCACTAGATCGTTTTTAAGCGTGTCGTCACTCCAGGGAGTGTTTTTTTTTCTTTTCCTTTTTTCCATCTCCTCCATCCCCTTCTAATCTTTGTTCTCTTTTTTTCAGTTCTGTTTCCTAAACGTAGTCTCTCCATCTCCACTAAAAAAGTAGATGTACTTTGTGGGATGGATGTCAGTGCAGCTCCATCAATTGAGGTGCTGCTCTCTATTGAAGTTAGTGAGCTGCTACTGGCTGAAATTGAATCGTTCATCTCTTCTTGTTTTTTTTTCCCTCCCCTGGTGTTTTTACATTGTCATATTTTCAGGCGAATGTATATATTCTTCCTTCTCTGTAGTCTGCGTCATCACGCTTAATCTTTCTAAGCTTCTTGTCACGTAGGTATATCTGATGGTTTTCAATTACTTTATCAAAGATCTCAGTTCTTTTTTATCACCTCTTTAAGATCTGAGGTGTCAATTTCCTTTTCCAATTTGTCTACATCCATTTGTAGCTTATTGACTTTTTTTGTCTGTATGCTTAATTACAATGCGCATCATAATGGCTGATGCATTTTGCAGGTTGTCTTCCCATTCTTTTAAAGATTCCTCGTCTAAATCCTCAAATGTGGGGAATATTAATATTCTGAGACCCCTAGGGATTTTTTTATTATCTAGATATTTTTGGAGGGTGATCCCATCCCATCTCCGTGCCATCGCCTGTTTTTTAAGTCTCTAGTTTTTGGAATTTACTTTTTAGTCCCTCATTTCCTAAGCTTCTCTGTCCACTCTCTATCTGTCCTGAATTTTTGGAAAAAAGGCCTTGTGCTAGTTCTTCTCTTCTGTCATTAAATTTCGACATGATCCCGTCGTTGTTGTGTACTATGGATCTAAAAAGACAGCTGTGAGGCAATCTTATTTGTTGCTTATTGAAAGGGAACAGTGGGTGCTGACGGGTCCTATAGGGTTAATATGAGACCACAGCAACAGGCAGTGGACCAATCTGGTTAGAGTCTCTACCAGATATGGTGTTACCGAAAGTAAGTAACTTGTTCTTCCATCCCAACACCAGGCGTCAAACTGGATCCGTAAACTTTTCCATTGTACTTTTGTATGCTGAAAGGTCGTGCCGTCCGGCTCTGTACTGATGCCGTTCTGTTACAGGAATGATATGTGGGCCTATATAGGTGCCACTCCCACGTGCTTACGTCGGTATCCTTCTTTCCGCTCCACCAGACCTGGATCTGGAACTTTTGTTGTCTCTCAGACCCTTTCTGTACGTTTTTTCTCCAGTGTGCAAGGGATGTCACCCCCTAAGATAACAAGTTTTAAACCCTGTAAGAACTGTCGGAAGCAGATATTGGCGACAGATTCACATCAGGTTTGCCTATGGTGTGTAGAGTCTGGTTGTGAACTCCAAGACCTGCAAAGACTATTCGTCGATGAACCCGAAGGCCATCATGGAATGCAAGATGAACAAGGCGCAGTTTTGGGACCGATCCAAGTCCAAGGCTTTATCCCGGAGTCGACAGAGCCATTCTAGAGGCAGACTTTGTTGCGCTCCAAGTCCGGTAAGCTCAAAAAACGTAAGAAGGCAATGCATAGTTCTACTCAGTCATGCCAGTCCTACTCCCCTGATGAAGCGTTTGGCTGGCGCCATCCGTCTTGCTCCCTCTCTCGAAGTTGGTCAACTTTGAAGTCTATTCCGCAGCTAGTTCCTTCACAAGTTAAGTTTCTTGGGCTTTCAGCAATGCCATATCGAAGGCTTGTGCTCAGCTATGCTCCGATGCTTCGGACCTCTACAGACTAATGTCTGGTGTGCCTGTGGGCCACACGGAGCTGAGAGGCCTTCCACCTGGACTACCGCTGGCGGGTTCGCCCTCTGTGCTTGCTTTACCCTCTGAGCCAATTCTGTCCTCGTCTCCAGTTCCATTTCCACCCCGCTGCCCATACCCACGGCAGACACGGGTTCGTCAATGCTGACCTGTCTGCTTGAGGAAGTGGCCCCAATTGTCCTCTGCGCGGGTCCGACTTCGACAACTGACGTCATGCCTGAATCCGACAAGGCACCCATTTCAGCACTCGCATTACCACAAGGCAGGCAACATTCTTTGCAGTCCCTTTTTGGGACCGACTCCGATAACTTTCACCAGAGTGATGAGTTCACTCAGCCCTTTACCAAGGACAATTGGTTTGAGGACTTGCAGGAGGCTAATGGGATTGATACCTCCCTAAAGACAGCTGTTTTCTCCACTTCCGCCACAGAAGAATCTGCCTCCTATCCTATGGTTATGCACAGGGTGACTGAAGTCCTTGACCTCCAGCTCCCCACCATGTTAGTGAAAACAAACATATTGACTGCGGTCCTGCAACTGGGCCAGACTACTTCTGAGCCCTTGCTCCTTTTCATTGAGGCCTTGACTGATAACCCTCCTAGGGGCTTGGGCTAAGTCTTCACCCCAGTTAAGAGGCTAATCGCCAGGCGCCATCACCCTGTTCCCGGCAACTCCACCTTTTTGTCACAGCACCCTTCTCCAGAGAGCATCAGGTCCAGGCCTCCACCATTCAAACCAACCGGTACAATTTCCCTACTGAGCCCCCCTCACCTCCCTGACAGGGAATCAAAGCGAGTGTAGACATTTGGGAAGCACCTCTTCTCATGCGCCACTGTGGCCCTGCGCTCGATCAATGTCTCCTGTTTGTTTGACTGTTACACTCATGCCCTCTGGCACAAGTCCTCCCTGGTGTACCGGAAGACCTTCGTCCTGTCCTTTCACAGGTGATTCAAGATAGTTGTAATTCAGCCAAGTTCACAATTTGTTGTGGCTTGGACACCACTGACACCATTGGGCGAGCTATAGGCACCAGCGCTTCCATTCATCACTATATGTGTCTACCATTGACTGAATTCTCGGGAGACATCCAATCCTCTCTGATGGACATGCTCTTTAATGTGACTCGCATAGTTGGAAACATGGGCTGTGTCGTTGAACTTTTCAAGGAGAGTAGGGCTACTGCTCATTCTCTGGGCCTCTACCCAGCCTTGCCAGCTGTACCAATTCAATCGTTACTTTTGCAGCTTTGGCTGAGCTGTCCCTTACTGCCAGCCTGTCCCATCCCAGCAAGGAACCCAGTGGTTTCCCGGGAGAGGTCTAGGTTCCCATCGCCCCTGCCGCCAAGGTCAGTTTGCTGATCTGTCCACTCCCCTTTCCAGGGTCATTGAATGAATGAATGACCGAGTTTATAGAGCGCGCAGCTACTCCCGAAGCAGTGTCCCGGCACTACAGATTCACAGACTGCTGAGCAGAGATTATAGGTTGCCAAAAAGCCAAGTTTTTAACATCTTCTTGAAGCTCAAAAGGTCCTGGGCAAGTCTAAGAGGCAACGGCAGCTTGTTCCAAGCCTGTGCCCCTAATCGGCTAAAAGACTTGCCACCTCTGGGTGCTAACCGCACCTTGGGGACACATACATAGGCCCCCAAAGTTGATCTTAAAGCCCTTTTAGGAATATAACAGTCGACTCGTCTTCTAAGGTAGATGGGACCCCTGCCATGGAGGGCCTTAAAAAATATTACTAGCGCCTTAAACATTATCCTCTCTCTCATAGGGAGCCAATGAAGGGATTTAAGATGCGGTGCTATGTGGACCCTTGGTTTTAAGCAAAGGATCGCCCTGGCTGCGGCATTATGAACCACCTGCAGGCGTCTTAGAAGGCCTTCTTGTAGACCTAAATAAAGGACATTACCGTAGTCCAGTCTCGATGTAATAAGCGCCTGGACCACGGTCTTCCTACATTCTACAGGTAAAAGAGGAAGGAACTTCCTCACCATCCGGAGTAGGCCCATGCAGGTCCCCACCAGAGTCTGAACTTGGGTTCTTAGAGAGAGAGAGAGCATCATCCATTCAGATTCCTAAGTTTCTCACTGTAAATTGAGCAACGCTGGGGGGTGAAAATTCAGCCGGCCACCAGCGGCCCCAGTCCTGGACTGTGGGTTGTCCGAAAAAGACAATTTCAGATTTGTCGGAGTTGCACTTTAGCTGGTTTTCCTCTAGCCAGTAGAACACATCCATAAGGCAGGATCTGATTGTATCCCCATCAAACTCCCTGCCTTTTTCGCAAGAGAAAACCAGCTGCTTGTCATCCGCGTATGAAATAATCTTTATCCCCTGTGCTTCTACCAGTGTTGCCAATGGAGACAGATCAAGATTAAACAATGTTGGACTGAGACACGAGCCCTGTGGCACCCCGACTTGAAGGCTGGGCACAGCAGATGAAAAAGGGGGTGTCCAGATCACTTGCTCTCTGTCACTCAAGTAGGAGGTTAGCCAGGCTAAGGTTATTCCACCAAAACCCATACCTTCCAACCTATCCAGGAGCCTCCTGTGCGGCACTGTGTCGAACGCTGCCGACAGGTCCAACAAAATCAAAATTGCACGGCTTCCCCGATCCAGAACTTCCTTTATAGCTTCTGTCACCTCCAGCAGTGCCGTTTCTGTACTGTACTCAGCCCTGAAACCCGACTGACTGGGATGCAGCAGATGATTGTGTTCCGCAAACTCCATCATTGTTTTATTAACGTGCTTCTCGAGCACTTTGGACAGGGCTGGAAGGAGGGATATAGGCCTGTAGTTTGTGGGTATAAGGGGATCCGCGCTCAGCTTTTTAAGAAGAGGCAGAATCTTCGCTTTTTTCCAAAGAGATGGCACTACTCCCCCAGCCAAAGAGGAGTTAAGAACCTTATTAATGAACGGGTTTATGGTCGAAGCCAGAGCTGGAAGTAACTTCACCGGGCAAGCATCCACAGGTGAGCCAGACTTCAGGCTCTGCAGGTAAGACCAGGATTCGTCTACTGAAATAGCCGGAAAATGCAGCAGCTGTGGGCTTTGTACGGGAGGCCCGTATACATGCCCCCCTAAGGGGGCCACGGCTATCCCCTCCACCGCCCTCTTTTCCTTGACTGGTACGGAGAAGGACTGTTGGATTGTTTCTATTTTTGCATGGAACGAATTGGCCAGCAAACACATCCAGTCCTCCGAGACTGGAGCCACTCTATTGATTGCCTTTGGCGCCGTAAATGACTTTACTATCCCAAAGATCTCCTTACTCCTATTTGTTGCTGAAGAAATTTTTTCTTGCCAGTAATTCGTCTTTCCTTCTCTCACTAATCTATAATGAGATTTTTGGGATGCCTTGTAGACTGCCCTATCTTCCTCAAGGTAGAGATTACGCCACGTTCTCTCCAGCCTTTTGCAGTTGCTTCTACTGATTCTCAAAGGTTCATTGAACCAGGGAGCTGATTGCCGAGACCCTCTCACTTTACGTACTATTAGCGGTGCAACTGTATCTATGTTCGATGGGAGGCAGAATCCACCAATTCTATCCTGGTTGGCAAGTGATCACGTCGGGCAAGTGGGTCCTGCAGATTGTCTACAAAAGTTATGCCATACTCTTCCTTTCTTACCCGCCGCACATTCCAACGTCCACCCAGTGACTGACAGATGTCCATCTCTCTATTTTGCGGCAGGAAGTGCAAGCCCTTTTGGCCAAAGGTGCCGTTGAGAGGGTGCCTGCTCCAGAAATAGGACTTGGTGGTTGTTCCTGCTACTTTTTGGTGCCCATGAAAAATGGAGGTTTCTGGCCTGTACTAGAGCTGTACCCTCTCAATGCTTTCCTTCGGAAGGAGAAATTCAGAATGCTCACCCTGGGCCAGGTTTCGTCTGCTCCCGACCATGGAGACTGAGTGGTAGTGTTGGACCTGCAGGCTACCTATTTCCATATTCCTGTCCTTCTGGCCCATCAGTGCTACCTGCGGTTCATTATGGAAGAGGAGCCTTTTCAGTTTGCTGTACTCCCCTTGGGTCTCACCAGCGCTGTTCGGGTATTTACAACAGTGATGGCAGCACACCTTTGGATGTCAGGGGTGCAAATCTTCCTCTACCTGCTGTTGAAGGCGGACTCACCTTCAGACTACAACGAACCTCCTGTCACCTTTGGGGTTCACTATCAACGTGCCAAAGTGTCATGTGACACATTCTTAGATGCTCCCCTTTATCGGAGTCATTCTAGAAACGATTCGGTTTCATGCCTTCGCTCCGGGAAATAGAGTCCAGGACATTCAGGCTATGATCCTGATCTTTCAGCCTTGTTCCTGGATTTCAGTGAGGTTGACTCAGAGGCTGCTGTAACTCATGGCCTCCTGAATCCTGCAACCTGCTGGTACAGAACGCCAGGTGGCACATGTGGGCTCTGCAGTGCGATCTGAAGCTCCAGTGTGCCCAGCATCAAGGTGACCTCTCCAACCACATTCAGATTTCAGAGGAGACTGTGCGAGATCTGTAGTGGTGGCTAAGGACTGTGATTTGGTCAGCGGCAGACCCCTCTTTCTTCCCCACCCAGAGTAGACAATGGTGACCGATGCGCCACTTCTGGGCTTGGGCGGGCACCTGGGGGTGGTGGAGATCAGAGGTCCCGGCTCCGTATCAAACATCTGGAGCTGCGGGCTGAAAGACTTCGAGCCATCCATCAAGGCGATGCTGGTACTGGTGCTCACAGACATCGCCACGGCCATGTGGTACTGAAACAAACAAAGCGGGGAGGGATCATGGGCCCTGTGTCAAGAGGCCTTACAACTCTGGAAATGGCAGGAACACCAATGGTGAACCACCTGACAGATTCATTGAGCACGAGGGCAGACAAACTCAGCTGTTGGCGTCTAGCGGATCATGACTGGCAGTTACATCCAGAGGTGGTGCACGGTCTCTTCGCGAATGGAGAGAACTTTGGCACAATCTGTTTGCCACCTCTGACAACTCGCAATACCAGCCTTTATGTGTTGGAGTTTACAAAGCGTCTCTTGCTTAGAGACGTGTTGTGCCTCAAATAGAACGCAGGACTCTGGTATGCTTTTCTGCTGATACCACTTCTGCCCCAAGTTTTCAAGAAGGTCAGGACCGACTAGGCCCAAGCCATCTCAGCGGCTCCGGCCTGGGCATGGAGAGTGTGGTATCCGGAGCTCCTGGGCTTGTGCATCTGCCCTTTGATGAGGCTGCCACTCCAGGAAGAGCTGCTGTCGCAGCAGGTGGGTTGGGTTCTCCACCTCGGCAATGACCATCTCTACATTCATGCATGGAGAATGAGCAGCACCAGCTTAATGCCTTTGATCTTCCTCCTGAGGTAGTGAATGTCATCTTGGCAGCCAGGTGTCTCTCAACCAATGTTCCCTCTAATTTCTTTCCTCTGTGTGCGGCAGAGTAAGGTCTCTGTGCGCTGCAGGGAAGGGTATGTGCGCCAAGAACCCGACTGCGCTTGTAGACCAGGGCTTTAAGTGGGATGAAAAAACTGGGGGTCTCAAGGTGGTGTGACCGATGCAATTAAGGGCGTGGAAATTAAGCTAAAAATCTGTGCTTAGCATAGTGTGCCACCCGACTGATATTTTTCTTCTTCTGTCATTGCATCCAGATATATAATACAAGTATCATTACACCTACAAGAAGCCCGGACTATTGGCTTTGTCAATGGTTATTTGTAGCATATAGTTGTATATAATATTGAAAATGCTTCTGCTCTTGTGGTAGAGGTTCTGGCTTAATACTCGAGCTGCCGACTTAGGAGATGGGTTTTGAGTCTCGGGTCAGATTAACATCCTGTGATTCTCAGCAAATCAATTAATCTCCCCATGCATACAAATAAATAAATAAATCATGTAAATCGCTCCAATACCTCTGGGTTGAGTTTGCACTATATAAAACTTGCTGCATTTGTTTTCTAAATGCAGGGCTGATGGTTTGCCTTTTGAAAGAATTTGTTATGCAACAGTGGCGCCCCATCCCCCATTTTCTCCTCCTCCTTGAATTCCCTCACTACCACTCACCGACAATGCACCTCATCTCTCTATAGCACCTTTCTGACAAACATTTCATTTTTTAATAGCGTTGCTCCTAGTTTACTCACACTCAGTTCTGTGATCTGCATGGTACACGTTTTTTGTAGCAGGCACATTAACCCTCTGCGCTGTGTGGGTCCACGGAGAGGGCGAGAACCGCTTCGAGGAGGTCCCTCGCTGAATACAACACATGGGCCAGCATGTGGAGATAGTTGCACGATGAGAGCCCAGGGACAAATCCTAAACTCTGCCCCGCCAGCGGAGTTTTGCCACTCCACGTTTCGAAAAAAATTCTGCCTGCCTTCTGCCTGCCTCTGCGTAGCGGAGTTTAGTGGTGTCTACCCCTTTTCTATGCCTACGATATTTTGGATGTATTGTACATTGACCACTAGAGAGAGCACCCAGATTGTAGAAACAATATACACTGCATGGTTTTCAGAAGGACACAGCAGAGCTGCAATGAACGTGTTTAGCTGCAGCTTGAGTGACTAAGCAGAGATGACTTCTTGTCTCTGAAGTCCTACCTGGTTCTGAGTAGCCAGCAGGCTGCTGTCTGGCTAGCAGCGTGCCGGGCTCAGTTGCCAGGGTTAATTTTCCTATCGTGTATTATTTATACAGCTGTGAGGAGCTGATTGAGAAGCCGCTTGTGTGGAAGCATCGAGGGTGGGGGGGGGGGGGAGGAGATGTTTATGAGAACATAGTCGACCCCTGTCAGCCACTGACCACCCTGTCGCCAGGCTCCTCGTGATCTAGTAAACTAATGAGGCACCAGCAGGGGGTTATTCTGCACAGCATCACTGTGTGCTGAAGGGGTTAACTTGTGTTTGGTCTTGAGGTAGCCATGCATTACAGGTTTGTAATGGTGTGAAAACAGTGCCGCTCACCATAAACCCACCTTATTCCTCCTCCACCCACCCCCAGGGACTAATGTACCAGCAGGGGAATCTCCATCAAAGTCTTCTTGTGCGCTGAAGGGGTTAACTCTTATCCTAAGGGACAATGGTCACTATTAACCACAGACCTTCTTATCACCAGGCCCCCTGGGATTCTAATAACTATTCATGCACCAGCTGCAGTTTCCCCAGCCCATCTGAGATGTGCACTGTCATAAGGGCAGGAGCATATCCGTGGAAACATTGGAGTCTTGTTTATGTGGAACTATGTGCCAATCACCATAAAGCACTAATCAGCCTTGTAGCCAGCTACCCCCAGAAGCTTACTGAACTAGTGATGCTCAAGTGATGCGAGTCTAGACTCACTGTGCTGCTGTCAGGGCTAAATGTTGTCAGATAGGGATTAGAAGATGGCAGTGCACTGCACACTTGTGTGGAAATAGATGGGGTGTTTGTGTGGAAACTAGTGCCCTAGCCTTGTGCTGCACCTGCCTCACCCTGCTGTACAGAGTTTAGCTGCTATGCGGAGGTTAGCTGCTGTTCTTAAGGAACCAGGGCGCCAGTCATGCTCTGCAGACTTTTTTGGAAACAGAGGTAGTGAAAACTAGTGCTCCGGTCTTGCGTTACACTTGCCTCGCTCTAGTGTGAAAGGGTTAGCTGCTGTGCAGGGTCTAGCTTTAGTGAAAACTAGTGCTCAGCCTTGTTCTCCACCTGCCTCGCTTTGCTGTATAGGAGTTAGTTGCTGTGCTATGGGGACCATGCCGCTAGTCGTGCTCACAGATGCGAGTGGAAATAATGGAGTGCTTGTGTGTCAAAAGAGAGGCGCCCAATAACCAACCACTGACCACCTTATCCCAGCCCTTCCAGTGAACTAGAGTTGCACCTACATGTTGTGCTACCGAAGGGGTTAACTATTGAAGCGCTTTCAGCCCTATGGGAAGTTGCAGCAAGTTTAAAAGCATAACGTGTGCTTTCAGGATCCAGGATCATCTGAAAGCACACGTTGTGCTTTTAAACTTGCTGCATTTCTTTTCTTAATGCAGCGCAACTATGGGGCTGATTGTGGGCCTTTTGAAAGTATTTGTTAATCACAGCGCCCATCAAGGGCTGCATTTAACATAAATACTTTCAAAAGGCAAACAATCAGCCCCACAGCCGCGCTCTATTTAGAAAAGAAATACAGCAAGTTTAAAAGCACGAACGTGTGCTTTCAGATGATTGTTTGTAGACTTGCTGCATTTCTTTTCTAAATAGAGCGCAGCAGTGGGGCTGATTGTTTGCCTTTTGAAAGTATTTGTTAAATGCAGCCCAGATGGGCGCTGTGATTAACATTAATACTTTCAAAAGGCCCACAATCAGCCCGGCAGCCGCACTCTAATTAGAATAGAAAGGCAGCAAGTGCATGAGCATTTTCTGCCTTTCGGCGCAGGAACACTCTTCCGGGATGTGCTGTGTGCGCGCGCTTCACACACAGCACTGCGCGCTCGGGAGAACAGAGGTGCGCGGGCGCGCAGGCGCGCACCTTGCAGGGAACAGTGCTATCAACAAAGACTACATACGCCTGTCACTGCGATAAGTTTGTGGTTTGTTGCCGCACACGCCAGATTGATCCCCTCCAGGCATAACTGTCTGATGCCCTGTTTGTTCCATCCCTCGCCTGGCGAGACCGTGCTTTGGGCACTGTTAAAGGTTATCTTTTGCCCATTTAGGCCTCTCTGCGATTGTCTGATCAGCCTAACTTGTTTAAATCACCAGCTGTGATGAGGTTTTTGAAAGGGCTGCTGCATACGTTTCCCCCTTCTCCTTTTGAGGTGCCCCATTGGGATCTTAATTTAAAACCGCGAGCTTCGTTGCCATCACCTTAGCACAGCGTGTGAGTGAGCTACAGGCTATTTAGTTTGTAAGGAAATTGTCTTCTCCAAAGTTTTGGTTTGAAGCTGCTTGTTTTTCGACTCAGTGTGCCCTGAGGCCTGCTAACCATACCTCATTTCCAGTGCCCTGATCCATAAACAATTGTTTGATTGGCCTACACGCAATTACTATAAGGTAACTTACTTCTAAGTCCCTAGTTTGTGGTACGAGGGGTACCCAGGGCCTTTAAGTTAGTGTCCCTGCAAGGACTGCAGCACTTGTTGTGCCACCCTGAGTCTGACAATGTAAAACATGGCTCCTGGTCTGCCACTGCAGACTGGAAGGGAAGTTTTAAATTGCTAACTTGGCTTTGCCATTTTCTACCCCGAAACTGGTCCCAGGATGCTTCTTTCCGGTCCTGAGAAGACCTGGCTTGGCAGTTTGGGGTGGACTGTACCCATGAGGCACAGGGTCAAGACTGATTTGCATATAGCTGGGTCTGAACTGGGGTGGCGGAGTGAGCTAAAGAACGATGATGGATTCAACCCAGATCTGTGACTGGGTGTGAGTGTCTGAAAAGTTTCAGCACTTTGTGTTTGGTGCGTTCATTTTTTAGCAATGGCAAAACCCAAACTCCCTTTGTAATGTGCGTAAGTCACCCCTACGGCAGGCCTGTAGAGTCCTAATGCTGGGTGCAACATACTAGAAAGTAGAACATGTGTTTTACGTGTTCTGACTGTAAAAAAAACCCTTTTGCTGTTTTTACTGTGAGAGAGACTGGTAGACCCATTGGTGAGTACAGAGTTGCACGAGGATAACTCAGCTCTGCTAACTTCTGAATGGACTACCAAAGTTGGTATTTCAGGGTGTCAAATGACTCGTTACATTAAGCCTGACTTGATGCCCATGTCGAAATTCATGTACGTTTTAGAAAGTTGCCACTGTATTGGCCAAGTTTTCCAGTGGCCATTTGCTGCGGCTAGCCACAAGACAGTCTACCGCCCGCCTAGGGAGACATGTCAGCAGCTCCCAGAACATTTAACAATAGAGGCCTGCCATTGGAGGTGTTACCTCCTTCTGAAAGGAAACCACATGGAGTGTTAGCCCAAAAGGTGGGCTTCAAAGGTGAAGTCGCCTTTGAAGGCTAAATAGCGAACACTACAGGGGCTGCTTTTTTTTTAGGTAGACAGGTTGGCGTCGGAGACAGAGGGGCAGAAATTCTGGCCACACCGTTTTTTCAGTGGGTGTGCAGCTCACAGGGGGCCACACCCCAGGAGTGGGTTACCGAGCACTAGGACTAGAGAGGGGTACTGCCATCTTGAGAGTGGGCAGAATAGAGCCATCTGGGATAGCTAGATGCCACACTTCAGAGGAAATTGTCATCAGGCGGGAAGGAATCTTGTAGCCCATTGGCTAGTGACCGTGACCTCCCCTGAGGGTATTTTTCTAGGCATAATGAGGACCACGGCACCCTTGAACTCCGATCCTGTTGGACTGGAGAAGAGGACCGAAGGACTGCCCTGCTGCACCTTGGGCTAGCAAAGAAAAGGACTATTCCTGCTTAGTCCGGCTTGTGGAGAAGTGGCCTCCCCCTAAGCCGAGCCAGAAGCAGAGACTCCAGGAGTCAGTTGGCTGACTTTCTTTGCAGCACAGGGCCACAAAAGCTTAAATAGCCTGCCTGGTGAGTTGGTAGACTTGATCGCAGCTCCTCGCCCCTATGTAGCCTAAGAGACCAGGACCTGATGCTCATAAGTTGCACCTGAATCTGCTGGACACAGGAGAGTTGTCTGAGTGCAGCTTGGTAGGCCCGAAGGAGAGTTATCACCAAAAGAAGGAAACCGCTGATACCACTGTGCCGGGCAACTGGTAACCCATTGGCAACTGGACTTTTGCTGACCCCAAGAAGACTTCGAGGGATGTTGACCCCTGTGGCCAGAATCACTTCATTAGGACAGTGGACCAAGGAGTAGCCACAGGAAGACCCTCGTCAACTGAACGTCTTCCGCATCCTCTATCCCTTGCATCAGAACCACTCCATAGAAGTCAATGGCAAAGGGCCACTTACACTGGACTGGAAAGGTAACTGTTTCTTTGGACCTTGTTGGTCCCCTTGACTGAGTCCCTGGGACTCGTAAGTAACCACATTCCATCTCAACATAGTTTACTTGATAAAGTTTCAAATTCATTGAATTTGCCAGTGCTTGTTTGCAGTCAACTGAAAAGTCTTGATTTATTGTTCATTGTAAAATCCATATGTTTTGAACCCTCCAGTGGATATTTTTCATTTTGGTGTCCATAAATTCATAAACATATAAGCTATTTTTATAAATTGGTGTCAGATTTCTTGAGTGTCCTATTTCTTTCTTCTCAGTTGTTTTGGTGCTGTTTAAATGCTGTATACTTTTTCCTTTGTGTAAGCCTGACTGCTCAGAACCACAGCTACCCAGGGTGGAGCTAAATTTGACAAACGAAAACTGACTGATCCTAAAGGAGTTGTTAGTGTATTACACGGTGAGGCCACACAACACCACCATATAATACACCCCATTTCCTGAGTGTTTATCCACCATACACCACCATCATTCCCGATAAGCTGGTTCTGCGAATTAGGGCATCCATTCTACTGAAAGTTTTGATGCCATTCCACGTCGGTCAAACCATTAACCAGCTAGCGTTCTATGCTCCTCCTCCACCTATCTAATGAGGATGATAGATTCCATTGCTTGGACCCCAAAAGAGCGCACTGCTTCTAAATCGATCATCCCAAAGGTCACCAGGTGGACAATCAGCTCTTAGTAGGGTTCGCTGGAGCGCAAAAAGGCAAGACTGAGCAGAAACATACCGACTCATGCTGGATCCTGCTCTACATTAAGTACTGGTATGCATAGGCAAAGAAGCAACCTCCAGAAGGACTGCAAGCCTGTTACATCAGGGCCAAAGCTGCTGCTACTTAGTAAGTACGTGGAGCCCCTGTTTTAGACATCTGCCAGGCAGCTACGTGGGAGTCCCTCCATACGTTCATGAAGCAGTATTGTCCGGAGTTCCAAGTCGCTGAGTAGGCCACTTTGCCCACTCGGTCCCTGCAGGACTTTGTGATTTGAGTACATTCACAGCCCACCCCCACTTGGGTACTGCTTCAGTATGTATTCAAAAGGTGAGGAATCTGTGGCTAGAAGTCTCCATCAGAAGAACAAGTTACTTTCCTTCAGTAACGCTCTTTCTGGTAGAGACTATCTAGCCGCAGATTCCTCCCCGACTCTCCCTTTCTCCCCATTCTGTGGATGGACTCTACCCATTTATAAGATCCCAATTCTAGTAATCTACCCACTGGTCTATCAGTTTTATTTTGGAGCTCCTCGTCTGGGGCCCTGTACATCATTTCCAGAACAGAAAGGCATCAGTGTGGAGCCGTACATCACCACCTTCTGGCGCACAGAGGTATTATGGAAAAGTTTCTGGATCCAGTCTGATGCCTGGGGAATATTGAAAATGGGAGGAATGTGAAGCCAGATAGTCTCTCCTAAAAAGGGTGTTACCCAAGGTAAGTAACTTGTTCATTTATTTGTTGTAGGTCTGCATGCCAAAATATGCATTTTTGAGACTTGTGCTATACAAAGAGAATATGTCCATCGGGACGAACTGCGTTCTTATGTACCTCTTTGCTAAAATAAACTTTGTTGCTTACAGAGTACCAAATTGCAAAACCATCAGATTCAAACAGAAAAGAAATGTTGTTCGGTAGCCTTGCCAAACCTGGTCATCCTATGGGCAAATTTTTTTGGGGTGAGTACATAATAGTAATGATGTGATTACCTTGTTGGATAGCATAAAGTATTTGTGTGTAGCATATAAGGTGATGTGCCATGGAAGTTTACCTTCGTTCAGAAGTTCTGCTACCCAAACCATTATTAAAGCTAATAGTGATGAAGGGAATTAAACTTCCCACTGAATATTACCCTGGGTCGCTCTACTGTCAGTAGTTTTTGTTTGTTTTTTTGCTCACTGGACCACTACAGTATGCCTTTTGCAAATAAGCCGTGGCCTTGCCCCACAGAGGATACTCCAGCCCAATCCTAGGCTGTGTCCCCCTCAGCACAGAAACACATGAAAATCCGATTGCATAGTTTTATAAAGTCTTAGCAAAGTTGTGATATTCAGCTGAACGAGATAGCTTCATGGTGTGGTAAAGTTGTGTGGAGATTGTTTAAGCTGGCAGCGCACATTGGGTTAAGAACAAGAGTAATGGCCCACAAACGAAGAGTGTAGAAGCTATGAAGAGAAAAGTTAAGTGTTACTGGTGGCTTAGAGCAAACGGGGAGTTTAAGGGTGACTGAAGGATTTGATAGTTTGTATTGTGACAGAATGCACCGTAATACTAGTGGACTGTGCAACATTAGTATGAAAGAGGTGACTCTTTTTTTTGTTTTCTTATGAGAACATTATTCAGAGGTTGTATTCTCAGATGATGATAACCAGTTGGTGAAGAGGTTTGAAATTAATTGTGTACTTACTATAGACTATCGCCCAAAAGCCAGTTGTTTGGTAGGGAACTTTAATAGGATGCTGAGGGTATATCTATTATTTGCTGTAAGGGGAACAGCGAATGTAAGATTTTTCCTATGGAGTAATAGAACAACGTTAAGATATGTTATATGGGCATCACCTCTTATTTTGGCATGAAGACCTATTTCTCGATTGTGTCTACCATGGATGGCTGAGTGGTACCCAGAGTTGAGGTTGTGTATCAGCAAACTTGGTTCAGGTCTTTTAAGTGTGGAGTGTGTGCCATTGAAGTCTGTCGGAAGATGGAGCAAACCTTAGCCCTGGTTTCCAGGCTGTACGAAAGCTATGAAGACGTTGCTGCACTGTCATTGTGGCAGGACATGATAGATGGAACAAAGACATATTGTGCAGGGCAGGTGTGGAAGATGTTACATTGCGCTGTTGAATTCTGGGTCTTTCCTTTCATCTCTAAAAAAATAAAATGGAAAACCTGTGAAGCGGTACATGTGACATTATTGCTAGTGTTGGGTAAGATTGCTCGCTACCCTAGGTGAAGCTACAAAGGATTGGTAGATATTTGGCTGACCGAAATAGAACACTCTCCACCTAGTCCTCACTATTGCCTGTGCACATCTCCACGTAGCTAAACCTCTTTTATTGCAACTCGCCTTGTTTAGAAGGGAGCATTATGACATTTCTTCGCAGTATTCATATAGCCCTGCTCCTGCTTTTCCTTCTCCTTCCTCAAAGATCGCTAATTTTAGTGCAAGTTAGCGGTAAATACAAAATCTTTCCTTTTGTTCTTCAAAATCTACTTACGTTTTCACAAATCTTGGCATGCACGTTTACAGCCTCTGTCCTCTTTTACATTCCCCTTCACCTCTTTTCAAACTATTTCTGAGGGAAATCTGGACTGACATTCTGAATCCGTAATCGCCTGGTGGAGGGTAATATTAAGTATGTAACTTGTATTGATTTCTTTTAAAACCTGTGATTAGCAGCATTGTTTATAATAGCCATTTTAACAGTGTACCTTCATTTTAACATCAACAGGAAATGCTCAAACTCTTAAACATGAACCAAAGGAGAGGAATATTGACACCTACAAAAGGCTGAGGCAGTTTTGGAAGACGCATTATTCTGCCCATTACATGACATTAGCAGTGCAATCAATAGGTAATCTTAAATGTTTTGAATTCTTTCAAATATGATTATTGAAACACTTGCATTTTAGATTCGGTAGACTGCCTTATGCACAACTACTACTTATAATGTCGATTTTATGAGCTGTCTCTTCATTCAGCTGAATCGGGCACACAAGGTATACCTTGCTGCAGTTTTGTCTTACTGCTGCACAATTACATCCCACTAGGTCTCCTCTGTTCATCGTTCTTGTGATTAAGGATTTGTTCGAGAATAATAATAGTTTTCTCCAGTATTGGATCTTTCATAGATTCACATGCGTGAATCATCCCTGTCGTCTTAGTGGGAGTCCCACGGTATACATATAAAAGCAGTAGATTATACTACAATAGGCTACAATGCAATGAAGAGTCACTGCAATAGCCTATCCATTTTCTTTTGTAAAAAAGAACCAAACTTAAGTAGCAGCCAATCAGGCGACGGCACCCTCTAGAACAATCCCAAGAGAGGCTAGGATCCTCAGATTTACTACCGCATGTCATGTGAAAGGGAGTCTCCCTGAGCTCTGCTCAGTTTTCTCTTGTTTATCCAGATTTCAGCCCAGAATGTTGGAATCTTCAAAGAAAGGTCTCTTCAGGTCATGTGGATCATGCGGTAAGAAGAGACTGCATAAGAGCTGCATCTACTGCCTTTACCCTCAACATAAGGTAAGAGACTGTAAAGTCTGTAGAACCTTTTCTACAAAAACCCTCAAGGACAGAGAGGGTAGATTATTGATTTGACTTCAGAGACTTAAATCTAAATCTGACGTCGTCTCTGAGGATGAGGAGAGCTCTACCTCACAGGCTTCCAAGGAAACATCCAAAAGGAGAGATAGACCTCTTGAATCTCCTGAGGTTTCCAAGAAAAAGACTTCAAAAAAAGTCTCGTCAGGAAGATGCAGGCACCGCACAAAAAGGAAAGCTTCCATTTCCTACTGAGGAAAAAAGCCATAAGAAGGAAAAGCACTCTTCTGTTCATTCAATGAAAATTTCAGTCTCTAAAAAGCTTACGTCACTGACGACTTTCACCTCTGGATCACCGTCGACGCAAAAATCATCTTCTAGACATGCTTCTCCTACCTCGTTGTTGAAAAAATCTACATAGTCGACGACTGATTCGACGAGGGACACGCTGACGGCACTTCCAGTGACGACGATGGCTTCCACACCGCCGACTACCTCATCGTCGACGGTGACTCTGACGACTACAACCTTTTCGCCGGCGTCCTCGTCGACTACCTCGTCTACGACTGCGTCGGCGACAATATCGTCTACGATGCTGACGACTTCATCCGTTCCTGTCATGTCCTCGTCGACGACGCAGACTCCGTTACCGTCGACGACGCTGATGACGCTTTATCCCACACCTGGTCGTAAGCTTCCATCCTCCTTACAGCTTACGCCTATGTACCCGTCGACGACGTTCTTGTCGACAACACCGTCTACGAGGCAATTTTTGCAAAATCCAGCAATAGTTTCACCTCTACCACCTTCAACTTTTTTAGAAAAGTCTGATGACGATGGGATTTTTGGACCTGCTGATAGTCCTTCTCAATTGCATGTTGAATATCAAGAGGAAGATGAATATGAGGGTTACTACCAACAAGAATATCACCCTCCTCATGCAAAGATTCAGTATATGGAACCAGTTAATGAGCCTATGGTCCACCTTCCTGTTACTCTGGTACAGGACTTTCAGGATTTGTTGCATGACTATCGCACACGCTTTCCTTCAGCAGCTGTTCCTCCAACTCCACAGCCACCACCGCCTGCCACTTCTCCACCACGTACCTCTGTACCTTTGTCTGCGCCCTCCCCTGCGGGAGATACTGTTTTGCCGCAGCATCATCAGGACACTTCTGATGAAGGAGAAATTGAGGACAGTCGACCTCAAAAAGATGGAAAAACAGGAGATGAATGGGAGGACTACGTTATAATCGACGCCTGTGTCTCCTTCGCCGCAAACTGTAGAGTCTCCACCAGAGGACATCGGCGGCTTTCATGCTCTAATAGAAAGAGCAGCTTCACGTTTTCAACTGTCTTTAACGGTCAAGCAATCAGATTGCTTTCTCTACGATTTCAAAGATCTATCCAGAAAATCTGTTAGATCTATACCCATTGTAGATCACATCTGGGAAGAAGGTGTAAAAGTAATGAAGACACCCGCCACAGTTATCCCTGTCTTACCCAGGATCGACAAAAAGTATAAAGCTCCGGATGATGTTCCAGCTTGTCTAGTAGAACATCTTAAGCCTGACTCCGTTATCTCACAGGCCGCCCAACGGAGATCAAGGAACCCTCTAGCGCCCATTACTGCTCTGCCTGACAGAGAAAGAAGGCGCTTAGATAACATCGGCAAAAGATTCACAACCACCTCCGGTGCTACTGTTCGCGCTGCCAACGCTCTAGTGATTTTAGCCAGGTACGATCGACAGATGTGGTCGGACATTGCTCATTTCTTAGATCTCCTTCCAGAGGATAAAAGGGTGTAAGCAAGAAAGATCCTGCTAGAGGGGGAAAGATCTGCATCTGAAATCATTGATACTTCTATGGACATTGCTTCCTTGGCCTTTCGTCAGCTTGCTGGAGCTGCTGTCCTCAGATGCTAGGGTTGGCTAAAAGCAACCATGTTCCGCCCTGAGGTGCAAAGCAAAATTTTGGACATGCCATTTGATGGTGAAACACTCTTTGGCAAACATATTGATGAGGCTTTGCAGACCATCAAAACAGACACGGACACAGCTAAGGCTCTGGGAATGCTCTAATATAGAAAGACCCCCTTTCGCGGAGCATGTGGCAGAGGAACCTATTCTTTTCTAGGAGGTTACCAGAGATACCAGCCTCAGACTTGCACCTCTTTCTGACCTTCCTACCAACAACAACAGCAATACCGTGCACCACCACAAGCTGCCTATTCCAGACAACCTAGACAGAAACAACAAGTTCAACCCAGGAATTCTGCAAGGAAGCAGTGACGACGCCTCGCCGCGTGCCGCTCTTCTCTTGTCTTTTTCACTGAAGAAAATTCCCCTTTCTCATTGCCTACATCAATGGCAGAAAATAACAGACAAATGGGTCCTGGATATAATAAAATATGGCCATACCTTAGAGTTTACCTCAACGCCACCTCCTCACCCGCCTCAGAAATAAATACCCCCCCATCTTCAATTGCTAAAGAAGGAGGCTTTAATAATGCTTCAAAAAGGAGCAATAGAATGTGTACCACGCTCTCAGTGAGGAAAAGACTTCTACTCCCGCTTTTTCCTGATAAAGAAGAAAAAGTCAGGAGAATGGCGTCCCATTTTAGACCTCAGAAAACTCAACAAATACCTGCTGAAGAAATCCTTTTGCATGGTTACTCTCCAGTAGATATTACAGTTACTGAACCATTCAGATTCTTTAGCAATCCTAGATTTGGAAGACGCATATTTCCATATCGCTATCCACCCCAAACATCGAAAATTTCTATGTTTCTCTGTGGCAGGCACACATCAATTCAAGGTACTTCCCTTCGGACTTTGTTCAGCTCCCCGGGTTTTCACCAAGTGCCTAGCTCCCGTGGCAGCATACCTAACATTGAAAGGCCTACAGATCTTCCCATTTCTCAACGATTGGTTGGTGAAAGCTCATTCTCTTCGTCAAGCTTCAGAAGGCATCTCATTCTGCCTACAGCTCTTCCGCTCTCTAGGGCTGGCAGTCAATCTTCAAAAATCCATCCTAGCTCCTTCTCATCGGTTAATGTTTATAGGAGCAACACTGGATACCCTCCAAAACAAGGCATTCTTATCAACAGAGAGACAGAACGCAATTCTATCTCTGGCTCACGATCTCTACAAAAGAAAGTTCGCTTCTGTCGATCTCCTCAAATCCTTTCTCGGAATGATGTCTTCCGCCATTCTCATGGTACCTCATGCTCGTCTAACGATGAGGCCATTTCAAGAACAGTTGGACACCCAATGGCTTCAAGTAACAGGATCATTCGACGACATAATTCGGATAACTCCGATCATGAAAGATGCACTTCTTTGGTGGCAGTCTCCCAGCAATCTCTCTCTGGGACTGTCACTCCTTTCTCCTCTTCCAGAGTTTGTTCTGACCACAGATGCATCTTTGGAAGACTGAGGAGCGCATCTGCAAGACCTCCAAATAAGCGACAAATGGAGTCTCTCTCTTTCTCTCTCCAAAATGCATATCAATTTTCGGGAAATACGGGCGATTTTTCTAGCCCCCCAGTCATTTCTTCCAAGGTTAAGAGCATCCTCAGTCCTCATACGCACAGACAATACCACCTGCATGCATTATCTAAACAAGCGGGGAGGAACAAGATCTCCAATCCTATCCTGGGAAGCTCAAAGAATCTGGGAATGGACACTGGAACATCAAATAACTATCAAAGCGGAGCATCTCCCAGGAGTAAAGAACAACCTAGCAGACCCCTTGAGCAGGTTAAATCAATCAAATCACGAGTGGGAACTCAACCAACTGATTCTCAATCACATCTTCCAGAAATGAGGTACACCCAACTTGGACATATTTGCGTCTCAAGGGACCAGAAATGCAGTTTTTTTGCCAGCAGGAACCACAGATAGGGTCATGGGGGAATGCGTTTTCGATAAGATGGTCAGGAATCTTTGCGTATGCTTTTCCTCCATGCCCCCTAATCTCCAGAGTGCTGATGAAAATGAAATGGGAACCGTGCCAACTCCTCATTGCTCCGCGTTGGCCACGCCAGCACTGGTTCACGTCGCAATCCAAACCTTATCGCCTTCCTTTGTCAACCACTCTGCTAATGATGTACAAAGGGCAGATCCTGCATCCGCACCCAGCTTCTCTTCAATTGCATGCCTGGAACCCGAGTTCAATGAGTTCAAGGATTTAGCCATCCCTCAAGACTGTAGGGATATATCATCCAGAGCAAGAGCTGAGTCTACTACTAAAACGTACAGACTAAAATGGAAACGTTTTTGTTCTTGGTGCCTTCAGAATGATGATCACCCTTTTCTCTCTTCCCCAGAACAAATCTTGCCTTATCTCTTGTCTCTGGCAAGATCAGGTCTGGCGTATGCTTCAGTAAGGGTCCACCTCGCTGCCCTCTCCCGATACAGACGCACGTCTGACGCTTCTTCTCTCTGCTCTTCTCGCATCATCAAGCAGTTCATGAAAGGTCTATTCAGGACTTTCCCCCCCTATTAGGCCTCCTCCACCAGAATGACGCCTTAATGTGGTCCTGTCTTAATTAATGAAACCACCGTTTCAGCCAATCCACAAAATAGAACTCAGGTTTCTCACATGGGAAGTGGCTTTGATTCTCTCGCTTACTTCTGCTGGAACAGTAAGCGAAATTCAAGCCTTCACCATTAAAGAGCCTTACCTACGCATCACAGAGGACTCAGTTTCCCCTTAATGAGCCCGTTCTACTGTGCATTTTTTCCCCGCATCCTTCTTCACCAGCGGAGAAATCTCTTCACTCTTTAGATGTAAAACGATGCCTTAAGTTTTACTTGCAAAGGACAAAGCAGCTGCGCAGAACGGATCGACTTCTAGTATCTTATTGGGCTGTAAAACTGGGTTCTGCTGTCACAAAAAGAACTATTGCTCTGTGGGTCGCTGCTACTATTCAACTCTGTCATATTAAGGCTGGTAAACCGCTTGCAACCGAGACCAGGGCACATTCTACAAGAGCAGTGTCCTCTTCTGCCTCTCTTTTCGCTGGTGTTCCACTGGACAAGATTTGTCATGCCGCTACTTGGAAGAATGCTCATACTTACACGCGGCACTATTGCCTGGGCAACTTATAGCGAAACAGCAGTGGGACAGGCAGTCCTACGTCATCTATTCCAATAAGGTAAGCCTCTACTATTAGAGGTGTTTTTTATTTTTACTTATATTTATGTCTATATTTGTATATGTATGTGTGTGTATATATATATGTGTGTGTGTATATATATATATATATATATATATATATATATTCACTGAAAAAAACCATAGGTTTTAGGGACAGTTATAGTTAGTTGGACATTTCCCTCGTACAAAACCAGTGAAATTCCCCCGTTATAGTTAGTTCAGCTAACTATAACTCGCGCCCCCGCAATGCACTGCTGATGACGTCACTGACCTCTCAAATGACATCACTGATGACATCATCCAGTGACTGTGTTTCTGTAAAGTTTAAATATGTTTAAAATATATAGGGAAAGGCGTATTGAATGAGTGGGTGTATAAGTGTCTGAATGGATGATTTAGTAGGTGCGTGACTGACTATAAGTGAGTGATTAAACGTATCTTACTGAATGCATGGGTTAGTGATTAAACTGTGTGAATGTCTGTATCCGTCTGTCTGTTGGTGTGTAAGCGGCTGCATGGGTTTGTGAATAGCTACATGAGTGTCTATATGAGTTATTGATTGATTGGTTGTGTGAGTATCTGTATGGGTGCCTGAGTGTTTGTGTGGGTGGGGTGTGTGTGACTCTGTGCATAGATGTGTGAGTGGGTGATTCACTGGGTGCATGGTTTCAAGAGTGCATCTGTGATGGACTGTATGGGTGGGTGAGTGTGGGTATGGGTGTGTTAGTGAGTGAATGTATATCTAAGTGGTACATGTGTGAGTACGTATGTGAAAGGCAGTATATATGTGTGTTAGAGTATTTAAATGGCTATAAGTGAGTGTGTGATTGTGAGTGGCTGTATGGATGAGTGTGTGCTTGTATCAGTGATTGTATAAGAGCGTAAGAATGTGCTAGTATTTGTATGAGTAAGTGAGCTGGTGTGTGTATAACTGTATAGGTGAGTAAATGGGAGTGTGATTAATTATTTGCATGACTGACTAGGTGTGTGAGTACCTCTATGGATGAGTGGCGGTGTGTGAGTGTCTATATAGGTGTATGAGTGCATATGATAGTCCTGTACTGAGTGACCGTAAGTATGAGTGACTGTACGGGTGAGTGAGTGGATGTGTGTGTAGACCTAAGAATCAGTGAGTGGGTATGTAGTTATTGGTGTTGGAGTGTCTATGGTTTTGCGAATGGCAGTCTGTAATTTAGAGTGGGTGTATCAAAGGTTATATTAGGGTGTGAGAAGATGCATGAAATTATCACATGGATGATGTCATCAGTGATGTCATCAGTGATGTCACTGACCATGTCATGAGTGATGTAATATGTGACGTCATCAGCAGTGCATTGCGGGGCGCGAGTTATAGTTAGCTGAACTAACTATAACGGGGTATTTCACAGGTTTTGTACGAGTGAAATGTCCAACTAACTATAACTGTCCCTAAAACCTATGGTTTTTTCAGTGAATTTCTAAGGTTTTTTAAATGCTAATTTCTAACTATAACGTGCCTGAAACCTAGGGTTTTTCAGTGAATTTCAAAGGTTTTTTAAATGCTAATTTCTAACTATGCCTACAAAGGTAGGACATGTGAAGAAAGAAGAAAAAACGCACAGAAAGAAGCAAAAGAAATGCAGAAAGAAGCAACAGAAGTCCACAAAGAAAAGAGCAGGAAGAAGCAAGACATGTGCAGAAAGAACCAACAGAGGAGCAGAAAGAGGCCTTGTTGCAAAATCATCCTGTGCCCACAACATTTTCAGACGGGTTCTGGTGGAAACTGACTCTGACTAACCAGGCCTAGAGCCAGTGCTATGCTAAAAGACACTTAGAATACAGTGAAAACACCTACATACACTAGGGAACACAATGCGTTGGGGTACCCCTGTGATTAGCATGACCTCCTCTGTAAGGCCCTAGTACATAATAGGGCAGGGGGATTAAAACTACCTCTTAAAACAGGGCGCGTTTGCACAGTGGTGAAGGGAGGGGGGGGCCTGAGGTGACGTGTGCAAACACGCCCTGTGGCCGTTTTAAGTTGGGAGATTAAGTCCCCTTGAATCCTGAGGGTCCCTGGGGTCCAACTAGCACACTAGGTACCTCCAGTAAGCGCCACAGAGCTGCGTTGCAGAGAGGTGTAAAAAGGGGCGTTGCCTGGACCACCTCTCTGCAACGCAGGCCTGTGGCGCTTACTGGAGGTACCTGGTGGCCTAGTTGGCCCCCAGGGGCCCTCAGGATTGAAGGGGTATTAATTCCCCAACTTAAAACGCGCCACAGGTCATGTTTCCACACATGTCACCTCAGGCCCCGGCCCCTCCCTTCACCACTGTGCAAACGCGCCCCGTGGCACGTTTTAAGTTGGGGGATAAAGTCCCCTTGAATCCTGAGGGTCCAACTAGCCCACTAGGTACCTCCAGTAAGCGCCACAGAGCTGCGTTGCAGAGAGGTGTAAAAAGGGGCGTGGCCTGGACCACCTCTCTGCAACGCAGGCCTGTGGCGCTTACTGGAGGTACCTGGTGGCCTAGTTGGCCCCCAGGGGCCCTCAGGATTGAAGGGGTATTAATTCCCCAACTTAAAACGCGCCACAGGGCGTGTTTCCACACATGTCACCTCAGGCCCCGCCCCCTCCCTTCACCACTGTGCAAACGCGCCCCGTGGCACGTTTTAAGTTGGGGGATAAAGTCCCCTTGAATCCTGAGGGTCCCTGGGGTCCAACTAGCCCACGAGGTACCTCCAGTAAGCGCCACAGAGCTGCGTTGCAGAGAGGTGTAAAAAGGGGCGTGGCCTGGACCACCTCTCTACAACGCAGGCCTGTGGCGCTTATTCGGCCCCGGGGCCCCCATCCCCCGGGGCATGGCCAGTGTTTTTTTTATATAATTATTATTTATTTGGAGGGGGGCTGCGTGGCCCCTCTCAGGCCATTTATGGCCCCGGGGACCCTATCCCCCGGGGCCGGCCTTTGCGTGTTTTTTAAAAAATATTTTATTATGGCTGAGGGGGGCCGCGTGGCCCCCCTCCCTGGCCACTTCTGGCCCTGGGGACCCCATCCCCCGGGGCCTGGCCTCTCGTTGGGGACCGTGGGGGGGAGCCCCAATGCCCCCACGGTCCCTGCCGGCTCCCCGCGTCCTGCGGGAGCCGGCTTTGCTTTTCCACATGGGGAGCTGCTGACATGCAGCTCCCCGTGTGGAAAAGCAATCTGGTTTGGATTTTGGAAGAGAGCAGGTTTCCTGCTCTCTCTTCCAAAATCCAAACCACAGTTTGCTATGGCAGGGCGGGAGCCGCGAGGCTCCCGTCCTGCCAGGCAAACAGCAGTGTCCCGGGGTGGGCACCCCGGGACACTGCAGGAGCCGGCCTTGGGGGTGGCGGTCCCCAGGGCCATCACAGGCTCCAGGAGGGGGGCCGCGCGGCCCCCCTCCCAACCAATGCACAGCCCCGGGGAGGTGGTGGTCCCCGGGGCTCGGGGGTTCGTAACGGACCCCCAAATTTGCATTATAGTGCCCCGGGGAGGTGGCGATCCGCGGGGCATGTGGGGGGGCTCGAGCCCCCCCCACCCAGGTATATTTTATTTTTGAAAAACAAGCCCCGGGGGGTGGCGGTCCCCGGGGCTGCGAGGGGGCAGTGTACCCCCCTGCAAATAATGAATGAAAGCCCCGGGGGGTGGCGGTCCCCGGGGCTTGAAGGGGCCTTGGAGGCCCCCCAAACATTAAAAAAAAAAAAGCCCGGGGGGGGTGGCGGTCCACGGGGCTGCGGGGGTGCCCCTGGGCCCCCGCAATTTTATGTCTGCATTCCCCCGGGACGTGGCCCACCCGGGGCTTAACTAAACGAAGCGCGGAGACCGCGCTTCGGTTTTTAAAATTTTCGGCTGAAATTCGCGCTGAGTGCGCGAATCTCGCCGATTTAAAAAAAAAAAAAAAAAAAAAAAATGCTTTTTTGGGCCCTGGGGGTCCTTGTGGGACCCCCTTAGCAGGCCTAGGGGGTCAGGGTGTTTCTGCCCTGCCCCCTTTTCTTGTTTTGCGTGTTTCTTTTTCTCTTTTCTTGTGCCTCGGTTCTACCGAGGCACAAGATGGCTGCCAACACTTCCTGGTTTGAAGTGTTGACAGCCAATTATAATGCAGCTCGTGATCGGCAGGGTGCGCGGATCCACCGCAGCCATAGATATCGAAACTTTTATTTTTTGATTTTCTCCGCAACTACTGAACGGATTTACACCATTTAAAAAAAAAAAAAAAGGGCGCTTTCTGAACCAAGCACTACCTTTCTGCCAAATTTGGTGTAATTCCGTTCAGCACCAGGGCTGTAGCCTTGGCTAAAGTTTCCTATGGGAATTAACACAGAGAAAACACGTTTTGGGACCCCCCCTTTTTTCTCGGCCCCCGCTTGCCGAATCACCCCAAAACTTTCAAGACAGAAGCTGACTGGAGCGCCCCACTAGTTTTGAAAATTTCGTGATGATTCGTCATCCGGCGCCAAAGTTATTGGGAAAACAAAAAACGCTTTTCCTATGGAAACTAGGTCCTAACTATAACTATCTACTGGCGACCGCCAGTAGATAATATGATAATATATATATATATATATATATATATATATATATTATCAACCATATATAGATATGGTTGGCATATATATTGTTACCCACCATCCTCTAAGTGTCAACACGTGTGTATATATACAGTATTTCTATACATGTATGCTTATGCAGCTGCTAGCTTCTCTGATTCAAGCATGTGAATCTATGAAAGATCCAATACTGGAGAAGAAAATGAGTTACTTACCTGTAACTACGGTTCTCCAGTATTGGTATCTTTCCTAGACTCACATGCGACCCACCCTCCTCCCCGGAGAGGCTTCCCTTATTCCTCAAGGTTTATAGTTCTCACTTGTGCTTGAAAATCTGAGGAACCTAGCCTCTCTTGGGATTGTTCTAAAGGGTGCCGTTGCCTGATTGGCTGCTACTTAAGTTTGGTTCTTCTTTACAAAAGAAAATGGATAGGCTATTGCAGTGACTCTTCATTGCATTATAGCCTATTGTAGTATTATCTACTGCTTTTATATGTATACCGTGGGACTCCCACTACGATGACGGGGATAATTCAAGCATGTGAATCTTTGAAAGATAATACTGGAGAACCGTAGTTGCAGGTAAGTAACTCCTTTTCTTCCCTCCTTTTATGAGACCCTTCTCTCCTTGGCAAAAATATGTTGTGGCAACATTGATACCCCTTTCCCCCTTCCCTTTGAACCTATTCATAAGGCACATGTGTGATTTTTTTTTTTCCTGGAAAATAATCTTTCTGGCAGCTGTCATTGCTGCATGCAGCCATAGTTGGGGGGTGGGGCTCTGCCTCCAAGAACAGTTCACAGTTTTCAGTAAATGTAAGTTAGCCATGAGGACTTCCCCAACTTTTCAGCTTGATGTGATATCTAGCTTTAGATGGGTAGTATGGTTGTGTAACCATATGTTATTAAAAGCCGAACTGACTCGTACAAAAAGAAGAAACGCTGCCACTGTAGAGTTATTGAGAAGGATACTTATCACTGTAAGGCAGCATATAGCATCTGGACCCAAATGAACTCAAGATGCGGTGGCAGGTTCAAATGCAGTTTATTTCTTAGAAGATCCCATCCATCATCCATCAAAGCTGGAGCAACTGCCTTTCCCCACATTCCATGACACAACCTATCTTACCAGACGTGTGTGTTCCATAAAGAATCTCTATGACCTGTACAATCTTCATGTTCCATTAAACAAGCACAGGTACAACAAGGCAACCTGGAGGCAAGTGAACAGGTTTACAAGATATTTCAGTTGGGACTAGAACATTAGGGCAGGTACCCAAATAGGCCTGGCCGTCTTACCGAACATGTACGATTGATTTGCACTTACTCTGGAGGGTTTGTCACTGTTACTATTTTCCTGCATTTAATATGGATGAGTTTGCTACTCTGGTAGCTGTTTGACTATTAAAGTAGAGGTCATGCCTGGCGAAAGAATGGGTAGATACTTGTAATCCTGGTTCGCAATCATGGGAAACTTCTTTAAACCTGGAACAACCCACGTTCCTTCTCTGTGGTAGAATTCTGATGGTAATACATTTAGCATCCTAGGTTTCCATCAACCTGAACGGAAACATCTGCCAATACCGTGAGTGCGTGTATTATAAGCTTCTTTTTTCATTTTGAAATGATTTAGAACACAGAATTGCAGCCACTTTTTATTCTAAATATCTACGTTTGGAAAAGTTTAAAAAAATGTGTCCATATATCCTTCAGACAGGTTCATATATTGTTAACACTCCAGCTGTTATCAGTGTTCAGTCTGGCGATCACTGGTACGTTCTGAACTATAGCAGTATAAACATGCATTGACGCGGAGCAGTACATGTGCTACTCTAAGTAGCATTTTCAAAACATTGTCAAAGGCCAGATATCCAGCTCTACTCCCACCAGAGCCACCATAATTCTTTATGTAAAGATCTCCTTATCCATGTTTTCATCGAAAGGCATCCTTAGTGCGTATAAATCACACGTCAAAGTAAGAGTTTTATAGCACACCTCTGCAGTTCTCGGGTAAGGTTTTCTTTATGTAACAGTTTGTTGTTTGTGGGGGTCCAACAGCCAAGTCTGGCTGTGGACTTTGGTCTATCCCTGGGATTTGTGGCTGGAACTTTGGGCTGGGGGGACTAACAAAGCTTGACCACTTTTGCAGTATTTATGGCAGGTCAAGCGAAAGAAAAAAGGACACCTGCTAAGGATAAAAAATATATAATTTCAAGTCTTGTACCATATGTGGCCTAAAGAAAATGTTTTCATAAGCTACAATCTGGCTATATTAGTGCCTCCATCATAACCGTGTGTCTCAATTATATGGCATTTTCTCATTTTTAGGTCGAGCCTGGGCAGCGCATGCGCTGGTCTGCGAGGCATGCTGTACTAGGTTATGGACTTGAAGCTCCTCCCAACTTTTCAATTGGCTCCTGTTTCTGTTCTTTCTAAATGGTTGCTTCTGATTCGTTAATAGACTTCTTAGTCCCTCCTTAGTAATGCCTTGTCTGCATTTGTAACCTCACTTGAGGACTGGACTTTTTACTTGTGTGGTTACTCGGTCTGCTTTATCTAGTTGGTGAGCACTATTTTCTTTAATTATTTTGTCTTACTTAGACACGACTTTCCTGCAACGGCTTTTAAAACGTGTGAGAGGCACCTTCAGGTTTGAGAACGGCAGTTTTATGATGTAAACTCATCATCTTGAGGTCCATTTCATTTGCATGTGTTCCATTTGTAACATTCTAGATTAGACTGTGAGGTTGAGGGAAGAACCAAGGTCAGCAGTTGTTTCCTGCACCTTGAGAAGGACCGACACCAGGTTGTGTTACCAATAAAGCACATTGGAAAAACCATTACTTATGCGGTGTGGAGCAGTGCTTTCCTCCAGTACATTTTAGCGACGAGTAGGTTTACTGCGGAAGAAGGTAGACACAACCTGGGTTGTCCACACTGTGTGAGATATTGATGTGGTACCAGCATCAACCGTATTATTGAAACGGAGGTCGGTGGATTTTGACGACTACTCATCTGCCTTTGTTGTGGCAGTGAGGCGTGGAGCACAAGATTCGCCTGCTCAGGTAGTGTTGTTTACTTATGTTTGAGAAGCTTACCGTTACAACGCGCCTTCACGAGAACATCGAATCTATTTGTCCCCGCGATGCTGCGCATGAAGAATCGGGAGTATTTCACTCAGTGTCGTCACAGGATTGTGCAGTCTGACGCCGCGTGTCCTCGAACCGCAGCGTATTTACGTTGTGTGAGGCCATTTTATTTGCAGTTGTAGTTCGTCACCAAAGTGACGAGTTTGACGCTGCTCGCCATTGAAATGCAGCATAGCCATGTTGCGTGTGGCCATCAATGGTATTTCTTGCATGCCTCGTTAACAGCATCGTACACACTGTAAGGTGACAGTGTGACGTGGAGACGCTACCAGAAACTTTCCTTTCCGTATATTCAAGGCACCATCCCGGTGACAGGCAAGTCTGTGTGTTTCGGTGATCTGCTCACCCTTCATGCGTGCAGGCAAATTCATTACAGTTAATAGGCTGCTTAACTTTGTTATTGGTGAATGGATGAATTCAACGGTGGTCTGCGCATTAAAGCTTCATTAACTGGATACACAGTCTCTTATTCATCAGTCATGGCTGCTCATAGCAATATAATAGCTCCCCCCTTTTTTTTTTTTTTTAAATGTGCTCGGCACACCTGCAATCCCTTGTATTATAGTATTAGATGGTCAAGAATTCTCTGCAGCAAGCAAAAAAAGCATTCTTGCTAAGCGTACTAGGCAGCGAAGGGCACAGAGTTTTCAAATAGTTGCTTGTAGCTGTGGGACCAAATGGTCAACCCATTTCAAATGTATACAAAGAAGCAATCAAGTGCCTGGAAACTAGGTGTTCGAGGCATGTGAGCTGGTGATCACATGCTTTGCATACTCCTGCCATCTAGTGTTGGGTCCGTATGTTTGCAAGTTGTTTTTCTTCGAAGAAGTCTATCCCGTGTCGTTAGGTGACTCCTCCTTTCGGTGATAGTGCGCATGGGCTTCGACTCAATTAGATTGTTTTTTCCCGCCATCTGGTTCGGATGTGTATTGCTGTGCTCCACTTCGAAAGTTTCTTCGGGTTTCCCTAGGTGCGCAATCCACTCTACCCGCGTCGGTATTGTTTTGAACGCGTATCCCACTTCTCCCCGTATCGTATCAGTCGAGGAAATACTATTTAGATCCAAGATCTTCGGGAAGGCCGTCCAGCCTAACCGCGTTGGTCCACTTCGAAGTCGATGGAACGGACTCCATTTAAATTCTGCCCTCAGTGCCACGCGGATTGTCTCCGGAGCACAACGAACAGGACTGCGACACGTGCAGATCGTTCCGATCGAAGAAAACGCTCCGTGATTGTCGGGCTCGACGTCGTGAAATGCAAAGTCAAAATGTCGAATACACGCCAGACATCTTCAGCGAAGGATCCGAGCACGAATTCGATGCACAAGGGGCCGAGGAAGAACAATTAATTGGGCCACAGTAGGACTCTGAGATGGAAGAAGACTTGCCACAAGGTCAACGTCCCATGAGTACCGAACGCCCCTTCACCCAAACTCCAACTCAGCCGAAACAAAAGGCTTCGGTCCCACGCCCGCCTGCTGGCCTCGGTTGGCACCAAGAAGATGTTTCTGATGCTAGCCCTCCGGCTCGGCATCGAAACAGGTCACTAAGCCTTCCGGCTCGGGATCGAGTCGGCCAAAGTCTGGCACCGAGCCGAAACCTTCAGGCTCGAAGCCCAAAACCGCTTCGGAGCTGAAATCATTGACACCAATTCACAGACTACAGGTTATGCTCCCACTCCTGACAAAGAGTCAAAACTATTAGACGCCTCTGGTAAACGAGTAGCCGCCCAGGCAGCAAATCATTGGTGCATTGCCAACACCCAGCCCCTGCTAGCCAATGATAGGGCACACTGGGACGAAATAGAGCAATTGCTACAACACCTCCCAGATGAGTACAAAGCAAAAGCCTACGATTTAGTCCAGGAAGGGAAGCTCATATCCAATTCCTCAATTAGATGCGCTTTAGATGCTGCAGACACCTCAGCTAGAGAGATCAACACTAGTGTGTTATTAAGGAAACATGCATGGTTGAGGATTTATTGGTTTTAAACCCGAAGTACAACAGTCTATTTCAAATACTCCTTTTGATAAGGAATATCTCTTCGGGCCCGAAGTAGATAAGTCTTTAGAAAAAATGAAAAAAGACACAGAAGTAGCCAAGTCTATGGGAGCTCTAGTCTCCCTCTAATCGGGGCTCCTTTCGTCGCTCCTTCTATCGTGGAGAGTCAAAAACCATGTCCTCAGACAATACTGCTGCATCCTACAAAGGCAACAATCATTCTTCCTCTACATCGGGCTTCTTTAGAGGAGGATACAGAGGCAACAACAACAAAGGTCGAGGCAGGGGTTCCACACCACGTAATTCCCCCTCCCCCAACAAGCAGTGACTTCCCTGCACTTCCCCCCGATCATTTAACACCTATCTGAAAGAGACTATTAGTTATAGATTCCTTACCTTAGAATTACCCCCAGGCTGGATCCGATTTTTTCGGAGCAGTACCCCTGCACATCGGTAGGTCGCGTTGGTCGACTCCGTGTTCGTCGGTGGCGTCGTGATCGCTGGGATGGCGTCGCAGAATCTACTTAGACGCCGCCCTCGCACGCTGACATCAGTTTTCTTTTTCCGCGCCAGCCAGCGCAGATCCTGAGAGAGTGGTGGTACCCTTACTAACCCTGGGCGTAATACTTCGCTACGTTCACGGATCATGCAAAGTTTGTGCTTCTACGCACTACGCAAATTGCACGTAGCAGAGTGAAAAACTGTGCTAATTGACGTAGCGTAGCAGCAGTATAATAAACACCTTCAAATGCTTTGATAAAGCAATTTTTATGCTAAAAAGCATATAACCAATTCACAAAAGTGAACTTTGACAATGAATTTATCAAGCAATGAGAGAGGTGATGATTTTGGGGTCCCCCCTAACCTAGGGGGAGGACCAAGCAGATGCCTTGAACACAAAAAGCATATCATGTGAACGATTCAGTGGTGGTCCCTTCCTCCTAGGACCACCCCAAGCACAGTTATGGGCAAAAATACAATCCCAACCAAAGGCCCTGCAAAGCATTATGGGACGAGATTAGCAGTGGGCAGTGAATATTATAGTGTCCAATATCAAAATAATTCTACAAAGAGCTGCAGTTCAACTAGTCGTTACTAGATGTCCCTCACGAGTCATCTTTCCTCCTATTCCTTTCGTAATGCCCCAGTGGGAATTGAATCTGGTCTTGACTTACCTTATGTGCGCTCCTTTCGAGCCGCTACATAATTGCCCTCTCAGACTCCTTACCTTAAAAACTGCCTTTCTGGTTGCCATCACCTCTGCTCGCAGGGTGAGTGAGCTTCAGGCTCTGTCTTCTAAGCCTCCTTTCCTTGCTGTTCATCCAGACAAGGTAGTCCTTCGAACTCATCCTTCTTTTCTCCCCAAAGTGGTTACTTCTTTCCACATTGAACAGACCAACACTATGCCTACCTTCTTCCCGCCCCGCATCCTTCAAAGGAGGAAGAAAGGCTCCACTGGCTGGATCAAAAACGTGCGCTATCTTTCTATCTGGATCGCACAAAACAATTCCGGGTGGATGAGCAGCTCTTTGTTGGTGATGTGGGCGCCAAGAAAGGTCGGGCCGTGCAAAAACGGACCATCTCTCGGTGGGGAGCAAAACCAAAGGAGATGATGGACGGAGTGTTGAACATTGCAAGCACTCACCCCCAGTCAAGACTGATTTGCATATGGCTGGGTCTAAACTGGGGTGGCGTAGTGGGCAAAAGAACAATGGATTTAACCCAGATCTTTTGACTGGGGGAGAATGTTTGCATTGTCAGCATTCCGTCCATCATTTGTTTGCTGTAACACTTTTCGCCCTAAGTGGGATGGGTATGCCCAGACGTGGGTCCCTTGCTCACTGTGCCACTGGATTCAAGCTAGCCTGGCTGAAGAAGGGTGACCTACCATGAAACCGGTCCCAGGATGCTTGTTTCTGGTCCAGGGAGGACCTGGCCTGGCAGTTCGGTCTGGACTGTTCCCATGGGGCACAGTGTCAAGACTGATTTGCATATGGCTGTGTCTAAACTGGGGTGGCGTAGTGGGCAAAAGAACGATGGATTTAACCCAGATCTTTTGACTGGGGAAGAATGTTTGCATTGTCAGCATTCCGTCCATCATTTGTTTGCTGTTATGTTGTAAACACATCATCTTGAGGTCCATTTCATTTGCATGTGTTCCATTTGTAACATTCTATGTCAGACTGTGAGGTTCAGGGAATTCCAATGTTGGCAGTTGTTTCCTGCACCTTGAGAAGGACCGAAGCCAGGTTGTGTCACCAATAAAGCACATTGGAAAAACCCTTATTTATGCGGTGTGGAGCAGGGCTTTCCTCCACTACAGGCAACCGCTAAATTCTTTTGTTATGCACGGCTGCTGAAATTAACGCAAACTCACAAATGGTGCCCGCAGCTTGTAGCCCCTCATCTCTGTCCCGCCCCCTGGCGCTGCGCTTTAGATCTGATAGCGACATCTAGCCGCTGATTCCTTAACTTAGAATATCCCCAGGCGTCAGACTGGATCCGGAAAACTTTTGCAGCAGCACCTCTGTGGGCCGGTAGCTCCCGTTCCACTCCGGACTCGGGCCCCCAGTAGTCGAGCCCCGTATACCCACCCTTTCCGGGTGTGGGGGCGACTCGGACCCAGATGGAAGCCTACTTCAAGGCTCTGCACTCTATCTTTGGGTCACCTCCTCTCCCTGGCGCGCCTTCGGGTCCCACAGAGGAGGTAGGCATTCAGGTCGGGTCTCCGCCGGCGGGTTCGCCCTCAGATGGAAGCCTACTTCAAGGCTCTGCACTCTATCTTTGGGTCACCTCCTCTCCCTGGCGCGCCTTCGGGTCCCACAGAGGAGGTAGGCATTCAGGTCGGGTCTCCGCCGGCGGGTTCGCCCTCAGCGCCGGCCGAATGCCTCGACTCCGGTTCCGGAGTCGCTGCGACGTTGGGACACGGCCCGGAGGGGCATCACAGTCAGATGTCGAGCCCTTCTGCCATGTCTCCGCTTAGCCCGTTCCGGCTCCCTGCGTCGACGTCTAAGGCGGCTGCACCACGAAAGTCGACTCCTGGTCGGCCTCTTCCCTCTCCGCAGCTCTCGGTGGAGGGTGAGTCGACGCCGGTCCAAGACACGGCCGGGTCGCCTCTTGTTGAAGTCGACCTCGTTACGACGCCGTTTCGACGTCGGTCGACGCCGGTGCAGGCGCCGGTCCCTGTTGTTCCTGTGTTTGAGGAGGATACGGACCCGGAGCACCCGGGGTTGTCTCCGCGCCCTTTGGCTCCGATGCCCTTGGGCAGTGGCCCTTTGCTGCTACAGCTGGGGGACGCATTAGCCTGCAACCGTCTCCTACCGATGACCTGTTGTCACCACCCAGAGTGCCTACAGAAGCTGGCGCAGCATTTTCAAGGGCTCTTCGAAGGGCTGCAGCTATTTTACACTTGCACCCCCCATCGGTCTCCTTGTCTCCTGATCCATTATTGGATCTCCTCCACCAGGGTACGGTGGACATGGAGCCCTTGCTGCCTTTTCACGGGTTGTTGTTTGACTCCCTTCTTGGCGCATGGGCACGGCCCTCCTCGGGGGACCCTGTGGATCGGGCCGTTGCTCATAGGCACCGTCCGGCTCTGGGAGATCCTGCCTGTTTGTCCCTTCATCCTGGGTCTCAGGGTCGAGTACTCCAGGTGGCTTTTGCCACGCAGCCTTCCTCTCCTCTTCCATTGCTGCCTCCCACTAGGGAGTCTCGTTGGTTGGAGGCATGTGGCCGCCATATCTTTGCGTCCACTAGTTCGGGCATCCGCGCTCTGAACACGGCTTGCGTGTTTGCACAGGCTTCTTGTGCCCTTTGGGACTCCGTCGAATGTCTTCTTCCCACTCTCCCCGAGAGTCCTCATGCTGACCTGGCTCGTCTCCTTCATGTAGGCCGAGAAATGGCACAATTTACCATTCGGTCGGCCATCGACACCATGGACTCGGTGGGTCGGGCGATGGCCAGGTCCGTTGCTCTGCGTCGCCATGCCTGGCTGCGCGAGGGGGGTTTCCCTGTGAATGTTCGGGAGAGTCTTCAGGATCTGCCATTTGATGGAGTGTCCCTTTTTGATGGTCATGCGGACTCAGCGGTCGACCGCCTCATGTCTGACCTCCCATGATTTTGTTATGTTCTGGTCCGTTTGCGGGTTTTTCCATTCCCTATACGGTGTTGTCTTTGTTTAATATGGGCCCTGGGTTCCTGATGTGGTACCCAGACGACCTGGGAGGTTTCTCACCTTGGTTACTTAGCTTTATTGCAGCTGGACGGCTGCTTCTGCTTATGTTGATCCTCTGTCTGTGTTCACGCTCAAGAGGTGCCCCTAGTTGGGGTTGAGACTTACCCTATGTGGGGTGTTTGTTGGCTATTGTATAGCTACCTCCCTCACACAGAAGACTTGATAGGCTTCTGTGGAGTCTTTTTCCAGGCATTGTCCTGCGGATGTGACTGTCGTCTTTTCCGCTGTTGTGGCCCTTTCTCTGCCTTGTTGCGGCCACAGGCTGGCATCGCTCTGTGGCCTTTCTGATGGGGTCTGCAGATGGTCTGTGGCAACCCCCTGCATCTACAGATGCTCCCTTTCTTAAGGTTCTGCCTCGTTTGCCTCTTCCAGGAGGGTCTTTTCAGCTTGGCCCTCCTTGGTTTTTCTGGCTGCCTTTATCGTCAGCCGCTGTCCCTTAGACCACCTTGTTCCGTTCCTTTCGTGCATGGGTCTTCCGTTACGGACGCCCCACCTGAGGTCGGCCTCGGGGCGGAGCCCTGTCGCTGCCCCTAGGCACGCAGGGCTCCTTGGCACGGTTCTTCTGTGTTCTATGGGCATCCGGTGGATGCCCCCGGGTATATTTGCTGTTGCGGAGGGCTTCCGCTTTGCTTCCGCTTCTGCGCTGCCTGGTTCTACTCTCCGCGCGAAGTAGTACTTTCTTGTAGTTCAGTCCCGTCTGGACTTCGTTCTAACATGGTGGCGTCTTGGCCACATTCAACATTGCTGTACATTGCCTTGTGCCCTACTTCATGGGCACTTTCCTGGCGTAGCCTATTCCCCTGCTGCTTCCGCGCAGGACTTTGTCATGTTTCTACTTCGGGCTGCTGTTGCTGCTCTCTGTGGAGGTGTTCTCCTCAGGACGTTCTCTGTCCTGTGTGTGTTATTTTGCGTACACCTCCTGTTACTCTATGTACGCTCGTGCTGACTCTTTCCTGTCCTACTCAGCATTTCAATCGGTCTTGCGGGGGACCGTGGCTCCCCTTTGCCGAGAGCTGGTGTCGCTTATAGTTCTGGACATTGCTCTGTCCGGTTGGGATACAACATGACTGTTGATACCTATAGTGGCTCTTGCTTTCTTTAGCAAACCATCATTCACGGCTGCGTCCTTTCTTGCTGTTTATTCTGTCTGGCGTTCTACACACACCTAGGGGACACGCATGCTAGGTACTTGCTACGCTGCCCGTGGTCTTGGCCTCCGCTTCCCCGTAGGAGCCAGCCTTCTGTGTGTACAGTTTGCCGGGTCCCTTTCACAGGTTGTCTACCTGGTGATGCATCTCTAGCATCTGGGCTATCACTTGCGGCGCTCCTTTGTGCCTTCCCTTTTACTTGGTGTGGTTCTAGTGGTACACCCGGTCCCTCCGGTGTACTTCTGTTCCCCGCATGCGTTGCTCTTTTTTCTCGCATGCTTATCTGTCATTCTGCTTTTGGTCTCTGCCCTTTCCCACGTTTTTGTGCAAGGGCACTCGGGCGAGGGCGAGTCTTGTGTCGTGTGTACACAGGCTCTTCCTGGGCATGGTCAGCATCCTACCGCTGCTGTCCACTGTGCCTGGCTAGTGCGCTTCCACAGTGTTTCTTCCACTGTTGTGCATGTTCGACCTTCATGCTCGGGCCCGATTCTGCCTTCTTGTCCCCTCGCTGGACCTTTCTTTCTTGCAGTACCATCGGATCCTACGGATCCCTCGGCTCCTGCGATCAGCTAGTCTTCTTTTCCGGAAGTACTAGACTGTCGCATTCTGCACTGACCTCCTGGTTCTGTGCTCCCTTTCATCCCTGTATACACGAAAGGGCTTTCCTGCCGCTCCTCGGCGGCTTGTGATGCCTTGCCTCCCATTGTTGGCCGCTCCCTACGGAGTTTCCAGGTCTGGTGTTCGCCGCTCTGGCATTGCTTCCCCCACTGTGTTTAGTCACTGTTGATGATTGGGGTTCCCTTTGGAACTTCGGGGGGGTTCAGTCGCAGACCCACCTCCTATGGGGTATGGCTTTGGTATCTATTCTAAGTTAAGGAATCTGCGGCTAGATGTCTCTATCAGATGTAAGAGTTACTTACCTTCGGTAACGATGTATCTAGTAGAGACAAGGTCTAGCCGCAGATTCCTTAACGCCCGCCCATCCTCCCCGCTCTGCGAGGACCTTTTCAGGTGGGGTTTTATGCATTCGCCTCCCTCTTGGTGGCTTTGTCGTCCTGCGGGGTTACATCTTTCACCTCCCTCCACGGTAGGTTCATTCCTTTTGTTTACTTGTTCTGTTCCTCCCAATATCGTGATTGGGAGGTGGATTCAGATCCTCTTCAACAATACCTACACTGTCGTTCTCCCAGTTTAGGGCCTACTGATGTTCTTTTCCCACTCTCCCACCTGCTCCATTGACTCCTACGGTCGTTTGGCCTGAGGTCTCTTGGCCTGTGCTTCAATCCACTAGCTCTCTTCAAGGGGGAAGGTGTTGCAGATCTTTAATAGTTCGTCTTTCATTCGGTGGTTACAGACTTCTTGTCTCTCACGGTTCGATCTTGTAGTTGCAGGCGTTCTGTCGTCTGCCTTCACGTTCTTTTCGTATGTCGTTTTGCCTCGGGGGGGGGGGCGGGGGGGGGACGACGCCTGGGGATATTCTAAGTTAAGTAATCTGCAGCTAGACTGTGTCTCTACCAGATACATCATTACCGAAGGTAAGTAACTCTTACGTTTCAGCACGGCGCCCACTTAAAGATTAACAACATGGGCGCCCGCTTTTACATTAACATGGGCTACCGCTTTCTTTTCCACCAATACACATGAAAATGTAGCTCACGCACCATCGCATTTCCACTGCCCAGCGCTACAGCACAGCAGGGTCACAAGATGAATGCTTTGCAACACCCGGTTGTGTTGCAAAATCATTCCCATCTCCCTGCACCCCAACCCCACCCACCCCGTCGTCGGATTTCCTCTCAGCGCCATTGCAGCATGTGTGAGAGAGAGAGAGGGGTAGGTTAAAGAGGGCCCAGCCCTCCTTTTCCTGTGGTCCATCAGCGCTATTCCCCGGTCCCCAGCACATATCCTCCTCTGGTCTTTGCTCTGAGAGAGCACATGGCGGCCGCAGCAGCAATGAGCAGCCCCCCTACACCCACTGCACTGCCCCCGTGGGAGTCCAGAGCTTCCAGGATTGCATTGAGAAGCACTGCCCCAGAGCCATGGTGCCGGTGAAGCTACAGAAGCAGGCCTGCGGCAGCCTGGTAGGGGAGAGCCAGCAGAGTCCACCCCAGACTCCGCTGCGGCTGCTGTTGCACGCCGACAACTGCCTGCACCCGCTCTACGCCAGCTTCTATACTGACTGGGAGAAAGGCCGCCTGCACGAGTGGGCCAAGCTGCAGGGCAATGAGCCCCTCAGGGCGCAGCAGATCATCAGCCACCTGCAAAACAAGGGCACACTGCCGGTCAAGGTCTGTGTTTTTTTAATTGAAAATGTTAAGGGCAAAGCGCACTGCATCCGCCTGGCGCTGCTTCCACATCAAGGTAAGCAGAGCCGCGGCCTGCCTGCTCTCCACGCCCGGTTTATCCTCCTTCCGGCACACATCCTAGTGTTTTAACTGGCACCCCAACTTTCCACCATCGTGCCCTACTCGCTTGACTCTTTGCATCCCTGCCACCTGTCACTACCTAGCACTGGCCTCTCTTCAACGACCACCATCCCGACTTTCTGTACCTCATAACACATGTAATCCAGGCCTCCAAGGATCCAGTGATGTACTGTGATTTTGCCCAACAGTAGTGAAAAATCAATTAAAAAAATATATAAAAATGACTTCACAAAACCCCACCCCCTCGATCCTCTTTCAGGCCATTTACATACTGTCCTTACAACTTTGTAGAAACCTTTGCAATCCTGAACTACAGCCATTTTTTAATCAGTCAACATAGCAGCATTACCCTTAACTATGCTTCTTCCAACTTGACTGGTTAACTCTCACTGTATAGAAAGCTGCTCAAAAACTCGCAAATGCAAGACCTATTGCATTGCAAATGCTTGTTATCCAATTCTCAATGTGACAGCGAGAGGCTGTTTGTCTTTTAACCAAATAAAGGTTGCTTCTCTGTTGGCGTTTGCAGGCCAAGATGACAGCCAGTTGTGTTAAGATTTTGCCTGTTTTCTGGATGTTTCGCAAGAGGCACTGTATAGTTGAAACTGTATAGTTGAAGCCAGACCCGCCTTAAAGGCCCTCCATTGGCTCCCGATCAGGGAAAGGGTCCATTTCAAAGCCCTGTGCATTTCCCACAAGGTGCTGAGAGGGAAGGGACCAGCCATTATTTCTTCTCTGGTCCATCCTTACCGAGCTAACAGGCGGCTTCGTTCGGATGACCTCCATTTAGTCTCAGTTCCTAGAATCCGCAGGGCCAGAAGTGGTGGCCGACTGTTTTCATATAATGCGGCTAAACTCTGGAACGCCCTCCCATTGCAGCTTCGTAGGGAACCCAGTCATAATATTTTTAGGAAGGGTCTGAAGACCTGGCTTTTTCCCATCTAACCCTGTTTTAGTGCCCGCCAGCGCTGGGATGCCTCCGGGTAACCACGTGCTTTAGAAATGCTACCTCATTCATTCATTCATTCAATACTAAGAGTGGGAGCTGATATCCGCATCTAAATTCTTCTCTCCTTTATCCTTTCTTTGACTCATCTCAAACCTCATTTTGCTACTATAATCTCCCTAATCCCTTTCTAGAGACTCTTCCCTCCTCCATCTCTCCTTTTACTCATCCCAAACCTCATCTTACTACTATGATCTCCCAAATAACACTTTCTAGACTCTCCCCTCTTCTATCCCTCCATTATCCTATTCAATCCAAGTAACAAACTTGCATGTTCACCACTCAAATAAACTCCCATTTCCCTGCACTAATCCACCACTAACCCTTTTTGGGTTCCGGAATAGCGTACTACTCACTGAAAAGCGATTTGACGCCTCGTCCGCAGTAATAAGTGCTATATAAATACAATTACAATCTGTCATCGATGCAGCTGTGTACAGCGTAACACCCGTTTTGCTGCAGCTCTCCCAATGCTGGCAGTGTTCTTAGGAGTGAGTGGCTTTGGAGCATCTCTATGGAAAAAAGTACAACTTAGAATATGAGAGATGCTTTATGATTCAAATGTTATCTTTATTAAACATGTACATGATGCTTTGAAGAACATCAAAACAGGCACCGAGTAATTTTAGCACCTTGGCAGTATTCCTTCCACAGACCAATAGCAAGATAGCCCTCCTACTTGGAAAAGTACTACAACCAGCGATACTTGCAAAATAGCTAAACACTGTCTTCTTCCAACATGAGATGGTGTACTCCGTTATGTGCTAAGGACCCAAAAAAAAAAAGACTGCCAGAATCCATGTCAAGTTTTTCCAAGCATTGTCAAATCGTATGAAAGAGATTCATCAGAGTAAATTGATAACGTTAACGGTTACAAAACAACAACAAAAAACTATTTGAGAAAATACAAAAACTCTTTGAAAAATTGAGTACAGAGTAATACTAAACTGGAAAGTAGAGAACGCGATTTCTTCAATGTTTGTGAAGGATTGTTTGGTTTTCGAGATATGAACTGCTATAAAAAGTTATTTCAATCATAGTCTAGCACCATCAATCTTATTACAGAAGTCATAACATATAAATCAATACAGTTGCCTGGACGATGTTAATAAAGCCATTGTGAATACATTCATAGTGGCAAAGTTCTTTAGAAACACACTGCACCAGGAAGGATGTGGAGGGAAAGAATACAAAGTGAATGCAAGGTTGATGAACAACATGATCAAGTCTGCCCATGGAGTTCTTTATTTAAAAATATCTACTAAATGGAGGAATTAAATTACACTTCATTGAACAAATGCTTGCTGATATTTCAAATATTTGTAATTTTAGAAAAAGCACCAAAGCATGAACACATTTTAATATACCTATACATTCGTAGCAATATAGATACTTGACAAGAACAGTCAAAATCGGCATGAACTGATGAATTGGTAACTAAAATCAATCTATGATGAATACAAACAGGGCTAAAATATCAGTGATTAGATGAGGTATCATTAATCTCATAAATTTATGACCAAACGTTTAATGTAATCTTCAAATTATTTAAATTTTGTATAATTTCCATGGATCAATAATCAAGTTAATTTTGAAAGCTATTTCAAGTGGCATTCAGTTTTGCAATGTTGTACCCCATAGGGTCTGACTCAATTCCTTTGAATGGGGTCTGTTGCTTCTCTTAGTGTGAGTGGTATTGTCCTGCCTGTTCCTGTTGTTCATAAATCTGTGAATACCTTGCATGGACCCAGCTTTGTCATAGGATTACGAAGTAGATTAATGAAAGACTGTGGATGGTGGCTTTTGAGAACGTGATTGCAAAAGAATTAGCTGATAATATTTTGTGAACTGATGATTGGTAGTTGCTGAAAACTATTTTTTTCTCATTAAAGGGAAAATCCCAAACTTCTCTTGAGCTTCAGAAGAAGTATAGGGTGGCACAAACAAACCAGCCAACAAACAGCGAAACTAGGGTTCATGACGCCCTGGCCAAACAAAGCTAAATAGTGTTATCTGCTTGCCCTAATTGAGTTGTGCTGGAACATCAACCCGTCTGTTAGGATATGTATCATGTAAGAATTCTGTAAGGCAATTCCTGTTTTTGAGATTTAGAGCCAGACAAATTAGCCTCTGCTTGGGATAGCAGGATAGTTATTTGATTCACAGAGAAAATGTTATAGACTACCGCCCGTAAGTGAACTTGTTTAAGGATAACCTTAAGGTAATTTATTTTACCCCCAGGGACTGAGCTTTGTGCCATCAAGCTTGTCTTTCACTGAAGCAAATGAAATCCCAGAGAGCACAGGTCTGCGCTGAAAAGGCGGCAAGTCGCATTAATGGTACTTAGGAAACATGAGTAAAAGTATGGTCTTGAATCAGTACGATAAAAGTTAGTGGCATGAAGAGGCCATGGTGCATCTGAGGGGACTGGTCTGCCTTAATCCACATAGAATTCAGTGATATTTCCAAAAATTCAACTTGGAAAGGTTTAGTGTCCGGACTATACCCACATTTGGTTTAGAAATTTCACAGCAATGCTTTCCTGTCAGTCCCGTAGAAGTGTGGTATGAAACACTGTGTAAACAAACAAATTATTATTAAACTACATCATTATTAATGGCATATCTGTTACAACTACTGAGGCATTTTCTTTGAAGGTGCCAGAAACGTGGTAAAATGTAGGTTTTGAAAATATATTCTTTCTGGATGGTTGATGAAACCATGTGGCATCAGTGAAACATTGGATATTGAGTTGAGGGGAGCTGCTACACATTTAATTGTGGCTTTCCTTATGGAAGTGATTCCATGCTGGGATTAACAGAAAACTCACCAGAAGGCTCCAGACCATTCAGAGCTCGGCGGCCAGAAATACCTTCTCAACCTCCCACACCGCAATCAACATCACATCACACTTGTTGGAGCTCCACTGGCTCCCCATACACAAACCAGCACAATTCAAACTCCTCACCCACACTTTCAAGGTACTACATAACACTGGCCCAGTATACCTTCACAATCGCATCTGCACACATCCCAATCATATGGAAAACCAGATCTGCTGGTCGAGCCTTGTCCTACTTTACTCCTAAAGCATGAAACTAGCTCCCACCACACCGAAGAGCCGCCTCCTCATTTTTTAATTCTGCTAGAAGTGAAAACGTGGCTTTTCAAGTAGTCCCATTTGGCCCTAGATTTAGGTAGATGTACACCTGTTCAGTGCCAGGGGAACCCTCCCAGGTGATAGTGTGCCTTTCAAATCTGCATTGCATAACATGAAAGGAGTTTAGGATTTAATATGCATATTTCAACTTGTCCAAATAAAAGTTTTCAGCAGTACTTTTCAGTTACATTTTAAACCATTAGGGTTGCTTCACTGTTCTCAAACTTGTAGGTAGGTCAGTCTAAACTTGTACCCCATATGTTTTCGAATTTTGTGTCTACAGTTATTTGCCCTATTGATTGAGAGTGTGGCATAACCTAAGGACTTAGTAGAACTGGGCATTCTTTTTTGTTTGTTTTAAAATGAATTTTTGGCCGCATACGAATTCTGTTTTGAATACATTCAGAAGTTTACTGTAGTCAGCCATTTTGCACTTTCATTGACCTGGTCCATTAGATTACATTAATTAAGCTTCACAGTGAGCACTAGTGTTTTATCAATTGTTTTTTCTGTTTGTAGAACTTGATGCATTCCATGGATCTGTCTTTTACAACCAAGTCTTCAGGTTTTTGTGAAATAGGACAGAGAGGACTTGGACCTTATTCCGTAATGGAGAACATCCTTGGAACTCATTGTGGGTTTGTGATGAAACCTGAATAGCCCTGCCTGTTAGTGGGGGTCCCGATGCGCTTTTCACTAGAGTTTAATCCTTTTTTACGTATGCCTATCCCCTTGCAACATGCATCATATTTCTGTAGATTTTTCTTTTAAAAAGAAGCCCACTGTAAATATTTACAGACCTGGGACAGAATACAATGGTAGATTAGTAGCAGCTTTCAGAAGATGCAAGGTTTGCACAGCAGCTTTAATGCATTAAGCACCACCATTTTCCCACCATGTCGCCAGACTGACAGTTGAGGTTTCTCCACCCCAAATCTTTTTTCCAGTTCTGTCTGCAGGATAGTGGAGCAGAGAGCTCTGCGTTTTATTTGGTTTTATTAAAACCAATCCACATTAGATGGGATTTCTCCCAGTACAATGTATTTTTGCAGTTTCCTTGTAAACTGAGTTTTTTCTGGAGATTTCACCTTTGTTGCTGGACATTCATGATCCTCAAAGCACTGGAAGCTGAGTTTGTCTGCGTCAAGTGTACCATTTAAAAGGTGCGCCCGGCACAAACAATGAAAATGCACTGTATTAGATTGAATGCGCTGCCCCCAGGGCATGTGCGAACTCGCGCTACCCCCAGGGCAGCGCATACATGTGAAAACCGGAGTGGTTGCATTGAAACCGCTCTGTCTTTCACTATGCAGGCAGCAACCCGCTTGCTGATTTAGGGGCGGATTAGAGATTCCCTTGCAGGCGGGTGCAGTGAGTGACACACCCCTGCACCTGCTACATGTATCCGATACCTTACCATAGAATATTCCCCAGGCATCAGACTGGATACGGAAACTTTTGATAGGCAGTTCTCCTGCATGCCAGTAGGTGGCATTGATTGGCTCCACATGACGTCATCGTCCGCGCCGGAAGTGGCATGCGCGGTGGCCTATATAGGCGTCACTCCTGCACACTGACTTCAGTTCTTTTCTTTCTGCACCAATCAGCGCAGATCTGGAGAGACCTACCTTCAGTCACTTTTTGACTGACCTTTTTTCAACCCTTTTGTCGAATACTTTTGCACTGGTGTGCAGGATGTCCAACAAGAAGGCAGGTTTTAAGCTGTGCGGCGCCTGTCACCGCCATCCCGTATTGGATTTGCTTGTGGTGTTTTGAGCGTAATCACGACACCAAGACATGTGAGGATTGCCGCGCCATGTATCCCGATGTGCTGAGGGAGTGGTCCCACAAGCTCCTTGCCGCCGACTTACCCCGCAATATTCGTTATCTCGGTCGTGAGGAAGGTCCCAAGATTGTTTGCGGAGTCGTACTCGGTGATGGTCGTCCCACTCACAGTCATCAAGTAAGCCCCACAAGAAAAAGAAGTCATCGAAGAGGTCTTAAACTTCGCCGCACAAGTCTTTGATTGAGTCGCGGGGTCGTCTGCACTCGAGGCCTAGCTCTGTGGTGGAGCCTGTGCCAGGGGTGTCTACGCACCTCCCTGAGTTTCAGGGAGCCGGAGCACCCTTGCCCAGCTAAAAGAATTTTATGATGCCAATGCCTTGTTTTTGAGTGACCTGACCCCTCTGGAGTGCCTGTGGGCCTGACTGGCCTGGGAGCGGCCCCTACTGGTCTTCTGATGACAGGTTCACCCTAGGCACCAGTAAGGCCTCAGGGATGGATCCGGAGCGGCACCGATCGCACAACCTCGACCTTCCACGGTGCCTGCTTCAGTGCCGATGTTACCAGCACCACCGACGCCCAGCGGTGGTGCCACCCCACCATCATTCCCTACTCCGATACAGAGCCGGACGAGCGTCGTCCGGCACTGACCAGGGGCAGACTTCCCATATTGGAGCCAGTGCCTTATTCCTATGGCAGGCCTGGATTGGGCGATGATTGGAAGGGTTCAATGGATCATTATAGTTACCAGCCCTTAGAAAATCCCTAGGACACCTCTGAGGAGAATCTGGCAGATGAGTGGACTGGACACCTCCCAACACATTGGTCTGGTCTCTCCCCCTACTTTGATTATGGAGGAAGGTGCTTCATTTGTAGTGGTGGTGTGGAAAGTGACTGAGGTCCTGAACCTTACGCTACCCTCAGTGGCAGCCAAGACAAACGTCTTGACGGAGGTGTTTTAGCTGGGAGTTGCCCCCACCATTACTCCCATTTAATGAAGGCCTTACCTACTTGGGCCTGCTCCAAGCCCTGCACAGGGACTCCTGTGCACAGAACAATTGGTCCTGCCATTGTCCCGCCACAGGGGACCCTAGATTCTTCACCCAACCCCGGAGAGCTTGGTGGTCCAGACCTCCACCTCCAAAATCACCCCTGGTGCATTCCCTACCACTCCACCGGATAGAGAATCCAAAAGGCTTCATACCTACCTGGATGTTCTCTTCTGCTAGCCTGCCACTGCGGTTGGTGAACACTGCATGTTTCTTGGACCAATGCTCCCATATGATCTGGGACTTGGTTATGGAAGTGCTGCCCATGGCCAAGGAGGAAGCCCAATCCATACTCTCTCAAGCAATTGCTTATGGGAGGAATGCTGCCACTATAAGATGTGAGCTAGACATTACAGACGATGGGCAAAACATATTTCATCGTTGGTGGCCCTTAGGTGCCACGCCTGGTTAAGAACTACTGGCTTTTCAGGTGATGTCCAGGCCTTGCTCATGGACATGCTCTTTGATGGCTCCCGTCTGTTTGTAGAGAAGGTGGACTCTGTGCTGGAGCGCTTTAAGCACAGCAGAGCTAATGCCAGGTCCTTGGGCTTTTCCCTTGCCCCTCACCAACCCCAGTTCACCTTCCGCCCTTTTTGTGGCCACAGAAAGGCTTTCAACCGCATCTGTACAATCCCTGCCACCATGACCACCAAGTTTCACAATTTATTCTTGGCCAAGGACGCGGTCCCCACAGACCAAGTGGGTCAGGCAGCCACAAGTCGGGTCAGTCCACCCCCTCCCCCGGCATCCTCAACCTCCAAACCCCTTTAGTTTGCCCTCTGACCATCATGGGCCCCCAGTGGAGGGCAGGATACACCATCGCTGCTCCACTGGAGGTCAATAACATCTGACTGTTGGGTTTTCAGCTCATCCAAAGGGGCTAATCTCTCCCGTTTGTGACCACCCCTCCGGCCCATGCCACCCACTTGTGACACTTTGATGGAGGGCCACCTCTCCTTACTCTGTCAAGAAATGCTGGCTCTCTTGGCCAAGAGAGCCATAGGGAAGGCGTCTGAAGTAAGTCATGGTTGGTATTCCTGCTACTTTGTGGTGCCCAAGAAGGATCGGAGGCCTTTGTCCTATTCTAGACCTTTGCCTTCTCAACCTTTTCTTGAAAAAGGAGAAAAGTCAAAATGCTTGTGTGATTCCTGTCTACCCTGGACCCCGGGTAGTGTTGGTCTTGCAGGGTGCATACTTTCACATTCCCATCCTGCTTGCCCACAGACTTTACCTGTGTTTCTCTGTGGATCATGAGCACTTTTAGTTTGCTGTACTCCCCTTAGGTCTTACGAGAGCCCCTTGGGTGATCACAAAAGTGATGGCGGTGTTTGCAGTTCACCTGTGGAAGTTAGGGATTCCTGTCTTTCCCTGCCTGGACGATTAGCTGTTAAAGGCAGGCTAACTCCAGTCAGTCGTCTCCCACCTTCAGACTACGGCAAACCTTCTGCATTTGCTGGTGTTCACTATCAACGTGCTGACGTCACACCTGCCTCCCTCTCAGACGCTTCCTTTCATCGGAGCCGTTGTGGACACGATGCATTTTCGGGGTTATCCTCTAGAGTGGCAAGTCCAGGATATTCAGGCTATGATACCGATGGTTCAGCCTCTATCCTGGATTTCTTTGAGACTGACTCTGAGGCTGCTGATCCTCATGGCTTCCTGCATCCTGCTTGTCACATATGCCCATTGTCATATGCGGGCTCTGCAGTGGGATCTGAGGTTCCAGTGGGCGCAGCATCAGTCAAATCTTTCTGACATGGTCCAGATCTCAGAGGAAACTGCAAAAGACCTGCAGTAATGGCGAAAGAACTGCAATTGAGTCAGTGGCAGACCCATCTCCCTTCCCCAACTACTGCTCACTGTAGTGACGGATGCGTCACTCCTGGGCTGGGGTGGCCATCTGGTAGAGGTGGAGATCAGAGAACTCTGGTCTCCAGTGGGATCTGGGCTCCACATCAGTCTGTTGGAGCTTTGTGCGATCTGATTACCATAGAAAGCCTTTCTTACTTCAATGAAGGGAAGGCTAGTGCAGGTGTTCACGGACAACGCCATCGCCAAGGCGGTTGGGGTCGTGGGCCCTTTGTCAAAGGGCCTTGCACCTCTGGACGTGGCATGAACACCAGAGCATATCCTTAGTGGTTCAACACCTGGCAGGCTGTCTGAATGCCAGAGTAGACAAACTCAGCCGTCAATGCCTAGCGGATCAGAAATGACATCTCCAGCTGAAGTTGGTGCAATGTCGCTTCTAGTAGTGGGTAGATCCTTGTTTAGATGTGTTCACCTCTGCAGAGAATGTACAATGTCAGCAGTTTTGCTCACTGGAGTGTCCAAGGCTGCTCTCTCTTGGAGATGCTTTTCATCTCAAGTGGAGCTCCGGCCTCCTGTATGCCTTTCTGCCAATACCACTCCTGCCCATAGTTTTCAAGAAGATCAGGAACGACCAGGCCCACGTTATTCTCATGGCGCCAGATTGGGCACAGAGAGTCTGGTATCCAGAGCTGTTGAGCATGAGCATTGGTCCTCCAGTCAGGCTGACTCTTCTGGAGGATCTTCTGTTGCAGCAAGAGGGCAAGGTCCTACATGCAAACCTGAAAACACTTCACCATCATGCATGGAGATTGGCGGCAGTTCACAGCTTTAACCTTCCGCCTGAAGTCTGCAATGTTATCTTCGCAGCCGTCTGTCCTCCACCAAAACTGTATAAGCCTGCTGTTGGAGCAAGTTTATGACATGGTGTACAGACCGACATGTTGACCCTTTGTCTGCACCCCTTTCCCAAGTTCTTTTGTTTAATCTTTCTTTGGCCCAGCATGTTGAAGGGTTATCTTTCTGCCATCTTGGCATTTTTGTGGCTGCCTGACCAGCCATTCCTCTTCAAATCCCCTATTTTACATAGGTTCTTAAAAGGCACCCAACATATGTTTCCACCACTGCCTTTTATTATGCCCCAGTGGGACTTGAATTTGGTTCTTACATTTCTGATGTGCACTTCGTTTGAGCCGCTCCACAACTGTCCACTGAAAATTCTCACTATCAAGACGGCCTTTCTTATGGCAATAACTTCTGCTCAGATGGTCGGTGAGTTACAGACACTGTCTGCACATCCTCGATACCTTACCACATACCCGAACAAACTGGAACTTCTGGCTCGAACACCCTTTTTACAGAAGGTGGTAACTCCCTTTGACGTAGGCCAATCCATCACTCTGCCTACTTTCGTCGCTCCGCCTCACCCTTCTAAAGAAGAGGAGAGACTCCACCGGGTGCATCTAAAAAGAGCATTGTCGTTCTACCTTGAACGCACAAAAGAGTTCCAGGTGGATGATCAACTCTTCTTGGGGTACGTCGGAGCCAAGAAAGGGAAGTTGGTGCTCAAGCGGACCATCTCACAATGAATAGTACTCTACATCAGGATCTGCTACGCTTTGGCCAAAAAGTAACCTCCCAAAGGCTTGCGAGCTCATTCTACCAGAGCCAAGGCAACGAGTTCCTGTTCTGGCTTTATGTTGGGCAGCAACATGGGCTTCCTTACACACATTTACGAAGCACTACTGCCTGAACAGTCAGGTCCAGCGTGACGTCACTATGCTCTTTTGGTCCTACAGGAGTTTTTAGTCTAAAACTTATGGCAGTCCCACCTCCGGGAAGGTATTGCTTTGGTATCTATTCTAAGGTAAGGAATCTGCAGCTAAAAGTCTCAATCAGATGAACAAGTTACCTACCTTTTGAGTGCGCATTATCTGATAGAGACTATCCAGCTGCAGACTCCTTACTGACCCTCCGTCCTCCCCGTTCTGCGATTGGATTTTAGAGTAAAAAGTTTGTCCCCCTTTTTAAGAGCCCTACCTTAGTGCACCAGTCAGTGTTCTTAATGGCTCTGCGCTTTTGGCATGGAAAGTCTCAAAAATAAATTGACGTTCGTACGCTGAGATGGCACCAATATGGGCACTGCAAACATTAATTCCAGTGCAGCTGCCACCACGCAGAGCCGAACGACGACATCTACTGGATTGCAGGGGTACAGCTCATCAAAAGTTTCCAGATCATTTCTGGCACTTGGGGAGTATTACAAGGTAAGGTATCACAGGTTCGATAGCTTCTGTACCAGATAATTTGTTACTGAAGGTAAGTAACTTATTCTTTTGGTCCAGACAGAAGCAGACAATGTGAATGAAAGCTGCAGAGGGAGTGCCACAGTGCACAGTGAAACTTGCATCAGTAGGAATTTGGCACCAGTGAAAGTCTGAATAGAGGTGGGCTCCCTTGTATGCACCCCTGATTACATAAATACAATATAAGAAATGTGGGTCTTGAAATTAAATTCCCACCATGACCTGTAGCAAATGTAACAGCGGTTTCTGATGGATACATCTGCCTGTGGATTCCTCACCTTATGAATATCCCCTGCGCCAGCATTCCACTGAAACTTTTTCCTAGCTCTCCACGCCGACTAGGTCGTCACAATACCACAGCTCTGCTCGCGACTCCGCATGACGTCACTGGAGACATAAGAGAGCCTCGTCGGCGTGATGACGTCAGTTCCCTTTTTTCCTCGCCGTCGACGCGTAACGGTTTTCTAGGACTCTCCATATTTTGTACGAGTTACTTTGTTGTTCCTTCATCTTTAACTGTTGCAGTTGCGACGTCGTCTTCGAGGAAGTCTGGGTTTAAGCCCTGTAGGGAGTGTGGGGGTCAGATGTCCATCACTGACCCCCATGAAGATTGCTTATGGTGTTTGTCGTCGGATCACGACGTGGAAGACTGTTCCAGTTGTAGAAAGATGAACCCAAAAGCTCTTAAAGAACGGGAAGCCAAGCTTTTTATGGCAAAGGCAAAGAAGGAAGGAAGAGGGCGTAAAAGATCTAAGTCGAAGACTTCGCATACGTTGAAGTCGAGGAAGCACAAGAAGAAGAGGAGGCATGGTTCTCGGCGCCGTTCGTCGAAGGGTAAGGCGTCGAGGTCACCTTCGCCGGCTCCTCGACGTCGTCAGAAAGACTTTGTGTCGCCTTCGCCATCTCCTCGTGTGACTTCGGAGAGATCTCCTTCTCCAAAAGGCACTCCGGCGCAGTCTCCGGCGCCGAGAGGTTTGCCAGATTCGGAGGGCTTGCCTGTTCTGGATGATCCTTCTCCTGCCCACGAGATTGAACCTGTGGCTCCGCCAGTGGATCCGGCTGTTCCGACATCGGATACTCCTCGTCCGGATGCTGACTCTACTCCATATCCACAGTTTCCAACTCCAGGTTCGGATCCAACATATTTTTTAAATGCAATGTATGGAGTATTTGCTAAGGCAGCCTTCCCCTCCGGAGCACCTTCTGGTCCCGTGTGTCCGCTGGCCTTCAACTTGGGTGTGCCTCAGCACTATGCCCAGGCACCCCTTCGTGCCTTTCATGCCGACGGCGCCGTCATGGCAGTTTCCGGCACCGAGAATTTCGACGCCGTATATGGAGTCCCTGGCGCTGTCTGGTGGGCCTTCCCCTCATCCTCGTACAGCGCTGATTCCACCTTCGGATCCTCCTTCGATGCCGGCTCCGGGGCTGTCGGCACCGCGTGTGGCGCCGCCCACGCCGAAACCAAGGGTTCGTTCAAGGAGAGAGGCACAGAGACTGTTGGAGGAGGAACAGTACCAGAGAGAGGAGGCTGAAGAGGGTGAGATAGATGAATCTGTGGATGAATTCGAAGGAATTCAAGAGGCAAGTGGACTGGACACCTCCCCTCAGTGGGAGCTTTCTTCGTCGAGGGCTTCTCCACCTCAAGAGGTAGCTCCTTATCATACTGTCATAAGAAAGGCTGCGGAGCTTTTAGACTTTCAATTACCTACTGCTGAGTATAAGCCTAATTTGCTCACTGAAGTTTTGCATTCGCCTTCTTCAATAGTTGAGCCCTTGTTGCCCTTTAATGAGGCTTTAACTGAGCCGATCATGGATGTGTGGCGTAAACCACTCTCTTCTCCTGCTGTGTCTAGATCTGTGGCAAGAAGATATAGAGCGGCTCCAGGGGACCCTCTTTTTCTTTCTTCTCATCCGCCTCCAGAAAGTTTGGTGGTACAGGCGTCCTGCTCTAAACAATCTTCAAGCGCTTTTCCTCAGGCTCCTGCCGACATGGACTCTAAGAAGCTAGAGCAGTCAGCTAAAAAGGTCTTTTCTTCATCTAGCATGGCACTTAAATCAACCAATGCTACCTGTTTGTTGGGCCGTTATATACATGCTTTGATTGATTCGGCGAAGCAATTGGCGCCCAAGTTGCCTGATGAAGAGCGGGGATATTTTATGGAGGTTCTGTCAGATGCTCAGGCTGCTGCTCGGCAGGTTATTCAATCTGGCCTGGATACGGCTGATTCGGTGGCCAGAGTTGTGGGTTCCTCCATAGTTACCAGGAGACAAGCTTGGCTTAGATCCTCTGGATTTTCCCCGGATGTTCAGGCTACCCTTCTTGATTTGCCCTTTGATGGTTCGAAGCTTTTCGGGGAGAAGGCTGATTCTGCTCTTCAAAGGTTTAAAGATAGCAGAGCCACTGCGAAGTCCTTGGGATTGCAAACCCAGTCAAGGGGGTTTGGTTATAAAAAGTATTGTGGTTTTGGAAGGTCTTCCTTTCGTGGCTTGCGAAAACCTCAGCAGCAGCAGCAAAATCCGCTCTATAAGTCATATAGAGGAAGAACCAGAGGTCGCCAACGTGGTTCTGCCCGCAATCTCTCCTCCTCCTCTTCTACCTCCCCTGCTCCCCCTGGTAACGCAGTAAAGCAGCCCTAGATCCCCCATCCTGGATCATGTGGGTCCTGTAGGGGGTCGGTTGTCGCACTTTCTACAGGGTTGGAAATTGGTCACGTCAGACCTTTGGGTTTTAAACCTTGTAGAGAATGGGTACGCCCTTCCCTTTCGGGAATTTCCTCCTCCTTACCCTCCTTGCCAAGGTTTTTGTTCGGAGGACCATTTGCTTCTTCTACAGAAGGAGGTCCTTGCTTTACTACAAAAAGGTGCGATAGAGGTGGTCCCTGAGCAGGAAAGGGGTCAGGGATGCTACTCCCGGTATTTCCTGATCCCCAAGAAGGATGGCAGGTTGCGTCCGATTCTGGACCTCAGGGTCTTGAATTTTTACCTGAAGCAGGAGAAATTCAAGATGCTAACCCTTGCTCAGGTTCTTCTGGCGCTGCAGCAGGAAGACTGGATGGTGTCGATCGATTTTACAGGATGCGTATTTTCACATCCCCATCCTGAAGTCGCACAGGAAGTATCTCCGTTTCACGGTAGGGTCGCAGCACTACCAGTTTGCGGTCCTCCCGTTTGGTCTTACTACTGCACCTAGAGTCTTCACAAAGGTGATGGCAGTTGTGGCAGCTCATCTCAGGAGGTCAGGGATTCCAGTTTTCCCCTATCTGGACGACTGGCTGCTCAAAGCAGAGTCGCCAGAGATGGTGCTTCATCATCTGCGAGTAACAGCTCAGCTGTTGTTCAACTTGGGTTTTTCAATAAATGTGCCCAAATCTCACCTGGTGCCCTCTCAGCGCAACCTGTTCATAGGGGCGGTACTGGATACTACTGTGTCGAGCTTTTCCTCCTCCACAAAGAGTTCTCGACATTCAGGAGATAATGCCTTTGTTTCACAGTGGAGCGGTTGTTCCGGTCCTGAAGGTCCTTCGCCTGCTAGGTCTGTTCGCTTCCTGCATATTGTTGGTCAGTCATGCACGCTGGCACATGAGGGCACTCCAGTGGTGCCTCCGCAGGCAGTGATTTCAACACAACGGAGATCTCAGGGATTCAGTCAGAATCTCCAGAGACGCTGCAGCGGATCTGACTTGGTGGAGTGTGCAAGGCAACCTGTCTCAAGGCAAGCCCTTTCAACCTCCTCCACCGGTGGCCACAGTGATCACGGATGCCTCCACTCTAGGGTGGGGTGCTCACCTGGGGGATCTGGAGGTCAAAGGTCTTTGGTCTCCAGAGGAAAGGTTGCTTCACATCAACCTTCTGGAATTGCGGGCGATTCGTTTGGCACTAAAGGCTTTCCTTCCTTCCCTTCGTGGTCAGTCGGTTCAGGTCCCGACGGACAACACTACCGCGATGTGGTATATCAACAAACGGAGGTGTAGGGTCGTATCGTCTGTCGAGAAGCTCTGCGGCTCTGGTCCTGGGCTCAGGGCCTTCAGATTTGTGTGTTTGCAAATCATCTAGCCGGTGTGCTGAATGTTCGTGCGGACAGTCTCAGTCTGCATTATTCGGCCGATCACGAGTGGCGGCTTCATCCGGAGGTGGTCCATCACATCTTCCAGATGTGGGGGTCCCCTCGGTTGGACCTATTTGCCACTCACGAGAACGCGCACTGCATGTTGTTCTGCAGTCTCCAGTATCCGATGCAGGCAGCGTTGGGGGACGCGTTTCAGATGAATTGGAGTTCACAGCTCCTTTACGCGTTTCCTCCCATACCCTTGATTCCTCGGGTTCTGAGGAAAATTCGCCAAGACCGGGCCCAAGTAATATTGATCGCTCCGGATTGGCCAAGAAGGGTGTGGTACACAGATCTACTTCACCTCTCATCGCACCCTCCGCTCCGTCTCCCTCTCAGTGCAGACCTCCTCTCGCAGTCGCAGGGGCAGGTTCTACACCCCCACCTCCAGAGCCTGCACCTTCATGCCTGGAGATTGAACGGGGCAACCTGAGTTCCTTCTCTCTCCCGCCGGATATGGTGGATGTTATTTTATCGTCCAGGCGACACTCCACTAAGTCTATTTACTCCTATAGATGGTCTAGGTTTGTTAAATGGTGTGGAGAGAGATCCATTGATCCTTTAAAGGCCCACTTGTCAGATGTTCTTCAGTTTGCACTTTTTCTGGCTCAGCAGGGTTGTGCTGTGACCACTGTTAAGGGCTATTTGTCGGCTTTATCGGCATTTCTATGTTTGCTGGATTAGCCGTCTTTATTTAAGTCTCCCATTGTTTTGAGATTTATTAAGGGCCTTACCAATAGGTTCCCGCCTACTCCCTTTGTTATGCCTCAATGGGATTTAAATCTTGTTTTGACTTTCTTGATGGGTTCCACGTTTGAACCCTTACATAGTTGTCCTTTGAGACTTCTGTCTTTTAAAACGGTCTTTCTTGTGGCTATTACCTCAGCAAGGAGGGTGAGCGAGCTTCAGGCTCTTAGTTAAAAACCTCAATTTTTGACCATACATGCTGAAAGGATGGTCCTCAGGACCAGGGCTGCTTTTCTGCCTAAGCTGGTTACTCCCTTCCATCTAGGGCAGTCCATTACTCTTCCTGTGTTCTATCGTCCCCCTCACCCTTCCGAGGAGGAGGAGGAGAGACTTCACCGCCTGGATCCTAAAAGAGTGGTGAGCTTTTATTTGGACAGGACTAAAGACTTGCAGTTGGACGATCAGCTCTTTGTGGGCTACGTTGGACGCATGAAGGGCAAAGCTGTGCACAAGCGCACTCTATCCAGATGGATCATCTTGTGCATCAAGATCTGCTACGCCCTTGCTGGTAAGGAACCGCCTGAAGGTATTGGGGCTCATTCTACTAGAGCCAAGTCATCAACTTCTGCTCTGGCTAGAGGTGTTCCTGTAGTGGACATTTGTAAGGCAGCGACGTGGGCCTCCCTCCATACTTTCGCAAATCATTATTACTTGGACTCTGAAATGAGGAGGGAGGGCCACTTTACGCGCTCTGTCCTTCAGGACTTTTTGGTATAGAAGGGTGGACACCCTCCTCCGGGAGTGGGACTGCTGTGGGAATCTATTCATAAGGTGAGGAATCCACAGTCGGATGTATCCATCAGAAGAACAAGTTACTTACCTTCGGTAACTCTTTTTCTGGTGGATACAGTATCTGTCTGTGGATTCCTCACTGACCCACCCTCCTCCCCGATGTCCACCCTTGTATACCCTAAAGGTTATTTTGTTTGACATGTGTTTTACATTGTATCTTCTATCTATCTGGTACATTTATAGGAAATGCTTATTCTTTGGCTTTCCTTGTGATTTTACACTGTGTATTTGTTTGAATATTGTGTACTGTGTATACTTGGAATCTGTTGTCGGTTCACCTGTTCGCCTCGGAGGCACGGAAAAAATGGGTGGAACTGGCGTCATCCCGCCGACGAGGCTCTTATGGCTCCAGTGAAGTCATGCGGAGTCGCGGTATTGTGACGACCTCGTCGGCGTGGAGAGCTAGGAAAAAGTTTCAGCGGAATGCTGGCGCAGGGGATATTCAAAAGGTGAGGAATCCACAGGCAGATACTGTATCCACCAGAAAAAGCATTACCGAAGGTAAGTAACTTGTTCGACTAGCAGCAACCCACAACAGTGGTTTCCAATAAGAGACATAGGAAAGTTATAGGCTGCAGCGCGGCATGGTTGCTCCTTACAGTTTTCCACAATGCTTTGCTGAACACCCTTTAGTAGCCCTGTAGGAAACTGGCTCTGTATATACTATACTAAAGTAAGATATAGTGTGCACAGAGTCGAGGGAGTCCCCAGAGGTATAGCGGAGGCTAAATTAGACAAGTACTAAAAGCTCTCTTTGTTGTAGTGTGGGCGAGCAGTTAGGCTTATCCAGAGGGTGTCTTAAGCATTTATTGTATTCACTCAATCAAGGCTGGTGGCACACACTCCGAGACACAATCCAGACCAAATAAGTAAGGATAAAAAGGTATACTTGTATTTTATTTTGTAGAACCAAGCTGGACTTGGTACAGGCAAGTAAGAAATACTTTCAAATGAAAGGCTGTACACAGAAATGCAATTGTGGAATGTATTGGAATCAATTGCAGGTTTGTATTACTTTTAAAACAGTTCAAAGAACAGTAAGATTACTTGTGATTACTCTTGGATTACTTTTCAGTTACTTTAAGTGCTTGAGGTGACATGCCTAGATATCATACATTGGAGGTTGTCACTTACAGGTAAGTATGACAATTCTTAAGTTAAAGCATAGTTACTTTCTTTTCATACAAAACTGTAGGTCAACACAGACATTTTTCAGGAACAAAACTCGTAACATTGGTTCCTAAGGTAAAAGAGTGTTAATGGTTTACAGGTAAGTAAATGACTTACGAGTATGGCTTTTGGAAGTTAGGATGAAGCTTTCCCACGGTCTAGTTAGGCACTCAAATTGCAACACCCACGGCACTGGGGCAGCTGAGTGCAGAGGCCCAATGTTAGCCAATGGGGCTAAGGGGGCCTTTGCTCAGTGACTGATTTCGAGGAGGCCACTCGATTGTGGGAGTAAAGCTCCTGGGGTAAGGATCAGCACTGCAGGGGCCAACAATCGGCAAAGGAGCTGCACCACCAGCTGCACAGGGGCTTCCGGATGCAGAGTGCCATGGAGACGTCGGGGACCCTGTGGATTTCAATGGAGATCTCTGGTTTAGAAAAAATGATGCAGACTCGGTCAGGGCGGCTTTCTGAAGGCGATCACCAGCTGGAGAGGTAAGTTGGGTTTTTGGGGGATTCCTAAACACGGTTGGGCCACCCAAGGCTATGTTAGAAGTCCTTTTTCTTGAGCAAGTCCAGTGCTCACGGGAGACAGTCTCTTTAAGTTGAGTGCAGGGCAGCTCCTCCAGGCTCTGGGGGGGGGGAGGGCTGTTGGCTGCTGGACACGCTTGGGTTTCCGCTCTAGTCAGGTCGGAGTCGGGACAGGCTGGTAGGGCTAGGGCCAAAGCAGTTGATGTCCTCTTCTTCCTGGCTCAGCACGACTCTTCGGTCCTTCCTTCCTTCCTCGAATCTGAGGCGGCAAGGTTCAGGGTTGCCCCTAAATTCTACATTTAGGGGCGTTACATGGGGTCTGCAGCTTGGAACCAATGGGTCCCTTCCTAGGGGTGAGTACACCCCCTATAATGCCACCCTCCAGTGGGAGGAGGGCATGAGCCTCTTCCTAATTGACTGGGGCCACTCATCTCCAAGATGGAGGGGACTGAGATGTGTGCTTCACCTTACCTCCCCCTCCTGAGGGGTGGGGTTGGCAAATGTCGGCACACCTCTCCTAACTGTTTTCCCGCTGATTCTCCCGCCCAAAGTGGGGGTCAGAATCGGTGGGAGCCAGTTGCTGGGGGCAGCAAAAGGCAGGTACAGCTTACAAAGGTGGCAGGCCTTTGAAGCTTCCCCTTTGTGGACCCAGCCCATCCTGGCAGAGGAGACATGACACCTCTACCCAGGAAGGGCTTTGTTTCTGGACCCAGAGAGCGGAGGCTCTCTACCCAGGGGTCCAGAAACCTGTCTGGTGGTGGCAAATGGCCAGCCATTCAGTAACCACACCAGGGCTGGTCATTTTTCAGTGGTCATCCGTAAGATGCCCTTTGAGTGCCTTTTACCTTAAATCCCACACTAACATCAGTGGGGTTTAATGGGCTGAGAAGTTTGCTACCAAACCTCCCAGTTTTCAGTAAAGCCATTATGAAGCTATGGAGTTCGTAATGACCAACTCTCAGACCATATACTCTTTATGCTTTTAGTGCACTTACAATGTTGAAGAATGGACTTAGACACTGTAGGGGTACAGTGCTCATGCAACTGAACCCTCACCTGTGGTCTAGTGCACCCTGCTAGGCCACAGGCAGTAGATTTCAGGCATGGCACACAGGGATTTGTGCCATGCCGACGCTATACTTTTCTCTGCACCAAAACACACAGCCAGTGTGTTTGTTAAGGTGCAGGGTCTCCAAGTGTGGCACAATATGTGCTGCAGTCCACAGAGGCCTTACCTGGTCACAGTGCCCTTCACACCCATGGTACCTTTTACAGGGGCCTTAACTTTGGCCAGAGAGGTGACAATTGGGGGTACAAAGATACAGCTTTGGGAAAGAACACAGGCCCTGGGAACCGATTTGACAGGGACCCAGGGCACACCCAAGTCAAAGTGCATCATGTGTCAGGCAATAATTGGGGAGTAACCATGCAAAAAAGGGGCACTTTTCTACACCCTCCCCCGCCTAAGGAAAGAGGATGAGACTAACCTTTCCCAAGAGAGTCTTCATTATCTAAGTGGGAAAATCTGGAAACGCCATCTGCATTGGCATTGGCAGTCCCAGGTATATGTTTCACTGTGAAGTCCATTCCCTGTAGGGAGATGGACCACCTCAAAAAGTTTGGATTTTCTCCTTTGCTCTGCATTAGCCATCTGAGTGGTCTGCGGTCAGTTTGAACTAGGAAGTGAGTACCAAACAGGTATGGTCTCAGCTTCTACAGGGACCAAACCACAGCAAAGGACTCCCTCTCAATTTCACTCCAATGCTGCTCCCTGGGGAGTAGCCTTCTGCTTCTGAAAGCAACAGGTTAGTCTTGTCCATCATCATTGGTCTAGTATGGTACCGCTCCTATCCCTAGCACAGAAGGCATCAGTCTTCACAATGAACTTCTTGGAGTAATCTAGAGCCTTGAGAATAAGTGCTGAGCACATTGCCTATTTTAGGCTGTCAAAAGCCTTTTGGCAGCTAACTGTCCAGTTCCCTTTCTTGGGCATCTTGTTGGAGGTGAGCTCTGTGAGGTGTCACAATGGAACCATATCCCTTCACAAAACTCCTTTAATACCCAGTCAAGCCAAGGAATGCCCTAACTTGGATCTGGGTGGTTTGAGCTTCCCAATCCCAAATTGTCTGGATTTTGGGCTGTAGTGGTTGCACTTGGCCTCCACCCAATAATTGGCCCAAGTATACATCAGTTCCCTGCCCTATCTGGCACTTGGATGCCTTGATAGTTAGGCCTGCAGTTTGCAGGGCCTGTAAAACCTTCCCCAGATGGACCAGGTGATCAAACCAGGAGGGTTAAACACAGCAATATCAAGATAAGCTGCACTAAAGCCTTCCAATCCAGCAAGGACTTGATTCACCAACCTTTGGAAGGTGGCAGGGGCATTCTTTAGACCAAAGTTCATCACAGTGAACTGGAAGTGCCCATCAGGTGTGTAGAATGCTGTCTTTTGCTCCAGCAGCCATGCCAATCTGCCAGTACTCTGCAGTTAAGTCAAAGGTACTTGGGTATTTGGTAGCCCCTAACGTATCTATCAACTCATCAGCTCTGGGGATGAGGTGTGCATCTGTCTTGGTAACAGCATTGAGGCCTCTGTAGTCCACACAACCTCATTTCTCTCTTTCCAACCTGTGGATGAGGTTTGGGGACTAGGACCAATGGGCTGGCCCAGGGACTCTAAGAATTCTCAATGACACCCCCCCCGCCAACCCCTTGATGCTTTCCTTATCTTGGTCAGACTGGCGATAGATTTTGGTTTTGACATGCAAGCTGTCTCCAGTGTCCACATCATGGGTACACCAGGTAGTCTGACCAGGGGTTAATGAAAAGAGCTGTGTATACTGTTGCAGAACCTGTCTGCAATCTGCCTGCTGTTGGGCAGAGATGGTGTCTGAATAGACAACTCAATCTACTGACCCATCTTCGGGGCTGATCCTCATCAGTAACCATCAACATGGCCACATCAGCCCTGTCACAATAGAGTTTCTGGCGGCTCGCATGTATCACCCTTTTGGGTGACCTGCTAGTGCCCAGGTCTACCAAGTAGGTGACCTCACTCTTCTTTTCAAGGATAGGGTAAGGGCAGCTCCATTTGTCCTGGAGGGCCCTTGGTGCCACAGGCTCCAAAACCCACACCTGCTGTCCTGTTTGGAACTCCACCAGTGCAGCTTTCTGGTCATAGCATCGCTTCTTGAGCTCCTGGCTGGCCTCAAGGTGTTTGGATGCTTTCATTATGTACTCTGCCATCCTGGAACAAAGGCCTAGTACATAGTCGACGACATGTTACTTTGGTACATGATGGGGGTTCTCCCAACCTTCCCTCACAAGAGAGAGTGGTCCACTTACAGGGTGGCCAAACAGAAGTTCGAAGGGTAAAACCCTACTCCCTTCTGAGGCACCTCTCTGTAGGCCAAGAGCAGGCAGGCTAACAGAACATCCCAACTCCTTTTGAGTTTTTAACGGAATTCCATTATCATGCCTTTCAATGTCTTGTTGAATCTTTCAACAAAGCCATTGATCTGTGGGTGATCAGGTGTTATGAACTTATAGATCACTCCACACTCATCCCACATGTGTTTTAAGTGTGCAGACATGAAGTTGGAACCTTGGTCTGATACTACCTCCTTAGGAAACCCTACCCTGGTGAAGACACCAATGAGGGCCTTGGCTACTACAGGGGCTGTAGCAGACCCAAGAGGAATGGCTTCAGGATACCTGGTGGCAGATCCACTACTACCAGTATGAATTTGTTTCCTGAGGCGGTGGGAGGTTCAAGTGGACCCACTATATCCACACCTACCCTCTCAAAGGGAACCCCAACCACTGGTAGTGGAATTAAGGCAGCCTTTGGGTGTCCTCCGGTCTTGCCACTGGCTTGACTGATGACACAAGAGCTTACCAACTCCTTCACTTTTTGGAACATTTGTGGCCAATAGAAGTGGGCAACTTGATGTCCAGCTAGGTGGATGTCATGGGTTAATGCGAGTAGAAACTCTCTATACAACTGAGGCACTATCACACTCCTACTGACACTAGGTTTGGGGTCTCTGGCCTCAGTGTACAGGAGCCCTTCCTCCCAATAGACCTCCGCTGACATCTATCTGCTCCTGTGCAGCAGCTTCCTGCCTCAGGCCTTCAAGAGTCGGGCAGACCTGCTGCCCAAGGCGCAGCTGTTCCCTAGAGTTTCCCCCTGGTCCAAGAGCTCTACCTCGTAAGGTTCAAGCTCCATGGGCTCAGTTCCCTCTGGGGCTGACAAGTCCTCTCCCAGAGTAGAGGGGTTCTATCCTTGTGCTTTGTGGAAGCTGTCACCAGTCTTCCTACCTTTCCTCTTTGGAGGTTGGGCCATAATTTCAGGCTCCAATCCTCCTTGTTTACCCTGTGCTAGGCACTGTGCTCTTGTTTTACACACACTATTGCAGGGATTTGCAGCATGGCTGCATGTGTCCTTCTTTCTACCTCAGCCCATGCTGAGGTCTCCAGATCATTTCCAAGCAGACAGGCGGCTGAGAGTTGAGACCACTACCTGTTTCAGGCCTGTAACCCCCCGCCCAGTCTAATGTCACCTTAGCCATGGCATGGTTAGTGGTGACACTGTCATCATTGGTAACTGGATAAGTCTTTCCAGTCGGGTATTACTCTGGGGACACTAGTGTCTCTCGCCAATGGCCGACACTGCACCTGTATTCCTCACGGCTTCTATCTTAGTCCCATTCACTAAGGGATACTGCAGTTGTTTCTTTAAATTGGTGGGCCAGACGGCCAAAGTGGCTAACCCTCCCTCCCCTTCAGAGACTAAAACAGCCTCGGTGTGAACCCTGGTTTGCTCTGGGCACACTATTGATCCCACCTGGAGATTTAACTATAGAAAAGTAAGAGGGTTCCTGGTATGGATATAGGCAGGGGCCCGGGAAAACACAACAGTCAAGAGAACCACCCACAGAGAAGGGGGGAGAGTGCCACCTGCCTAAGTTGTAATGGAGCGGAAAAAATCTCGCAAGTAGCAAAAGAATCTGTCATAAGCTTGGATAGAGATTCCTGAAACATATAACTCATGAGTCTACATGAACTTTTTCATTTTATTTGATGTTCATTGACTGTTCATATCAAAACTTGTAATCTGGATAGCTTGTGCAAATTATTTACATAGTGATATGTACATTTCATTTGAAATGTACATATTTTTTTTCTCCTCTTTTTTCTTTTTCTGCCTCCCCCTCACCCTTCATTCAGAAACAAACACACCTCAAACTATCTCACTCATACCTCAGATATACTCATACAACTTATAAACTAAAAAACAGGGTAAACCAACTTCGTGTGCATAGAAACTGGAATTGTGGCAAAGCGTCAGATCTTACACTTATAAATCAGTAGTTGAAAGAATGTTTTTCAATGTTGCATAATCGGGTTTCCCTAGATCTGTTTTTTGAGAAGTATTCTTCAGGTGTCTCAAATACAGAATTCTTTTTTGCATGTGGAGTATATCAAACAATTGTTTTTATCATGGTAGAGTTCTTAGATGGATCCTTTGAACATTGGGACGAGGGTCCCCTTGTATGTACAACAACTGTGATGCTCAAATATTCCTGTAAAAGGTGCCATCCGGAGATTTGCCATTCCAGTAGGTACTGGTGGGCACTGTTCCCTGTAAGGTGCGAGCGCACCTCTGTCCCCTCGAACGCAGTGCAGTGCCGTGTGAGAAGCGGGCGCACGCAGCATATCCCGGGAGAGCGTTTGCGCCGCCGGTTTTAAAACGCTCCTTTTCTAAATAGAGCGCGGCTGTGGGGCTGATTGTGGACCTTTTGAAAGTAATTATGTTAAATACAGCCCATGACGGGCGCTGTGATTAACATAAATACTTTCTCAAAGGCCCACAAACCGTCCCCCAGCCACACTCTATTTAGAAACGAAATGCAGCAAGTGTACAAACACGAGGTATGCTTTCAGAGTCCTCTGAAAGCACACATTTGTGCTTTTAAACTTTATGCATTTCTTTTCTAAATAGAGCACTGCTGCGGGCCGATTGTTTGCCTTTTGAAAGTATTCGTTAAGAGCAGCCCATGATGGGCGCTGTGATTAACATAAATACTTTCTCAAAGGCCCACAATCCGCCCCGCAGCTACACTGTAAAAAATAAAAATGCTTCAAGTTTAAAAGCACAACATGTGCTTTCAGATGATCCTGAAAGCACACGTTGTGCTTGTAGACTTGCTGCATTTCTTTTCCTAATGCAGCGCAGATGCAGGCTGATTGTGGGCATTTTGACTTTCTGTTGCTAATCCTAGTTTTCCATTCAGCAGCAATAAGCTTGCCTGGATTGCACTCCCTCTGGCCCCGGTTGTACATTTGGGATTACTGGCTTGATTAATGTTATGTACAACAAGGAATGACTGAAAGGCTTCATGACTTGAGCCCACAAATATAGTTTGCCTATCTACAGATGATTTACTATGTGTGTGTTTTTATTTGAAGAGAATGATGCTCGGACACCACACATTTCTTGGATTGACGGGCAGGGCCGGACAATAAGGTTCCAAAGTCAATTTATGTAATCAGGGCTTAGCACACCAGGGGGGGCGTGGCTAGCCAGCCATCATGGCGGACGCAAATCCCTAGTGCTCCGACCGACATACCCTTGTAATCCGATAAATTTATCCTTTAACAGTGCCATCCATGCTGGATACACGCGGCGCTGGAGAGGTGATAAGTCACTGAACCCAGAAAGCCCTGACAAGCGCCATTTAGATCCATAGAACCGCAGCTGCAGCCGAAGTGAGGACCGCTGCCTGCACACAACGTGGCGTGGAGACAGCGTGCGGCGGGAGGCGGCCGTCCGAGCCGGAGCTGCGGCCTCTGACTGCGGCAGCGACTCACCGAAGCGGAGGAACGCCCATCTTCCTGCCGGGCCCCGTGGACGCAGGTTGCCATCGCGGCGACAGGGGTGATGGTGTGAGCCCGATCCGAAGCGGCGCACACTGCAGTCGGCAGCGGTGACGGGGCATGCCGAGGGCAGTCGGTCCCCCTGACAGCGGGCGCGGCGGACCCCCGCCATACTCCCGTCGGAGACAGAAGTAAGTGGCCGCCACGAGACGGTCTACGGCCCCCGCAGAGCAGCCCTGAGCCACCGTGGGGGGCCGCGGTAGCTGACAGCGGCGGACCAGACAGCAGCGCACCAGACAGCAGCGCTAGGAGCGCCCTATCCCTTGGGACTCAAAACAGGGCGCGTATCGCGGGGGCGCCTGCGAAGCCCGCGTTGCCGCAGCGGTCCGGAGCAGCGGAGTAGGCCTTGAATCACCTGCAAGCAGGACTTTGTCCTAAGGAGTAGCGGCTGAGGCGGGAGGCGGCCGCCCGCGCCGGAGCTACGGCCTCTGACTGTGGCAGCGACTCACTGGAGCGGAGGAACGCCCATCTTCCTATCGGGCCCCGTGGACGCAAGTTGCCATCGCACCGGCAGGGGGGAGAGTGTGAGCCCGGGACGGCGCACACCACAGTAGGCAGAGGTGACCGGACACGCCGAGGGCAGCCGGTTCCCCTGACAGTGGGCGTGGCGGATCCCCGCCATACTCGAGACGGAAGCAAGTAGCCGCTGCGAGACAGACTACAATCCCTGCAGAGCCGCCCAGAGCCACCGTGAGGGGCTGCGGTGGCCAGCGGCGGACCGGAGAGCAGCGCTGGGAGCGCTCTGCCCCTTGGGACCCTGAACAAGCAGGCCAGAGGGAGGCGCTGGACAGATCCAACAAGCGCCATTTTGGCGGCCACAGCGGCTGCTGCGGCGGAGGTGAGGTGAGCGACCAACATATAGGGCGGACACGCGGAGGCAACACAGTGCGGGGGGTGGCCGCCTGCGCTGGGGCTGCGGCTCTTGACTGGTGAAGCGGCCCACCGGAGCAGAGAGGCGGGTGATTCCCCTGCTGAGACTAAGGCGACTGAGGCAGTGGGGGTGTACAAGTACACTGCACTCGAGGAGGCACTCACCGGAAACGTCTGCTGTGGTGGATGCCCCCCAAGGCGGAGGAGGCGGGTGGCCGTTAGACAGCAGGCCGCGATTCCCCCGAGGCGGCCTTGGATCACCGAAGGAGCCCGAGGCAACCGGTGGTGGTAGGCCAAGGAGCGGCACGAGAGAGATCCTACTCCTGAGGCGCCTGATGGGCGGTATAGTGCAAAGATGACTGCAACGGCCAAATAAAGACCTGGTTAGCGCACAAATGGGGCGACATCCGACGAAGCAGCGGCTGCAGCGGCAAGAGCGGACACAGCAGCGCCGACCCCCAGAGACAGTGGAACCGGGTGGACTCCGCCAAGCTTGCCCCCTGCGAAGCTGCTGAGGCCCGTAGAGGTAAAGACTCGAGCACCCTGACGCTGAGGAGAGACTTTAACAAAGAGGGAGGCACCTCACCACTGAGGGACACTCGCACCTGCCACCCCGCTGGGAGCCTAGATAATCCCCACTGCTGGAGATTCACAGACGCAGGGTCTACCTGCCACAGGACTCGCTCTCAAACGAGACGCCACACAAAGTGAAACCGCCTCCAACGCACAGAACCGGACGCGCAGCTCAAGTGCCTCACGACTGCGAGTGAGTCGGGCGTCCTCCAGTTTTCGCTTAGTGGCCTGCCATCAGTCGAGACCAACCTCACTAAGGGCTGACTGTGCATGCCAACGGTGCAGCAACTTGTGATGGGCCGTATGCGTGCCAAGATACAGCAGGGGCCGCTACGTACGGGAAGTTTGGACCCCTCACGCATGAGGCGACGGGGAGATGGAACCACCGACCGCGACCCTGGCGGCTAAAATGGATTCGGTGCTTGCAGCAGTGGAGAAGATCGGTACCACACTAGAACAAACCAGAACCTCTCTGGAAACACGGATCGATAGTCACCTCGGACTTCACACTCCTGCATGCAGACCACCGTAAATTGGCTGAGAAAGTCACCATCCACAGCCAGACACTCAAGGAACTTCAGCCTGTCACCCAAAGCCACACTGCTGCACTGCAAGACATGATGGATCGCATGCACGCACTAGAAGATAAAGTAGAAGGCGAGGAGGGGCGCTCCCGCCGCAACAACATTCGCGCAGTGGGCCTTCCAGAGGGAGAAGAAGGGAAGAATACGGAGCAATATGTTGAGCGCTGGCTACGAAGCCTGCTGCCCCAGGGAACACTGTCGCCGCAATTTGCAGTGGAGAGGGCACACCGTGTGCCGGCGCAGAAGCCCCAACCGGGAGCCAGGCCACGCCCGTTCCTCTTTAAACTTCTCAACTATAGAGCCAGAGATGCAGTGCTGCGCGAAACCCGAAAACTAGAAGGCCTCAAAGTGAGCGGCAGTCAGGTTGTTATTACCAGATTATACTGCACTCATGCAGCGACGCAGAAGCAACTACACGGCAGTGAAGCGCCAACTCAGAGAACTGGAACTGCCCTACTCCCTGCTATTCCCCGCCAGGCTGAGGGTGGTGACGAAAGGGGGTACCTGCTTCTTTGATTCCCCCGCGGAGGCGTGGGACTGGCTGGAGGAGTCAGGACTGTGGACAGGAACGCGCACCCCCGGCCCTGATGTTGACAACTCAGCAGGCAGGAGAACTCGCCGGCGGGGACGACGCGGGGCACTGCGAAATGCAAAACCAGGGACAGCAGCACCGAGTCCAGAGAAAATCAGAATGGAGCGACAGGATGTCCTGGAGGCGGTTGCAACTCTCGGAACCACGCATAGCAGAGAGCGCATGGAAGCCTGCATGCGCGACTCAGCAGTGGCTAGTGGCTCATCTCCGTCAACAGAAGAATCTGAAGACACGTGTCTACCAGTGGTAACCCCACAGACTGCTGATGGCATCATATGATAGAACACTGCCGCACTGAACTCTGTCACAGGCAGCTCACGCAAGTAGAGCTTCGTTTGTTAGTTTAAGTATTTTAGGGCGCGCTAGAGATAAGGGGAGGCACTGATAGGTTAACAACCACTCACGGTGCGTCGCGCGACAGCTAGGAGACCACTAGGCTCAGGTCTGACCATACCGCGCATATCACTGCAGGGACTAGGCGCATGGCAGCACTCAACCATGTCTCACGCTGGTTCCGCACACTGACCTAGACGATTAACTGGATGGCACATCTCCTACACATGAAAAAGTGGAAGATAGTCACGGCAGAGTACCGTTCGTGCGCGCGACCTCACCAGGCAACACACTGGACTAGTTTATAATTATAATTTGTTACAGACGTTTGGACGGACATCTCCGCCGAGTTCGCCCCAGCTGTTATGACGTTCAAAGTTGACTTACTGTTTCCGTTGCAGCAGACCGGTACACCCCTGCCTAACCCTAACACACGCCCACCAGTACGAAATCTACTCCAGACGCCTCAGATGACTAAATACTCTAGCAATGACACGAGTTAACATAATAACATGGAATATACGCGGCATGCATACACCCATGCAGCGCTATTCCATATTCTCCTACCTCCAGAGACACTCGGTGGGTATCGCCCTATTACAAGAAACACACATGACACAGACGGAACTAGACAGACTACGCAGACGCTGGAGGGGGCAGGTATACGGTACAGTGTACTCCGCACGAGCGAGGGGCACGATCTGGGTAAGGGCGGGCACCCCGTTTATCTGCGAAGACGTGGTAACAGACCGCGAGGGCAGGTACACCTTAGTACGTGGGAAACTTAATGGTCAAACAATACTGCTAGGATCAATATACGCTCCAAATGTAGACCAGCCATCGTTCCTAGTGCAGATATCACAAGTTTGGACCCCCTACACTGGGCTCCCCTGGTTGCTGGGTGGGGATTTTAATTCGGTCCTTGACGTTCACACAGATAGATCGTTCCCCCCTCTTCACCAGACATCTGCTGTGTCAAATGCGTGAGCGCTCACAGACTGGCTCTCACATTGGGCATTATTGGATATGTGGCGTGTCCTTAACCCTAATGAGCATATCTACTCCTACTACTCTGCAGTGCATGATCTGCAGGTACGGCTTGATAGGGTGGTGGGCTCCCAATCCATGCTCTCACTAGTTGCGAAATCAGAATACCTAGGGCGGACGCATTCTGATCATAATCCTCTGTGGATCCAACTCAGCTGGGAAGCTGAACGTCCCCCCATACCCTCATGGCGTCTCCAAACGAATGCGCTAGAAGATCCTGAGTTTCGTTTGTCACTAGGGACGGCAATCCTCACATATTTTGACCTTAACGAGGGAACAGCAAGCAATGCACTAGTGGAATGGGACGCCTTCAAAATAGCGATCAGGGGACACTGTCTAGGGGCCACATGGAACATACGTAAGCAGCTATCAACCTCACTTACACAATTAGAATCCCAGCTGTTACAGTACGAACGTGAGGGAGAAGGGAGAGGCAAACACTCAGGATGCCGGCAGAGGCTCCGCGCCCAACATGCGGAGCTCCTGGAGCACCTGCGGTGCCACAACTACGCAGCTCATACAGCTCGTACACACGCTACGGCTGATAGAGCAGGACGGCTACTTGCCTGGCTGCTAAAACAGGAGAGCATTCACGCCCCGATTGGAGCCATACGCATATCGGAGGGGACCCTAGTGTACATACAACGAGAGATGCATAAGGCAATGACGGACCACTACGCCCAATTGTACCAATCTAGGGGACACTGCCCTGGTCATGACCTGGAGAGATTCTTGGAATTCGTCCAACTACCCACAGCCTCAGAGGCGCATCAGGAGGCGCTTAATAGCCCCCTCACTCTAGAGGAGATTGGGGAAGCGGTTGGGTCCATGGCGTCCGGAAAAACGCCTCGGCCTGATGGCCTGCCTGCCGAATATTATAAAGCCTACCGCGAGTCTCTAGTGCAACACCTCCACACACTATATACTACTGCACTGTAGGAGTGTACATTGCCCCCCTCGATGCGTGAAGCATACCTGGTGTCCCTGCCAAAGCCAGATAGAGACCCCACAGTCCTAGGTTCATATAGACCCTTAGCGTTACTCAACACGGACTATAAGATACTCGCTAAAGTACTAGCGGAAAGACTGGCGCTAGTAGTCCCCGAGTTGGTCCATGCCGACCAAAATGGATTTGTGCCTGCACGGAGCACGTCACTGAGCCTGCGGAGGTTCTTCAGGGTGGCGACAGATGCCGTACAGGAGTGGCCCGGAGCGGGATGTCTCATGTTAGACCTGGAAAAAGCATTTGACTGCTTAGAGTGGGGCTATCTGTCAGCAGTGTTGCTGCGATACGAACTTGGCCCGGGGTTCCTACAGATGGTCGACTTATTATACAAAAATCCCACGGTCCGGGTGCGGTTAGGGCCATACATCTCTGATGCCATACCGGTGTGCAGAGGTACTAGACAGGGGTGCCCCCTGTCTCCCCTCCTGTTTGCACTGGCGATAGAGCCCCTAGTGGCGGCGATACGTGCAACACTGGGAGATGGAATACCTTTGGGGGACGCGGTGCACCAAGTGTCGCTATATGCGGATGACCTACTGGTCTACGTGAAGGACATAGAAAACATACCGAATCAGCTAGCACATTTACTGCGGGACTTCGCCGCCATTTCGGGACTCCGAGTGAATGCTGGCAAATCCTGCATTTATGCGTTCAGTGAGGGAACTCACAATCCAGGATACACTCTGAATGGCACAAGGGTACAGTGGCGGGAGTGCACCTTCCACTACCTGGGGATACAGGTATATCGCCAACCGAAAGACCTGTTCGATGGAAACCTGGGGAGGGCCGTAACAGCAATAAAGTCGCAGGTGCGCTTCTGGAGCACACTTCCACTGACGGTCACTTGCAGGGTAGCGCTGGCTAAAATGGTGATCTTCCCCGGCTCCTGTATTACTTCGTTAATTTACCTCTCTATGTTCCTGCAGCCTTCTTCGCCACACTCACTAAACTGCTCAGAGACTTTATCTGGGGGGACGCCCGACATAGAATGGCACTAGCAAAACTATATTTACCCACTGACCAGGGAGGCCTTGCCGCGCCTTGTTTTGAACACTATTATCTGGCTGCCCAGCTGCAGTGGATAGCCCGCTGGCTCGCGGATAGGGGCCGTGAAGATACGGCGACTATGCTGCCACCGCACTCACTGGAGCAAATAGTCAGGATCTTTCACCCTGCTGCCAAAGTCACACCACCAGCGCCGCTTCTACTAGCGGTGGCATACAAATGCTATCGCAGGTGCCTATATCTTACTAGAGCTATTGTCCCTTATGCGCCCGCAATACCACTGGAAGGATCCCCTAGTGGGCATGGGGTACTCACACCTCTTTCGCTCACGGAATGGCGAGAAGCCGATATACAGACCCTGGGGGATCTGTATCGAGATGGTGCACTTATACCGTATGAGTCCTTGGTGACGGATGAGGGACTCCCACCGGGGCAATTCCTAACACACCGCTCACTAGTGGCGACGCTGACTGCCAGATGGGGGGACATAACCACGGAACCGAGTAAACACCTTACCGTACAGTACTTGCACATTATGGGACGTGGCAGACACCTAGTTCGCTGGTTTGCGGCGTCACTCCGAACCCATGTAGCGATAAATCTAGATCCACTCCGCCGCAAATGGGAACTGTACCTGGGGAGACAATTGGCAGATAAAGAATGGGAAAGGATACTTAAAAGTCCAGTGCGTATACCTAGAAATATGAGGTTCTGACAAATACAACAATTTATTGTCCATAGAGCATATCTTACGCCTGCGATGATCAACGGGTATTTTCACCGCACGGATGCGACATGTCCCAGATGTGCCGAACAAGGGGCTGAGTTGATACACATGTTGTGGAGTTGTCCCAGACTATGCACATATTGGCACACAATCAGCAGGCTGTTGCATATATGCACAGGCCGCGACCTACCCTTTGAATGGACTGTATACCTATTGCACCATTTTAGAAGGACCCCCGCCACAAAAGTAACATCCCGGTTCCTGGACCTGGGACTGGTGGCCGCTAAGCGCCTTCTAACTAAGCGGTGGAAGGCGCAGGACCCACCACACACGCGAGTGTGGCGCTGCTCGCTTTTAGCATGGGCCAAAGCGGAGGGAATCGCCATCCTCCGGGAAGAAACATTGGGACTACGGAAAGAACCCATAGCAACCCAATGGGAGGGACTACTCCGCGCATTACAACAAACGGAGGAGGAGGGCTCTGAGGGGCAATCTGGGATAGGGGATTGCGCGCAAGCAGTGGAAGGCGCACGCCCCGCTAACGAAATGCTGTGATATCCCAAGAACACATATTAATGAATAGATACTCAGAAGTAGTCGCTGCTAGTGCGTAGAGGCAACTACCAGGTGGATAGTAAACACTGGGGAGGTGGGAGTGGGGGGGAATTGGGGGGGATAAATACACATGTACCGGTCAACGCTGCTGTTGTTGTTGTTTTCTTTGTTCTCACTGATACCATCTGTTTAGAAGCCCACGGTGAATGAACTGAAAGGACTTTGAACAACGTCATGATGATTATATATTATTACTGAGCTATAACCTCTGCAATTTGTAATATGGATCGAACGCCAAGGCACTGTGCCCATGATGAACTGGATGTGCCTTGAAAGAACGCAGCCCACTTGGGAATGAGTTGGACTTCCGGTCCCAGAATGCTGTTGGAAACTCACCTGAGAGTAATTGAACTTTTTAAATAAAAGCGGGAAGAATACTGGAGGCCCCCTTGTGTTCATTTCGAGCGCACCTTTGAGAAAGGGCGTTGGCCCGAAACGCGTCAGGAGGGCTGAGGTGGGGCACAGTGCTGGACCTTCCCTGATCTTTACGGAACCTCTGAGAGTGCGTCCCACCTAGGGGCACTCCTTTTTCTCTCATATATATATATATATATATATATATATATATATATATATATATATATATATATATATATATATATATATATATATATATATATATATATATATATATATATATATATATATATATATATATATATATATATATATATATATATATATATATATATATCACCAGCACTCCACCCTTCCTCGATCACACAGGAACAGGAGCACTGACCACAAGTAGGTGCAGATTTAAGTTTTATTGATTTAAACGAGCACCAGCAGCATAACGCGTTTCGACTCCGAAGAGCCTTGATCACATGACGCGCTTCACGGTACATGATTGGCTTTTATACCTTTTTTTTTTTTTTTAACAATTTTTCTTTTTTCTTAAAGTGACAAGTGCCAATGATTGTGCAAGGTCAAACATATAAATAGATAGCTTTTAGTCTATTTGTAATTTACAATTATAATCAATATTTATACATCCAGGTTTAAATACCACTTCAATACATTTGAAAATAATTTCTGAAAAAATATTAAAACTATACAAAGTTCAAATCATCAGAAACCATAAAATTAGTAGTACTGAAAATATTGAAAAACAGCAACCCCGTGTATTGTTTGTATGGGGTGTTCTTCCTGTTTAAATACCGTTGTTAATACCCTTCTCAGCTAAACCCCTTGGCCGAAATGGTTTTTTGAAAGTGCTAGTGCAAAGTGCAGTGCTGTCGATATGGTAAATGACTTTTGTAGACCTTGCAACCGATGAACATCTGTGTTGGTGCAAATATTGATCGCGTGCAACATAGGCAAATTTAATTTAGTGTGTATAAAATCTAAAACCATTATAAAACCGTGTACAAAAGTGTATGTAAAAGCTTTAAAAAGTGGGGTTTGGGTGGTTTGATAAATCCATTTGGTTTAATAAAAGATTCTTAATGATGTAAGATACTTTGTAACTGTACCAACAGGGACCTATTGGGGATATTGTTAGAGGCAGTTGTAAAGTTCCTCTGTAATGTTAAGGCCCCTGGGGGACTTTGTGTCGAGGTCTAGAATGTATTGTGTTTCCAGACGTCAGAGGGCCTTTTCCCTGTCTCCCCCTCTTTTGTTGCGTGGAATCGCTTCAATTATAAAATATTTGAGATCTTTGGGGTCTGCGTTGTGTGCTTCACCAAAATGTCGCGCTACTGGATATGTAATGTCTTTTGATTTTGATGGCCCTGATGTGCTGGAGTATCCTTTTGTGCCCCTGTAGTATAGTGCTTCCTACATATCGTAGGGCACAGGGACACTCCAGCACGTAGACCACATGGTCAGATTTGCAGGTTAGGGCTTTACCTATGGGCCTTTCTCGGTCACTGAATGGAGTGTAATAGGAATTTTTATTAATTCCAAATTGACAGGCCTTGCATATTTTGCAACGGTGGAATCCCTTCCTTTTGGACAACCATGTACCTTTGGTTTAGTTGAATGGGTCATTGCGGACTAGTACGTCCTTCATTGAAGTTGCCCTTGAATATGTTATGGCAGCTCTTTTAGGAAGTAGGTGACCTATGATGGGGTCATCTAGGATTAGGGGCCAATTCTTTCTGATGGCCTTATCTTGCCTATTGTACCCTAGAATAAACCTAAAGATTGGAGTCTCCTTTGTCTGGATTATTTCTATCTCAGTGGTTTTATTAATGAGACTCTTGTAACTGCGTTGCTTTTCTTAATGGTAGTGTTGATGCATTTAATTTAATAGCCCCTTGCTAAAAATCTATTGGTGCTAGCCTGTTGGGCTATCTTCAGGTCTTCCTCACAGCTACATATTCGCTTGAGTCGCAGCATCTCCCCATAGGGGATGCTTTGTATCAAGTGCTGTGGGTGAAAACTTCCTGCGTGTAGTACCGAGTTGCCAGCAGTTGGCTTCCTGTGCAGCTTGGTCTCAAGTCGACCATTTTTAGGTCTCGCCTAGCGGTGCAGCGCATGCGCTGCTCGCTTTGCGAGGCATGCAGTATACACTGTAGGTGAGGGAAGCCCCGCCCACTCCCCCGCCCACTTTTTCATTGGCTTGTGGCTTTGGGCTTTCTAAATGCTGCCTTCTGATTGGTTTAGAGGCTGCTAGTCCCTCCTTATGATGGCCATGTCTCCTTCCATGGCTATTGGCCCCTTTACTGCATGTTTCCTGAGCACTACTTTGTTTCCGATCCACCCCTCCCGCTGTCCGTGCCTTCTGTCCCGCCCCCTCCACTTCCGTTGTTCGTGTCTTAATCACGCCCGCCCACCCGCACTCCCGTTTGCAATGTAATAGGTCTCGCTTAAATGCGAGTCCTCTTGCATTGCAATTGCTTGTTGATATAGACCTCGACATCTAGAAAATTTACAGATGTTGCGCTTATTGAGGCTGTGAAGTGTAGGTTGAGACTGTTGACATTAAGCTCACTAATAAATTGCTCTGCTTCACATTTAGTACCTTGCCAAATTATGAAAAGATCATCTATAAATCTTAGCCAGATTTTGATCTTGTTAGTGACTGTGGCGGTGTGTTTTTTCAAAAGTACCAGCTCCTCCCACCACCCCATGTGTAAGCAGGCATAGCTGGGGGAGAAGCTGGCCCCCATAGCTACACCTCGATGTTGTTGGTATAGAACATTCTGGAATAAAAATATATTATTGTTTAAACAGAACTCAACCATATTTAAAAGCATTTTGTTGTGCTGTGTGAATTCAGGAGTTCTTTTGGCTAGATAATGTTGGAGCGCCCTTAGTCCGTCATGGTGGTTGATGGACGTGTAGAGTGATGTCACATCCAAAGCAATGAGTAGAAAGTCACACTGCCAGTTTAAGTTCTGTATTTTGGATAAAAAGTCCCCTGTATCCCTGATATAGGATGGCAGCTGTTGCACATATTCCTGTAAATAAAAGTCTACATATTGAGAGGTCTTTTCAAGGAGACTATTGCGTGCAGAAATGATTGGCCTTCCTGGAGGTTTAAGCGCATTTTTGTGTATCTTGGGGATAAAGTACAAAATCTGAGTAACTGGAGTCTCATTTCGTAGATATTTGTACTCTTGGAGTTAAAAGCCCTGCATTTTTCCAAGCTACCAATTTCATGTTGTATTCATTGTATGTGGATTTTAAGGCCAGTTGGTCACTTCGGCGGTAGCAAATTCTGTCTGTCAGTTGGTTCATGGCTTCCTCTACATACTCCTCTTTTTTCCATAGAACTAGGTTACCGCCTTTGTCTGCATTGCGGATAACAATGTTCTTGTTAGATTTAAGTTTGTCCATCAACAGGTGGTATTGGAGTTCTTGTTTATTAGGTCTCGCGCCTAGCGTTGCGCGAGCACTGGGCAGCGCGAGACATTTAGTAGGTGAAAAACGGGGATTCAGCACTGACCTAGGAATCGCACACGCTCGTGCGAATGCGATTCCTTTTGTGCTCCCCCATTGGCCTTTTCGTGCGTCTTTGTATAAAAGACTGCACGCAATTGGCCAAAGGCGGGCGCATTGCTCCGCCCATGGCCTATTGGTGTCTATTACGCGCTTGGTGCGCGTAATAGACACCAATAGGCCATGTGGTTTCAATTATCGTGCCCAGACACGGGCGTGATAATTGAAATCACATGCTTTGCTGTGGCGCGCGCGCGCACCACTCGTGGGCGTGTTTTTTCGCTTTTACTGCCGCTTGTCTAGTTTTCGTTTCAAGGAGGCAGTTTCAGCCGCATGTGCTTTTTACACCGCTGCCTTGTTTCCAGATAGTATCTGAAATAAGTTTCGCAGCTGCTTTTAAAAGTGTTGAAGTATTGAAGTATTATGCATTGCACTATGTTCACTGTGTTCACACAGTATAAAAATGTCTGCCCCATCTTTAGGCCGCTCCTCGGACTTCTGTGAGGCAGAACTCCCGTGTTTTCTGCTGACTGTCTTTGGCGTGGATGTACGGAGGAATGTTTGATTACAGTGTAACAGGTTTGGTGGCGAACTCCAGATAAATGTACACCACGCACGCAAAATGTTCCTTTGGGCATTCAGTTCAGCTACTTGTAGCGGTGGAGGGCTCTGCTCTTCGATGTACTTCCTGACGGACTGCTAAGTTTGAAGTGCCTGTCGGGCACTGGTTGCTCTTTTGAAACTTTCTTAGATTTTTCACTGAGGAACAGTGCCCATGACAACAATGAGAATAGCGCTGATGATACCAATGGGACTAGTGCCAATGCCAACAATGAGAATAGCACTGATGATAACAATGGGACTAGTGCCCATGACAACAATGAGAATAGCACTGATGATAACAATGAGACTAGTGCCCATGACAACAATGAGAATAGCGCTGATGATACCAATGGGACTAGTGCCAATGCCAACAATGAGAATAGCACTGATGATACCAATGGGACTAGTGCCAATGCCAACAATGAGAATAGCACTGATGATAACAATGGGACTAGTGCCCATGACAACAATGAGAATAGCACTGATGATAACAATGGGACTAGGGCTCCTGACAACAATGAGAATAGCACTGATAACAATGAGACTAGTGCCGATGCCAACAATGAGAATAGCACTGATGATACCAATGGGACTAGTGCCCATGACAACAATGAGAATAGCGCTGATGATACCAATGGGACTAGTGCCGATGCCAACAATGAGAATAGCACTGATGATACCAATGGAACTAGTGCCGATGCCAACAATGAGAATAGCACTGATGATAACAATGGGACTAGTGCCGATGCCAACAATGAGAATAGCACTGATGATAACAATGGGACTAGTGCCGATGCCAATAATGAGAATAGCATTGATGATAACAATGGGACTAGTGCTGATGCCAACAATGAGAATAGCACTGAAACCATGGGACTAGTGCCCATGACAACAATGAGAATAACACTGATGATAACAATGGGACTAGTGCCGATGCCAACAATGAGAATAGCACTGATAACCATTGGACTAGTGCCCATGACAACAATGAGAATAGCTGATGATACCAATGGGACTAGTGCCGATGCCAACAATGAGAATAGCACTGATGATACCAATGGGATTAGTGCCGATGCCAACAATGAGAATAGCACGGATGATAACAATGGGACTAGTGCTGATGCCAACAATGAGAATAGCACTGATGATAACAATGGGACTAGTGCTGATGCCAACAATGAGAATAGCACTGATGATAACAATGGGACTAGTGCCCATGACAACAATGAGAATAGCACTGATAACCATGGGACTAGTGCCCATGACAACAATGAGAATAGCACTGATGATACCTATGGGACTAGTGCTCCTGACAACAATGAGAATAGCACTGATGATAACAATGGGACTAGTGCCGATGCCAACAATGAGAATAGCACTGATAACCATTGGACTAGTGCCGAAGCCAACAATGAGAATATCACTGATGATACCAATGGGACTAGTGCTGATGCCAACAATGAGAATAGCACTGATGATACCAATGGGACTAGTGCCCAAGACAACAATGAGAATAGCGCTGATGATACCAATGGAACTAGTGCCGATGCCAACAATGAGAATAGCACTGATGATACCAATGGGACTAGTGCCCATGACAACAATGAGAATAGCACTGATAACCATGGGACTAGTGCCCATGACAACAATGAGAATAGCGCTGATGATACCAATGGGACTAGTGCCCATGACAACAATGAGAATAGCACTGATGATACAAATGGGACTAGTGCCGATGCAAACAATGAGAATAGCACTGATGATAACAATGGAACTAGTGCCGATGCCAACAATGAGAATAGCACTGATAACAATGGGACTAGTGCCGATGCCAACAATGAGAATAGCACTGATGATACCAATGGGACTAGTGCCCATGACAACAATGAGAATAGCGCTGATGATACCAATGGGACTAGTGCCCATGACAACAATGAGAATAGCACTGATGATACCTATGGGACTAGTGCTCCTGACAACAATGAGAATAGCACTGATGATAACAATGGGACTAGTGCCGATGCCAACAATGAGAATAGCACTGATAACCATTGGACTAGTGCCGAAGCCAACAATGAGAATATCACTGATGATACCAATGGGACTAGTGCTGATGCCAACAATGAGAATAGCACTGATGATACCAATGGGACTAGTGCCCAAGACAACAATGAGAATAGCGCTGATGATACCAATGGAACTAGTGCCGATGCCAACAATGAGAATAGCACTGATGATACCAATGGGACTAGTGCCCATGACAACAATGAGAATAGCACTGATAACCATGGGACTAGTGCCCATGACAACAATGAGAATAGCGCTGATGATACCAATGGGACTAGTGCCCATGACAACAATGAGAATAGCACTGATGATACCAATGGGACTAGTGCCGATGCAAACAATGAGAATAGCACTGATGATAACAATGGAACTAGTGCCGATGCCAACAATGAGAATAGCACTGATAACAATGGGACTAGTGCCGATGCCAACAATGAGAATAGCACTGATGATACCAATGGGACTAGTGCCCATGACAACAATGAGAATAGCGCTGATGATACCAATGGGACTAGTGCCGATGCCAACAATGAGAATAGCACTGATGATACCAATGGGACTAGTGCCCATGACAACAATGAGAATAGCGCTGATGATACCAATGGGACTAGTGCCGATGCCAACAATGAGAATAGCACTGATGATACCAATGGGACTAGTGCCCATGACAACAATGAGAATAGCACTGATAACCATGGGACTAGTGCCCATGACAACAATGAGAATAGCGCTGATGATACCAATGGGACTAGTGCCCATGACAACAATGAGAATAGCACTGATGATACCAATGGGACTGGTGCCGATGCAAACAATGAGAATAGCACTGATAACAATGGAACTAGTGCCGATGCCAACAATGAGAATAGCACTGATGATAACAATGGGACTAGTGCTGATGCCAACAATGAGAATAGCACTGATGATAACAATGGGACTAGTGCCGATGCCAACAATGAGAATAGCACTGATAACAATGGGACTAGTGCCCAAGACAACAATGAGAATAGCACTGATAACCATGGGACTAGTGCCCATGACAACAATGAGAATAGCGCTGATGATACCAATGGGACTAGTGCTCCTGACAACAATGAGAATAGCACTGATGATCACAATGGGACTAGTGCCCATGACAACAATGAGAATAGCACTGATGATACCAATGGGACTAGTGCCGATGCAAACAATGAGAATAGCACTGATAACAATGGGACTAGTGCTGATGCCAACAATGAGAATAGCACTGATGATAACAATGGGACTAGTGCCGATGCCAACAATGAGAATAGCACTGATAACCATGGGACTAGTGCCCATGACAACAATGAGAATAGCGCTGATGATACCAATGGGACTAGTGCTCCTGACAACAATGAGAATAGCACTGATGATAACAATGGGACTAGTGCCCATGACAACAATGAGAATAGCACTGATAATCATGGGACTAGTGCCCATGACAACAATGAGAATAGCGCTGGTGATACCAATGGGACTAGTGCCGATGCCAACAATGATAATAGCACTGATGATACCAATGGGACTAGTGCCCATGCCAACAATGAGAATAGCACTGATCACCATGGGACTAGTGCCCATGACAACAATGAGAATAGAGCTGATGATACCAATGGGACTAGTGCCCATGACAACAATGAGAATAGCACTGATAACAATGGGACTAGTGCCGATGCCAACAATGAGAATAGCACTGATGATAACAATGGGACTAGTGCCCATGACAACAATGAGAATAGCGCTGATGATACTAATGGGACTAGTGCTCCTGACAACAATGAGAATAGCACTGATAACAATGGGACTAGTGCCGATGCCAACAATGAGAATAGCACTGATGATAATGGGACTAGTGCCGATGCCAAGAATGAGAATAACACTGATGATAGCACTGATAACCATGGGACTAGAGCCCATGACAACAATGAGAATTGCGCTGATGATACCAATGGGACTAGTGCACCTGACGACAATGAGAATAGCACTGATGATACCAATGGGACTAGTGCCCATGACAACAATGAGAATAGCGCTGATAACAATGAGACTAGTGCCGATGCCGACAATGAGAATAGCACTGATGATACCAATGGAACTAGTGCCGATGCCAACAATGAGAATAGCACTGATAACAATGAGACTAGTGCCGATGCCGACAATGAGAATAGCACTGATGATAACAATGGGACTAGTGCCGATGCCAACAATGAGAATAGCACTGATGATAACAATGGGACTAGTGCCGATGCAAACAATGAGAATAGCACTGATGATAACAATGGAACTAGTGCCGATGCCAACAATGAGAATAGCACTGATAACAATGGGACTAGTGCCGATGCCAACAATGAGAATAGCACTGATGATACCAATGGGACTAGTGCCCATGACAACAATGAGAATAGCGCTGATGATACCAATGGGACTAGTGCCGATGCCAACAATGAGAATAGCACTGATGATACCAATGGGACTAGTGCCCATGACAACAATGAGAATAGCGCTGATGATACCAATGGGACTAGTGCCGATGCCAACAATGAGAATAGCACTGATGATACCAATGGGACTAGTGCCCATGACAACAATGAGAATAGCACTGATAACCATGGGACTAGTGCCCATGACAACAATGAGAATAGCGCTGATGATACCAATGGGACTAGTGCCCATGACAACAATGAGAATAGCACTGATGATACCAATGGGACTAGTGCCGATGCAAACAATGAGAATAGCACTGATAACAATGGAACTAGTGCCGATGCCAACAATGAGAATAGCACTGATGATAACAATGGGACTAGTGCTGATGCCAACAATGAGAATAGCACTGATGATAACAATGGGACTAGTGCCGATGCCAACAATGAGAATAGCACTGATAACAATGGGACTAGTGCCCAAGACAACAATGAGAATAGCACTGATAACCATGGGACTAGTGCCCATGACAACAATGAGAATAGCGCTGATGATACCAATGGGACTAGTGCTCCTGACAACAATGAGAATAGCACTGATGATCACAATGGGACTAGTGCCCATGACAACAATGAGAATAGCACTGATGATACCAATGGGACTAGTGCCGATGCAAACAATGAGAATAGCACTGATGATAACAATGGAACTAGTGCCGATGCCAACAATGAGAATAGCACTGATAACAATGGGACTAGTGCTGATGCCAACAATGAGAATAGCACTGATGATAACAATGGGACTAGTGCCGATGCCAACAATGAGAATAGCACTGATAACCATGGGACTAGTGCCCATGACAACAATGAGAATAGCGCTGATGATACCAATGGGACTAGTGCTCCTGACAACAATGAGAATAGCACTGATGATAACAATGGGACTAGTGCCCATGACAACAATGAGAATAGCACTGATAATCATGGGACTAGTGCCCATGACAACAATGAGAATAGCGCTGGTGATACCAATGGGACTAGTGCCGATGCCAACAATGATAATAGCACTGATGATACCAATGGGACTAGTGCCCATGCCAACAATGAGAATAGCACTGATCACCATGGGACTAGTGCCCATGACAACAATGAGAATAGAGCTGATGATACCAATGGGACTAGTGCCCATGACAACAATGAGAATAGCACTGATAACAATGGGACTAGTGCCGATGCCAACAATGAGAATAGCACTGATGATAACAATGGGACTAGTGCCCATGACAACAATGAGAATAGCGCTGATGATACTAATGGGACTAGTGCTCCTGACAACAATGAGAATAGCACTGATGATAACAATGGGACTAGTGCTGATGCCAACAATGAGAATAGCACTGATGATAATGGGACTAGTGCCGATGCCAAGAATGAGAATAGCACTGATGATAGCACTGATAACCATGGGACTAGAGCCCATGACAACAATGAGAATTGCGCTGATGATACCAATGGGACTAGTGCACCTGACGACAATGAGAATAGCACTGATGATACCAATGGGACTAGTGCCCATGACAACAATGAGAATAGCGCTGATAACAATGAGACTAGTGCCGATGCCGACAATGAGAATAGCACTGATGATACCAATGGAACTAGTGCCGATGCCAACAATGAGAATAGCACTGATGATAACAATGGGACTAGTGCCGATGCCAACAATGAGAATAGCACTGATAACAATGGGACTAGTGCCGATGCCAACAATGAGAATAGCACTGATGATCACAATGGGACTAGTGCCCATGACAACAATGAGAATAGCCCTGATAACCACGGGACTAGTGGTGATGATAACAATGAATATAGCTCTGATGATAACAATGGACTAGTGCTGATGCCAACAATGAGAATAGCACTGATAACAATGGGACTAGTGCCGATGCCAACAATGAGAATAGCACTGATGATAACAATGGGACTAGTGCCCATGACAACAATGAGAATAGCACTGATAACCATGGGACTAGTGCCCATGACAACAATGAGAATAGCCCTGATAACCACGGGACTAGTGGTGATGATAACAATGAATATAGCTCTGATAACAATGGACTAGTGCTGATGCCAACAATGAGAATAGCACTGATAACAATGGGACTAGTGCCGATGCCAACAATGAGAATAGCACTGATGATAACAATGGGACTAGTGCCCATGACAACAATGAGAATAGCACTGATAACCATGGGACTAGTGCCCATGACAACAATGAGAATAGCCCTGATAACCACGGGACTAGTGGTGATGATAACAATGAATATAGCTCTGATGATAACAATGGGACTAGTGCTCATGACAACAATGAGAATAGCACTGATAACAATGACCATAGCTCTGATGATAACAGTGGGACTAGTGCTAACGAGAACAGTGAGAATAGCGCTGATGACAACAATGAGACTAGTGCCGATGACTACGAGACTAGTGCCGATGACAACGAGACTAGTGCCGATGACAACAAGACTAGTGCCGATGACAACAATAAGAACAACGCTGATAACAGGACTAGTGCAGATGGCAAAACTGCATGATTAAGAGACTGTTACTCAGGGTCCGCACTGCTCATTCATAGGAGACACTGTCCTGGACTCACATGCCTCTCATCAGTGTGCACACTGGTCTTTAACCATATTCCTCCAACAGATTCTAGCACATTATTACAGGTTAATATGTTCCTTGTGAGGCCTCCTGACTCCTGCCATTGGGATTTAAGTTCTGCCACTATGTTGATTAAAATTCCAGTGCTGGAACATTGTGCTTTTGGTAACACGAAGCCATCTCGTACTTTACCTGTACTTGTTTGTTTTTGTGAGTAACGTTAAAGGAGCCAGTATGCGCTGTGGAAAGGACTTTTCGGTAACAACAAGCATTTGCAATGCAATAGGTCTCGCATTTACGCGAGTTTGACCTATTGGCATTGTAAATGACAATGGCTTTTATTTATGTTTCAAAAACCAAAACATAAATAAAAGGCAATGTCATTTACAATAAAAATAGCTCAAACTCTCGCAAATGCGAGACCTATTGCATTGCAAATGCTTGTTCCTTTTATGCCTGGTAAACCTTTGTACTTTGTGGTTCAGTTGCTTAATCCCCGTCACTACCTGTTCCTGAAAGATATCTATGGAGTCCCTAGGTGTGATGGGATTAAATTTGGATCGGGGTTTGAATGGAGTGATTGTTCCTGCTGGTTTAGTTGCAACATTGCCGGCTACATTTTCCGTGTTATTGGTATTACATGTAGTATCTTTTTCATTTGCTAGTTCCTGCAAATCTGTCAGGAGTGGCATGTCTAATGCAGTCAGATTGAAAAAGGGAGGACGTATTATCAGATGTTCAGGCTGTTTAATTGTCTCATCAGTTATTACATTTTTGTTTTGGAGAAAGTGTTTCTTTAATTTCAGTTTTCTTATACTTTTGAAGATATCCAGTCTAGTGGTTGCATAGTCATATGAGCTTACAGGGCAGTAGGAGAGCCCCAGGGCTAGCAATTGTTCCTCTGCTTTGTTGAGATCGATGTCTGTAAGGTTTATGATCGTTTGACTATTGCCTTGTATATTATCTTTTACTGTCTCCAATTGCGCCTGGTTTGTCTTGTTTGTTGTTTCTTTGGTTCTTCGTAGTTTGGCTTTTCGCCTTTCGCGGCGTTTGATAGATCGGCTTTTCATTGTCTGTTTGGCTGTATTCTTGGGCGCAACGTGTTGCGCCGTTCATAGACTAAAAAATCCACCACCTCTGCTAATGAAATCTTGGCCGGTATTTGTTTATTTGCCTGAGCGCGGTCATTTGCTTCAGTTTCACTTTCTGGTGCTGAGTTCCGAGTTGGAAGTTGTGCTAGGACCCGCTTTGTCGCCTGCTGTATTGTCTCTGCCAGCTCGCACTTCACCATATTTTGAGACTTTAAGAGCATTGTACTTTTTGGCAAAGGTGAATATGCGCCCTGTTTCGTAGTCTGAACGATCTCGGTGAAATTTGTAAGCCTTTCTTTCTCGAATTTTGTCCTCCTTTTTAAGTCTTTTGGTCATTTCATCTCTGAGTTTGGATATTTCATCATTTGATCCCATGCTCTTAACTCTGCATTTAATATTTCAATTTGATCTTGTAGCTTGGCTGGGTCTTTTTCCGCATATTTGCCTAAAATAACGATTAGTCGCCTGGATGACTCAAGGTTGGTTTCTGCCCACTCCATCATTTCATGGTCTGGATTTTTGTAGCTGGGGGTAGTTAAAATACGTAACCCCCGTGGTACTCTGCCTACGTCTAAGTAGCGTTGAAGGGATTTGGCCTCCCACCATTTGTTTTGTTCTGACTTCATTAATTTTTCCAGTTGCTTGATTTTATCTCTGAGATTGGTGTTGCGTGGCCCCACTGATGCATTCTGGGAGACTGAGTCCTGTCTTAATGCTTTATCATTAAACATAGCTGCCGCCGCTTCCCTTTCCTTAAGCGCGTCAGCTGACATTGTGCTTGCTTGGATCTGTATATCTAATTTGTCGTTTGTGAGAGCACTTTGAGAGGGACTTATTACTCCTGTGTTGCCTTCTCCTTGTGCGTTACTGCACACCCTTGCACCCAGCTGATCGATTTGCAATGGCTACACCCTCCGTTAACTACTCTCGGTTAGGCGCCCTCCGTGTCCTCCGACCCGTGTTCGCCTACCTTGTAGTTGTTGTGAGGAATTTCTTGCCGTCGTATTGGGCGCTGGGGGGGGGGCTCTGCCATCAATAATCCTCCCGGATTTGGTCGATTTTGCTTGTTGCCCAGCAGTGGCTCCTTTGAAGGCAATCGAGCCCAAATTGCAAGAGGGGTCCGTGTTTAGCCGGAGGAGTCAAAACCTATGAACATCACCAGCACTCCACCCTTCCTCGATCGCACAGGAAAAGGAGCACGGACCACAAGTAGGTGCAGATTTGAGTTTTATTAATTTAAACAAGCACCAGCAGCATAACGCGTTTCGACTCCGAAGAGCCTTGATCACATGACGCGCTACACGGTACATGGTTGGCTTTTATACCTTTTTTTTAACAATTTTTCTTTTTTTTTCTTAGTGACAAGTGCCAAGGTCAAACATATAAATAGATAGCTTTTAGTCTATTTGTAATTTACAATTATAATCAATATTTATACATATATATATATGTGTGTGTGTGTGTGTGTGTGTGTGTGTGTGTGTGTGTGTATATATGTGTGTGTGTGTGTGTGTGTGTGTATATATATGTGTGTATATATGTGTGTATATATGTGTGTGTGTGTGTGTGTGTGTGTGTGTGTGTGTGTATATATGTACACACATTTGTACAGAACTAATTGCAGCTTACGAATAGGCTACGAAGAGACCAATATTCTTTTTTTTCATTTTAAAATATAGGCAATCAAACCAGTTAGTCACTCAGTTAGCAAAAAGTGAATTAAAACGTCTATCACAGACATTTATTTTTAAAAGGAAATGATGGGCACTGTTAGCAGATAGCCTCCCATAGACATGTATGTATGTATATGTGAATATGTATGTGTATATATGTATGTGTGTGTGTGTATATATGTGTATGTATGTATATGTGTATGTGTGTGTATGCGTATGTATGTTTGAGTGTATGTATATATGTGTATGTATGTATATATGTGTATGTATGTATATATGTGTGTATGTGTATGTATGTGTATATGCACACATTTGTACAGAACTAATTGCAGCTTATGAATAGACTACAAAGAGACCAATATTCTTTTTTCTCTCTTCATTTTAAAACAAGGCAATCAAACCAGTTAGTCACTGTTAGCAAAAATTAATTAAAACGTCTATCACAGACATTTATTTTTAAAAGGAAATGATGGGCACTGTTAGCAGATAGCCTCCCATAGACATGTATGTATGTATATGTGAATATGTATGTGTATATATGTATGTGTGTGTGTGTGTGTATATATGTGTATGTGTATGTATGTATATGTGTATGTGTGTGTATGCGTATGTATGTTTGAGTGTATGTATATATGTGTATGTATGTATATATGTGTATGTATGTATATATGTGTGTATGTGTATGTATGTGTATATGCACACATTTGTACAGAACTAATTGCAGCTTATGAATAGACTACAAAGAGACCAATATTCTTTTTTTTCTCTTCATTTTAAAACAAGGCAATCAAACCAGTTAGTCACTGTTAGCAAAAAATTAATTAAAACGTCTATCACAGACATTTATTTTTAAAAGGAAATGATGGGCACTGTTAGCAGATAGCCTCCCATAGACATGAGAGTAAAAACTGATGGTGTGCCTTGAAGGGTCTCACTCTTCCTCCTCTGTCCATCATTCCCCACAGGTGACTGTTGGGTCAGTTATTTTTGTCCAACTCCTTGTAACGGGATTCTAGCACACTGACCTTGATCTTTTTGGTTTTTCTCATGTTATCAATAAGGCGGAGAATCAAGATATACCGCCTCACGGCTTGTATACGTGAATGAGGGTTTTTTAATACGGAAAAGATACTGAACCCTGGTTACTCTGGTACAAGTGATCCATTCCCCCCCCTTTTGATTTTTGGATTATAACAAGGAAGCTGAATGGATCATAGTTTCTTCTTTCTCCCTCCTCCTTGATTATTTATATATATATATATATATATATATATATATATATATATTCACCCAAGATTGCCCTGCAACTGAGACGCACTCCTCCAGCTGGTAGACAGTCTTTTATTTCCACAAGAACAGGGTTTCAGCTCCGCTTTGAAAGTCCATAGCCTGACGCGTTTCAGAGCGTTCACGCTCTTTCATCAGAGGCAGTTTCAATAGCACCATTTCCAGGCTCCCACAGTTCCCTGCGCGCTTCAATCAATTTAAAGGCCTCCGGTGTGCCATTCTTAATAGATTCGATTGCGATGCACGCCGGAACATGTAGTTCAATGTCATGCCCATTTTCAAACCTCCAGTGGTTGTGTGCATATGAAATCCAATACATGGACAAAATAAACAGCCCTCCAGTGGGCCCCAGAGCTGCCATCCTGCTCTAATCTTTTCGAAACCAGCTGCGTATATATGTATATATATATATATATATATTTTTTTTTTTCTCTATGGAAACCTTTCCAAAGCTTTTCACACCTACTTCACCTAGGACTAGGAATGTTAAAAACATTTCACTACAGAAAGCATCCTTTTTCCTGTCAGAATGCCTTTAATTTATGTGAAGGGGGCTGCCTTTTCTTATAGTGTGCCTTCCTGGAAATCAGGCTGCATGACATGCACAAACATCGAAGGGGTGAGGTGATCCTTCTATTCGCTCCACCTTCATCCTCCAAAGACGTCCCATGAGGTTGTTCCAGGGAATCAGAACACTCCAGAACTTACTCTCTATTTGAGAAAAATAACTCCAAAAGTAATTTTTTCACAGACTTTCACCAAGGCGATCAGTCTCTCTGCCCTTTTCTCGATTGACGCCTGTTCTCGGGTGCCATTGGCTACCTCATGTCTGCCAGGCAATCCAATCGTCCCTCAGCTGTTGCCGCCTTCTGCTCTTTCTAAATCAACAAAGCAGAGCAGCCTACCCAGAAGGTGAAGATTACATTATAGAACTTGTTCCAGAAAAAGGTCCAGACCACATTTAGTGCGATCATGACATTTCAGCTGAATGTCTTGCTGTCAAGGATATTCGTACAGATGAAGGCATTCTTTCTCCTGGTCGTCTGGTTCAGCAATCCTTTATTCCATCTGGGATTATCCACCAACCTTGAGAGACTTTACTCCTGCCGTGTCTCCACTTTAGATGATAGGATAGGCTTAAATGAAGTTTTATTTAGAGGGGCAGCTAGGTTGAACATCTGGGTTCTGACTCCTACAACTTCAGCCTCTGATTTTTGAATCCGCATGCCACAGAGCTGCTTCCACGCCTCTCCTGCCCTATGCTTCCTGGATTACTAGAGTCTGCCATGCAAGTTTTTCTAGCTCCAGCATCAGTGGTGTCTGTTCTATTTAGAATCCCAAAGAAATACAAACCACCATCCTTTGTTGAGAATGGATGAAGTGATCCACAGCCAGATTTGGTTGTTGTATTGTCTACAAGAAAGCCACACGCTATAGCCTCTTCCTCCACTGTTCTTTGAGGCAAGGAGAGCAAGCCTATGGATTCATTTGAAAGGGAAAATGTGCAGCATCTTGTTACTGAAAACTACCGGTGCCATGGCATTACCATGGAGGTACAACTGATCACGCTGGGAGATTCCCTTCAAAGATTCACAGAGATGCTGCTAAAGAAAGGCAAAACATATATAAACATGGTAATGTGTGGGAACAAATTCAAGGATCATTCAAGTAGAGAAAACACTAATTAATCTCAATTGCTGGGTGTCACTATCCCAACCAACGTGTATTAGTATAATTCCAAAATCATGAGCAAACACCAATTCCAAGTACCAGATGTTGTTTTTCAGGCAAACAAATATTGAATGCATAATAAACGAAACATCCCAATATATATACATAAATAAAAACTTATTTTCTCTTCCACACCAAATCACTTTTTAAATATATATGGCTGCAGTATTCAGTAGTCCATAGCAGTCCATACGGGAGGTAGTCCAGCACTAATACACACAAGAGGGAACAACAGAGTCCTCAAACATCCATGGTGTGCATTCAAATCATATTCACACAGTAGTGATTAATCAAACTCCTCCATTCCAAAATGTCGACGCGTTTCGGCCAATCTATTCGGGCCTCTTCAGGACATGAGAAGAGGAAAAAAACATTGACCGTAACACAGTTAAACTCCCGCTGTGTGGGGAAAAAGAAGGTAATTACCCTGTTGCCATCCGACAAGGCTCGCGTCTAAATCAGTGCGCGTAGTAAGTTCTAAAACCAAGAGGTGCCACTGGTCTGCCTGTGGCAAATCGGCGCAGGCCGTCTGCTGCACATAGATCAGCCGGCCTTCGCACACAAAGCTGAAAGTTGCTCTTCACTGATACCAGTCCTCACATTTTAGCCCAGTCTATGTGCAGCATCTTGTCAATGAAGACTACCAGTGCCATGGCATTATCATGGAGGTACAACTGATCACTCATGTATTCCCTTCAAAGATTCACAGAGATGCTTCCAAAGAAAGGCAGACAAGATTTCCAAGAGTTCTTACAAGAAGGAATGCTTGTCTATAGTCAGGCCATCAGTTAGGCAGCGGATACTCTTGGCAGCACAGAGATACTAATATGGAATGGGATTTATGTTAGGTGTAGTTTATGGCTAGGGCTAACTGGGCTCAAACCTGAGGCAGAACATTCAATTCGTAATCTTCTGTTATCAGAAAACTCCCTATTTGGGAGGAAAGTATAGTGAACCACCTACAAGAGCGGCAGGAAATAAGATTCATGGGTCTTGAATATTGTTCAGAATAGATATTCTCTACTATTCAAATTTCCTCCACTATCCACTCAAATACTCCTCTCCTTTTCATCGAGAGCTGCTTTGGAGAGAAGTGAGCCCCTTATTAGAGAAGCACTAAAAGGGAAAGGGGGGGGCGGGGGTTGTCCCTGTTACCTTTGGTTTACTGTTACCTTTGGTTCTGAAAAGGATCCGAAATAAGAATCCAGACTCATTCTTGGCCTAAGACTTACAAATACATAAGGAAAGAGAGGTTCAGAAACCAGATTTACTGCAATATATCAGGGTGACAGGATGTGTGTGATAGACCTTCGGATGACTACGTTCACATCCCTATATTACATTGGAAATGACTGCGGTTTGTAGAAGGCAACAATAATTTCGATTACCAGCTCCTCCCATTCGGACCAAAGTCTGCTCCATGAACTTTCTCAAAGTGATGGCAGTTGTTGCAGCACATCTCGGAAGGCAAAACATCAATGTCTACCTCTACCTCTACTTAGATGAAAATAGCTGCAGTGACAGAAGACACACTGAAACACTATGACTGCAGATATGTTTGGAAACTCTTTGCTGACAAGACACTTCTGTCTGCATTGGGGGCCCCAGTCCAGGGCAAATGCCCTTGTAAGTCAGGCCTCTTTGAGGAATCTGCTTGGGTAATGCTTGATGCTATTTTGCTTTCTTGTCTGCTTTTTCTTGTGGGATGGGTTTGCTATTCTATTAAGTCATTATGATTGTTGATGAGGAACCCTGGAAGAGAAGGAGAAACTGCTTACCTGTAGTCCTAGTTCTGTTCCCGGGCAATCCTCTTCCAAGTCATAAGCATCCTCCGACCTCCCCAGTATAAGAAGGCATACAGACTTTTTTTCCTCTTCTGCCCAGGAGCTTATTGCTTCCGGAAAAATGAAGTGACCTGTCACCCATACGGCATGATAGGACACAGGAGGAAGGATGAGTCCCTTAAAAACGCAATCCCACTTTCTACTGTTATGTCTATAGCAGCCTATCTGCTAACATTGTCCTACATTTTCTTCATTTTCCTTGTTAAAAAAGGTTTGTGAAAGATATTTCTAGTCACTTTTTGCTTCTATTGTTGTTTTACTTGGCTTGGTTTATAAAAATGAAAAATAAATGAAATCTGTCCACTTTTTAGCCTGCTCATAAGTTGCAATTTCATTTTTCTCTATTTAAGTGCACTTTTCTACTGAAAAATTACACATCAATGTATGTATGTGTATATGTATGTATGTATATGTATATGTATATATATATATATATATATATATATATATATATATATATACACACACACATATATACACACACATATTTTTTAAAGTGCTCCATAATTCCACGTGTGGGCACGACATTTCATTGCTCAAGACTTTGTTGAAGATTCCCCTGGAAAAAACTATAATTACAGGTGATTAACTTTTTCTTTTGTGTCTAAGCTTGTACATGTAGCCATTATTAAACATTATGGCTATGCAGTATTTCTGCTTTGTAGGATCTTCATTAACATAGAATTTTCCTGTATTCGTGTGGGGTTCCAAGAACACTTCGAATCCATTAATTAGAAGTTACATTTAAGAGGGGACAACTGGTATTTGCATATGCAGTTGCAACGTCGATAGAATATAATCCCCTCCTCCCCCCGATCTTACCAACCTCAACACCAAAATCAATAGCAGCAGTGGTTGTCCTGTAACAGAATATCATCCAGAGGAAGAGGTCAACAAAATTAGCAGTCATCCTAATGTGGGAAAACACCATCCCACTCCAGATAATGACTGCCTCACTTCATCTTCTCTGTGTCACTCCGGTTGGTGGGGGTGTCTCGAGGTCTTGAAGGCTGCCAAGCTATTACCAATACCAGTGGGGTTCTCCGCATTTATCAGTACAGTTATGCCATGCACTTCAAAATGATTATCACCTTCCTTCACTCCAAAAATGGCGCCGAACTCCAGCTGCTCTTACTTTGAAAAGAAGTTGAGGCTCAGCTACAAAATGGAGCAATAGAACATGTGCCTCCATCTCAAAAAGGAAAAGCATCTGTTCCAGGTATTTTTTGGTTTTCAAAAAAGGCCCTAAACAAGTAGTCAGGCCGATGTTTGAATCTCACATTGACCAACATTTGGATCAAGAAAAAAAAATTCATATGCTGGTACTCAACAGGTCTTTCCCCAGCTCAGAAAGGGAGAATTGGATGTGTGCAGTGAATCTCAAAGATATCTACTTTCACATTCCAGTGGCAACAAGAAACACATTTTTTTTGTTTCACAGTGGAGAAATATAGATTCCAGTGCAAAGTTCTCCCTTTGAGTCAAACGTCTGTTCCTTGGGCCTTTTCCAAATACATGATGATGGTAGTGGTGGCAGCCTTCCTTTGCAGAAGAAGGATTTTCATTCATCCCCATCTCCGTGACGGGATAATAAAGGCACATTCTGCAGGGTAGGGACTTCAAGACTTCAACATAAAGGTGTCTAAATTTCACCTCCTAGGTCTTAAGATCAATTTCCAAAAGTGTACAACAGTACCAGTCAAGATACTAATCTATCTAGGAGCCTCCTTGAACACAAGTGAGAAGTGTCTCAGGAGGAGTGTGTGTCCATTTTTTATAAGTGTCTTATTAAAACAACTCCTGCTCCAATCGCCCATCAGTTGTCCTCCCTGTTGGAGTTGATGGTTTTCTGAATCTTCATTGAACCTAAAACACGGCTTCGTAGGATACCACTTCAAGACTGCTTAGAAGATCAGTGGAAAGAAAATTGGGAACACAAACACCTTCTGTGTCTACCAGCAAAACAGTCTATTATATGGTGGTGCATGAAGCTTAACCTTCTGAAAGGAGACCCCTTTTAACAAGGTCCTCCAGCTCATACAATTGTAACAGGTGCTTCCTTAATGGTTTGGAAAGCTCAGCTTGATTGTACAAGGATTGTGGTTGGAAGGGGAACGGCTATATCACATCAATGTCCTGTAGCTGAGAGCAGTCCAACTAGCCCTCAAGGGCTTCCTGCTGTCTCTGACAAATAGGATCCTGATACAGACGGACAATATTAACCACAGTGCACAATCTCAATAGGGGAGCTGGTAGAAGGTCCAGAACTCACTCCCTAGAAGCTCGAACCATCTGAAAAAGGCTATTGGCAAGACATCTGGGACAGGCAGTGTATCTTTTAGACTTGCAAAAATCCTAATCAAATGCTTATTTTGTTTGTAGGAAACCACAAATGTGTTCTCTGTGATGAGGTACTTCTTGCATTGTGGTTTTCCACAAATAGACTTGCTTGTAACATCTTTGACTTTACCTCCGGAGTGTAGGAACCAGGGTCTCTGGTCAGTGCCTTATTCATAGATTGGTCTGATAGAACAGATTAGTCTAAGCTTTTCCACCAACTCCCCTAAATCTGACAGTTCTGGTGTAGTTAAAATATTACAGCGCCAGATGGTTCGTATGGCCCCTAAATGGCCAAGGCAGTGGTCAATAGAACCTTTGCCTCCATCTCAAAAAGGAACTAGCATTGGCGTAGCCAATAGGTCTCGCCTTTGGGACCTTATAAGTGTTTAGCCATGCAACAGTTGATGTTGTTGCACCAAGGATATTGTGCTGGATAACTAAACACTTATAAGGTCCAAAGGCGAGACCTTTTGGCTATGCCAATGCTTGTTTTGCCCTCAGTCACTGAAAGCAACTATCCCAGCAGAAAATCGCTTTCCGGTGCCCCTTCATGTTTCCTTTTATGAGCGCTATATTAAAGCAGGCAGGACGGTCAGCTCTGCGCCTCTCACAATAGGAGCGCACTCTGGCATGAATGGGGCGGCTTGGGACCGCTCCAACAGGATGAAAGATTAGCCGGGCCTGGCAGGAGCTGGTCGCTCACTGATTTGGAATCCTCTCGTCAATTCTGTGAAAACATGCGGCGTTCGTTAGGCGCCTTTAGCACGCCAGCAGAAAGGGTGTGCACGTGACTATCTCGGCAGAGCGAAGCGTGCATCGTCCGCTTCAAATCCCATTTTATTGCCATTGTGCATTACAAATTGAAATTGGAAAGGAGATTTCAAACGGGAAACTACGGAAATAGGTTATGGAAAATCTGCGCGCAGTCAACCTCGGCAAAACCAATACAATATTTTAGTGCACTTTATAAAAAGAGAACTATTCACGTAGAGTTAATTACATAATATTTGCATGGTACAAGAGAATGGTATTTCATTAGAAATATTACGAAAGCGCAACACCCTTTAAAGCATGCACTCAGTGTGCTGAGGGACTCCCTGTAATTTGGAGTGCTTTAAGACTAAGCACTATATAAATAATGCATATGGAGTACCTACTTGCTCCAATCAAAGCGCTTTAGCCCTCGTAAGAGGTATAGAAGGGGCTATGCAAATAGTAACAAAATATAATAAATGCCAAAATGTCGTGCCTTTCAGTAGCCATCCTGCTGTGTCCAAATGCTGACAGGCTAAATGACCCTTCAGCTAAGGTCATGACCTTTGGATACCAAGGAACCCGCTCTTCCCCACCTCTCCTAAAGGGCAAGTTTACATGTAACACAAACCACTTGCCACACTGAGCGCCTAAACCTTGCATCCACTCTCCACCTGGAAAGACAAAAGCAGAAATCAAAAATACAAAAGACAGAATGATCTCAAGATGTAGAACAGTGAACTCCTCTAAAAATCAAAATCTTCTTTTTGGAAACTATTCGCAATAATTTGTGGCGATAGAATGGAATCTGAACCTTCTACTGTAGTAATAAATGTGATGTTCTTTTATTAGTAGAATATTAGTACAATATACAACATGCATGTTATTCTTTTTAGCAGTTGGAAAGTATTCCTTAATACATGTGGGAAAAGACAAACACTATGGTCGTAAGTTACAATAATATCAACTTTTATTCTTCTTGACAAAGTTGAGCTCTAGAAGCCAAGACGTTTTATGAGCATGCATTGCTCCAGGACCAGGAGCACACTGGAACATGATCCCAGCAGCTGTTCAGGCATTTCCTTAGAAAATGTGAGATGACGCGTGTCTTTCGCTGAGCTTGCAGACTTCAAATGACTATTCTAATTTAAGTCACCGCTGTGGGCTTCGTTATTATCACTCAAGCAAAAAGAAATACGGTTGACAAGGGAGGGTGAGACAGGCAGGGGAGCGAGAGTAGAGAAATGTCAACAAGCGTGCGCAGCCACGCTAATTGGAAACAGATGGCCCCTGCGCGCCACTGCTCGCTCCCGCAAGGTGGATGCCGCCAGAAGCACGAGTGTTTGAAAAGTGCAGACCGATTCCAAAAGGTCATCACCTAGAGCAGCGCATGCGCGCTGCACTGGCTCGACCTAAAAAGCTTCTGTTACAGATATTTTTAGTTTCCAGATGCTTTTCACCTATATCCACTCTAGAGGCTTCCATGCAGACCATACCGATTTGCAAACCATACCCATTATCCAGGATGCAAACCTTTACCGTCCCAGCATGACAGCTTTGAATTTAGCAGAATTGCTGCTGAAGTCAGAGTGCAAACAAATCTCCTGCAGGCTTTTCTGCACATTGTGAAAGTGGCTAAAAGCCTGTTTACAAGGGATTTGTATACCTTCAAATGGAAAAGGTTCTGTTTATGGTGCCTACGCAGGCTTCGAGTAATATCGCCCATTTGCTAGGGCGAGTCAGATTTTATCATGGCTAAGCTATTTTTAGGCTGTACTGGCCCGGTCTGGTGAGTCTTCTGCTGCCACGCAACAGGTGTTCTGTTCATTCAGAAAATGAATCTTGTCTTTATCTTGTTGCATTTTCTGTGGTTCAAAGATGGGGGTAAAATGTCAGCTTGTGTCCTACAGATTGCTGCTTATTTTATCGTGGAGATTGGGGTTTACTTTTTTTTCTTTGACTGCAAAGTTAGAGGATTTTGTAAAGTGAAATGTCTGATAATCGTGCACACAACATTTAAAAGCTTGTAATTTAACTGCACAAATATTTCAAAATATGTCAGTAGTTAGAAAAGCATTTTTTTGTAATTCTGAAGTGAAATGGAAACAAAGCCTTTAATAGGATCAAAACAAATCTGATTACTTGATTTGGTGATGGCAAATAATAAATTTTTGCTGAAACCTGATTTCCACACATTGTTTGTACAATATCTAATTTTATCAGTACAAATGCATGTCAGTGGGAAAGTATGTGGCCATTCCAATGGAAAATATCTGTAAATGGCTGTGCGCTACCACATCATGCTTTAGTAATAAATGTATTAAAAGTGCGAGTTTTTAAATGTGAATCAATAAACATTCCTGCCCTGCCCCGATAATGCTATTAATGAACTAATAGGCAAGTTATGGGACATGTGTACACTAATTAGTGGGCTAGATTTTTATTATCCATGGCTCAAAAGTTTAGTCTATTAAATCAAACTAAAGAGTTTTTTTGTACAACAGTCATATTGACCTCACATATTTGAAGGGTCTCTCCTATGTGATAAGTTTACTAATCAAGCACCTACAGTTAAGTCGAAGATTTTTCAAGTCACTAGACCTGCAGATCTGGTAAAATGCTTTTGAGTTTAGAGGCCTGCTGTGCCATGATCAGGACCCAGTCTCTTTTGAAGAAGACCTGATTATACTAGATCTTCTTCACCTTGCTCAGTGTTAACTGCTCTGCTCTTCTGTCAGTGTTCATCGTGCAGCAAATATAGCCTACAGGAAAGGCCCTTTAATAAACATCTTTCTTCATGATCCCCGCCATCAAAATGTAATTAAACAAAAAACATCCTCCTAGAGTTCAATGTATTTATTTTTAATTGATAGCACCTCTATTTGAGCCTGTTCATAATGCTACATTTTAGCATCTCTCATGGAAAACAGCTTTTTTTTGTTTAAACTTGTTTTTATTTGCATTTAACTCATAAACATTCCAACCACATCGGCCAGTTCAGGTTCCACAATGTGCTATAACATAATCATTCAAAATAAAGGATGTTTGGCATTTTCCTGCGGGGGGCTCAATGCGTGTGTATGTCAACGTGCTTTGGGACGCCATGTGTGTGAGTGAGCTGGGACAAAGTGTGGCCCTCCTGCCCTGGATGTGGCCGGGTAGTAAGAGGGGACGCAACAGTGGAAAGGGGGGGAATGATGGTTGGGGAGGGGACACAGTATTGAGTAATAGTGCTAGTGTCTTGCGTAATAGTGTCTTGCGTTGGACTCGAAGACGGCACGCTAGCTCTGTTTGGGGAAGATAAGGGGGAGGCTCGCTCGCAGGTGGAGGGAGGAAAAGGAAGTGGGGGCTCAGGGGTGCATTTCATTAATGTCAGCACAACGGATGAAGGTAGCGAATGGGGTACCAATTAACCACTCTGCGAAGGGCCAGAGGCCACAGGGGCTCTATCAACATCTTCGCCCAGTTGGTGGAAAAGCAGGAGAAGCTCAGCCTATTGTGGGGAGATAGGCCTGCGACGTATCCGCCGGACCTCCTCATTACGAAGCGCATCTTCTGCAGCGCCTCATTTACGCAGGGCACCCCTCCAGGCCTCCACCGGTGGGGCCGCCGGTGAGTGCCAGTGCAGGGTGATGGTGCGCTTTGCCAGCAGCAGTGCAGGGGTGGCATGCCGTGTTTGCACTTAATGTTGCTTCCTTCTCTTAAAAATACAGAGGGAGCATGCCTCCCTGGAGGTTATGTCCGGGAGCCCGGTGACCTCCCCAAGCGTGTCGTGTACAGAACACCGGTAATCCTGAAGGGCATGTGCATAATCATGGCGTCCACTGTGTGGCAGCGGGGGCATTCGAGTTGCGTGTCCGGGAAATATTGGTGCAATTTGCCGGGTGTGAGATATGCTCTCTGGAGTATAAAAAAGCTGAATGTTTTTAAAACGAGCTTTGCAGAAACATTCTTCGAGAATTCAAGGGCACGTTCCCACTCCTTCCCATGGAGGGCCCGCCCAAATTCTTCTTTCCATTTGTGGCGAAGGAGCGAGGTAGCTGTCAGGCCCTGTATGGCTTTGTACAGCCAGTTGATGAGGTGGCACCACGGCCCCAGGGTCCATATTGTCTGCAGGACCGGATGTGTGAAGGATCAGCCGATGATGAAGGAACTGTCCCAGCGGTAGCCCCCTCTCTTCCGCCGGTTGGGCAAAAGGGAGAGGGTGGCGTTCCTTGAAGAGGCCCCCCACTTCAAGAAGAGAGTGCTTAGTCTAGACCCGTAGGTCCTTCCTGGGGTATTCGTCTCGCCCGCGGGGCAGGCCGATGAGGGGCAGGTCAGGGGTGTATAGTGAGACCGCCCGGTAGAGGCATGGATCCTGGTCATACACGTCCGCGCCACTGCCATTTGCAGGGGCCAGGTGGACGTGGGGCGAGAGCCGGGGAGTAGTCGTCTGAGTGCGGTAATCGATAAGGGACCTGTCTTCACAGAGGCTTCACCAAGGTAACGCCACGCTGTGCAGCGGGACAACCATTGGATCTGCGCCACTAAAATATATGCCTCAAAGGACAGCGCTCCAAGGCCCCCTTAGTCAGTCGGTGGCTGTAATTTGGACAAAACCACTTGACTGCTGCAAGATCCCCAGATGAGGGACCTGAGGAGGGAGTCCAGCTCCTTAAAAAAAGGAAAGGGGTTGGGAACCACCAGGAGATTCGTGAAGTGATAGAGGAGGCAAGGTAACACTACCATTTTCACTAGGGTTATCCTCCCTATGGGAGCCAGAGGTAAGGTGCTCCAGAAATGTATTAGGGCTCGGGTACTCGCAGTGCCCTGCGGAGATTCCCCTCGTAGAGGTTGGTAGCAGAATGGTAAAGACGGATTCCCACGTAATGGGGCGCCCGGCTCTGCCAGTGGAGGCGGGCGGTGCCAAGAGTCCCCTCTCGTGGGAACTGCTCAGGATGGAGTGGGTATATGACCGATTTTTCCCAATTGACCCGAAGCCCGCCGTGAAGGCCAACTTCGCCAGTGTGTCCTCAGTGGACGTAAGATCGGTCGCTATGTCTTGCACATAGAGGAGTAAGTCTGCGTATAGGGATAGCACGTGGTTCCCGTCCCCCTGTGGGATCCCCCTGTCCCGGCCCTCCCTGCACAGGCGCACGGCAAGCGGCTCCATAGCGAGCGCGAACAGTGAGGGGGTAATGGACATCCCTGACGCGTCCCCCAATGCACCGAGAACATTGCCGAGATAAGGCGGCCCATGCGCACATGGGTACCTGGGTCAGAGTATAGCACTTCAGTGTAAGCCAGGAGCCTTGGCCCTATCCCCAGGCAGGCCAGTACAGCAAATAGAGAGCGCCAGGATAAGGTGTCGAACACCTTCTCCAAGTCTAGAATATCATGGAAACAGCTTAATTGGGCCTGTATTATGTCGCAATCTTGGGCTCATTTTGCTTCGGTGGTGAGCCCTAGTCACCTGGAGTTTTATGCTCAGGCCTCCTGGCCTTTAAGACTACGCACTTTGCAGGGAGGTGGTTCCACTGGCTCCCTGAGCCTACCTTTCTCCTTTTGCTGGTCCTCTGAAGCATCTATGTCTTTGTGTGTGGGCGCAGAAGTCGAGTTCTTCCCCCACCTGGCACTTAAGGGCGTAAGGTGACTAGCTTTCCTGGTCCGGGAGAGAAACCCACTGGCCCTGGGGTCAGCTGTAGCTAGAGTCCTTAGTTTAAGAGTGCATCGGGGGATTCTCCGTCCAGGTGTCCATGGCTGTCACCGTCAAGTCTTAGTGTCCAGCTCCAACAAAAAACATTCTCTCACCCTTGTGCAAGAGTTTTTGAGTGGGGGTGGAAAGTTGTAGAAGGCAGGCACCCCTAGCCAATCATAGGATGCCACATCTCCTCTCCACCCTGTCACAACCCTCCTTCACAGCATTGTAGAACAGTTCAAGATAGCGCCATCCAGGCGTCACTGGTCACATCTCCTCTGGGGGCCTTAGCTTCGCCCTTGCTGTCAACACTGCCAGGGTCTTTCCCTCCACAATTTCAAAGAGAAGCAGCCTACTGTGGTGGCTCCAGAGGTCTGGGCTCCCTCCTTTGTTCACTGGGCCCAGGCCATCCGAACCCTGGGACAGTGAGACAGCTAATGAAAAAATGCAGATTTTCTCTCACTCCTTCCTCCTCTGGAGCTAAGTGAAGGTCTGTTGATTACTCCTTTTGTGTGTGGAGGCCTTTGTTCCATAATCCAACTTGGCACACATTTCACCCCATTTTGATAACTTGATGGACTTCCTAGGCCAAAGTCAAACGAAACTGCCTACACTCGATAAGGCAGGTTTATGTCTATATCTATATATGTCTATATCTATATATGTCTATATCTATATATGTCTATATCTATATATGTCTATATCTATATATATCTATATATGTCTATATCTATATATGTCTATATCTATATATGTCTATATCTATATCTGTCTATATCTATATCTGTCTATATCTATATCTGTCTATATCTATATCTGTCTATATCTATATCTGTCTATATCTATATCTGTCTGTCTATATCTATGTCTATATCTATATATGTCTATATCTATATATGTCTATATCTATATATGTCTATATCTATGTGTCTAT